>ML682021.1:28731221-29135050 GCA_007922195.1 Podocnemis expansa
GGGGTGAGGCTCCAGGCTGCACTCACCCCGTGGGGGTCTGCAGCCCTCTGCAGACCCCTGTGGGATGAGCCGCTGGCTCCTCTCACCCCACGGGGGTCTGCAGACCCCCCCGAAGCGAAATAGCATGTCCACACTGTGGACATGCTATTTTGTTTCCCTTATTTTGAAGACACTTTTTTGTCTTTCGAAATAAGGTGTTTCAAAATAAAACGTTATTTCGAAACGGCATGTTTCAAAACAAGCAGTTTGTGTGTGAACATAGTCTTTAAGTTTTTGGTTGTTTGGGGCTTGGTAGGTACAGAGTCTTCAGTGGATCTTGTTGAACAAGAGGTAGTTCTCAGCAAACAGAGCTTGAGTTTGTTAGGTGAGTGATGTGTTTTCTGAGAACATACTGCTTGTTAAATGAAGTTTTACAAGACAGGAAAACGAATACAAATGGTTAGCTGCATTCCAACTTCTAAATCTTCCTCTTTTGTATTCCTCTGCTCTCTCAGAGTGTGACACTCCCCCACAGCAGCTAACATGCTTATGTTATTGCAGTGGTTAAAGGAAATTGCTACAATTAATTTTGCTGTCTCTTTTCTCTTTGATGTGGAATCATGATTCCTTGGATGATTTTTCAGAGGTTGGATTCTATTCAAAACCAATTGTTTGGAAGTTGGGGGAATGAAAGGGAAAATAACTTTTTTTTAATAAAAAGATTATTTTCTCATTTGTTGTTTCTAATGTCAAGGAGAATATCTCTAGTTCACTTTTAAATGTTACACTTGCTACATTTTAAAGCACAGATGTGTTTTTTGCTTTGAGTAACGTACAAGCTAATGAATTTAGTTTGAGAGATAAAGAATATCTATTTATATTTGGTTTGTATTATGTATATACATACACAAAATAAGCAGGATGAATTTTCAGAGTTGAACCACGTGAAGGAATAAAATGGCTGCAGGTGTCTTAGTTGAAGACTATTTTATTTTCTAATGACTAAAAAGCATGACCATGAACTCTGAAGTTATGCTTCATTTCTTGAGTACAGTACATTATGTTCTGAGCAGTTTCTAATTGTAGTCTGAAAGCAGTTTTAGTCTTCACGTTCATTTTATGGATGGCAGTTGTGTTCCCCCCTTGATTGTAAAAGAATCCACTTTTCTGTTTGTCCCATGTATTGCCATACCTGAAATGATAACTGATGGTTTCAGAGATGACGACATTTAGCTATTGGACTGAAATATGCTGTTGAATAGGAAGCTTACTCAAGTATCGTCTTCAATTTTAATTAGAATTCTAAAAAAATCATACCTGTGATTTTTCTCAATTCTTTTGGAAGTCTGAAAGTGATTATATTTGCACAGGTGTTAGAAACAAAACTGAAATTATTAAGCTTTCAAAATAATAAAGATAGCAGGTGCACTAGTGATTTGGAAAGTGAAAAGCCGGGCCTGGGGGAAGATTTAAAACAAACAGAAATAGGCAAGGGCTTAAAACAGAGAAGACTACAGAAACAGAGGTTTAAAGAGAAAAAAAAGAAACAGGCAGTCTTAAGACAAAGAAAAAGAATAGTGGTAAAATTTTCAAAAGCACATGCATGACTCAGCCATCTTAGTCTCATTTATTAAATGATAAGGTATGAATATAGGAATCAGGTGGCTGAGTCAATCTTATTGGCAGAGAACTGGTTATGATAATAATTAGCTGTAGTATAATTATCAGTAGATTTCAAATCATTTGGCAAAGGAGGACAGTATCTCTATCCTACTGTGTGTGTATATAGGAAAACTGAGGCACAGAGAAGTGAAGCTACTTGCCTACTTTGGTCATACAGGACATCATTGACAGAGTCAGAGGGCTTGTCTTCACTAATGGCTGCCCTCAGTTCAAACTTCTTGATGGGGTCTGTGAAGACCCACTCAGCTGTTCAGAAAGTTTGATCCCTTAACACCATCCTGGAAACTGGGTAGCATTGAGTCAAAGGGAAGCCCCCTTCCTTTGACTCAGTGTAGTAGATGTGCCAGGAGTAAGGAAGCCAAACGCAGATGCACAAGTTATTTTACGTTACTCACATATCTCCATTTGACTGCTGCCGCAAAAAAACAGACAACGTAGGCCTGGCTAGGAATAGAACCCAGGTTTCCTTCAACCTAATCTAATGGGCTGTTTACTAATCCATACATTCCCTCAAATCTTTCAGTGCTAGAGCCTTCAGCATGTGTAACAGGGCCATGCTGAGAGCCTGTAGTAAATGCTCCCACTATTAATCTAGAATTGGTGCAGCTTAACCGGTACTAGCAAAAAATAGGTGTATTATTATGCACTGGTGATGTGGCAGTGTCATTCAACCCTGCTCTGTACAAGACAACACAGGGTTATAATGCCTGTAGCTGGACTGTGGTGGTACTCCCACCATTGCTACACCTGTGCTAGCCCATCAGTGGGGAAATTTCTAAAAATTCTTAGTGAAAGTGCAGCCCATGAACTGAGACAAACTAGATGCTTGTTCTGTAGGCCGATTTTGGTTTCAAGGAGTCATTTAAATCATTTTACACACTGAAAATGTCCATTCAAAACACAATCAGAGGGTTTTTTTTTTAATTTTGACATTTTAAAGGGCTCCATTGTAGCCATCTTCATTTTGTTTCGCTCTGTATGAGAAAGGAATTGAATAGCGACCTTCTTTTATAGTTGGCATATGAATGACAAGGTAATAGCAATAAAAATGAAGGGTTTTGCTTAAGTAATGATCTGTAACAACTACAAAAATAAACCTCTTATCTTTATCTTAACATTTATCTGCCTCTGATTTAGCCCATAGCTGGCCCATATATTTGCCTTCTAGTAACATTGTCATCTAGTTAAATGACAAAACCATATTAAAGTCTCAAGAAAGCACCTGAACCTACTTGCAGTCAGACCAAATGTCTGCTAAAGAAATAAAGCAAGGGCTCCCTGTAACTGGACTGAAACCTGAAATAACTGTATAGTAAGGAATATCCAGTTCTGGATCAAGGAGAAACAAAAATATGATTTAGGTAGGATCACATTTTTAGTCAGCAGGAAACAAACCAGTGTAATATCTTCCTTGTATGATATAAAGCTATGCCCTGTGAATGTGACAGAAGAGAAAACACTGTGTGTGTGACCGTAGCCTGTTACTGGACCACTGAGGCCACAGTGAGTTTTGCTCTTGACTGTTTGTTTTTTTGTTCACTTCAGTGGAAGAAGCAGCACTGTGTTGCCCTCTGCACAGGCAAGGCCTAATTCATTTGGATGACAAATCTGAATTTCCTAAGGAAAACAGACCAAACAACAAGAGTAAGAAAGAATAAATGGAAGAAAAAAGGTGATAGATTTATCAAAACCTAACATGAGTCCAGGATAACCATACTAGACAACTGGATTAGGGCCACAGCAGAGGCAGACAATTATTGACACATGCTACCAACAGCTACGACATATGACAGTTACCTATTGAAGAACATCATTTTACTGATCTGCATTATATAACAATAATTTTTTTCTGGAGGCAAAATACAGCAGTTCTTCGTCGAATGGTGTCTCGATGGATGCTCCGCTGTAGGTATGCTTATATCCTTGTGCTGCTGATCAGAGAACTTTGGTAGCAGTGTCCCGTAGGCCCGCTCATGCATGGTCTCTTCTGGTGCTGCACCATAATGCTAGTCAGTACATATGGGCTAACCCACCTCAGTTCCTTCTCAGCTGCCCTGACTAGAGATGAAGCTATTCCTAGTCCATTAATGACTATTATCCTGACCCTATGTCTGTAGGCTAGAGCTTAGCTTCATCAGGAGAGAAAATAAAAGACACTGCGCTTACTTTTACCAAAAATAATTTGACAGGAAAGAACAGGAGCAAACACTTGAAGGCACTACCAGTATTCTATGTCCATTCCTTGTTACTATTATCCTGACCCTAGGTCTATAGGTTAGAGTTTAGGGTTAGTAGCAGTTAGAGAAAATAAAAGACGCTACACACATTTTCTCCAAAAATAATTTGGTTTTTCTTCTTGCCTTTTCTCATTGCGGGGGCCTTCTTCCCCAACAGGGCATGTCTTGTTCTGTAGGCTTCAAGAAGAGCCTCTCATGCAACAATATACCTGTCACAGACAAATCCTCACAGTGCATACATTGTCTAAGGGAAGGACATATCCCTCAGAAACGTGCTCTCTTTCATCAGCTTAGATCTTGTTCTGATAAGGATAGAGAGCTGAGAAGAAGATTCTATTCATGCCCTCAGAATGGCTCTGGACCAGCTCCAGGTGTCACCAGGCAAATGGAATCCTTCCCCATAGTGTTCAACATCCAAGGGGTGTGGATTGAAGAAATCAGCTGCTGACGCCACTCAGAAGTTTAAGAATAAAAAGGGGTTGGGGTGGTGGTGGGAAGTCCCCACAGTGATCCACAAGCTAGCCGTAAATGACGTGTGGCACATTCTATATCCTTGGCTCTGCTGGCACCAATGCAAGCAAGTCAGTTGCCCACAGTTCAAGAAAATCTACAGTGTTAGGTATCATTGATGTGCCTACAGATCCAAAGGGCAAGGGCACTGAGCCAATGGCACTGATGGGAAAGAACAGGAGCAAACACTTGAAGGCACTACCAGTATGCCATGTCCTGTTATTGATACACCATCTGACAGCTGAACACCTACTGAAGGCATGAGCTCTGTCCTCCCGGGCAGCACCACAGGCAAATGGGTCAGCACTGCTAGAATGCTGACACTCAAGAGACCTCCTCATCATGAGTTCCTCAATACCCTTCATTCATCTTTCTCCTCAAAAGTTGCCCTCCCTATTAATGATGAGCTCCGTGACCCCATGAAAAGCATATGTCAGACCCCAGTATAGGTCACAGTGACTTGTAAGTGGACAGACAAACAGTTTTATGTCCTGGCAGGACAGGATCCCTCTTCCTACACCACCCCACCTAACTCCACCTTGGTGGATCCTGTAAATTCTCATGGCTTTCAACACCGGGTGGGGTTTACTCTCTAGGACAAGGACAGGACCATCTGGACTTTTTGGGGAGGAAGACATACTGCTCAGCCACACTTCAGTTTTGAACTGCCAGTTATCAGGCCCTAATGGCAAAATACGACTACTTCAAAATGGAACAATTTTATTGAACAGCTGCCCAGATAATTTAAGATTATCATTCAGCAAGTAGCAAAGGCAACATACAATCTGCCTTTGACATAGCTGAGCCTGTGATCAGATCCCTCTCGTCAGTGGTGGTGATACAGCGCATCTCTTAGCTGCATCTGTCAGGCTTCCCAAAAGAAGTACAGTCAGCCATCGAAGATCTTCTTTTTGAGGGCATGAAGCTCTTCATGGAAAAGACCAATGATCCACTTCACAGCTTGAAGTATTCTTTGGCCACTCTCCATTCACATCTACGTGGCAGGACAGATGAGAAAATTTAGTCCACAGCCCCAGCATAAGCCACGCACCTCCAAATACCCAACTCAATTCTACTACAAATTACAGAGAAAGTAAACAAAATTTTAAAGATAAAAACCTTTAGGAAATCTTTCTTGTTCAATAACAGTTTTCATGTGTTGCCAATTTCCAAAGGGGCAGCTGTGTTAGTCTAGTCCAGCAGAAAAAAAAAGAACACAAGGAGTCGTGTTGCACTTAAAGACTAACATATTTATTTTTCACATGAGCTTTCATGGGAGAAAATCTCACTTCATCAGATGCTTCAAAGATGGGGGAACTTACAGAATGGAATGAAAATAAATGCAAGGGAGTGTAAAACATAGGAGCAATTGTTTAGGTTCAAAACTTGGGAAGGCTGAAGTCAAATTACCTTTTGTAATGGGAAAAGAACCCATAGTCATGATTTAATCCTGCTTTCACACAATTTAATTTGCATATTAATCCCAGGTTAGCTGTTTCTCTTTGAAGTCTTGATGTCCCATTGACGTCTCTGAGTACAGTTACTAAATAAATCATTTACTGAGTGATTAGAAAGATGGAAGTGCTCAGAAACTGGGTTTTTTTGTTTTGTGATTTCTGATGTCAATTTTGTGCTCATTTATTCTTTTGCACCGGGATCATCCTGTTTGTCCAATGTATAAGGTGTTGGGGTCTTTCTGGCATATGATGGCATAGATCACATTAGTAGATGAGCAGTTAAATGAGCCTTTGATGGAGTAGCTGGCTTGATTAGGACCTATGATGATATCTATTGACAAGAGCAACACCTTCAACACAGCCAACAACATTGTTAATTTCTCAAGCTACACACTTACTCCAGCAGAGGAATCTGTGCTATCTTGGGGGCTTTCCATCTGCCCCACAACCCTCACACATAAGATAAAATTCTGCAGTGACCTGGAGGCCTACTTTCGCCATCTAAGACTCAAAAGAATATTTCCGTAACATCGCCGATCAATGCAATGACACACAGATACCTTCCTCCAAACACTACAAGAAGAAATATTCTTTGTGGACTCCTCCAGAGGGTCAGAACAAGAGACTAGACTTCTACATTGATTGTTTCCACCACCATGCCGAGGCTGAAATTTTGGACAAACAACATCCTTTACATCATAACCTCAGCCCTGCAGAACGCAATGCCGTCCACAGCCTCAGAAACAACTCTGACATTATTATTAAGGATGCTGACAAAGGAGGTGCAGTTTTCATCATGAATAAATTGGATTATAGGAGGCTTATAAACAACTCTCCAACACAACATTCTCAAACCACTTTCCTCTGACCCCACTGAAGAATACCATAAGGAAGTATGACACCTATTCAAGAAACTCCCTAAGACAGCAGAGAAACATATAAAGACAGAAACACCACCAGAACCCCAGCCAGGGATATTCTATCCACTACCTAAAATCCATAAAAAAGGAAATCCTGGATGCCCCATCATCTCAGGCATTGGCACTCTTACTGCTGGCTTATCCGGCTATGTGGACTCCCTCCTCAGACCCTATGTTATCAACATCCCTAGCTATCTTCAAGATACCACGGACTTCCTGAGGAAAATCCAATCCAGAAAACACCATTCTAGCCACTATGGATGTAGAACCTCTTTACACCAACATCCCACACAGTGATGGATTACAGGCTATTAGAAGAACTATCCTAGATGATGCCACAGCACAGCTTGTAACTGAACTTTGTGACTTTGAGCTCACCCACAACCATTTTAGATTTGAGGATAATTTATACCTACAAGTCAGTGGCACTGCTATGGGCACCCACATGACCCCACAATATGCCAACATCTTTATGGGTGACTTAGAACAACGTTTCCTCAAGTTTCTTCCCAAACACCTCTCCTTTACCTACGCTATACTGATGACATCTTCATTATCTGGACCCATGGCAGCGATGCTCTTGAAGATTTCCACAGAGATTTCAACAACTTCCACTCCACCATTAAACTGAGCCTGGAACACTCCACACAGAAGATCCACTTTCTCGACACTACAGTACAAATCGGTGATAGACACATCAACCCCACCCTATACCAAAAACCTACTAATCAGTATAGTTACCTACATCCCTCGAGCTTCCATCCTAAACACACCACACGATCCATTGTCTACAGCCAAGCCCTAAGATATAACTGCATTTGCTCTGATCCCTCAGACAGAGACAGACATCTTGAGGATCTCTATCAAACATTCTTAAAACTACAGTACCCACCTGGGGAAGTAAGAAAACAAATTGACAGAACTAGACGGGTACCCCAAAGTCACCTACTGCAGGAGAGGCCCAAGAAAGAAAACAACACAATGCCACTAGTCACCACATACAACCCTCAAGTCAGACCTCTACAAGAGATCATTAAGGACCTACAACCTATTCTAAAAGATGATCCCTCCCCCCTCTCAAGCCTTGGGAGACAGACCTCTCCTTGCCTACAGACAGCCACCCAACCTTAAACAGATACTCACCAGCAACTACAGATCTAACCACAGAAATATCAAAGCAGGCACAAATCCCTGCAACAAACCACACTGCCAAGTCTGTCCACATACCTGCACAACAGATACCATCATAGGTCCCAATCAAGCCAGCTACTCCATCAAAGGCTCATTTAACTGCTCATCTACTAATGTGATCTAAACAACTGCTCTGATCTTCTGTTACTGTAGGACCTGATCCTGTGTTTTACACTCCCCTGTATTTATTTTCATTTGTTCTATAAGTTCTGCCATCTTCAAAGCATCTGGCAAAGTGGAATTTTCTCCCATGAAAGCTCATGCGAAAAATAAATCTGTTAGTCTTTAAGTGCCACACAACTCCTTGTTTTTTCATTTTTTTTCATGTGTTGGTCAAAGTGCCAGTGGACCACTCCCCTAGCTACTATAGCAGCCTGCAGCACAAAACATCTGGGTCCTAGAGATTGTTCAAAAGGTACTTGACACAACATATTTACCTGCAAAATGCTTAAGGTTTCAGATATGGCGTACTTCTCAGCAAATTTCCCTGACATCCATGACTCTTCCACATATGTTAGATTATGCATTGATGCTGAGAAGATCAGGGCTGTCTCTAAGCTAACTCAGAGTCCACACAGAGAGCTTTCCACCAACAATGGAAACATACTCAGTGCTCTTACATCCAGCTACTAAAGGGTTCCTCAAAGATACAGTAAACCTCTTCTCACAACCTCGACTTCCTTCTCCCACAGGGGACTAAAACCAGGTGCTGAAAGATTAACTAGATCTCTCTTTGAACCCATGGCCACTTGGTCACTGACAACTTTTCAGTGAAAATGGCCTTCCTGATAGTAATTACCTCAGCCATGACAATAGGAGAAATAGTGTCTCTCATGGCACTTCCCTCCTACACAGTTCTTTTGGGATACAATTATGCTCAGGCCACATCCAAAATTTATTCCTAAAATAGCTTCCTTCTTCCACATGAACCAATTGATTCACCTTGCAACCTTTCCTCCAAGATTCACTGAGACAATAGGGAGGCTACATTACTCACACTAGGTGTCAGGAGGGCCTTGGTCTTCTACCTGAATAGGACAAAAGTTTTCAGGAAGTCCCTTAGACTTTCCCCTCCCTTGTGGAAAGATCCAAGGGCTCAACAATATTAGACTGAGGACTCTTCAGATGGTTCTCAAACTGCATTAGGCAATGTTCCCAAATTTGTCACATAACCTTTCCAGACGCTGTTCATATACCCTCCACAAGATCAATTTCCTGATCCGTTGCTTTCTTAAGGAATATCCCTATCTTAGAGATATATACATCAGCGAGATGTGTGTCAATCCACTCTTTTGCAGAATATTATGCAGTCATGGTGATTTTGCCTCTGATGCCATCTTTGGCTCCACAGTACTGTCATCTATAAGTGACCCAAAGTCAAAGTCTCAGCCCTTCAAAAGGAATACTGCTCAGGAGTCACCAGTGCACCCACAGGGGCTCTTAAAGAAGTTACTCATCTTGTACATTAATGATGGTTCTTCAAGATGTGCATCCCTATGGGTGATCCACAACTCATTCTCCTCCTCTAGTTCTTGTCAATAACTCTGTAGTACAGCAGGAACTGAGGTGGGTTAGGATGTGTGGGCTGACAGGCCTAGTGGCATAGCATGAGAAGAGACAGCACATGAGCTACTGAAGTTCTCTGATCAGGAACACAGTGACTCAAGCACACTTACGGTGGAGAACCCACAGGGACACACATCTTGAAGAGCCGTCGTTACTGGACAATGTGAGTAGCTTCTTATTCCGTTTATAAATACACTATAACAAACTCTCATGTGTCAGCTGGCAGCCTTTACTAACAAATCATCTTATTTTAAAAATAACCATCATACATCAATACTCCCAAAAATTTTCTTTGGGTGGATTGGGGAAAGCTAGGTCAACCCAGATGTGATATTTCTCAGTTATTTTGATCATATTTCATGAAAGTGTTACACAGAATAAAGTATGCTCCTTTATTTCATTCCAGCCTGGATTTTCTGCTCACATTTTAAAATAAGTTACTCCCAGCTCTCATGTGATGAAATTTTCATCTGCTCGTTGGGAACAATTTGATTTCTCTTGACTTCATTTTCTCTTTTCATTGATTCCCAAGGATCAGAGTGAAGGTTGCAGTAGATTTCAAAGACAGTTCTATAGCCTGAACATTTTCAAAGATTGGAGCATGGTACTTGGGGAGCCAGTCATGTCTGAATCCGAATTCTGGCTCTGCCACTGATTCACTGTGCAACTCTGCGCAGAGTACATAACCTGTCTGTGCCCCATCTGTAAAATGCAGTTAATAATATTTAATGTTTGTACAGACAGCCCTTTCAAAATGCACAGTGCTGGGTGAGTGCTAAGTATTTTTATTATGTTTCCCTGATGGAAAGCCTGAACATATTTGTATTACATAACGGTAATTTTAATGCACTTTCTGGAATATTCTTTTGTTAACAAAATGAATACATTGCCAAATGAAAGTACATTTCAATGAAGTTAGACATTGTGAAATATGCTGACCAAGCCAGGAAATTAAGTTATGGCTGATACTTAGCCTTATGGTGACCTGCAAGAGAGGGTTTTTTTTTCCTTCACCAATGAAACATGCAAAACCTGTTATTTTTTTAAAAAAACTTCTGCTTAAGGAGGAGAATACATAGGAAGATTAAGGGCCTGATCCTATTCCTGTTGAAGTCAATGGGATAACTGCTGCTGCTGCAAGAAAATTGGGCTCTTTGACCACAAATATGCAAGGTCCTAGGTACAGGCTTAACCTTACATACATGAGATTACAGCCATGTGGAGAGTTAGGCATATGTTTATAGGATCAGCAATTTAGGTAGTCAGAGGGAGGGAGAAATGGGTGCTCAGGTGTGTCCTGTTTTGGTTGGCTTTATTTTAAATATGTATGCTGTTATTATGTACTGATGTTACTGAAGGCAAGGTCAAAGAAATGTTCTTTGCCTTCGAGTGGAAAGAGGTGAGGTTTGTGGTGCCTTGTTCTTATCCCAAGGCAAGGATCCCTTCTCTGTCGCTATGTTAAGCTAGATTCCTAGGCCAATGCTACCACAGCTTGTACACTTGCCCTGCTCAGATTGGTTCCCCTCACTGGTGGTTCTGCTATGTGAATCATTCAAGGTAGATCAGTTTTCTACAGAAATCAATGCTCTTTTTACCTTTTCCTAGCTTTCTCCTCAGAGGAGAGCTTGCTGTGAGAGTGGTTCTCTATAAGCTGTCACCATTTTTCCATCTTTGTGCTGGAGCTGGTGGTAGCTGCACACTGAAAAGAATGTTACTCATAAACATCTTTTTCCTCTTCCCTCCGCCATTGCATCACTGCCTCATTTTCTTAGAATTTTGTTCCCAGTGTGGGTTGATGCTTTGTACTTGATGTTGAATGGTTGAGTTCCTGTATTAAATAGTAAAAAGCAGCTTCAGCTAATGCATAATGCTGTTTTTCAAAGCTTTCAATGCTGTAGATCTTATAATAAATGAATACCAAGATATGTGAAAAAGGGACCATATCATAGATTTCCAAATTTAAGGAATTCCTTAAAGTCCCTGGATGGTGATGTCTTCTACAGTGCATGGATTATAAGAATCCTCTAGCTGTTGATCTGAAGAACTTATAAACAAAAGCGAGGAAATTCAGTATTATGTTGTCTCTTTCAGCCCAGCAAGTCTTGTGGCATATCTTGGTCACAGTGTCTATGTCTATATTAGGAAGCTATTTTAGGTTGACTGCACAAGGTCAACTTTAAGTTGACCTTGTGAAGTCAACTTGAGGTATGTCTACATTGGTAGACATACCCTGGCCACAGGGGTTAAAGTATAATTTGGGGGGCCCTGAAACCATCCTAAATTGCTAGGCCCCCCTCATGCTGGGGGCAGGCCCCCCTCACACCCCAGCTGCTCAGAGGTTAAAGTATAATTTGGGGGGCCCTGGAACCCTCCTAAATTTCCAGGCCCACCCTCATGCTGGTCTGGGCCCACCCTCATGCAGGCCCCTACCCAAGCTACTGCCCCCCAGCCCAGGTAAGCATTTGCAAGCTCTTCTGGGTGCCACATGCACCGGTTATCACTCTGTTACACCCCCCCAGGTACACACTCTCTGCATGCACACAGCCACCCCACCCCCCAGCTACACACCCCTCCACACAGCCACCCCACCCCCAGCTGCACCTCCACACACAGCCATCCCACACACACACAGCCACACCCCCCAGCTACACCCCCAACCAAACAACCACCCCACCCCTCCAGCTACATCCCCCAACCAAACAGCCACCCCACAACCCCACTCCATCCCCTAGCTACACCCCTCCAACCAAACAGGCACCCTACAACCCCAGCTATAGACCCTCCGCTGCACACCCGCTCCCACCCACCTCAGCCATACACAAACACACACACACACACACACACCCTGCCCCATACAACCCCCAGGAGCCCCCTCCAAAGCCCTTACCTTGCTGTTTGCATGCTGCCTGACTGGCTAGAAGCTGCTTCTGGCCACAAACTGCTCCAACCTGGAGTGGGGAGATTCACAAACTCCCAGCCTGCTGCAGCTCTCTGCTGGCTGGGCTTAAGGAGGAGTAGGGTTTAAGGTGGAGCTACTGGAATGCTGCGTTCCAGCTGCTCATGCTATTATTGGGGGGGCTGGAACGCTGCATTCCAGTGCACTCCTCTATTTTTAGGGGCCCTGGGATTCTGTCTGCCTAAAAATAAGGGGGCCCAGAACTGCATTCTGGTGCATTCCACCTTACTTTAACCCCCTGCTGGCCCAGGTGTGGGCCCTGCTCCTTCCCCCTCCTGTGGCCTGGTCTGGTTCCTGCCATGTGGTGAGGAGCTTGGGGCCAGCTCCGGCTCCCAGCCCATCTCTGCTGGTGGTTTGGGCTGGCCTCTGGTTCCTGAAGCCATCAGAGAGAGGCTGAGAGTCTGATCTGACTCCCAGCCCCTCTCCACAGGTGGCTGGGGCTTGCAAGCAGCCAGGGCAGGAACCTACTCCACGCACCCTAGGAGCTGGCTTGAAGCCCAATCCATGAATATGACCAGACTCCAATCTACTTGCACTGTGGGAGGCAGGAATCAGCTCCAAGACCCTGCCACTTGCCTATCTGGACTAGAGACAGGGCAGGGGAGGTGGGGCCCAGGGCTTGCTGCCCTGAAAAGTTGACTTAATAAATTCTAAATATAGCCCTGGCTTGGTTAAGTTGATTTAAGACTGCTTAAGTCAACTTGAGCCCCTAGTGTAGACATAATCAGTGGGATGGATTTTGGATAGAGGTGTAGCCTTAACTCTGCATTTCCTGATTTTTATGAAGTTTTTTTAAGCATTTGTGTTTAAGAAGATAAGAAAAGTTTAAGCAAATTGTTTTTAAGTATTTCGTATTGAGCACTGTTCAAAAGGAACAAAAATGATTTTTTCCCTTGCATAATGTCTTCTTGAGTCTTTTTGTAATGTGTTTCTCACCGTAAAATGATGTTTATTTACTTTTGATCTCAGTGTTGGAATCCTAGTGAGGAACAACTTCTTGGCTAGTGAAGGGAAAACCCAAAGAGGCTGGACATTTGATTATGCTCAGATAAACACCTTTGCTCAAAAACTGGTCCTTTCTTTGTCTTTCTGTGATGTGGCAAAGAGGCCAAAAAGCTACCCAAAGTGATCCACTACTGTGGAAGAATCCCTGGCTGGCATTCTGGTAAAGCTGGAACACTGCAGTTTGGTGTTCCCTGGAAGTGTAATGGTCTGTACAGGGGGTACTGCAGGCAAGTGAAGTGTAGTGCAGCCTCTGCTATAAACCATGTTGGGAGATGATGGAAAATAGGCAGGGGATTCCAGCATGGTTCCTTTGTGACTCCTCACCTAAGCTGCACTCGTTATTCACTCTTTGTGCTCAAAGTTTTGAACAATCCAAAACTCTTGGAAATGCAAAACTGGCTTAAACTCTCAGAAAAGTAGAGTTTCTGAAAAGATTTATCTTATTTCCCATTTGCATTGGGCTAGAAACAGTGACATTTTTAGGGGCTCTTGGCTTGGTGAGAGCCTGGAAAGTCAGGGGCTAAAAAAATTGGAAAAACGAATCAGAAGGGGAGAAAAAATTTTGGTTCACGTTTTTGGCAAAGGTTTAGATTTGTACTTACCATATATACACATGTATAAGCTGAGAATTTTCTTCCTTGAAATCCCCTATGAAAAAGGCACTTGGCTTATGTGCAGGTATATATGGTAGTTGGGAGATTTGAAAGCTCCCATCCTGAGCATGCTGTGAGCACGTTTAGGGTGGGAGCCCCTGTGTGTGGCATGGCTGCCAGAGCAGCCACGCAAGGGGCCATGGGTGGGGAGGGCAGTTGGCCTGAGGGAGTAGGAGGCAGGGAAATGGAGGTTAGGGAGGGGGACAAGTGGACCCTGATTTTGAACCCCAGCTTATATGCAGGTCATGTGGTTTTTCAGGTTTCTGGTGTTAATAGCTGAGCGTCAGCTTATTACACGGATCAGCTTATAGGCAAGTATATATGGTATTCAAATCAGTTTGTCTGTATGTGCTCTTGATACACAATAGTCTTTAAGTGCCACAGGACTCCTTGTTTGTTTTCAAAGAACAACATGCAGTAAAGAATCAGAATGATGTGTTGTGGAAGCTGTATTGATGGATCCTGGAAACAGGAATAAAGTTTGACCTGCAACATCACTGGATGAATTATGGATGAGCAAAAATAAGAACTGCAAATCATGTATTTTATGTAATAAGGACTCAAGAGACAGTTAACAGGATATTGTGTGAACACAGGGATGAGTCTAAAAGCTTTTCCTTCAATATCTGTTGAAATATCACATATGAATGGGGTTTTTGTTTTTGTTTTTTTTTCTTTGCTTTTTCTCTCCCTGAATGCAGCCTGAGTCTTAGAGACATTTATGATTTGTGACAGGTGTCACTCACTTGCAGTTTTTTAAACTAATGTGTACCTTAGAGACCATGATGATAATCATGATATAAAAACTTAGAAAAACAGATAAGTTTATAATTGCATCAGAGGAGAAATAGAGGATGACTTCTTAATATTGTTTCCTATCAAGAGAGAAACTGATTGCAGGAAAAACCTTTTCATGTTTTTCATCTGGAGAACCTTGATCTGTTTCTTAAGGAGTGATCATAGAATGATAGAAGTTTACAGTAATGGACCTCCTTGAGGTACAAAAGCAATGGATGGGTTGTTTTTGCATTTGTAGAAGAGATCCATGTTTGTATGACTTTAGTTCCTTTCCTCCTCTTTCTGAAGATTATAGAAAGACTGCAGTTTTGGAAATAAAGTGTCTGTGGAAGGCACTTAGTTTGGACAAGATTTCCATGTCCTTTCAGATCCAAACCTGTTGTAGTCAGTGAGGATTACCCATCCACCATTTCTCTATGGTATTATCTAATTCAGTTTTGAACTTTTCAATAGGTCGCACTGGAAAAAATCCTCTACTGACCCCATTAAAATAAAATAAGCAAATAAATAAATGACCCTTCTGCATCAGTTTAATAATTTTGTAATTATGCTGGGCTTTTTAAAGTTAATACTCTTTCGTCAGCCCATTTCACCAAGTAGTAATGGAAACAAACGTTCCGGCTAACATGTTGTCAGTGAGCCTTGAAGATGTTATAAATAAAAAACACTATGGGTATGTTCACACACACTTCTTATTTCAAAACAACAGAGGTTGTTTTGAAATAAGAACTGCCATGGCCACACAACACACGGCCATTTTGAAACAAGCAAACCGCTTGTTTCAAAATGGCCGCCATTGTTTTGGAATGGCTAAAACCTCATTTGGTTTCGAAACAGGGTTGTTTTGAAACCAGTGGTTTCGAAACAGCCCTGTGCGGACATATTGTTTCGGAACAAAGTGTTCCGAAACAACATGTGACCTCTGCACTGCACCCTGCGGGTGCCTGCAATCCCCTCCCCAAGCGAAATAGCAGGTCCACACTGTGGACCTGCTATTTTGCTCCCTTATTTCGAGGACAAAGTTTTTGTCCTTTGAAATAAGGTGTTTTGAAATAAAAAGTCATTTTGAAACAGCTTGTTTCGAAACGTCTTGTTTCGAAACAAGGCTGCCCTGTGTGAACATAGCCTATAAAGCAAGTCAATTGTTTCTTATAATGAATTTATAGGCGCTGATCCTGGTCCCACTGAAACTGATGGGAGTTTTGCCACTGACTTGCATAGGAGCAGGGTTTTGTCTAAAACACTGACCAAATCTGAATCCACTGATTTTGATGAACGGATTCTGAATAACTAGCTCCTGGTTTGCATCACGCTTGTGCTTAAAACCCTCATACTGTTCCGAAGTAAGATATAGTGTCAGTAAAGCTCCAAAAGAAGATCACAAACTCACCTGTAAGCCTGTCATGAAGACTGATAGTGGAGACACATGTTCCAACATACAAATGGAAGGATTTGGAAGACTTGCTTGCACTCCCAGTTCAGCGAACACATAATTTCTTGTGTTCTGAATCAAATTTGAATGAATGTGTATGTATCAATGTGACAATAAACAAAAACCAATTGAGCATAACATAGCACTGTGTCAAAACAAAACAACTTTGTGCATAACCATTGTCCATGAAGTCAGCATGAGCATAAATTCTTTCACAGCAGCCACTGAGGTGGTTGGTTGCCTTCCCAACTACCCTCAAAGACTTCTCATGGTGACATTTCCTCTAGTAGCAATGTACCAGAAACCAAATAGAGAACATTATGAGAGTCTACAGATGTATGTGCTTCTTCCCACCATGTATGGCTACTCTCTTCCTGTTTTCAGATGGTGGGATCTGCAAATTATTATTCTCCAGTCATTCCATTTTCTCCAGTCTGTCAGTGAAGGAATATTGTATTGCTTCAGCGCCATTGATTTGCTGCTGCTTTGCCTCTTGCTTACTAGTATAATGTATTAACTGGTGTATGTGATGTGTACTGCTGCCTTCCACTGGCTAGAGTATGGACTGTGTGTGTTTCTGGGTCAGCTGGCACCTTTGACAACTCTATTTATAGTGAGAAGTGGGATGATTTTATAGTTTATAATTTATCAGCAGTGCAGTGGTCTTAAAAAAAAAAAAACCCTAAAAAGCACGAAACTAGGCTATGTCTACACTGGATGCTTAAGTCGACTTAAGTGACTCCCTGGCCACATTTGAAATTCATTAAGTCGACTTAAGCACTTGCTTAAGTCAACTTAATAACTCCTGCCCTTAAAGTCAACTTTAAGGGTTCTGTCAACTTTATTAAATCAACTTAACACAATGTGCTCATTAAAGTCAACTTTAAATGGGTCCCCTGGCTTAAGTTGAGTTTATAAAGTCAACTTAAACAAATGGGGCCTCACAAAGTCAACTTAATAAGGTGGACTTGAAGTCACCCTTATTAAGTCGGCTTACCTAAGCCTTGTAGTGTAGACATAGCCCTAGATATTTAGACTCTGGAAGAATTTCACTTCCAGATTTTGATAGCATTAATGTAGCCAAAATTTTGTGATTTTAACAATTAAGCAGTACATTTTGAGTGTCAGTAATAAAAAAGTAACCCAAAATCCCAATTTATAGATTTGGCCAAGTGCTTTATTCAGTAAGCACATTGTTGCTGTCTGTCTTTTATTGTTCTGTAGATTTGCAGATAGGGACAACCAAACTTTTTTTCCATATTAACCTTTTTGGGTTTCAAAGTTCAGTTCAAACTTGCATGTTATTGCTCTGATGTTGGGGGGAGGAGGAAGCAACAAAACAGCCAGTGAAAAAATAGGTTAAGAATAAGCAGAAAATATTCAGAGTGAGAGGAATGTGAAAAATGGAACAGAAAGGAAAAGAAATTCTAATGGAAAAAATTAAATACACTCTATGAAAGGGACTCTACACTGAGATGTTGTTTTCAATCCCTAACTCTTAGCAGAGTTAAGAGTTTTTCTTGAAAAACATGTTTTGTTTTTTCAAAAATTGAATAAAATAAGTTGAAATAACAGGAAGAAAAGGCTTACATGCTCCTATTTTGCAAACCCAATAAACAGCTCACAAAACTTAAAACTGTGGCATTTGCTCATTTCTAGTTACTCTGTTCCTAAGTAATTGTGTTCCATAATAACAATGACTGTATTTCTGAGGTGGGTGAAGTTTACTCTGTATATTTTATTAAATGATTTGGGAACTTTTGAAATAAAAAAATAAGATGCTATTGTTGTTATTTAACTTATTACCCTTCTGAGTTTCAAAAAGGAAGTAGTGGCTTTGTTTGTTTTTGCTTTTAAGCTGAATCCAGACTTGAAATATGGCTCTGACTTTATAGGAATGCCAAAAATTTGGCATTTAAGTATTGTAAAACTACCACAGTTTTACAGTGAAGTGGATTAGGACAATTGAAAAAAAATTCAAATTCTCCATAGTGTATTCTTTTTCTTGGAAGCATTCCAAAGTGGGACAATGAGAAATGTTGGCAATATGATGAATGGAAATTTGAAATATTGGCAATCAGGTAGCAAACTGGAAAAGAAAAGTAGTGGTACTCATCCAAGCTATTGCTTACAACCCAACCAGCACCAAACTGAGACACAGAAATGAGACATACCACTTGCAGTAGGTATCTTTTATTATATCATGATTCTTCTTCTTCCTTCCATACTGTATATGCAGTGACATCAGATTATCTTTATTCATATTCATTTTTGCATTTCCTTAATTGGCACTGTGATAGTTAATGTTGTTGTTAGGCTGTAGCTCTATAGTTTTAGACTGTCTGCAAATTCAAACAGGCACCATTGCATCAGTCTACAGTTTATGGTTGCAAAAAAAGCCCTTTAAAGTGGATGAAATTACTCTTTTTTCAAATGCAAGCTTAGTGTTTTAGACCCACAGTCACATCCTTCAAAATCATAACAGCTTACTGAGTTGGTCTGGTCTATTTCACCCCTGTTGATTACAGAGGCATAGCCAGCCCCTGCTTTCTAGCCAGGCTGCTGACTTTCCAAGGTGGACCTGTGAGTCCTTCATGTGACCGGAAACTTCCTGCCAGTGCCCCAGGTGCTTAGCAACTGGAGCATCGGGAGGAGGTGGGGGGAGAGGCGGCTCCTGCCACACAAAGGCTGCAACAGCTGGCTGGAGCTGGAGCTGTGGGCAAAGACTAGCCCATCCTCAACTATCTGCCAACCTTGTGCCACTGCTGGGTGCTGTGGTGGGCTCAGCAGTCAGGCCTGCTGGCCAACTGGGTGGGCATGTGCATTTCCAGGCCCACCTGCAGCTATGGCCTTGGGCCTTTGTCATATCTGAAAGTTCACCAAAAATTTGGGTAGGATGCAGCTCACAAATGGACCTGTTTAACAATTAGTAGAGTCGCATACAAATCCATACTACAGAACCTTGAGGGAAAGATGTGAACATTTTGTGTTATTTTCCATGAACCATATTTGTTGTTCTCTCTCCTTTTTATGCCATGTACTAACTCAAAAACACATTTTAAACACAGCAAACAGCTTGAAACCTGAAGATAACTACAATGCCAGTTTCTTATACATCTCAATATAGCGAAGAGAGAAAGAAGCCTATTCTATAGTACAGACTATGTATAGTACACAGAATTTTACTCAAGAATTATTCAGTTACTTCTACTGAGAATACTGTTTGAAAGCCCAGAGCATTTATTTGGTTAATGAGGCTGTTTACCATGTAAGAGATGTTGTGTGTCTTAGGAAGCAAGTAAGAATCATTTATACAATGTTTAGCGATATTTCATAGTAATAAAGATTAGCAGTATGGTTCAAGTGCTCAGATCATAGCTACATGCTACTGGAGGAAACTAAATAAATGATAGATGTATAACATTTGTGGCAAAAGAACTTATATGTATTTTAAGTATTATCAATCTCTCGCTATAAATACAAACTGCAAATCAGGTGTAAATATTTAATTGTGAGGGTAATTAACTGTTGGAACAATTTACCAAGGCTTGCAGTTGCTTCTCCATTCCTGGCAATTTTTAAATTAAGATAGAATGTTTTTGTAGAAGATCTGCTCTAGGAATTATTTTGGGGAAATTGTATGACTGGTGTTATAGAGGAGGCATTAGACAATGGTTCCTTCTAGCCTTTGACTCTACTGCTTATCTATTTATGAAAACACATATAGATACTTCATTTTGTAAATGTTCTCCTTTTTGTCCAGTTTATGTTGTATAGCTTTATAATTTCCAGGATATGTTTTGTGTTTTATGTGCAATCCAATAGGTTATATTATTCAACCTATGTTATTTATTCCTTTGAACTGAATGTAGTGCTCATGAAAAGGGTCCAGTTGTCAGACCTAGAAACTGATGTCCTCTACCCACAGAACATGTGCAGTAAGAACAAAGGATGATTTTCCTCATTGCCCTACCAATTTCCTGCAACCCTCAAAGAAACCACTTCTAGGAGTGAGACGATTCAGTCTGTATACTCAATAAAGCAGGCTTGTCCAACCTGTAGCCCAGGGGCCAGACTCCAGCCTGCCAAGGGCTTTCATCCAGCCCACGGAGTGCTGCCGCAAGAGCCTGGGAGCTGGGGCTGGCCAGGGCCCTTGTCAGTTTCCCGTCCTGTGCACAGCACAGCTACAGGGAGGTGTGACATGGCCAGAGAGCTGTTCAGGGTCTGGATTTAGCCCCTTTACAGTGAGCAGATAAATGGGAAGTACCCTGAGCAATTTAAAATCCTGATCTGGACATCCCCCCCAGTTCTGGTCTCCTCCCACACCTGTAACCCCAGCACCCCTGTCCTTCCCATAACCTTAATGGTAAAAACTCTTCTGTAGAAATGGCTACCAATCAATGTTTCTGGTACAGAAATGCCCAGTGCCAAAACCTGTGACTCCTGCATAACTGCCATGGTTTCTGTCCTGTCTCTGTCTCAGTCTGTTCTCTTCTCCCTCTACCTAATACTGCCTTCCTTTCCCTTAGCAGTGCTTGGCAGGGAAGAGGAGTGCAGAGCTGGTGGGATCTCTGTCAGGAGGTAGCTGAGTCCTGCCACCCATCTGCTTTTCTCCCCCCACTTCCCCCTTCTTCCCCTCCTCTGCCACACTCCCCTGTCCTGCCTTGATCCCCATGCTCTGCCTTACCCCCTCACACAGGCACCTTTGTCCCCCTTGTCCTTAGTGCAAGCAAAAGCGATGCCAAATATCACACTAATCATTATTTTGTTAAAATTTATTAATAAGATCGATTTCTCTGTCTTATCTATCAAAAATTTTCTCACTGGCCTGCCAATTGAGAAAAGAATTGCAATGTGGCCCCTCACCCAAAAAGGTTAGACAACCCTGCAGTAAAGCAGAGGTGCATCTCTTGTGATGATTGAAACTGGATGGGATTGTTTTGTTTTTGTGATATGGGCATCTGCTATTAATCTTATGAATTCATTTCACATAGGCAACCAGATGATAATGGTAGACAATCAGAGCAAATCATTCTCTAAGCCTTTTTGATACCAGGGACTGGCGTGTTGCCTTCCTAAACTGTTTCAAGGGGATCTAAGTGATTGGTTGTTGAGAAACACTGGTCTAAGCAACTACTTATTAGGTTTTGGTTCAGACCAGTGACTTAGAGCCTAATCTGGTTTTGCACCAATATAACTACATTGAAGTTATCAAGTCCATAGAAGTTGAAGGGCTAAGTATTTCATTAGCATAGGCCCTGAGTTATCCAATGTGTGTTTCATTTTACAATTTGTTTTTATTTCCTTACTGAAACTGTCTCTTCCACCACCATTGTAATTATAATTATTGATATTGCTGTATCACACAGAAGCCACATTCATATCTAGCTCTATTTTGCCATGTACAGTACAACTTGTACTAAGAGACAGACTCCTATATCTTTCAATGAATGGGCTAACTTGCTACAAAAGAAAATTATTGCATCCATGAACTGCAGTTATTCATTCATGAGTACTTACTGACTTATATATATGGGGCACGGTGTCAGGCAAAAGCACAGATTAAATGTTTGCTGGGTGGGTAGTTGTTAGAGAGCTCATGCAACAACTTTTATACCATGAAGTTTATGATGTTTCAGGTCGTTGTGACTAAAGCCATTTTTGCATACTAATAGAATCAGTTTTGCCATTTAGTCAAATTTCAAAGTGGACAATAAAAATGATAACTCCTATGTAGAGATGGGTCAGATATGAAAAAGAAGAACTATATTTTTTTCTTGCCAAGTTCCAAAGAGGCAGCCCTGTTAGTCTAGTTAATGAAACAAACAAGGAGTCCTGTGGTATGGAAAGACTAACAACTTTATTTATTGCATGAGCTTTTGTCTGATGAAGTGGGATTTCCTTCCACAAAATCTCATACAATAAATAATTTTTTTAGTTTTTAAGTGCCACAGGACTCCTTGAATATTTTTTGTATTCACCCCGCATCCAGTTCGTTTAGCCCTAACAACTCCTAACACATCCTGTTGTCTGATTTTCTGAATACTTTCATTCACTAACAGAAATATGTCATTATTGTTTTCAAGCAGAGTATGGTTCTTCTATAACTTATTTATTCTTTTCAGGGTTCTTGGATTTAACACTCCATGATCAGGTCCATCTACTGGAATGCGCCTGGTTAGAGATACTGATGATTGGCTTAGTTTGGCGTTCAGTGGAATATCCAGGAAAACTCTTATTTGCACCTAATCTATTACTGGACAGGTTAGTTTACTTATTTTTGTTGTTTAAGTCACTGTATTTCTACCACTTTTAGTCAATTGAGCCTACAGTCATCCCACCTGATGTTGAGATTCCCTTCACATTTCATGAAGTAAGTATGGTTGGCCTAATTCATAAGAAAAGAGGGACCTCTAAAAAACACCAACAAAGGTGCAGATGGGAAGTGGTGTCGGTGATTCAATAGGTGGCATCTTTAATTTTGAGCTATTATAGTGTTAGAAGGTTGCTGCTGGAGGTGCTTTCTTTCCAAGCAGACAGAAAAGTGAGGTACTTATCATTTGTAGCTGTTAGCTGCTTGCACATTTGGCAAGGTAAGGATGCCAAGCCCAGTGTACCAACAAGAAGTTATTTTGTAATTATTTCCACTTACTAAAAATTCTCCCAGGTGGTTTCAGCCCTAAAATGTTATGTGCTAGAGTTATGTACAATTAAACAGTGGCCACTTGCCACTTCACAGGAGACTACTTTTCCACTGTAGAGGAAAACAATATGCTAGACCCCACTCTGCTTTTTCCTAGTTAGGTTGTGTCAAACTGCCCAAAAACTGCCTTAATTGACCTCTTGATGACTCACCCACTGTATGGGAATGCTTGGGCGAGCCTCTGCACCGTCTCCTATATTGTCTTATTTATTCCAGGTGCCGAAGACATGCTAGGTCAGAGTAGATGTGACCAGAGATTCATTTAGCCCAGCCAACTATGAATTCCAAATATTTCCTTGGAGACTATGGGCAGCAGCATAATTCTAAAGCAGCTCACCAGATGTGCTAATTTATTCCAGGGGTCTGAGCTGTAAAAGGTGGTTAAAGTAGGCCCCTCCCTACATCTTTACTTTAGCTTGGCAGGACTGGAAGGTCTGATCCAGAGATGATGTAGAAGGACAGATCGGTGGCCTATCAGATCCAATATCCTGCAATTTACGGTGTCTCTTACTCTATACTACAAAGGGAGATGGAAAAACAATTTACTTCTGGAATTTTTTGTTGATTTCTGCTGGCATTCATTTCATGCACTGAAGCATGAGAATCGAGAGCTCTTAAAATTATCCTAGCTGATATATGTGAATTCAGGTTTTCCTTATATACATGAAAACAATCACATTTCAATCTGAAAGGAATCTTTTTGAAAAAGATACAAAGAGCTGAAAAAAGTGAATTAGAAGAGAAACAGTTCCTCAAACTTATAGTCACTACTACTAACATTACAATAGCCATCAATGTTATGTTCTAGTGCACAAGTCAAACCAGCAAGAGTTTGTGTCACTGCTTTTATTATGACCCTGTTGCCCCAAAATGCTTCTGCTAGTTTTGGCTCCCTGCCTGGGTCACACACGCAGCCAGTGTGCGTTTCATGTTCTGTATGCTGTGCAGCTCTGATTCAACTACTTTGGATATAACAACCTGCCAGCCGTTATCAGACAGGCTGTTATCTCTACCCAACTTGGTTGATGTTAACAGGTGACCCCAATGCTTTCTCAGTTATCTGCAGTATTCTGCAGCATTCAGAGGAATTAAAAGATGTTTGCTCTGTTAAAGAGACAAACCCCAATAGCTTGCCACATTAACTGAAGTTAATATTCACTTTCTTTAAAACAGAATGCTGCTGGTTGAGATTAATAGTAAAACAAGTTGATTAACAAAAAGAAAGGATTTTAAATGAATTCAAGTATAAAAGACAAAGTTAGAAATGGTGACTGGCAAATAAAAGTAAGAACATGTGTTTAAATGCCTAAAACTTAATTAAGCAAATTACAGGCTTGGTTCAAGATGGCTTGGATCACAAAGCGTTTTCTCACCTACCCTTCCAGCAAGATAGTGGATGGTTTTCCCCATTCTAGTTACGATCTCCTCCAGAAGCCGCAAAGTGCTGATTCCTTGTCTTTTCAGGTGAAGGAGATCACTTGGTGTTTTCTGCCCTTGCCTGTTATAGTCCAATGAACCTTTATTCTGAAGGTTATCTCTCAAAGTAAAGTTTATTCAGTCTATGAGGAAGGTGACATTGAATCTGGTGGTGAAGGAAATTCCATGCTATTCCTCACTAGTGTTTATTAAAATACATGTTCTGTTTCCTGCAGTCTCCTCCATCTGCTATCTTTATTGTCCTGTTTAATGTTTATGTATAAATTGCGGTGACCCCTCATTTCTTGGTTCAGAAGAAATATATTTACCATCTTCCCTGACATGTTTGGTTTAAATACACTTTGGTTGTAATTCTAGCATACATCCATAACTCTTAATAAATACCACATACATACATTATGCAAGAACATTAATGATAACTGAGTTATTACTTTTGAAACATTATTTCACAAAGTCTATTTTGTCCAAGGATTATTACAACAGTGTGTAGGGTGGGAGTGCCTAGGTGCTGAATTGGGTCACAATCCACCAACACTATTGGAGGGAAAAAAGCTTGCTAATCCATTTTCCTCAATAATTTTAATAGATTTCACAGGTTCATTCCCTATTGCATAACAAATTATTAGCCTTAGTCAATGTTGCATGCCTTTGCATCAGCAACGCTGTGTAGATTAAAGGAAGTTGCACCTTTCTTTTGTTCCAACATGATTGTGCAGTGCTAATCCTCAGGTTTTGCACTGATTTGCAACAAACAATGGACTTTTTTTGTCTTTTAAGGAGCAGCTCAATATAGATAGTAATATATAATAGTATAATAATCTGAAACAGAACAGAAAAATAAAGAGATATTTATTGCTACAGAAAAAGCACTATTCTGCAAAAATTTCCATTGATGCACATAATCTTTCTGTGTGCTTTGGCATTAGGAAATGTATAAAACAGTTTCACTGTACAGACCAGGAATTTATCTGTTTAAACTTAGACCTCCACCAGTGCTTATCCTGGACAAAAAATGAAGAGAACAGGATAAAAACAGTCTTTAAATCTTTGCACAGTAGCAGTATAAATTTATTACTTCAGGAAAGAAAAGACAGAATCTTATTGAAAAAAAAATGCATTATAAATTACATATCTACCTTCCAAGGCCTCATCTGCTCTCTGTTTGATATTTTTCTAAGAAAATTGCAGGGAAATATTTACAAACTAGAGAGAAGGGCCAAAGTACTTTTTATCCTCCCTTTAGCTAAAACAGGGAGGAGGAGGAGCTGAGTAAACATTCAAGGGGAAAGGGAGATCTGAGTTTGTGGGTTTAATCTTCTTTCTTAACCCCTTTCCCTGGATGGGGTGATTGTTCCCATGAGCTATTTCTCTGGTCATTCTTGTGAAGATAGAATAGCAATAGACTTTTAAGACCAAAGAAGGCTCTTTGTACAATTGCTTCCTCACTCTCAAGCAAGAATCTTTTTCTGTGGTACTGTTGATAGCGTAACTAATGAGATGGTTATCTGTAAGGGCTAAAATAATAGAAAAGATTGCTACAAATAAGTGCAATTTTAAAGTGATAGCTGATACCTTTAAAGAAGCTCAATCAATACTTACTGGGAAGTAGAAAAATAGGTTCACTTCACAAAAAATGATGACATGTCCATGTTTCTTGTGAACAATATGCAAGGATGGTATCTCATGAGCAGGAAGAGCTAGAAACAGATGCTCCTAATCTGTTGAAATGGGGAGATGCTTTCCACAGGACAAGGCAGATGTTGCTAGTTTGTTTGGCTCCCAAGAATATGGGCCTTAAAAATGTCACTAGCTGGGGCTGAAATATGTTACACTTGACTTCTAGCTCACTTATCATTTGGGACAGAAATTTAACAGTACATAGCAAAACCATTTGAAGAAAAGTAAATACCACCTCTAAGACAAAATTCATCCTTTCTCACAAACACTAAGTTTATTTATAACAAAAGAAGATTTTTAAGAGGAGAAGAAACACAGCATTAATTAGGGACAGCCGGCAACAATAACAAAAAGGTATGCAAGTGATAAGTGAACACTTACCCCACAGCATCTGTGTAATTATCATTTGTCCTAGTTTCCTATTTTGGGGTGTGAAAGTCTGCAGGATGAATATCCTTTTAATGTGCATCAGCATCACAGCTAATGGCACCTGTGTTTTGAGGATCCACCATATATTACAGTCCTTAGTTATGTCAGCTCCTAAGGTATATCTACATTGCAATTAAAGATCCATGAATGGCCTGCGCCAGCTGGTTCAGGCTAATGAGTTTGGGTTAAGAGACTGTGGAATTATGGTGCAGACGTTCATGCACAGTCTGCATCCCGAGCTCTCAGACTTCCCCCCACCCTTGCAGGCTCTAAAGCCTAGGCTTTTAATTACAGTGTACACATATCCTAAGAGCTGAAATCACTGGGTAGTGGGCAACCTCAGTGTTGCTGTCTCTTGTGTTCTTTTCACCAAAATATTGTCCCCATACTAGATCTAAGGCTCTGCCCCCTAGACTACCTTGTCAGTGATTTAAGATCTACCATCATTAAGACACAGAGACTCTGAACTGTGTTTAATCAGCTCTGTCTTTTAAATGCTGGAGAGGAGAGTAAAATGGCTTCTAATCCCTTCAAACAGAGTCTATCCTACCAGGAAGGAACACCTGTCCCCATCCCTTCTGACCACTTATTGCTGCTTAGTGAGGTTAAAGTTAGGGTGAAACCCCTCAACTAGAGTAGCTTAAGTACAGTTCTGCTACTCATTAGTCACATAGTAAGGATAATAACTTTTCATTATCCTGGCATCCAAAGCCTAAGTGACTTTTGACCCCAAAACAGTCACACTTTGGCAGAGCATTCTGCTGCGTACCTAGGCTAAGTAGGTATTTCTATGTAAATATTGTCCATCACTGAGGGCTTTTTCTCCCGCGTCATCAAGAGATGCAAGGGAGAGCTCATTTAACCACTGACTTACATCATCTAAGCCATTGATTCTGTCAGATTTCCTGGTACAACACTGTGTTGGTAGTGCGGTATTAAGCTTCAGGTATGTACCTACATTTTCTGAATGTTAGCCTCTGACGTTATGTGACTTGCAGTGTCAACAGCCAAAATGAAAACAAAAAAGGTGCTTTGAGCACTGCTTTGTTCCTCCTGTCTGGTGTTGGACAGGATGACTGGGTGGAATAACAGGGTCCAGAGAGCAACCAAGGGGTTGTGAATGGGGGTTTGGCTTCAGTGTATGTCTGTGACCACAGAAGGAGCACTCCTCAACTGAAATTGATTCCAGGGAGTGGACAATGTTTTGGGTTGTTGATCTAAATTCTATTCTTTCCATTTCAAATTGTGTCCTGCTGCTAAGATTACTGGAAAACAATAATAGTAATGGTAATAATGATAGTTTGATGATTATGATGATTAGGCAGTAACCTAACATTAATATTTCTTATTTACCTGTAAGCATGCCAAGACTCTATCATCAGGCATGTTATAGCAGTACACAACAAAGTAGCCTAGGAACTGCAATGCTGAGCAGTAGCTGAGAGCAATGGATGGATATCCTGCTTAATCCACAGCTAGCTAGGCACGGGTCAATCCAATAATTGATCCTTAGCATAAAAAATTGCTGCATTCAGCGGCTTAGTACAGATGAACAGTTTCCATTCTTATTTAGCTGTTTTGTATTTGGTTTGTAAGTCTCCCACCACAACTGCAAACTGTCTCTTGCTGAGTTTCCTGTGCATTTCGTACTGTCAGGCACTCAGAAACTACAAAAATGAGCTTGTTATAAAAGGCTAAGCAGTACAGAATAAAATCAGAATGGGACTATAGGATGCTTAGCTGTTCATCCCATAAAATGTTTCAAATGCCTCAGGATACCATACTTTTAATAACTTTGTCTCTTGATTAAAGGAATAGCAAAGCTTTGGTACGGAACCAAGTAAATATGGCTGCTCCAATTTACCATTAGCACATTAGAAAAAATAGAAGCAGGGTGCATATAAAGCTTTAATTCAAAGCATTTAATTAGTGAAATGCTATTTGTATTTATTGCCAAGGAAGCAAGCACATAAATGCCAGTTAAATCCACTGCTGCACTTCAAAAGCAGTTTTAAAAAGAAAAAATTCTATGGATTTTATTTTCAGTTGACCAATAATGACAACATGTTCCATGCTGAAAAGCAAATCTCAAACAACCATTCTATAAAAGAAGTCACTCGCCTGAGCTGAGTGCCGCAGCCCACAGAGAGCTTACACAATGCAGAAAATGACTAAATTCTTTCCCACTTTTTGTTTTATTGATATACCTCAAATTCATCCCATTGGGGTTGAAAGTTGAAAGTCCATGAACCCCAATGGAACAATAAATGTGGCCTTTCTAATAAAACTGCAAAATCTTATTATATTGACTTGTCCAATGTTCATTTGTTTTATTCTCTCAGTAATTAAGTATATAGCAGAAGATACACCGATCTGGCTGTTCCAAATAATGCTACTGCTAAGTGAACAGTGAGTGCTAAACAAATAATTACTTATGTATTTACTGGAATTTGTAAAGCACCAATCTCCATGCTGCCTATCAATAAGTATTCTTATTCAGCAGTAAGAGACATTTTAACCCCCTAAACTGATATAAAAGTGACCGTTCATGAAGGTTATGGCCGACAGTTGATCCAAATCTTTGTGAGAGATCTTAGCATCACTTCAAAACAGTGTTCTAAAAACCAGTCAGTTGCTAGAGCTAGAGTGTACAGTGGGATAATGCCACTAGTGTAGATAAGAAATGTGCATGGCCTGTCCTTCAATCACAAAGGAATTCTTACTACAATAAAGAGATTTGCTGGTTTTCTATAAAATTCCTTTTCTTTAGTATCAGGGAGAATAATGTCTTGGTTCAGGACCAGCTGCCTCATGGATCACTCTCTAGTCTCTGAGTAAACCCTTTCAAATGACAGATCTTCACTTGTGAAACCCCACAATTCTTTTGTTGTTGATCGGTCCCCTGGGTTACAGTGCCCTGTGCACCAATCATGCATGGTTCTTTAGCAGACCGAGCTGGGTTTGGCTCTTGCAACTCTTCCCCCTAAGAACTGGGCCCAGTGGTAAATACAATGACCCAAAATAGTCTTTTTTAAAAAAAGTATTGTTTGTTCTCAACAGTAGAAACAAAGTCTGAAAAGAGAGGAGGGTTTTCCCATAGCCAAACCATCTATATGCATCTGTCTCTTACCTTGAGGTCCCAGTCCACCTCTGGTCCCCAGAAGCCTATGCCTTCCTCTTTCTCTCCTGTCCTATTATCTGTCCAATTATTGACCCCTAAGTTATTTGTTTCAGTTTTTCCTTCTTGGTTCGCACCCTCCTTAGGTTACCACCTAGTCAGTTGAACTCAGCATAGCCTAAGGTAAAACTTCAATGCTAATGATGATCATATTGTCCTTTTTTTATCATCTGATTCTATTGTCTCTTACCTATGTGTAAGTAACCACTTCTTAAATTAAACCCTAATAATTATATAACACACCCTACAATAACACTGAAACAGATAAAATGTAATATTCACAAAATAAGCAGACAGCTCTCACTTTCTTTATAAATAATATAGTGCATTATGGCTGTGCTGAATTGCTTAATTAGCTGTTCCCATGCATCAGTCCTCATGCATTTTTCTGCTGTTTTGTTTTGATATTTTCCATTTGACCTGAGAATGAGTCATGCTGCTTTTATGGTGACTGATGCTAGTGTATCGTCTTGTGTGATTTTCTGTGTTTTCCATCTGTTACATAAATATACAGGATTGTATATTGTAGATGGATTATACAGGTGAATTTTTTTCTTTTTAACTTAAAGGGTATTAACCACAACATTCCCTAAATGACATCTTAGATCCTAGCATCTTAAGGCAGATTTAAAAATAGAAATGGGCCCAGGTTTGGAAGTTTGGATCCAGACATCTCCAAAGTTTGAGGTTAGAGTTGATGCTCTTATTTGGCCTCTTTCAGAAAGAAGTTGGAGTTGCAGAGGTCCAGTCTTCCTCACTGTTTGGTCAAGCAAACTGAATTCCCTCTGCTAGTTTGGGCTCAGTTCCAATGACCAGATTATCAGGTGATTCTGAGATTGTGGTTTATAAAGTGATACAGTGGGCATTTCTTTTGTATAATTTGACACAAATATTAATGTTTCTGAACAATAAAAGATAATCGTTGTTAGCGCTTGAGATATTTTTGACTGGAAAACCCCAAGTAAAATAAAAAGCAAGAAATATTGAGGAAAGTCATAACTGAAGATGACTTTCCACTAGTTTTGCCCCCCCTCCCATTTCCTCAGGCTTTTCAACCCAATTTTTGTCCCTAGATCTTGACAGGTAAAAATCTCCTCTTCCATATATAGCATATATCTTTGAATGAAATAATAAATAAGAAATAAAAACGAAGCATAATAGAAATATGAGACTCAGAAGTAACATGGGTGAAAGGACTGGGAAATAACTTGTTAGGGATGAACTGTGGTAAAACAGACCCTCCACTTCCTCTAAATCTTTGTCCAAAATTAAATTGGAATCAAAACTGAAGGAGAGTTTTTTGAAATGTGAAAAGTCCATCTTCAGTTAACTTTCTTTTTAATTTTTGTGGACATCTGTACTCAGTGTCTGTTTCATGTACAAGATACGGTACTCAAATAAAAACCTTTTGCCACTGCCTTAGAAGGGGAACCAGTCTTCAGAGATGGTGATGTAAAGGCTTTTATTCTGTACTTAGGTGCTGGCTGCATATATGAATACATTTAAAAGACTAGACACCATTATAAATAATTTTGGGAAATAGATCCTTCTGGGACTAGATCATTCCACAATCTTCTCCAAGCACTCATCTAAAATCCTTCTTCTCTTTTCCATAGTATAACAAAGGATCAGGTGCCACTGGGAACTTATAAGTATCTAATAGAAATGTCTCATACTGAGGATCGTTTTGAGATAGTCTCTCATTTCAAAGTAAATAATTTTTGCTGCCTTATCTGTTCTTAACAAAACAAAAGTAGTAGAGATGACACTGTCAGGAACAGAAACTTGAGAGTGGTAGAGATTTTCAGGTTTTTCACCTGATTTAACTCATGTCCCATAGTATGCTAGATTTAGTCTACATTAAATTAATCATAGACTCACAGAATTGTAGAAGAGACCTCAGTCATAGAAGATTAGTGTTGGAAGAGATTTCAGGATGTCATCTAGTCCAACCCCCTACCCAGAGCAAGACTGATCCCAAATAAAACATCCCAGCTAGAGCTTTGTCAAACTACACCCTAAAAACATCTAAGGAATGAGATTCTACTGCCTCGCTAGGTAATCCATTCCAGGGTGATTTTCTTAATTTCCAACCTAGACCTCCCCCACTGTAATTTGAGATTATTTCTCCTAGTTCTCTCATCTACTACCACTGAGAATAGCCTAGGTCCATCTTCCCTGGAACCCACTTGCATGGAGTTAAACGCTGCTATCAAATCCCTCCTCATTCTTCTGCAAACTAAATAGGCCTGGTTCACTCTGCTTCTCCTTTTAATTCATGTGCTTCTGCTCTTAATCTCTTACCTCTGGACTCTCTCCAATTTGTCCACATCCTTTCTGCAGTTGGGGGCCCAAAATTGGACACAGTACTCCAAATGTGGCCTCACATTCCTGAACAGAGGAAAACGTAATTACTTCCATCCATCTGCTGGTAATTTTCTCACTAACGAAGCCCAATATGCCATTAGCCTTGTTGGCAATAAGGGCACACTGTTGACTCATATCCATCTTCTTGTCCACTGTTACATGTAGGTCCTTTTCTGCAGATCTGCTGCCTAGCCAGTTAGTCCCCAGTCTACAGCAGTGCATGAGATTCTTCCATCATAAGTGCAGGATTCTGTACTTGTCCTTCTTGAATCTCATTGGATTTTTTTTTTTGGCCCAATCCTCCAATTTGTCTAGCCACCAAAAGTGAAAACAAGGTAGATAAAGTCAATATGAAGTTCTGCTCCCTAGATATAGCTTAAGGGTCAAGAGGCCTAACACGCAAAATGCTTAAAGCTTGATCAAGTAGTATCTCTAAATTTGAAAGAGTGTGTCACTGAGACTTGATCCAAGAACTGACATGAGTCTGTGACCAGAGACAGTTCCTGTGAGAGGGCATGAAGTATAGTAGTCCTAACTGCGTCTCCATATACAACAGGGGTCTCAAACTCAAATCACCACGAAGGCTGCATGAAGACTAGTACATTAGTCCAAGGGCCATGCCACGTATGAAGACTAGTACATTAGCCCAAGGGCCACACCATAGAACCTTTTCATACAACAATATTGCAAATATCAGTAACAATCATGTCATTGTGGGCCACAGAAAATAGTTTTAGGGGCCGCATGCGGCCCACAGGCCGCGCATTTCAGACCCCTGATATAGAAGATGGGTGACTGCTTGGTAAGCTAGACATGCAAATAATTTTTGTTTTTATGTTTCTTCTGAATTTGCTTTTGTTCTGAATAAATACAATGTTTCTTCATGAGAACTGGCTGGTCACTGAGAACCATGTTATTACCCCTAAAAGAGTGAGAATGCAGGTGCTGAACCACTGAGGTGATCACACTGAATTGCTGGAGTCTATAACCTAAGTCCTCAAGCTGAGGGAGAGGATTGCTGCATACTACTCTGAAAGGGTCAATTGCTAGAGGCCTGAGATGTCAGTGGCATGCACTCAAGTACTTCATGAAAAAGTCATAGGTGCCATTGACTTGAAGTGTGAGAGGGAGCACAGAGAAAGATGAAATCATGGAGATATATTGGGATCGTGAGGGTTCCTGAAGATGTGGAGAGCAATCTTGAGTAGGTAGGGAGTCAGTGGATAATCAAATATTCATTGGTATTTTCACCTGCCTTCCTAAACCAAAAATAAATGTCTCATAATATTTTCCCCAAGACTTCTGTCATATGAGCTTCCTATTAATGGCTTATACTAGGTTAAGCCTTGTAATATGTGCAGAATAAATCAAACTTTAAAAATCCTTCTGACTGAAAGGATCTCTGCAATGAAACACACAAACAGACTGCAGCCCTCTTGACAGGATTTCTTATTTTCTCTTCTGGAAAAGATGTTAATTCATCTATTCCTTAAACCCATAGCAGAGTGGCTTAGCAACAAACAACATTAAGAACTTATTTGTCCTCATGGCCAGATTTTTTTTTTTTCCAAAGGTGCTACATACTTTCAAGTCCCACTGACTTCAGTGGGAACTGAAGTTGCTCCACACCCCTGAAAAGAAGCCTAAAGTCTAATAAGCCAATATTTTGTAAGCTGGGTGCCCAGAGTTAGGCAACTAAACGCACATTGACACCCAATGAAAAAGCCAGATTTTCAGTGAGTCTGTAGTATCCACAAGTGTCATTAATGTAAATGCAAACTGCAGGTGCCCAAATTGCTGAAATTCAGGTAATTTTTCTGTAGATGCTTACAGGTGAATTTAAATATTTTCAGACAAAAGTTTCAAAATTAAGGCCACAGTGTTGTAAATAACTCTAAATGATAAACACTTAAGATTTCTGCTGAGGCCAAAGTAATACAAAGGTTTAGCTTTATGATAGAGCCACTTGACAAGGCATCCTTGAGTGGAATGCTGATCTTGTGAACTGATAGCCATTAAAATATCTAAATAGGTCAATCTGCTTACACCTAAAACTCTTTACAAAAAACATTATTGGCCAGCCAGGTACTGTACTGAGAATAAAGTGTATTACTTCCTAATGAAAGGTCTTTTTCCTTTCAGTTGAATCATATGACTTTTTAAAATGAGAATTCACTGGCACACCTAAAAAAATCCATCTTTTTCAAGATGTAAACATTGAAAACAGTAATGTGCAAAGCTCAGAATCAGTTCAGGCTGCATGATATTTTTAGGTGCTTGAGACTGAATGCTGGCTGGTAGTAGCTGGTTGGCTTTTAAAGAGCAAGTAAATTTCTTACCCAGTTTTCTTAATGGTCTGCAACAGAAACATTCTTTAGCATATGCCAATAGCCAATACATACTGAAATCCTTTTCTTACTACTGGCTATCTGCAAATCTTGTCTCATTTTTATCTGGGAATTTGCATGCTCCTGAAACAAAGACTTTTAGCTTCTATGAAACCTTGCACAGCTGTGAATATGGAGATTTAATCCCACACTGGGTTGATGCAAAACTGCCAGCTTGCTTGCCAGAAGCAAAGAAGCGGAACAGAAAAAGATGCCTCTCTTGTTATAAAACTTCAAGTAATGATTCCACGGTTTTGTTTCTCTGAGGATTTACATTTTCACAGGAAGCAGCGTTTTTAGAGAAAGTGTGAATTCTATCCATGGTTTGGACCTTACTTTGCATTACTAACTCTATTCATTTGCCAGTGAGACTCATGAATACCTCTTTTCTTCTCATTTCATCAGTGTCCAAAAAGACAGGTTCACCATAGCCCTACCACTGTACTGACTTCCTGAACTATTTTATCCGGGAAGAATGTATCATTCTTGTTGCTCTGATGTTAGTAAGTCACTACTGAAGCTCAACAAAATATGACTACATTCTGTGTTTTAGTTGTTGCTACTCTGAAATTATGTGACTGAGAAGTAGAATTTTGAGAAAGAAAGAAAGAAAGAAAGAAAGGAAAAGAAAGAAAGAAACTCACCCACCCAACACACAGTAGCTTGGTGGTTAGGGCATTCACCTGGAACATGACTGCCTCTGTTAAAGGAAGGACATAAACTTACATCTCTAACCTCACAGGAGTACCCGGCTCAGCAGACTATGGAGTCACACTCGCTCTTCCTCGCCTACCCAGTCTTGAAGATTTATTTATATAAAATGGAACAGATGAGACAGAGAAATAACCCAACCTCTCCAACCACTTTCCTCTCCCCTCTGAATGACCTATATAGCTGGAGGACTCACCTGGTATGTGAGACTCCTGTATTCAGATGAATACCCTGAACACTGGCCTATTGACTGTTCTGAGATGGGTCTCTTTCACTTTTTTAGTCACAAAACAATCCATAAAGTCACATTTTTATTTCAACACAGTGACAACAAATTTCAAAATCATTTTTTCTCCCAGAACAGAGTTTTTCTTTTCTGGATAGCCCTACTGAAAACTCCATTTCTGGGCTCAAATTCAGCTCTGGTGTAAAGAGATGCAAACATTAATTTCAATAGAGTTGTATCCACTTACGACAAGATTAAATATAGCCCATTACCACAATTCCATATGCTAGCACATAATAAATTAGTAGATTAAAGGTAACAGTGACTTTAGATTGAACCTTCTTTAGTTCTCTATCTCACACACTTGGCCATCTTCCCAGCTAAGATTTTACTCTGTATTTATCACCATAATAATTGATCTTCTACATATCAGATAACTATAGTTTTAACTGGTGTAGGTGAGAAACTACTCTGTTTGGCCATGTCTACACTATTAATTATGGGAGCAAAAATTTGGTTGCTAAGGGTTGTGAAAAAACATACCCTTGAGTGACATACTTTTTGCCCACATAAGCACGGGTGTGCACAGCACTATATGAGAGATGCTTTCCTGCTGACACAGCTGCTGCTGCTCCATTGAGTGGGTTTTATTATGTTGGTGAGACATTTCCATTTTGTTGATCACTTTTTGCACTTGGTAGAGATTTTCTTTTCTAGTGGAAAACTCAGTATTCTTAGCATTTTAACAATGACATATTACTATGTCTGTAGACTTGCACCTTGTGTAACATTGGTCCAGTGGTTTAGAGAACGTCTGGTCTCTGGATAATTCTAAACATTTGTCTTTCTGATGCAGATTAACTCAGATGTACCTGCATGAGGGTAATATGAAGAACCATCAATAGCATCTGCTAGAAGAAAGTCCCATAAAATAACCATTCTTTTCTGACTGCATTTGAACCATCTGAATTAATTGCCAGTAGTCTGGCATTGCGAACAATTGGGTGTGAGTTAAATGCCATTGCCAGTGGGCTGGTCAGAGGCTATAGAGGTTCACTGAGCTTTGCCTTGTTATAAACAAAGTTATGTAATGTCATGGCATGAGCATCATTAAATACTAAAAGATGCTTTAATCATTGCCCTAATATAAAAAAGTGAGTGCCTATATCAGAATACTGACATTTACAATGTGAACAGGAGAATTACTGTGAAGTATCAAAAAAAAAGTTGATGATGTTTTGAAAAGAAAAGACAAATTAATGAAAGCAATAAAGGGAAAAATGAAAAGATCTAAAAAATAATCATTGTTCTTAAGAAGGTTTGCTCATGGGAAATTAAAACTACACAGTGACTCCTAATGGTGTACAGACCATTAAATCATTAGCAACTCTTTTGGAAAACTAAGCATTTTATTTTATTTTATTTTATTTTATTTTATTTTAGCTTTAGGATGTTGGCCCTCATCCTTCATTTTGTTTAGGAACATTGGTGCAAAGTGGGTATAGTGGGTGAAAGAACTACATAATTAGAATGAAATTCAGAGTTGAGAAGTCAAATTGTAGTGAAAGAATCTGGGAATGAAAAACATCTTGCTGTTTGGATAAAGTTGTGAATGGCTTGTTCAATGATTGTGTTCTTGCAGGAATCAAGGGAAGTGTGTAGAAGGTATGGTGGAGATCTTTGATATGCTGCTGGCCACTTCTGCTCGATTCCGTATGATGAATCTCCAGGGGGAGGAATTTGTGTGCCTTAAGTCAATCATCCTTCTCAATTCTGGTAAGTGGTATTTTCTATATGCAACGCTTGTCTGATATTTAATTACTATTTTATTTTATTTCAGTTGTTTAGGTGTGTAAAGAGTCAGGATCAGAGATTTAGAAAAAGAATTTGTGGTGTAAAGTCTTAAGGAATTTGTGAGGTAAAACCAAAAGGCAAAGACAATTGTAAGCTTGCCGTGTAGCACAATAGGGAGCCAGAGAATTGATTGAAAGAGATTTGATATACTGAAAGCAACAGATCTGAAGGATGATTTGGGCAGCATTTTCGATGGATTGGGGGTTAGTGAGTCTGAGGCAACCCTTATAGTGTCAAAAGGTGGTGCTAATTTTAGCTTTAGAATTGGAGCAGACACATTCCCTTTTAGGCAGTAAAACACAGGGAAGGTATAGCAAAGACGTGGGAAAATTTGTCACAACACATGTAAAGATCTAAAGCTTGAAATGGCCAAATAAAAGATGAAAAGTAAGGCAGAAAAAGAAAGGATCTTGCATCTCTGACCAGAAGATTTTCTCTGTCTAAAATGAAAGAAAATAGACAAAGATGTGTTCTAAATGCCAGCTGAAGCATACAGCCTTCTTAAAAGACCATGATACTTTCTCTTATATGAGGCTCTACTCTCAAAATTGATTACATAAAATGGACACCACCTTTAACCCAAAGACTTTAAGGCCATGATCATCTAGTTTGATCTCCTGCACATTGTAGGCCACAAAAACATCAGTCGTCCATTCCTATAGTGGACCCATAACCTCTGGCTGAGTTACTGAAGCCCTCAAACCTTGATTTAAAGACTTTAAGTTACAGAGAATCCACCATTTACTGTATTCAAACCAGCAAGTGACTTGTGCCCCATGCTACAGAAGAAGGTAGCCATTCCCCAAGGACTCAACCAGTCTGTCCTAGTGAAAAATTCCTTCCTGACCTCAAACATGGCAGACCCCGAGCATGTGGCAAGACCCACTGGTTAGGCAGCTGGGAAAGAATTTCTTGTAGAAACTCAGAGCTTTCCCCTTCTAGTGCAATCTCATCATGCCATCCCCTTTATGAACTTATCAAGCTCAGTTTTATAAGTTAGGTTTTCTGCATCCACTACTCCCCATAGAAGTGTTCCAAAACTTCACTTTTCTGATAGATAAAAACCTTTCTCAAATATCAAGCCTAAACTTGTTTATGTCCAGTTTATATCCATTTGTTCTTGGCCAAAATCGGTGCTTAAGTTAAATAATTCCTCTCCTTCCCTGGCATTTATCTTGCTGATATATTTGTAGAGAACAATTGTATTTTGCCTCATCAACTAAAAAAGCCAAGCTCCTCAGAAGGCAGGATCTCCATTCCTCTGGCCCTTCTCTGCACCTCTTCCAATTTGAATTCATTTTTCTTAAATATGGGAGAACAGGATTGCACACAATATTCTACATGAGGTCTCACTAGCACTTTGTATAATGGTAATAATACTTCCCTATTTTTACAGGGAAAGAATTGCATTCGCTATTTTGATGGCCACATCACATTGTCGGCACATAGTCATGCTGTGATTGACCAATATGCCCACATTTTCCTCTCTTCTTTTACTTCCAACTGATACATCCCCATCTTATAGTAAAAATTCTTATTTGTTCCTAAATGCATTACTTTATATTATTAAATTTCATCCCATTTAAATTACTCCAGTTTTCAAGGACATTGAAATCTTCTTGTATGCTATTTCAGTGTCTCTTTCATATTGGCAATACCTGCCAACTTTGTCATCTGCAAATTTTATTATAATACTCCCATTTTTTGTGCCAAGGTCAGTAATGAAAATGTTAAATAAAATTGGCTCCATGACCAATCTTAGGCTATGTCTACATCAGCAATTTTAGTCTGGACTTGCAGGTCTGAACTAAAGAAGTCCAAGGTTAGTTCAAACTAACCTTGGGCTCGTTTGAACTAACTGCAGCTTTTTAATTTGAACTAGTTGGACATTCTGGTTTGAACTAAAGTTTTAGTTCAAACTAACATTTAGTTCAGGTATTGCATGCACAAGTCTGAACTAAGCGAGTGAGTCCAAACTAACATTGGTACTTATTAGTTTGGACTAAGCTTTACCTGGTCTGAACTAAGAAATTTCTTTGTTTGGACTAGGCAAAGCTTTGTGTAGACAAGGGCCAAATTAATCCGGACTAAGCTTCCTTAGTCTGGACTCATTTGGCAGTGTAGACATAGCCTTTGAAGAAGTCCATTCACTGCCTCCCTCCAGCCTGACAGTTTATCTTTCAGGATGACCTGCTCTAGTCTCCACTTTAACAGTTCCTTACCCACCTTTCAGTATTCATATTATTCCCCATCTTTTACAATTCCCCCTGTAAAACTATATCAAATCCTTTATTTAACTCCAGCTAGAAAATTGGTTATCTTCTCAAGGAAAGAGATCAGTTTGGTCTGACATGATCTACCTTTTTTTAAAACCATGTTGTATTTTTTCCCAGTTACCTTTTACTTCTCGTTCCTTAACTATTGTCTCTCTTTCAAAATTTGTTCTAAAACCTTGCACACAACTGAGGTCAAACTAACAGGCCTGTAGTTTTGCAGATCACTTTTTTCTTTTTTTACATATAGCTACCATATTTGCAATTCTCCAGTCATAACGTATGACCTCAGAGTTTATGAAGTCATAGAGGGTATGTCCACACGCAGGCTTTAAATTGAAATAATGCTGGTTATTTCAATATAAAAAAGCTTTGGTCCACACAACGTTTTCTTGTTGCAAAATGATGAGCTCCATCATTTCAAAACAAGGAAAGTTAGATCGATTCAATAAAACCTCATTTAAAATCGAAATGACACTTAGATTGCAACTGTTATATCAAAATAATACAGTGTGGACATGTTGTTTTGATCTAATGGTTGTTTCGATTTAACACTTTTGCCCTTCTCCTTCCCAGGGTACCTTCCTCCATTCATATACTGGGTGGGGGCAAGGCCCTTCTAGGGGGCATCTTGCCAAACCTCCCATGGTGCCCATCTCCTAAATCGAACTAGCAAGTCCTGTCCCTGGACATGCTAGTTTGATTTGACTTTCTGGTGTGGACCTGTTAAATCTATTTAGCTTAAATCGATTTAATGATTTTCATAGCTATTTTGTTAAAGTGATTTCAGTTAAATCGATTGAACTGCCTGTGTGTGGACATAGCTTAAGTGTGCTTCCAGTTAGGCTTTCTATTTCATGTGCCACTTCCTGTAGTATTTTTGGATGAGATTATATGGCCCCCCAATGTGATCCTATTAAACTGTTTGAGTTTGGCTTCTATCTCAAATGTAGTAATTTCTACTTCCATATCCTTGTTGTTATTTGCCCTGTACCAAGTGCTTCATCACCCATTTTAAAACCTGAAGCAAAGTATTTTTTTGGGCCATACCAAGCTTATGCATAATCTTAGAATCACAGAAACTGGAAGGGACCATGAGAGGTCTTTGGGTCTAGTCCCCTGCTCTGTTGGCAGGGCCAAGTACCCTCTTCAACCATCCTTCACAGGTGTTTGTGTAACCTGCTCTTAAAAATTTCCAATGATGCGAAAAATAAATCTGTTAGTCTTAAAGTGCCACACGACTCCTTGGTTTTTTTTGCTGGACTAGACTAACACGGCTATCCCTTTGGAGATTCCATAACCTGCTTAGGCAACTTATTCCAGTGACTAATCACCCTGACAGTTGGGAATTTTTTTCCTAATGTCTAACCTAAACCTCCCTTGCTGTAATTTACTTCACCTTTTCCTTAATATTTAGCAGTCCTACTTCTTTGTTGCTTGTTTTCTTTTTATTCATATGGCTAAAGAACTTCTTACTATTGTTTTTAAATTTCCTTTGCAAGGTCTAGCTCAGTTTGGCTTTTGGCAGTATTCAATTTTTTCCTATGCTTTCTGATCTTCAAGAGACAGTTTTTCTTGTTGAGCTATCCCTTCTTACATTACTTAAAGGTTTTTTTGCCTTCTTTCATTAACCTGTTTGTAATGCTTGTTTATCTGGTTTGGTCTGCTACCTTCCTCCATGATTTTTTTTCACTTTGAGAGGCAGGGTCACAGAATATTTTACCTATTTAAAACTAGAGAAAATAGACAAATATTTATTTGAAATGCAAGTTGACACATACATCAGCATTCTAAAGTCACAATGTAAAGAGGTTCTGCTCCCAAAAAGTGATAATATAAAACTGATAAAACCTCACCTAACTGTGTCATCTTAAATAAGAATCTAAAGCAATTTTTAAGTATTTTAAAGTTCTGGTAACACTGTGGGGTCAAAACACCCATGGGGGAGCAAACTGGATTCTGTTCTAACATGCATAATTAACACAACTGCAAATTAATTTCCTGTGGTACTGAACCATACTTCCATTCTTCTTAACTTGAGAGTCTCCTACCCCTCTCCAGATTATGCCCAAGGTGAACAAAGAAAGTCAGGTTAGAATGCAAGGCCTCTGTCTGATTTCCAGTAAGGAGGCTTAATTCAAACTAACTTTCTGCCTGTCTACATCAGGCTTTCATTAGTTCAAGATTAGTTCAAACTAACTTTGCCTAATATAGACATAGCCAATGATAGTACTTCTTAAGTGGAGCTGGGTGGAGAACTGTAATTTTGTTTCACAGATGTTTCTGAATTTGTTGTTGTTGTTCTTGCAGTTTGGGACAAACACAAACATTTCAAAATTCTCAGTGAAACAGAAGTCCAAAAATTGTTTAATACAAAAAATCAAATATTCATTTTGATAATTTCAGAATGAAATTCTAGCAGGAGGGCTGAAAGGAGCTGAGAGCCTACACCTAAGATGAATGCCTAGAGCCAGCACTTCCAGGGCATCAAGGCTTCTCGTTCTCTTTCAGCCTAAAAGGCTGCCATATTTTACAAACTCCATGAAAAACACTCAATGATTTGAACTGGATTGGGGAAAAAGAGCTGTTCTGTGAGGCAGGCTACCCTAAGCATCTCTAGTGGGTCTGCTAAGCCATTGATAACTTTTAGAAAGTTATTTAGGGTGTTTGTGGGACACCAACCAATGGTGAATGAATAGTTTGAAAGGGAGTTTGGAGGCACTTTCTGCATGGGAAATCAGCTCTATATTGCCTCATGTGTATCCCCACAAATCTCAGCCCAGAGTGGTTTTTAATACATTTGCCACTAGCATTAGTCACACCATTTGTCAGTAGCTGGTAACTAAATTATTCAGCACAGGAAATCATCTCCATTCAGCTACTGCTATATGGTAACTATTGTTAAAATCTAAATTGCTATGGCAAACATTTTATCTTTCAGTTATCAGACTGATTATAACAGTATCTTTGTAAAAGTGAAAAAAATTGTGTACCTCCTGAAAAAAATAATGATCTGTGTAAGTGATTATTAAGGTTATTATAATTTTTAGTCAATAAATTGAAATTTGATTATTCTCTTCACATATTTGCTGATTTGAACTCTAGAAAATAACTACCACATCATTGAAGATTTTGGTTCCATTTATGTTGCTTGACTATTTTTAGAATAGAATCAAATCACAGGGTTAGAAGGGTCTTCATGAGATCATCAAGTCCAACCACCTGGGGCTTGAACCTAGGACTCTCTGCATACTAAGTTGGGGGGGGGGGTGCAAGCCACCACACTATTTGCAGGGCTTTTTGATTTGATTCAGTTTGAAGAGCTCCTGTCCCATGACTGAAGTATAGCAGGTTGCAAGTCCTAGGTTGCAGTGTAAAAACTTGCATAGACCATGTCCCTCCCAGACACTGACAACCACGCTTTGTGGTATATAGCTGACTATTGCTATAGAGGGTTTCTGTGTCCTGTTTTCTTCCTTTAATGGAGAAATTGTACAAAATTAAGAAGTGAGTACAGTTGGATCTAAATAGTCTGTGGTTGATGTATTCTTTCCTCTTGGTGCATGAGCAAAATAACTGTAATATCCTATCCAGCATAGACTAATGAAAGATGAATGCAGAGACTTTATTTTCTGCTTGTCGAGAGTTTTTATTTGACATGTGATGATGTGGTTAGGAAAGAAATGTTTTGTTATAATAATTTTGAGATGGCATGTCTACACTATTCACTCAGCACCAAAGACAAAACCTATGCAACCTTCAGAGGGAGAAAGAAATGTCCATGGTTAGCATGTCTCCTTTGACAAGATGTGTAGGAAAACTTCGGACATTTTTCCCTCATCCTAGTTACACTGGGCTGTGAGATATCAGAACTTTAATCAGGTCCAGGAGTGAATATTGCCCAGAATGCACTGTGGATTGGTGTCACTTTTTTTGGGGGGGGGGGAGATCCTTTTGTGTCTATGCATTGTGATTCAGTTGTTAACTGCGCAAACACATATGTTTTTTTCCACAGGACCCTGCCTCATTTAACACATCAGATAGCTAATGCTCTGGGAATGAATCAGGGTGTATAGTGAATGACTGTGCTGTTTGTAAGATTACTGATTTGTTTATTGCAGAAATGTGTGTACAGAATAAGTTAATAGGCTACTGAAAGAGAGAGAATAATGATATGGTGAAGGTGTTGAATGCCATCCTGAAGACCTGGATTATGTCCCTGGCTCCTGCCATGGAGTTCTTATGTAATGATGGGAAAGTCACTTGAACCAAATTTTTCCCAGTTGGTGACTGCCTTAATTTTATGAGTGACTAGCTTGAGACACATGGAGCTGATTTGCAAAAGTGCTGAGCACTCACAACTGCAGATGAATTTAGTGAGCACTGTAGCCATTCAAAACTTCTAGCAGTATGGAGTCTGAAGGTGAAAACATAGGTTAGAAGAAAGGAGGCCCTGCATTTGAATCCTAGGCAAGCGACTATGCATTTCATTTTTCCCCATATCTAAAATGGGGTAACAGTATTTCCTCCATCTACCTCACAGGGCTACTGGGATGATTAATAACTATGTGTACAGTGCTGGGAACATATAATGTGCTATAAAAATGCTAAGTACTCTGAAAAATCAGGCCTTCAGTGTCTTTATCTGGTTGCCAAGTGATTGAGCCATCCACAATAATGCTTGCAAATTTTGGGCTTAATTTCTCTCTGCCTTAGGTCTCCCTTTTTTAAAAATTCTCCCTGCCTGAAAGGGGTGTTGTAAAGATAAATTAATAAATATGTGTGAGGCCCTTAGAAACTACCATGGCAAGTGTAATAAAGAAAAATGAGTAATTCTGTAGTCAGTGCAGATAGTGTGTGGTAAATCATGCTTGGGGACACATATTGACTGAGGAAGATAAAAAGAAATATTTTACGGTTATGTCATTCCCTGTATGCAGAATGATGGAAGGCTGCTGTGAAAAATGTAAGTGATTGTTTAATTAAGGACTTTATCATAAACAGTGCACACAAGGGATGTGAATTAAGGATGCACAGGCAATCCAAATTCTGATATTTCCTAATATTTGAATGCTTGACTTTGTAACCTCAATCTTTTAACTTAATTTTCTTTTGTGTACAGACCAACATTTTATTTGAAAACATGGTCTAGACAAAATATACACAAATGTCATATAGCAAAAACAGATGAAGAATGCTCACAATAATCTTAGAAATAATCTCTTCTTGAGAACCGTTATACAACTTACATACATTACATATATATATGTAATGCATATTAATGCAACTGATCTTAAGAAAAATTAAATATAAACATTTTTAGTCAATTTCAATTACCCATATAAAACTCTAAATATATAAATCAATCTAAACTGTTGTCTTAATTTGTACTTTTAAAGTGCTATGTAGAGTTACTGAACAGTATAAATGTTTTTTCTTAAGTCTAGATGAACATTTCCCTTTTCCTGAAATTTTTAGTGCATAGTCTCATTAAAGAATGTTGAAATCAATCACAGATTTATCAGACTAGAAAGGATCTCAAGAAGTCACCAAGTCACAGCCCTCTCTGCTGTGGCAGGAGTAAGTAAACTTCCTCATCCCTGACAGGTATTTGTCCAATGTGTGCTTGAAAACCTTCAGTGATGAGGCTTCCTGGATGTTAGCATCAGCTAATATCTAATTTGACATTTCCTTCTCCACTGACAGTCAGATCTCTGTCCCATTTCACTGTTTCTTTTAACCATTTTTTTTAAAATTTTAACTGTTTAACTTTTTTTTTCTGTGTGGCCTTAATCAGAAAAAGTAAAAATGTTTTTTAAAGCCTCTCTCCCTCTGTTTGGAGAGGTAAGAGTTAGCACTTCAAGATACACTATACTGATACCATTTGTGAATTTCTCCCCAGATACCAAGGCGACAGCTTGTCTCTTATAGCAAGGACAGTGCTGCTGTTTCACTAGCTCAGTAACAAAACAGAATCTGGCCCTCCAGGGCTGCAGAAAATTAAATAAACCTTTCAGTAAAAAACAAAGCTATATTTTTTAAAAGCGCATTTAGTTCAGCAGTGTAGTGCTTCAAGGGCTCTTACTTACCATTGGGTCAAAGAGACCAAGCACTAGAAACACAAAGGCAGCAACTCAATGCCACAGTTCTTGCTGTTGGATTGGATCTGATAAAAGGATCAGTAATATGTGGCAAAGTGATCACCCTTCATTTCCAGAAACCAATCTCTCAGGGCAGAAGATTAATTTACTTGATTTGGCAATAGAGAGAGAGAGAGACAGAACCGAGTTAGTTTTATGAATGTTCAAGGAAGAGCATTACACAGCTTTTAGACCACAAAATATAGAGGTGATGCATGGGGTGTATGTGTGCACGGTTATGTGATGCCCAGATTTGCTGCTTGGCTTGTGCTGTGCATACCCACATGAACTGAACATGTTCAGTAGCATTGCTAAAATCAACTGACCTCACTATGTGCCCCCACTATTGGCAGGCACAGATGGCTAGAACCCTGCAAACCCATGGCTATCCACTTTATATCCACAGACTATTTCTTGCAGATTGTAGTTGGATAATTACAGAGATCTCAACTTTCTGGGACAGGGCTGGAGGAGGTGCCAGTCAGGGGTGCTGATCAGCTGTGGAGTGGGAGGGCAGAGCTGATCAGCTGTTGGGTGGGAGGGGCAGCTGGGAGGGCTCATCAGCTGTTACACGGGAGAGTAGGGCTGATCATATGTTAGGCAACTGCAGGGCTCAACAGCTGATCAGTCATTTGGGGTGACAGAGGTTCAGCTGATAAATCTAAAAGACAGAGTGCAGACTGCAGCTAGGTAAAAATTTACATGGATGCAGATCAGATGTGGAGTGACATATTTACCTTCCCACAGCATTCTTGTCAGCAAGTTAAGGAAGTATGGTTTGGCTGAATAGACTGTAAGGTGGATAGAAAGCTGGCTAGATCATCGGGTTCAGCAGATAGGGATCAATGGCTCAATGTCTAGTTGGCAGCTAGTAACTAGTGGAGTGCCCTTGGGGCTGGTCCTGGGGACAGTTCTGTTCAGCAGCTTCATTAATGATCTGGATGATGGGATAGGTTGCATACTCAGTAAATTTGCGGCCGACACGAAGCTGGGGGAAATGGTAAACACCCTGGAGGGCAGAGATAGGATTCAGGAAGACCTAGACAAATTGGAGCATTGGGCCAAACAAAATCTCATGAGGTTCAGTAAAGGAAAAATACAGAGTCTTGCACTTAGGATGGAAAAATCCCATGTACTGCTACAGGCTGGGGACCAATCAGCTAAGTAGCAGCACTGTAGAAAAGGACCTGGGTGTTATGGTGTCTGGGAAGCTGGATATTAGTCAACAGTATGGTCTTGTTGCCAAAAAGGCCAATGGCACATTGGGCTGCATCAGTAGGAGTATTGCCAGCAGATCGAGGGATGTGATTATTCCCCTCTATTCAGTGCTGGTGAGGTTGCATCTGGAATACTGTGTTCAGTTTTGGACTCCACACTACAGAAAGGATGTTGACAAATTAGGAGCCCAGCAGAGGGCAACGAAAATGATTGGGGGTTGGGCCACATGACTTATGAGGAGAGACTGAAGGAACTAGGCTTCTTAAATCTGCAGAAGAGAAGACTGAGGGGGGATTTGATAGTAACCTTCAACTACTTGAAGAAGTGCTCCAGAGAGGAGGGAGCTTGGCTGTTCTCAGTAGTAACAGAGGACAGAACAAGGAGCAATGGTTTCAAGCTGCAGCTGGGGCTGTCAGGGTTGGATATTAGGAAAAACTTTCTCACTAGGTGGGTGGTGAAGCATTGGAGTGGGTTACCTAGGGAGGTAGTGGAATCTCCCTCTTTGGAAACATTTAAGGCCCTGTTAGACAAAACCCTGGCTGAGATGATTTAGTGGGAGTAGTCCTGATTTTAGCAGGGGGTTGGACTAGATGATCTCATGAGGTCCCTTCCTACACTATGATTCTGTGATTTGTGTACACAGTGGGTTCTGTGGATCATCTCTGCCATAGTGGATGGCTTCATGTGTCATCATAAGCCTCTGTTGTTCTCTGGCTCTCCCACCTGGGTCATTCTTATAGGTCACTGGTTATCAACCTTTGTTCATTTGTGGACCCCCCCCCCAAGGTTTTGAATAGAAGTGAATGCCCTTTTGGAAGTTTGAGAAACAGTCTGTGAACCCCTAGTGGTTCACAGACTACAGGTTGAAAAACCACTGTTACAAGTTGCCTCGCCAGAGGTGAAACATACAAAGTGAGATGTTGCATCATCAGTAGTGGTCTTTGGATTGCATGGCTGAAGAAACACTTTAAATGCCACTTGTGCAGTTCTAGGTAGGGTAAATTGGGCTTTCTACTGAACAGCACCATCCAGAAAGTCTCTCATTACCATTTGCAATCAGTGTACATGGCAACATACCGTGCAGTTCTCCACAGTCTGGTCAAAGCACAGCTTTGCCTTATTGGCACAGATTATGCCCCTTACCATGCTTGCAGTGGTTGTGGTTTTCCCTGTCTCTCTCCTTCCATGATATTCAGGATATTGGACTTTTATACAGAGTTAGCCGAAACAGCTTTATAGGTGCTTACTTAAGCTTAGATTTTAGTTCTGCTTCAGAGTGTGGAGACAGTTACGTCTCACCTTGCTGAATGAACTTTTCCAAAAGCACCAGCTCTTCTCTTTGGTGATGGACAGCTGATATTCCTGTTTCTGAAATGCCTGCTCTGTGAGACAAGATAGCAGCTGTCACCTGGGGCAGTGAGATAACTGCTGTCTTTCATTCAACATTGAATTAGTTGGGGGTTGTCAATCACCTACATTTTTGAGGATTTCTTGAGTGCTTTGATTTTTTTTTTTACAGAGCTCTTTGATGTCTCCTGTGCTAAAGAAGTGTGCAAACTGGGAACTTGTGGCAGGACCCTTTGCTTTGGAGGGGGCTTTAGAGCTATGAAAACTACGAGAAACTCCTAATGAAATTGTTCTTAACCTTTTATGGGTTGTGACACACTTTGCAGCATATTGCAACTCTAAAGAACACACTAGCCCATTCCCTCCAGGCCAAATCCAGCCATCTTCCCCGCTCTCCTTGACACACTGCTGTATGGCGACACAGTAATGTGTCCTGACATAGTGGTTCAGAACCACTGTCCTAACGTATTCATAACACATGGCATCTCCTGGCCAAGGTGGGCTGTGTTGGTGCTACTATGGGACTATGAAAACCATTTCCCCACTAATGGAGTAAGCCCAGCCAATCAGAACTAAGAAATTAGTCCCTGTAGAATATTCCTAAGTCGTAAAACCTGTTATTAGTAGGATGGGTGTGGGAAGGTTTGAAAATCATTTGGCTGAGATAGGTCTAAGGGCCTTGTTCAGTGTGAAAAATGATATAGGGCAAGCAGTCACTGCTTCATATTTCTAAACCATATTTATAGTAATAACACAGTGCTGGCAAACCAATAAAAGGAAGAGCTCTGACAGCTGTCTTCCATGGGACACACCATAAAAGCTGTTCTGTTCTCCTTCAGTAGGGTAGATTTTGATCTCAGTTACACTGGTGGAAAAACGCCAGTGGAATCAGCAGAATCACGCTTATAGTCATTATTATTAATGATTATTCATATTGGTGTCCAAAAGAGTTCTAGGTCCCTCTCAATATAGATAAAACCTGCACTTAACAGCCAGCAGGCATGATGGGATGAGGAGGTGACAGATTGTAGAGGTGAGCCGACGCATAACCTGAAACACATAACATGCTGGGATATTTATTATAGCTCAAGTAGATAGATCTCTAATATGGGTTTAAATGTGGCGTAACTGAGCTCATAATCTGGGCTTCTATCTCCAGTTTCAGTTGACTGTTTCTCCTTTGCTACTATGTTCATTGCTGGTTAATTTCAGGTTGCACCAGTACTCTCAAGCTGCACTGAAAGGAACAGTAAACTACAAATGATAGGTTTTATGGCAGATTGTTTATGAAAGCGTGGTTTGATATTTATAAAGAAGGGAGCACCAGCCTTCACAAACCCCGTTTATCATCTGTGGACAGTGCAATAAGTGACCTAACAGCATCACCTTCTGCGCAGGGGGAAATAGTGCTTTGAAACAGCGAGAGACCCTAAGACATGGACGAAGTGGGGTAAAGGTTGCAGTGCACTTTTCCTATTCAGTGCCCACTTTCTCACTCGGAAACATTTTTTCTCCCCTCTTTTAATCTAGACAGAGCCTAAAATGTTCTGCATACTAGCTGTCTGTGTAGGCACTTAAACAGCCCCCTTCACCACAGTGTCTGAGGGTAAATTTTTTAAAAGCCCTTGAGAGACCTAGTGAAATGAACACTTTCAAAAATGACATTTGGAAGCCTTAGCCTGATTGGTTCCATTGTGTGCTTTACCATAGTAGTATTTCAATCAGCAGTAAATTGAAATGCACCAAAAGGCCAACACAGGCCAATTAATGTACAAGTGCACATTAGTCCTTACCCTCCACCCCCACCATATAGATAAACCCTAAGTCACTTTGAAAGTGAGACTTAAGATCCTGTCACTGAAGAAGAAACAAGAAGTCCTGTGGCAATTTTAAAGGAGTCGTATGGCACTTTTGAGACTAACAGATTTATTTTTCGCATGAGCTTTCGTGGGAGAAAATCCCACTTCCTCAGATGCTTCAAAGATGGGTGACCTTACAGAAAGGAATGAAAATAAATGCAAGGGGGTATAAAACATAGGATCAGGTGATAAAGTAACAGCAAATCAGAGCAGTTTTCAGGTTCAAACCATGGAAAGCCTGAAGTCAAATTACCCTTTGTAATGGGAAAAGAACCCATAGTCTCGATTCAGTCCTGCTTTCACAGAACTTAGCTTGCATATTAATTCGACTTCAGCTGTTTCTCTTTGAAGTCTTGATGTCCCAGCCACATCCCTGATGACAGTCATTAACAAATCATTCATCAAGTGATTAGGAAGATGGAAGTGCTCAGTAACTGGTTTCTTTGTTCTGTGATTTCTGATATCAGCTCTGTGTTCATTCATCCTTTTATACAGTGATTGTCCTGTTTGTCCAATGTATAAGGTGCTGGGGCATTTCTTGCACATGATGGCATAGACCACATTAGTAGCTGAGCAGGTAAATGAGCCTTTGATGGAGTAGCAGGCTTGATTAGGACCTATGATGGTATCTGTTGTGTAGATATGTGGGCAGACTTGGCAGCGTGGTTTGTTGCAGAGGTGTGTGCCTGCTTCAATGTTTCTGTGGTTAGATCTGTAGTTGCTGGTGAGTATCTGTTTAAGATTGGGTGCCTGCCTATAAGCAAGGAGGGGTCTGTCTCCCAAGACTTGAGAGAGAGGGGGAATAGGTTTAGAAAAGGTTCTGGGTCCCTAATGATCTGTTGCAGGGGTCTGATTTGCGGATTGTATGTGGTGACTAGTGGTGATCTGTTGTTTTCTTTCTTTGGTCTCTCCTGTAGTAGATGACTTCGGGGAACCCGTCTAGCTCTGTCAATTTGTTTTCTTACCTCCCCAGGTGGGTACTGTAGTTTCAAGAATGCTTGATAGAGATCCTCAAGATGTCTGTCTCTGTCTGAGGGATCAGAGCAGATGCGGTTATATCTTAGGGCTTGGCTGTAGACAATGGATCGTGTGGTGTGTTTAGGATGGAAGCTCGAAGGATGTAGGTAACTATACCGATCAGGAGGTTTTTGGTACAGGGTGGTGGTGATGCGTCTATCCCTGATTTGTACTGTAGTGTCCAGAAAGTGGATCTCCTGTGTGGAGTGTTCCAGGCTCAGTTTGATGGTGGTGTGAAAATTATTGAAATCTCTGTGAAAATCTTCAAGAGCATCCCTGCCATGGGTGCAGATGATGAAGATGTCATCAATGTAGCGTTGGTAAAGAAGAGGTGTTTTGGGATGAGACTTGAGGAAATGTTGTTCTAAGTTGCCCATAAAGATGTTGGCATATTGTGGGGCCATGTGGGTGCTCTGATTTGCTGTTACTACATGACCTGATCCTATGTTTTATACCCCCTTGCATTTATTTTCATTCCTTTCTGTAAGTTCACCCATCTTCAAAGCACCTGAGGAAGTGGGATCTTCTCCCACAAAAGCTCATGCAAAAAATAAATCTGTTAGTCTCAAAGTGCCACACGACTCCTTGTTGTTTTTTTGCTGGACTAGACTAACACAGCTATCCCTTTGGCAATTTTAAAGACCAACAGATATCTTTAAATACATTTGTTAGTCTTTAAAAGTGCCTCAGGACTCCTTGTTTGTTTTCCTGAACTAGACTTACATGGCTACCCCATTGGAACTTGTGACTAAAGGGTCTTTGAAAGTTTTATTCTGAGTGGCTAGTAATTTATGGGTGCTCACTAATAACAGGCAAACCTCACAGGCTTCCCACTTACAGTTTTCACTAACATTCAGAAATCTGGTTAGGTCACTGAAGTGTCTGGGTGTCTTGTGACTGTAAAAGTGGAAGGGAAGGGCTCATGGTATCCCATGGTGTTGCTCCACATCAGATCTGGTGTATTTTCATATGGCTTCAAAGCATGAATAAATTCATAGAGTCTTCTTTCTGGTGAGGAGCATAGGCTTACATTCCAACCAAGATGCCAGTCAGTCTGCTTTCACCATATCCTCTTTCTGCGTGCGTGCGTGTGCACACGCACAGCAGAGGAGTGGGAGGAGAAATTTGAGGTCTTTGTGCTTGGAAGCCATTACCATTTAACAATAATCTCTTGAAACTGAGGCAGCAGGAGCATGGGGTACTCTAGGTTTTGTCTACAGGGATTGTTCTTACTTCTTTTAGACCAGTGCATCCATCCACTGCTGATTCTCACCATCACCCTTTTGGAGATACCTCCATTCTTTTCTTATCAATTTCCAAAGGGATAGCTGTGTTAGTCTAGTCCAGCAAAAACAAAACAAAACAAAACAAAAACAAAAAAAAAAACAACAAGGAGTTGTGTGGCACTTTGAGACTAACAGATTTATTTTTCGCATGAGCTTTCGGGGGAGAAAATCCCACCATCTTCGAAGCATCTGAGGAAGTGGGATTTTCTCCCCCGAAAGCTCATGTGAAAAATAAATCTGTTAGTCTCAAAATGCCATGTGACTCCTTGTTGTTCTTTTCTTAGCCACTGTTCTCTTTGGTTGGTCTCTACCCTTCTAGTCACCTTCCTAGTTCCAGAAGAGAAAAAGTTCACAATTAGATTGGCTCTCACAGCTCTTTTGGCCTCTTAAAATATCTGTATATGAGTTTTTAACTGTGGAAGTCTGATCTCTCTTATGTTGTCTCCCCAGGTGTGTATACGTTTCTTTCAAGCACCTTGAAATCTTTGGAAGAGAAGGATCATATTCATCGTGTTCTGGACAAAATCACAGACACATTGATTCATTTAATGGCCAAATCAGGTCTTTCTCCAGATCAACAACACAGACGACTGGCTCAGCTCCTTCTTATACTGTCACACATCAGGCATATGAGGTTAGCAAGTGAACATGCAGCCTTCTTGTATTGTACCACACAACTGTGCAAAACTCAGCATTCAGGGAAGGTTTTACTCTGCCAGTACTGCCAGATTTGGGCTAAACTTTTGTTTGAATAGTAACTTACTTCACAAGTGGTCTTTTCCTTCAGTAAAACCACTTGTGGGGCAACATGCTAGTTAGTGTGTGTGAGGGTGTCGCAATCTGCCCCCTCAATTCAGAAATATAAACGGCCCTTCTACATAATCTCATCATGTGGAAAGTGGAAACTGTCTTGAATATAGTTTGTTTCTACTGTCGACATTTGTACTATTTATTGTTTCTCTGCCTCTGGTGTCACTACGCAGCACATGGTTGTGATGGTGGAGGAAGGACCTGGTAGTTGTTATAACACAATGTATCACTCTGTTTATAACATACTGAGTAACTTGCAGTTGTGTATAACACCTCCCCTTTTCAGACCCTACTCACATTGTTAAACAGGTATTCATTCTCAAGGTAGGGGTTCAGATTCTGTAGCTACATGATTTTTAATAAGAATTAACAATAAAGGTGATCTGTCTGAAGAATTCAGCTTGCTCTTAGTCCAAGCAAAAGGTCTATACAGTTCTGATTAATTAAATTATTCAGGGCTTGAAGTGAAATTGGGCTCCTACACTTAGAGCTAGAGTTTTAGAAATTGGACAGTTCTAAATAGGCACTGTTTATTTTTAAGATGGTGAAGTGTACGGATCAGTGGGCAAATGGAGTTAAGGTTTCTTGATCCCAATAGACAGATGGCATTTAAATTAGTGGTAAGTGCCATTAATATTATAAATGCTGCTGGTAAAAGAGTTAATATCAACATTTCTTGATTTTTCACCCCCAAAGTGATCTAAATCTTCAGTCAAATGCCAGAGTGCTGCTTTTCAGTTTTGTTAAACTTATTAAACTGTAAGTTATTTTCTTGTTTTATGATGAGTCTGACAATCACAGTCATTGAGTTGGTCGCTATGGAATTGGATACAAGATTACCATTAAAATTCCATATTTTGGGGAGTTAACTGTGATATTTTAGGCATCACTGTGTGGTAACAGCTTTTTAATGGTAACTGTAAATATTCTGGAGTGTCACCTGCCTTTGTTTTCTTTGAATTCCACAGCAATAAAGGAATGGAGCACCTATACAACATGAAGTGCAAAAATGTAGTCCCTCTTTATGATTTATTGCTGGAAATGCTAGATGCTCACCGATTGCATGCCCCGGCAGCCAGAAATGCTGCCCAGATGGAAGAAGAGAATCGAAACCTGTTGCCAGCTGCATCAACTTCATCACATTCCTTGCAAGCCTATTATGGAAACAGGGAAGATGAAAATTTGCAAAATACACTATGAGCCATTCACATTTTTAAAAAACGTACAAGGTTCAGAGAATCCCAACAGCATACTACCTAGTTTATACATCACTTTAGCTAAATTGCCACATGTGTAAACACTCCTATAGGCATCAGTCACCAGTGATTTCCAATCTGAGTGTTCACTGATCACTTGTTAAAGTCCTCAACAGAAGAGGTTTTGTTGTTATGGATGGTCAGCAAGGATAGGAAGCCAATTTAATGGGAAATTTGCAACAGCTCTTATTATCACCCCTTGCATTAACTAAGATGAGGATTCTTGTAGCCTTATATCGGTAAGCCCAAGATTTTGTTCACCCTTTCTTTTGAAATCATTTGTGCATGGGAGGAAGCTGAGGTTGTGAAATTGATGTGTCCACTGAAAGGTTGAGTGGTTCCAGGGTGATCCACTTGAAAACCCCACTAAAAACTGCCTAATTACATAACTTGGATCTTGGTTGATTCAAGTCTGTCATAGTCATACAGTGAGAAAATTGCACCTTTCTCAAAGCAACAATGCTTTGTTTTAGGTTTTCCCTTACTGACTGATGCCAGCAGATGTTTCCCCCTTCAGGAATACACAGAATTTATATCCAATTGCAGTTATCTCACCCAACAGCCGAATTAGGTTGATGCACTTAATTGTCTTTGATCTCAGTTCTGGGGTGGGTAGTACTTGTATGGGAAACCAGCTGGGAAACATGAATGCCTTTTCTATGGATTTGTGCCATTGCCTTTAATTTTAATCAGTGTTGTCAGGCTCTATTCAACTCACCCATAGCTTTATAAAAGATAAACTCAAGAAATTATTTTGAGGAAATTCTATGCCTTGTGTTATACAGGAGGTCAGACACTCAGGGGTAGTCAATTGGTGTACTGCAAGCCAAATCCAGACTAACAAACCATTTTGAATGGACCCCAACATCCTTTTATTTACTTTGTTATAAATTTTTCTATTTCAAAAACATTTTCTCTGGACTCTGGACCTTGACAATTCATTGACCAAGAAATTTGGACCTTGACCAAAAAAAAAAAAAAGAATTGACCACCCTTGGATTAGATAATCACAATTGTCCCTTTGGGCCTTGGAATCACTGACACTAATAGGAGTTTAAACCACTTATGAAGGGTAACTAATAAGGTGAGAGACATACTGTCATCCCCTTCTACTATGTGTCATTAAAAATTAGACATTTACCATTCTCTGTAGTTCAGTTGATTGCAGTAGCTAACATTCTAATTAACAAGAATATTACAAATGTTGCAGTAAGTGACCTTTTCTAATGTCCCCACTGCAACAAAAGTAGAACTCCATGTACCCTGAGAAACGATTTGTGGTAAGGAAGAACAGACACAGACTTCTGTCAACACTAGAACTTTTGTCAGGAAAACTTTTGTTGGACAAGGGTGTGAAAAAAAACAACCCAACCTGGCCATCATAGGTTTCACCAACAAATGCGCCAGCATGGGCAGTAGTATGTAGCTGGAGAGTTGACAATGCTCTCCTGCCGGCATAACTAGTCCTGCTCATTGGGGGTGGGCTAATTATGTCAGTTGGAGAGGTCTTTCTTGTCAGCATAGTGTGATTGGCACAGGGAGACCTCACGGCGGTGTGACTGTGCCACTGTAAGGTCTGTAGCATAGGCACAACCATAGAGACGGAGAACACACATTTACACTGCAAACCGAGGGCCTGATGTACCTTCAGGCACATGCATCTTGACTTCAGTGGGAGTTACAGGGAGGGAGGCTGTATATATCAGAATACAGACTTTAGTTCTAAATCTGCAGGTAAACTACCAGCTGCATGTCTTGTATTTTTTCAGCATCCCTAGGAAGCTGGTGAGCTCTAAACATGTGGAGTGCTTTTATCTCAGCCAATTTAAGTGATGCATATCACTAGCTTCATTTCCAGTAACGCATTTTTGTCAATATGATAAAGCATTGTTCTTTCTGCATATTCAGAGAAAGCATTGATATTTCTTTGACATTTGTTAGCCAAAGGCTGGTGGGGGCTTCTAAGTGCCTTGTCAAAAATATACAGTCTTATTTTAATTTTTTCATTGAGTTGAGAAAATCTTGTGTTTATCGTATGTTATTTAAATAAGTAAGCAGAAGTGATGATCTGCATGGGCCAGAGGAAGCCACATACCAAAGTTTAAAACACAAATGTCATGCAGTTGTAGTCTAATATCAGAGTTCCCCATCAACTATAGCATGTTCACAACCTTCACATTCTTTATGATAAATTAGAGAGATTGAGACCAAAGCACTTGTGTATTTTTCATCATTTAAATCAAAGGGTTCTCCCGACAAATAAGCACACTGGGCTAAATTCAGTTACTTAATTTCATACAAGAATTAATTTGGTGTATGGCTGGCAAATGGAAACAGAAGGGCCAGATGCTGATACTTTCCCCTTGGTGAATAGCACCATTGTCCACAAATCATCTCAATGACTTGAGTGCAGGATAATGTGCTAGCCAACATAAGGAAGGATATCAAAATGTGGCCCAGATATTAAAAGTTATTTGTCAAATGAAGATGCATCAGCAACTTGGGATTTGTCTTTAGCTTTGGCCTTTCAATAAGATCTCATTTAGTTTAAGCATATATTTTAACAAAAACCATGGGAGCCCAGAGGGAAAAAATAATTTCTCACAATACATACTTTTAACTTGGGGGATAATGTCTGTGATCTACATCATTAACTTGTTCAATACTTATTTTTTACTTTAAATAGCACCTTAAATAATGTTATGTATAAAAGATGTATTGCTCACATATCTGACAAATTGAATGTAGCCATTCAGTTAACCCAGCTGACAAAGTCTATAAAACATAAAAACTTTTTTTATATGCTTTTGAGGTACCGTATCACATATGTAGTTATCTGTGCCTGAAACTGACAGTTAGCTTACATGATGATTGTATTTCATATGTACTTTTATATTTGTGGTAGATAAGCCAGTACTAACAGAGATACCAAGTGCTAGATATGAAAAAGAAAAATAATACCCTGTAGAGAATATATTTGAGAAGGAAAAATATTCAGGGCAGCTAATTATGCTTTTACCAAAGCATTAATGGTGATGTATTTGGGCAATAGTTAATGGAAAGTTGGGTGGCTTTTTTTTTTTAATGCTTATATTTGTTTAAAAAAAAAAACCAAAAAAACCTCCTCCCACAAAATATAGGCAACGTAATGCCAGTATAAGCCAAACAAAAGCAGAGCAGATAAACTTGTTTTGTATAGCAAAACCATTGCTATGCTAATAATCACTTTCAGAAGTTCAGGGCACATGCGGAGATAGTAATGTGAACGTGCTCATTTGAGGATGACAATAATTCTGGGGTCTCAAATGAGTATGAAAGCCACTTCATGTATAGAGTGGATTTGCTCTGGCAGACATTGTCTCAGGTAAAACATCTATGAAAGATAACGAGGGTTATTTTGAAGTAAAAATAAAACGAGTAGTTTCTTAGTTTTTGTGGTGATTTTACTGTTACGTTGGGAGTGAAAATTCCTGATTTTCCTTCTTGTACATTTAAGGGATTGGTAGGCTAGAAAACTTGTTACCAAGAAAATGGCAAGTTTCTACATATGATGCAAGGTCAATGTATTTTGCAGACTGGAAATGGTTAGGTTCAAATTGGAGTCATGAACTATTTCGGTAATTGATGACTTTGATTCATGAAGAGCTATGCCAAAAATTAAATGAAACATCAAAGAATTAGAAATATTTCCATTATCTGGCAACCATTCTACCCCCACCAAAGTCAATATAAATTTTAACACAGACTGAAGTGGGAACAAGTCCTTGTACGTATGTTCTGTTTTTAAAACTAGGATGCTACCCAATTTAAAACAAGCAGGATTTTGTGGATGCAAACACTAACATAGTGACAGCAGAATTAGTAAGAACAATTATTCTACATTGTAAGTCAGCTATTTTGAAAGCTATGTACAAATATATTACAGCTTTACAAATGGAATAGTTTTGTTTTTGCCTAGGTAAGAGCAGTTCTTAATGCATAGCATTCTTAGCTAGTATTCAAAAAGATATCACAATGTCAAATTGCCTTCAGTGTCTTCAATTCTGCGTGTCAAAAATTCATATTTCTCATGCATTAAAAACATTTTCTTTCTACTTGCATTCTCTTTTTTATGTTTTAATTCAAATGCAGATATTTTTTATGGCCTAAAGTTGTTGTTTTCTAAGTGCTTGTTGCCTTTATGATGATACTTCAAAATTTGCACTGTCTGTAAGAGATTTTTTAAAAAACTCATTTTTGCATTCAAATGTGCCTAAACTTTTAAAGAAATATATGCTGCCATGTTGCAAACCTTTCTTCAATGAGTATGCTCTACATCCCTATGCACAGTACTCTGTTTTCATTAAACAGCGCCCATCTGAGAATGAAAAGAAAGTGGCTGCTAGGCACAGAGACTTGCATTAACAGGCCACTTTATGCCACCTCATTGTGTGTGTGTGTATACAACTATAGATAGCTAGATAAAAAATGCTTTTCTTGTGCATAACCTATTCTTTTGTTGTAGATCCCTTTCTTTAGTACAAGGTTCAAGTTCCATAATGTATTTGTTGTTTCTTTCTGCTGATGCATATACTGTTGTTGAAGTCTTCTGGTTTTTGATAAAGTTTTGCTTTGCTACCTGAAACACACTTGTAAACCTCTCTTGCATCTTGAAACAAATGTTACAAGCAACTTAGAAAAAAAATCCAGCAGCATATTTGACCTGTCCAAGATTTTCTCAACCTACTTGATGGCAAATAAAGAATTAACTAAAGCAAGGTCTGGTTGGAGTATGTTAGACTGTTTAATAAAGGCTTGTCTTCTGCGATGGATAATCACTTAGAGTTATAAAAATGTTCTGTTACTTTTGTTTAAGTGCATGTGCTAAGGCTTGCAGTGCATTTGCAAACAACAAAGAGTAGCTTTGCTTTCATTGCTGAGTGAGAAAAAGCCTCTTGAATTCTCCCATGGGACTACCCACTTCCAAAGGCTTTTCATTTGCCTGTGTATGTCCATACCCGATGAGAGTCAAGGATGCTGACGAGTAGGATTGCTCTCCTCTACCTGTGGCCTGCAGATTCCTGCCATATGGCCACAGGCTCTACCATCTTTGTGCACTGCAGGATGAAGTGTGTCTTTTGTCCCTTTAAAAAAAAAAATGTAATTAGATGCTGCTGAGTCAGTCCTTGCTGCCACAAAGTTTGGGCAACTTCCCTGCACGACCACTATCTTAAGGACCATGCTGCACTCCCCCTTTTCCAGAGTCAGCAGGCAAGACTAGAACTAAGCAAACAGATGGGGCTTTAACATCTGTTAGGCATTTAGCCGCGCTAGGGCAGATAGTGATGCATTAACCACAATCAGCGGGTACATTTTTTTAAAGATCACTGTCCCTGTCTACACTAGATGTTAAGTGGTGTTCACAATATTTATTTCCACAGTCTAGGCAACTTCAGATACTATTACTTCCTGACAAGGCTGGGAGGTATGAAAGTCAAGCATTCATGGTTAAGTGTCTCAAAGTGCCTCTTTACCAAAAGGTCTGCTCTTACCAAGTACTACTAAGAGCATCCTAGTAAAGACAAGGCTGTTTATAGTCGTCTCTAACTGCTCCAAGTCAAAGTAAAGATTGTGTAGGAGCCTGGTGTGAAAACTAAGAATGGTCTTGTCTTCACTCAGATGTTATATTGTGTTGGGGACTACCAGGTAAGAATACACCTTTTTTCCTAGTAAAGACAACTCTAACGCTTTTTAAAAAAACAAAATATGTGTAGCCTAAAAATAATTGTGGGTTTCTGGGCACAATCAAGGCAGCAAAATGTGTATGAGACTAGATTCTGTGCCATGATTTTTGAAAATCTGTTTGGAGCGCTGCTTCTGTGACTGGGTACCACACCAAGCAGTATGGGTGGGATTCACAGAGTTGTTTACGTGCCTAACTCCCATTGATTTCAATTAATTTTGGGTAGACAGCAATAGAAATGGGGTGGTTGTGTGTCTTTGTAACTCCAGTCCTAAGCGTCTAGTTTTGAATTTTTTTCTTCCTGCTGCACAGGGCTTCATTTTTGGCTTCTAACAACGTAATCTGTCACTGTACATAGATATCATAGGACCCAATAAGTGCATTTCCCCTTTGGAACTTCCCTGGAAGAATAGCTCAGGGATTTGGTCAAGTGCTGGGAGATGTTTTCTACAAAGGAGTGACTAATCATCTGCAGCTTATCTTATGTGAGTGTATATGAGTTATTTGTTTTAAAAGGAAGCTGTGATTGTTGTGGGTCAACACTGCAGAAATGAGCAGTGGTCCAAAAAACAAACAAAACCCCCACATTCCACTGGTATTGCATTTAGAGAGGAGAAAGCCAGGTTGTGAATAACAATACCTAGCCCAGCAACAGTACTTTGTATAAGCAGATCGCAAAACATTTTACATTAACAAATACTAGCATTATTTTCATTTTACAGGTGAGGAAACTGAGTCATGGGGAGTGACTTACCCAAAGTTACTTGGCAGACTTAGGAACAGAATACAGGTGTCCTCAGTTCCAGTCCAATGCTCCATTGCCTGTGTCCTTTCCTATACATGGTTAACCTCACCTATAATCCTTGGGCCACATGAAAAAACTTCCAGACTTGCACTGAGTGCTCATCAAATGCATAAAACTTCCGCCGTGACTTGAAATAATACTTCACATTCCAGCAGAGCCTCACTACAGCATAGATACAGTTATCTGTCCATTTGATGAGTCTGGGCCTGTATTTGTAAATCACAAGCAGCCTGTTATCTTACCACTGAAAATGGGTTTAAGTGCCAATTCATTTCATACATGGCCAAGCCAAGAAATGTTATCCATCAATAGCCTTGGCACCAGCTGTAGGCCAGCCCCTGGCCCTATGGCCTCACCCATGCTACAGCATGCTCAGTATTTGCATTCCAGCCCCCCCACGCAGCGTCACTCCCCTCGTGCCGTGGGATGCTGAAACAGGCTGCTGGAAGCAGGGTGCTGCTGGGCGTGGTAAGCTCTGTTGCAGGAACTGTCCACACAGCAACAGCAAAGAGGAGCTGCACTGGCCACGCCACTGCCCCAAATGCTCACTCTGGTGACAAGGTGCTAGAGAGCCAAAGCTGAGTGAGCAGTGTTGGGGTGTGTGTGTGTGGGAGGGTCACAGTACCATGTTCTCAGTTTTGGCCCTGTGGCTTTTCTGTTGCTGCTGCAGAGACAAAACTGAGCAGTGCTGTAAATGCATCCCCCCCCCATGCATGGGGGCAGTTTCACAATGCCAGGCATTAAGGTCCCCTCCTCCCCCCCCCCCGCCAATATCGGACAGGCCGTGGGATAGTCAGGCCTGCTCTGCCTTTCTGCTCACACATGCCATGCAAAGGGCTGCCATACTACTGCATATTGTCCTGACTCAGTCTACACCACAGCCAGCAACATGAACATCAAGCAGGCCAGTGGCAGCGGCAGAGAGCAAAAACTTGTTAGGGGAGGAACAAACGGTGGTAGGTCTAGGAAGGGGGTCCATGGTTAGGCTTTGGCAATGTAAATAAGGACCCCAGGTAGCACAAGACACAAGCTTTTCTTTGGCTCCCTTACCCCTTTTCTTGCTGCATGCAGGTGGCAGTAGCCTGAGGCCATAGTAGAGCATCTGGGCTCTGTGAGGTGCCATTGTGGTAGCTCTGTTAGTCTAGTTCAGCAAACCAAACAAGGCATCCTGTGGCCCTTTTCAAGACTAATACATTTAGTTATCGCCTGAGCTTTCATGGGCATAAAAAATCCAGTAAAAGTCATGCAATACATAAAGTTTTTAGGCTTTAAGTGCCATAGGCCTCATTGTTTGGTTTCCATGAGTGGGTGGGGAAAGCGAGAGAGAAAACCCGATTTCTGTGAGGGCAGTTCAAATAGCTGCCTTCAATGTCAAAGCAAGGTGGGTTTTTTTTGCATGTGCAGTTTAGGAACTAAACTGCTGTGCTGTCTTTTACAGCGCCCTCATGCATGTTGCATGGGAGATGATCTCAACCAGCACGTTCAGTTTACCATCACTGGATGCCTTTCATATGCCACCTCACTGCTGGCAATAGTCTTGGTGGTAATCCCCCCCGCCCCACCGCCAAAGGCCTGCTAATTCTAGCATGTACACAAGTCAGCACTGTGATGATACAGACCGGAGCGCAACAAGGCATATGCAGCCTAGCCCTTCATTCACACACATGGCGGGGCATAAAAACATGGAGTTGGTCAGCTGATAATCAGCTCACATCTCCTGTCCCTCAGCTGGGCCCCAAATCCCCCTCCCACCCAAATCTGTGAGCTGCCAGAGTGCATACTTTGCTTGTGTCCTGTAGTACAAATCTTCTGGTCAGCCAAGTACACCCCAGTTAATGGTCTTCCAACAGTTATGACTAACGTTCCTCTTGGCATGGTGGCAATTACCCAGCCACAGCTAGCACAGCTCCTGGACACAATGCGTTGCTCATATATGCTGTATAAGCAGCACGCCACAAACAAGGCCCAAATGAGTGCTGCCCAAGGGAAGCCCCATACTGGCCAGCGCACGCACGCACGCACGCACGCACGCATGCACACACACTCACTCACTAGAGTCATCAACTAGCTGTACGATGGGCAAACTTCTGGGCCTGACAGCCACCTTGCTAGTGCAGTGGGCCAGCGAGGGATGAGGCTGGGTATGGCCAATGTGTGTTGGCCAGGGCTGCACCGCAACGGGGGAGAGGCATGGCAGTAGCACTTTGACCAGGGCTATCATGGTGGCTGTGCGCCAGGGCATTATTACTGCCAGCAATGGTGGTGAGTATAGGAGGCCACTGTGCACCTGTCTGTGTGCTACTGGGCCCATGTGCAGAGTAGGGCGTGGCTGCTGGTCTCTGGCCAGACCATCTGAAAGGCTCCTCTGGGCTGCAACAAGACCATGGCTGTAGTCTGCCCAGTGCTGAACTAGCCAGTGCTGACTGTGCAAAAAACATGAGGCCAACAAAGCCCGTCTCGTGCCAGCCAGTAATCAACAGTTCCCATGGTGTGGTGTTCCCATAGTTGTCCTGCAACCTCATGATTCCCCCTCGCGCTCTCTCAGAGCGTCATTGGTAAAATAACTCAACATTTGGCTCACTAATGCTCCCTGCCTGCCCAAGGCACACCATATTTTAAAGCAAGGACAAGTAACTGCACTTATAAACGTTAAGTTTTTAAGAATGTAACATGGCAGGAATGGAAACACTGTAGCCATTTTTCTGTCTTGGTCCATGAGCAGTGTATTTAATTAAAAAAAAAAACATACAGGTTCTTAACTATGGCTCTTAGTTTAGGTTGCCCAATAAGTATCTGGGTGCCATGTAGTACATTGGGTGACACACTCACTTTGACCTGTAGCACATCACTAATTTGATCTCTAGTTCCACATTTAAAAAAAAAAAATCCCACCAAAATGAAATTAAAAAAAAAACTAGAAACATTTTGAAAAATGGCTATTTTGAGCTTGTAGCTTTGCCAACCCTAGCATGAATGAGTGCAAATTTGTCTCATTAACAGTAGCTTGCACTCACCTAAAGCACACCAGATTTTTCCAGGATGTCCACTATGCATGTAAAGTTTTAGAGGCCTTTGAAAACATGCCCTTTAAATCTAACTTTAGTGTGACACAATCTGATCTATAGTAGTTGCAGAAACTTTGTAATACAGCCCAACAACAAGCGACGGAGATGTCCCGATATGTCAATGAGGTAGTCCATGTTCAATTCTTAATGAGGGATAGAGCCACTCAGCTTAACTTTCCTGTTCTGTTGTCCAGGCGCCCAAACCAGTTGTGAGTCAGGCTATAACACAATTAGCTGTAACATACAAATGTTTTGGCTGCCAGCACATTGAAAAAAATCAGGCTATGAAACCTTCACAAACAACCACTCATGGAGTTGCTCTTCCAGCATCAGTGAGTATTGACTGTCCTCATGGGAATTTTGCAAAACTTATGGCATTGTCCCAGCCACTGGTCAACCTTTTAAGTGATGAAAAGCTACCTAGTACACTGCTTCAAAGCAAGGAGTGGCTCTTTGTCGCATCATGCGTAGCATAATGGGCCTTCTCTATAAGCACTATCAAAGTATAAATGGACGAGCTGGAATGGAAGTGCTAGCATTAGGGTTTCAATCATATATTTGGTCATGGCCACAATGTCTGCAGGCATAGCAACATAGACATGAGGTAGTCCTTACAAGCATTTGCCCCAGCCCCTGTCCCACAACCATCACCGCTTGACTCACTGCAGCATGTGTTCCAAGCTGCGCAGGCCTCAAGACTTATGCTTTCTCTGAGCTCCTTAGTGACTAGTTAAAAATGAACAGTGACTAGGCTGCCTGTGTGGCTCTCTCTCTACCAGCAAGGTGAGCCATCAAGGATACAAGCATAGTATGAGACAAAGTGCAACAGCAATAATACAATCATATTCTCCTAACAAAATTAGATTGTACTGTGGTCAAATGTTGATCAGATTCTCAAATTCAACCAAAAAAGAATCAAATGAGAGGGGTTTATAAAATAGTGTAAAGAATTAACAGATGATTAGGCTTAGAATCCATGTCATTACCTTTGTCATAGCACAGGCAACTAAACACAGCATTTCCGGGGGGGGCGCCCCCCCCCCCCCCCCCAACACAAGAAAAACAAATAAAAACCTCATGCAGCCTGCTCTAGCAGCTGTTTCTACTAAAGAGAATGGCTATGTCGTTCTTTGCTGGCCAGTCTATAAATGATGTGTGAGCCTCCCCATCACAGCATGCCTTTGAAAATGAAGTTGTCCCATTCAAAACTGTTTAATTTTCTGGCATAAACAAAGATAGTAAATATATCTGTGATCAACAGCTTTTATTTTTACTTGGTCAGCCAAGGAGAGCCCATTGCCATGAAATGAGTCTTTGAACTCAGGGATCAACAGTGGAAGAGAATGTGTAATGTCACCACGACAGTGTGGCCTACTTAAACAGTCCTGTGTACCAAGGTCACCCCATAAAAGTTACTGCACCCTCCACTGGCCTGAGCCAGAGACCATTTAAGGACACCCACAGATCATCATCAACACAGGGTGAAGATAAGAGGCTAGTGAGAGAAACGAAATGAAAAGGGAATTTTAAGTACACTGGCAACCAGTAATCCTTAAATATAGTGCAGCTGCATGAGGTAGGCTTAGTGACATGAAAGTTTGTGGGTTTTTTTTTTTTCCATCCATGTATGATTATAGTAGGTTTTTAAAATCCATGTGCAGTGGTTGTTTCTTGGTTTGGTTAAACACTGCATTTTTTCCCTGCTCCATTACAAAGGCACATCCGTCAGCTCAAGCTAGTTAAAAAGCAAAAAAGAGAAAGCAAAAACTAAACCCAAGCAGCCCTCAGTCACATGACAGTCTATAGAACGTCCTGCTGAAAGTATAAAATCACCTGCTGAATGCAACCCACTTATGTTCTTTTTCTATGGCCTTCCAGGTTGCAGTTCTTTGCATTTTATCTTGGCAACCTACTGACACATCCCTAGCAAATTGGGGGAAAAGTCAGCTAGTGCGATGTAACAATTAACAGGCAAAATATTATTTAGAGCACTTCAAACCTATTCAAGATTTCCCCTGTTGAAATGGCTCTACTTTTGCTATATTTAGCTGTCACCACAAAGGGACAGTCATTAGGAATGACATGATGTGGCTCTGTCACATAAGCAATATGTGTATGTATTGTCTGCGTCATCAGGTCTCAGATGAATTTTTGTCTTTGGCTGCCAGAGCATTTCAGGTAACGTAATTCAAATACAGCTGAAATTCTATTAGTCCACTCAATGTACCTCCAGTGAGGTTTCGAGGCTAGGATTTGTTATATAAGGTACTCTTTGAGATTTTATTTTTGTCCAGGGACAAGAAATTGTACATTAGCAAGATCAGCTTCCTGGGGCTATGTAGCTTTGCTCTGTCACTTGTTAGCTTTACAGCATAGACCCTGAAAGAGCCTTGCTTATCATGAAAGACTTGAAGCTGCTGACAAAGTGCCTCAATTTATGTTTGACAACATTGCGTCTGTATATTTACACTTCAGGGCTTGATCTTTCCCTGTGGGACAGACTGTACCCCTGTGTTCATCCTTTTTACAAGATTATGATCGAGTCCATGCACAGTTTATCTTGTGGGGGTATCATTTGAAAACTCAGTCTGATGAACAGTGTTGACCTGCTAAAATATATTTAGCAAAACTGTATGTAAAGTTATACAACTGCACACTATAACAAGTTCCAGCATTAGAAAAACTGGCCCAAATCAATTCTTCAGCGACAAAAGACACTTCGGCTAGGTAGCAGCATGCTCAAACGGCCTATTCTTTGGTGAAGCAACTGTTCTTTGATGGGAAGAACGGAGTGAGTGAAAGCTTCACATACTAGCACAGACACAACTGGCGGTTGCCCTGTACACAGTCTGGGTGTTGTCTGAAACCCAGCTAGAGATAAGCCTTAAAGAGGTGTGGTGTGTATAAGAATGAGAAACAGATGCCCTCAAACCACCTCTTGCCCCTCATGTCTACTCATGCCAGCAATGTTTGAAGGACAATGAAAGCATTTTTAAACTGTGGAAGAGGCCTAGCTGAAAAATTCAGCCAGACTGTTGTAAGAAACACTTTTTTTTTTTTTTTTTTTGCCTTTAAGTTCACTTTGCCCATTAAGTTAGGTATTAATTTGCATATTATCATTTTATTTTCTTTGTCCCCCGTTCAGACTTTTATGACGCATTATTTGTAATTACTAATAAACTATAAGCTTGCTGGGCCAGCATTTTGGATTGCCATAATACGGTATCCGCTGCAAGAAATTATAGGCTTTAATGGATGAGCTCATATATTATATGGCATAGTGGCAACGTCCAATGCCTCCATCCCAAATTGGCGCTAAAATTGGTGTCTGATTTTTAACTGTTAGGCTTTCCTGCTAATTCTCCTCTACATCATGTCCTGTTTGCCTCTATTATCTTCATTTTCCCATCCTCTTGCTCTTTACAACCTGGCATTTGTCCCTTTTCGGAAGTTTAATTCAGTTCTTACTGGGTGGTCTTTCCAGACTATCTGAGTCAAGATATTTTTTTCACTATGTAGAATCTCCAAGCTTTGTAGCCGTCCATGTCCAGATGCTGGCAAGACTGGCTCTTAGTGTTAGGTAACAGTACTCCAGACTAGGCCATATCAATTCTGCCTTGATGCCATTTTCCATTTTTCTAAAAGTGGTCCTAGAATCATACTTGGAGCCTCAAAATGTAAAGAGAGTTTTGCCCGAGTGAGGACCGCAGTTTGTCACCTGCTATAGCACACGCTATCTGCATTGCTTAGCATACTTTCTGCTTCTAAGCTAGTTTCCTCAGTGTATCCTGAAAAGTCATCAGCATTTCTGAGCAATAAACATTATTTTGCTAATACATTTTCTCCAAAAAATATGTGTAATCGGTCCTTATACTACTCAGTCTTGCACCATGGTTAAATCCATCTGTTATTTCTCATGGCCTCCACTGTTATTAAGCCAAACAATTTTGTCTATTTCCTCTTGCACATAAAATAATTTATTAAACAATACAGAACCCTAGGATCTCCCACTAGTCATTGCCCTCTGCTCTACAGAGCAGCCCTGTAATATAATTCCGATCCCTATCTCTTAACTAGTTTTTAATTCATGACAGGCCTTTGCCCCTAACCCTGTGAATATTTATTTTCCTTTATCTCTTCTCAGTCACTTTATCTGAAGCTTTTTGGCACTGCAAGTAACTTGCATTTGCTGGGTCACTGCTGTCTACTCCTTTATTATCAATTATAGTCAAATAAGGCTAATATTGTTAAGCGGCAGCATGCTCCCCTTACAGGTATACTACCACAACATCTATACTTTATAGGCTTTACAATAAAAAAATCAGTTTTACATAGTATCGTTCCTGGGGCCACTTCTGTGTTTGAGTTCAATAACCAACTGGTGCACACACTAATAGCTGGTGGGGTCAGTGATGGGACACTCTGGCAAAAATCACAGGCCAATGGTGATCTGGAAACTCATGAACTGGGGGAATATATGGAAAGGACTCTCCATATTCAGGCGCTTACATAGAAGACCCCTGAGAATTAGACAGATGTCAAATAGTTTTACCTTAGAATGATCACATCTAGAGCGACTCATTGGAGGATTTGAATCTTGGTTGTTCCAAACCCATCATGCTACCCTCCATTAAGCTATCTCCTGCTGGTCTTGCTCAAGCCCCATAAGCCTGGTGCCAGCAACACCCTTGCTACAAATATCAGATAAAATCCTTGGATGGTGTTGCTGGAACATTTCTCGAGTTACTTAGAGACTACCAGCTCCTCTGAGTCATTAAAACACCAGCTTGTTCTGAAACAGCGAGCAATTGAACACCTGCAATAAGAGACCACTCTATAAAGACTTGCGTCTATTGTAAGTGTAGTGGCTGCATGAGAAGAGGCTCCAAGCTGAGAGTGTGAGTGGGAGACAAAAGGAGTCTAGTGAAAGGACAGGGAGGGAGGGGGGCAAAGGATGAGAGAAAGGATAGGACATGAGAGAAGACAGAGTGGAAGGGGAGGTGCAGGGAGTAGGATGAGGAATTTAAATATTCTGTAGCAATAGTGCTAGAACCAATAATGGGTTTCTGGGAGCTGGGAAGTGGTTGGGAGAAGGAAGATTAGTTTACTGGCAACAGTTTGAATGGATTGGAGAGGCACCACAGCAGGAAGCCTGAGGTTGACAGAACCATATTTGGATTGCCAGCTGTCAGGTCCTTTTTCAGCCAGACTTGCTGCTTGAAAACCCGATAACATCCAATCAGTGCCACTGACTGGATGCCAGAAGTACAGTTACCTGGGTCTGCTTCCATTCCATTCAGGGATGGATCAAGGGGACCCCGGGAACCTCACATTGCCCACTTTTGTGGCCCCCACCCTCCAGGCCTGGAGCCCTGCCCCACAACAGCCAGCACGGTGGCACCCAGCAGACCCACCAATTGTGCAGGGCTGGCACGTGGTATTGGAGCCAGCTGGCACAATGAGGGACACGGGTCCCAGGGCCAGAGCTGCGGTGCTCCCACTCTGCCCCTGGGCTAGTTAGCGGAAGGCAGAGTGGGCTGGCATGTGCAGCAGTGCTCCAGGGGCAGGGCTGGTTGGTGAGCAGCATGGCCTCTGGCAGCATGCCACACTGGGGCCTCCAGGGGCTTGCCAGAAATCTGCCAGGCCAGCCTGAGCCACGGGGACTTGGCCAGCACTGTGCAGGACTGAGAGGGGATGGATTTTGGAGAAGGAGGGGGCAGTGCCCCCCGTAGGATAAGGCCCAGGGTTGTAGCCCCTAAAGCCCCTGACTTAATCAGGCCCTGGTTCTACTGCTAGAAGGGCAAGACGAGCAACTGACCGCTACTAGACCTCGAGGAACTCTCTGGACTTGCCCGGCTCTGGCCGAGGGAGGTACCAGTGGCTGATGGAAGGCATCCTGAAGCATCTGGCTCACTACCTGAACCCCCTCTTAGCCTAGTTTGTGCCTCACACCCGGGTGTTACTCTCCTATCCTGCCTAGTCACCCCTAAAAGCCCTACTCAGTTGGGAAGGAGAGAGCACTGACTAAATGAGGGGAGTAGAGCAGCGGTAGGGCTGTGAGGGAAAAGTTGGAGGTTATGGCACCCATTGTCTGGTTTTCACAAATTAGAAAGTTAGCTACCTTAGCAGTAACAGATGTGAGAAACAATCAAGACATGGGCCAGAAATCTGGTCATAGCAGCAGAAAGGGCAGATTCTGTTTGCTTCTACAGGCCTCAATCCTGTTTGTATCCCCATTTCACTAGGCTGCGTAAAGACACATCAGGCTAGATTTATAAAGGCATTCAAGTGTTGTAACACTAAACATGAGGGGACCCTGCTACCCCGTGGAATGCTCTGTCATCAGCTTTCTCATACAATGCATGGAGAGAAAGACTCGCCTAAGGAATGGGATCCTCAGAAGCCAGCAAGCTCAGCAAGGAGCTACCTCAGCTAGCTAAGAGTGAAATGCAGAGGAAAAAGGCAGGGTTAAGGGCCCAGGTTCTCACCTCACTCAGTGATGTGGGTCTTTCACACCTGACTGACAAGAGACCCTACCCTCTTCTCAGCCATGAATCATCTCCAAGTTGTGCGCTTCAGACAGGTCAGCCCATTCTTAGGGAAAACAGCAAAAGGGCATCCCCATAGCCCAGTGGTTAGGACAGTCAGGGTGTTCTGGTATTTCCAGGTTCAAATAATTGCTCCCATGCCCTTTTGTTTGCAGAAAGTGAACTGCTTCATAGAAGGGATTGAAGGAGGCCCCAAGCTAGAATGCCTTCCAATGGTCAGGTCACTCGTGAGAAATGAGACTTGGATTCAAGTCCCTGCTCCACATCAGCCAGGGTGGTGATCTGAAAACAGACTTCCTACCTCTGTTAATTAGTGAATGCCCTGGCTCAGTGGTTCTCAAACTTTTGTAGGTTGTGACACGCTTGGCAGCATATTGCAACCCTACAGGACATACAAGCCCACTGCCCCACAGGCCAAATCCAGCCATCTCCTCGCCTCTCCGTGACACACTTGCCCCACTGTGGTGACACTAATTAATGCATCCTGACACAGTGGTTAAGAACCACTGTCCTAGCCACTGGGATATTGCATAGCCGCATGCATGCCAGGGCCCCCCCCCCCGCCCCCCCCAGCAAGTCTAACCTGGTCACACTAGGGGTTGTTTTGCACAGTCCAGTCTGGGAGGTATGCTCTGAAATAGGCAGTGAATGTCTAATTTGAGAATTGCATGGGGCTTAGCCCCAAGCTAGGAGCATACCGACCTGCTCAGTCTCATAAGGACGTTAAAGCAGCTTTGCATTTGCCCACTAGAGTGAATTTAGGCACTCCCAGGATTGGGTTGCAGGGGTTTGAGGATCTCAAGTGGTGTTTAAATGTTGATTTAGGAACCTAGGCTATGTCTACATTGGAGGCTTAAGTCAACTTAACCAGGCTTATGTCAACTTAGCTCTTACCCTTAAAGTCAACTTTAAGGGTTAAATTGACTTTATTAAGTCAACTTAAGTAGGGAGAGCCATTTAAGTCAAGTTGACTTAAACCAGGGGACTTAATAAACTTAATAAAGTTGACTTCAAATGGGTCCCCTGGCTTAAGTCAACTTAAACAAATGGGGACTCTCTAAGTTGAATTAATAAGGTTGACTTTAAGTCATAGGAATTAATGGATATGTCTACACTATGGGCTTAAATCTACTTAAGCAAAGCCCTGGCCACATTTGGAATTCATTAAGTTGACTTAAGAGCTTCCTTAAGTTGACTTCATAACTCCTGCCCTTAAAGTCAACTTACTGCAGTGGGGCCATTTAAGTCAACATTAAATGGGTCCTCTGGGTTAAGCTGACTTTATAAAGCCAACTTAATGCAATGTGGCCTCACCAAGTTGACTTAGCTTTTGTAGTGTAAACATAGGAATAAGAGTTCACCTTGTTCTAATCTTCTGTTCCACTTAAGAACCTAGGAGGTGCTCACCTTTGCATACTTGAAAGGTTAATTTAAGGCTACATTTTTAGCCTATTGCCTTCTCTATGAAACCTATTGAAATTTTTCTTCCTCTAATTTTTAAATCATGTAATTAGAATGTATTGATCCCTAGGAAGTCACAGCTGAAACCGTCTGTGTACTCTCTTGTGCAACCTCTTCGGTGAACTCCTTGAAGATAAAACTTTAACACTTTATTACTGACTGCATGCTTGGCTTCCTTAAGGTCAACAGGGCTTTACTGGGAAGCATCAGAGGCAATCTGATGTCTCTCTCCATTCATAAGACTGCCATCCACTGCTCCATAATCTCAGCTTTCCTTTTTAAAAAAAGTCTCTAATCCCAATGGCTGTAAAGAAACTTTCAAAAAACATGAATCCTCTGTGTCCAGTTCAGAGACATCTGTCCACAAATCTGAAATAATTACTCTAAAACATGAGAACTGCCCACAACAGCTCAGTTCTAAATCAGTCTCAATTCAAGCCACTGCTCCCCAGAAAAGCAAATCAGAAGAAGCGTCAACAATGCAAGTAGTTTTGTTTTCTCCAGGCTCAGCAAAGCAGGATTCCTTTTTTTCTGCATACACACGCCAGTCTATTCTCTTTCTAAATGAAAACATTTGTTCATAAAATTAATGAGAAAATACACAGTATGTGTATATGTAATGGTTTTTTTTTTTTTTTAAAAAAAGGAAAACAAACAAGAGATAACTTTAGGGCAATATGCTGCAATCTCTCAGACTTGAAAAGAATTTTGTTTTGGTTAAGTTATGACTCATAAGCTATGTGAAGTGCCTGGTGCTGCTCAGAGAGTGTATTTGCTGTAATGTTTCTGGGAAATTTATGTGTTCAGTTTGTTCTGTGTTTCTGCTATTTATGCTTGTGTGTTGGGTATATTCCATGACAATACTTTAGCTAGTGGTCAAGCATAAATATCAATTTTAGTGTCAGTCTATATCAGGCTGCTATGGAGAAGATTAAAGTGTTTTTAACTCATAAAAATAGAATCTTCTTCAATGATGACTGATGATAACTGGAGAGTGGGAAGGCAGTGTACGCACATATAAATCTAACTCTTTGGGAAATGAACTTCACAAAACAGATGAGAAAAAGCAGGAATTCCCAAATGTTAATTCATAATTAATAAGAACATCTTTTTATATTCACTGGTGATTTTGTGACAGTATACTTTCCTATATCTCATGCCATACTGCAACTATTTTGCAAGATTTTTCCTTGCTGGCAGATTCCTGATATAATTCACTATTAGAACACTTCTTTTTATTTTACTTTTTTCTTTGAGAATTGCAGCATATACATGTCTTAATTGTTTTTGCCATACACTTTTCATTCTGAAATTACAGTTTTCTATAACTGTCATTAAAAAGCACGTAGACAAAATATTGTATGGTTTCTATAATAAATGCAAAGAAGTCATACAAACAAAACTTGGCTTAGCAAACTGTACATACATAAATAGGTTCTTTTTTTAACTTGACATTCAATATTTTTCTCATAAAACCTTCCATGATTTTATTTATTACATCCATTTGTTTAAACCTTAGAAAAGTGCCTGTCAGATTTACAGCCTGTGCATCCAAAGCAAAGGTTAGAACACCATGCCCAAAACAAAAACTAAAGAAAAATAGTTCACTGCAATACAAGCTTTTTAAAAGTGTATGTTACAAAGTCTCTAAAATGTCCTTAGCACTGGTTCGTTTGTATATTGTAAGATACTGACACTGTATTTAACAAAATATTGGCTAATAGCATTCAGAGCTGCACACAGGAACAGTTCTCTCAACAGTAAAGTCCCTGGGCGATGCACAGCACATGGCAATGATCCAGATATAAAGTGGCTAAAGATCCAGAATGTTGGATAGAAAGAAAATTCCCTCACTTATTTCATAGCCGTCTTAGAGCCAGGGATGTGAGTTTTGAAGTGATGTTACTCACGTAATACATTACACATTTTGGTACTGATACATTATTAATTTAGTGCCAGTAGAATGATATGGGAACACTAGCTACAGTAGACAGATAAAGCTGCCACGTTGAGTGCATTAACATTTGAAACAGGCCCATTTCCAGACATGTTTCTTCAACTTCACTAGCTTTTCCATTGCTTCATAAAGGAGGAGGACCGTTAGTATATCTTAACATGGGGTGGAAGGATCGGGCAAAATTATTTGATAGGGTACAGCTGTAGTCCTCTTCAGTCATTGGTACAAGGCAAGCAAGACCAATCAAGAGCAGCAGAAGAAGCTGAAGTGGCAAAGCAGCTCTGAGGACCCTAAGGAAGAAGGATGGATGCTGTCGAGCTGTCAATGTCTCAGAATGGAAGGAATCTGAGCCACCTCTTGTGGACCTGAGAAAAGAAGCCAACATAAAATAAAAAAAGTCTTACCAAAATGGTTTCTGGACTATGAAAACTAAACATGGAACAGTAATTTTAAAATAATACAAATCCTCTAATTAACAAATACCAAAGAGTTTTATATGGATTTTGCCCTGACACAGCTGCTGATTAGCAATGGCAGGATTGGAAAACAAAACATTTGATCAATTATAAAATGAATAGCCCATGGGATGCTCAAGTGCTATCATTTTTTCTTAATTTATAAAATATTTTCCACATGAAAAAAAAATTAAGGATTGCATTCTCTAGGCAAGACAAAATATATTCTATCTTGTCAGCCGTTGACTCAGGCTATAGCTGCAGAGAGTCTAAAAGGAAAATCCCAGTGCTTTGCATGTCAACTACCTTTTCTTTCAGAAAGTATCACAATGAGTCATGCAACAAGAGCAATAATATGCCAATGTTGGATCAGAGAGATCCCGGTTTTACAGAGTACAGCATAGCTTCATTTTGCACTGAATCAGGAGTTAAAATTCCTGACATTGAATGGATTCTCATCCTTTCTGTGTGACCTCTGCTTAACATGCAGAAGGTCCTGGGTTCAATTCCCAGGGGGTTGGACTCGATGATTTCACGAGGTCCCTTCCAGCCCTATGATTTGATTGATTGACTTATTTCCTTGCTTTGAAAACACATGACTAACATGTCACATCCTACTCAATATCTCACAGGGAGGTAAGCCTTGAAGTCAACATTTTCTAACCAGTATGCCTAAAGTTAAGCACGTAAATACACACTAATTTTTTAATCAATTGGAGATATAACAAATCAACATCTCTGAAAACCACAAATCAGGCCATCAGTTTCGATGCTTAATTTTAGGTACCCACATGTGAAAATTCTTACGTAAGTTTTTAGATTTCCCTGTAACCTGGAAGCTCTTCTATGTAGTAGGGGATAAAGTCTGAATTCCATTTTGACACAGATCTTCCCATTTTGCCCTCTTGACATAACACGTAAGAAACTTACTACAAGGTTGACCTACTGAAAGGCTTTTTAGAAGTCAGACAGGATGAAAAGACAGTCTGAAGATTTAAAGACACCAAAAAGCATGATTTAAGTACACTAATTATATGCCATGGAAATATACTGTGTTTTGGCAAGTACTAAAATGCAAGATAATTTAATGGCTCTCAAGCTATCTCCTAATGCTGAAGCCTTGCTTCAGTTCTTTTTATTATCAAGTGTTCATGGGATATGGAAGTCTCTTGGCAATCTGATTACAATTCATCATGAACACAATGGTGTGCTGAGGTTAAGGAAGTAGAAAGACATGTAAAACAGTGCAAAGGAAAATGAGAATCTATCTTCAGAATTACCTTTGTGTTGATGGGAATTTCAGTTTAATGGCCATGAAATTATACCTTCTTCTGTAATTTCTGGATCACTGAAGTAACTAGCTCTCCAATTATTAATCTCTTACTGGAGAAGATCATTTGTTGTTACTAGCACACTTACCTACAGATGTCTTCCCATGCTGAAGACTTAAAAGGAAGCCAGGCAGCTTTTGGTTACATTTAGTTGACTAATGGAGAGGTGAATGTTTGGGGTCCACTAAATGATTAACTCACCGGGAGTATGAGGTCAAGATCAGAACAAAAGATTGCACATTGCTTAAATCCACAGCATTAGAGCCAGAATGGAAAGCTGCTTATTCTTGCATCATGCAAGATCATTTATTATATAGAACGCAATGAAAGGACATGCCACATTTAACAGCATCAGAGCATTCCATAATAAAGTTCAATTAGACTAGGCCTTCCACTGTCTAAGAACGCCAACAGAGAGAGTTAATGGGCTGAGGTAGGAACAAAAGGAACATGGAGTGCTTAATTACCTGCCAAACATTTCACTACACAATCCACCTACCTACATGGCTCTTTCAGCACAAATACTGTTGCTTACAGCTCATCAACAGGCACCAGGTTTTGTAGTATCTATTTGTCGTCGGGGTTAATGATCAGGATGTGAAAAGCTGAGTCTTTTTAAAAATAAAGTATCCAGTAACTGAACATCACCTGAAACTTTCCCTGGGGCTACCAAAATGGGAATTTTAAAAGAGACAGACTAGCAATTTTCCTCTCTTCTCAAGACTATGCCAGCCCAAATGTGCCACTGATTTTATTTGTATTTCCTGAAAAAACACAGCATTCAAAAAGTGATGGTGGGAAGTGTATGGAGGCTCTCTCTGATGATGAGTCTAGTCAATTCTCTGAATAACTAATTCTGTTATTTGAGAAGTGCTCTAAAATAAAGTATTAATAGAACAGTGATGTAAATATTAACAGCTAATGCTGCATGGAAATGATCCAAGGAGTGAATAATGAACCATTTGTCTCTATTTTCAAAGGGTCTGTTTTAAAGTTCAAGCGTTATATTCCTTTGGTGACATAGCTGCTGTTTATCATACATACTTATACCATAATGGACACATTAACAGTGATGGAAAAATGGAAATGCAGCTCAAACTGTTCACTGTGAGTGGGAAGGAAAGATCAAATGGTAGCATTTGCAACCAAAGGCCTACTGCTATTGCAGTAAATGAAAAACTTCTCAATTTCAGTGGGTGGGGAGCAGGTCTAAATACTACACTACACAGTATGTTACTTTTGGGGAAAGAATAGTTCATTTCTCTTACCCATGCATTCCCTGCCTTCTCCGCCATTTGTCACATTGACAGCTGCTCATTTGGATGGAAGTCAGACCACTGCACAATTGTATTTTATGCATGCAGACCCTAGTGACTAGACTGTGGAAGGCACAGCTGAAAATCTGACCAGCTGCAAGTTTCCTAATGTCAAACAAGTCATCTACCCAAAAACTCTTGACTTGACTTTAGGGTACAAATAGCAGTGGCCTTCCACACTGACCTAGTTTGCAAAGACTAGGGAATTGGAGCTCTTCTGGAAAGTTTAGCTGGTAGGCAGATATTAAACTATCATGCAGGCTTACCAGACAAACAAAAAGAATTCTCATTTCAGCTCACGTGTCTCTTCACTTTAATTCTCAGATGCAGCTAAATTAGTAGTTTTCTGCTACTGCATATTCCATGCTGGCTATTCTGCTCCTTCCCCTCCTCCAAGTTAGCAGGTGTACATTGTAAAGACATATCCATTTGACAGGTGGCTAAACAGGCGGTTTAAATGAAAGGACCAAAGTCATGGCAAGTAGAAGAACTGGGCAGAGAACCATGAAGATCTGAGTCCAACTATCCACTTACAATCAAAACAAGCAGTCTTGTTGGCAGTTTTAAAGACTAACATTTATTTATTGCATGAGCTTTCTTGGGAAAAAACCCCACTTTGTCAGATGCTTTGAAGATGGGGAACTTACAGAATGGGAGCTAAAACAACTTTGCTGTTACAGGCTGACCTGATCCTGTGACTTATACTTCGCTGTATTTATTTTCCTCCCATTCAGTAACTTCCTCATCTTCAAACCGTCTGATGAAGAGGGATTTTCTCCCACAAAAGCTCTTGCTATAAATGAATTTGTTAGTCTTTAAGTGTCACAGGACTCCTTGTGTGTTTTGCTGGACTAGACTAACACAGCTGCCCCTTTGGAACTCGGATTCAAGCAGTGTACTACACTGTCTACTAAATACAGGCTAAGCCAGGAAGCATCTTCTGGCCTGGTTTGGTTCAGAATTAAAGGAGAGCTTTATAAATTCATTATCTGATCCAAGAGCGGGGTGAGTAGTGATGTTAGGAAGCAGGGACTGGAGTAGTGGCGCCAGAACTTGAATAGAACCACCCAAGAGAGACAATGTAAACACCGTGGAGCAAACTGCACAATTATTTTTGCCTTTTTAACATTTTAATCGCTTCAAAAAATCTGTAGGCATAGATCCAGGTGTGCATTTTCTGAGAGCTGTATTAACTGCTGAAGGGAAAATAAACTTTTGGGATTTGCTTTTTCTTATTAGTGCGCACAACAGCTTGTACTGCTTCAGAAAACATCATGCTGTACTGTAATGTGTTAATTTGAGAGGATATTTTGCTAATAAGGTTTATGCGATGAATGAAGAAGATTCAGTAAATATGTTAACCAGATTGTTATGATAATGGACAGGCCAATATAATCAAGCTCACTGAAAAACAACACTGTCCCTCTAAGTTTTAAAGTAAGTAACTTTCCATTTCAAAATCCTGCGGATAAACATTCTGATGTCTTTCATTCTCCCTTATACTATAGCCTATTAGGGTTTGCTGATCCAGTGCAAGATCAAACACACAGTACTCTGATCAGAGGCATGTCAAAATATTAAAGAACACAGTGACAGCTTGTACTGCTTTATCAGTTAAAACCACATTATACATCAACCACAACCTGTCTGGCTTGCGCATTTGATTAAGTTTCCTATTCAGTAGTAACTCATTTGTATTCCATGCTTGTCTGATTGACAAATTGAATATTGTTTTGAACAGTTATGAGATGTGTTAATAAACAGTGCTGAAGAGAGCTGATATGAAAGGTGCCGCGCAGATGCCACTGTTAGAATGTGGGCTGATCCCAAAGCTGCAAAGCACTGCTGTGACGCACCCTGCGCCAGTCATTCACTCCTACAACACAGAAGCCTTCTTTGTGCATGCATTGCTGCGCATATAGAGGGGAGCAGAGGAACAGACACAGCATATCCCTTTGGTTTAGTGTTGTAGTGCAAGCATGCTTATCAGCCTGAGTTTTAAACCTTGCTCTTCAGACAGGTTCATAAAATACGCATTTAGCTATTAACAGTCATAGATTAAGCTTCCCATCCTCCACTCCTTTAAGAAACAGAATGCCAAGGTTTATACTGACTGGGCGCAGAAAAATTCTCCCTGATACTCTTTCTAAGGTGAGAACAGAGAACTGGGGTTGCTTCTATAAGGATACATCACTTATGCCTCATGCTATTTTACAGTTTTTTCAACAAAACATCTACTTTCTTGGAGGTATTGAAAGATTAAATGTCCATAGTGAAGTGGAAAGCTACAAAATCATGAACTAATTCTATATACACATTTAAGATACTACAAATCTAAATTGAAAATAAACTGGAGAATGGATTAGTTCTAAATGCTAGCAGTTTTTGCTCTTCCCCACCATGTTTTACACTGTTGCTTTGATGAGCAAAAGCATGCTTTGTCTCTACAGAATAAAGGCCATCAAGTACAAAGTGCATTCAAGGTTTTTTTTTTTTTTTTTTTTTTCCAGAATGCCTCACCATTGCTCAATCATGGTATAAATCAATTTTGGCCCTGTTTCAAGCTTAAAAATTGTCTCATTTGAACAGAAACTATTTCAAGGAAATAGTTTAATTTTACTACATTGAGAACAAAGAAAGTGCAAGTTTGATTATAGTTCATACACATTTTTTTTTCCCCACTCCTTCGCCTTCCCATCCCTGTATAATTTTAAATTCTTACTGCAATGCAACTTCCCAGGTGCAGGGATGGGACAGGGCCTGTACCTTACTGTGTTCATATATTTTTTAGGGGGCTTTTTAAAAACTTATTTTTTATTGTATGGGGGAAGTGACCTGATCAGTGAAAGAGTGAAGGGGGACACACATCACAACAATGACAGAGAATGCAGAAGCACTGTTAGCCACAGAGATGACAGATTGCTGGAGACAAGGTGGAAAGCAAAAAGGCTGCAGCTGCAAATCTGCTCTCTAGTGGTCAGCTAGAAACGGGGCAGTGCTGCTCCTAGAGTGATATACGGACACAAGCACTTGTCGTGTTACATTAATGTCAGTGTGTTATATTTGCAAAGGTGTTTTGTGATTGCAGAGAGAAGAGATGCTATTATTAAAATGAAAATTCTCGAATTCTGACTTTTCATTCTGAGTGATGAGAACTAAAAACCCACAAACTGAACAAAACGTTAACAAAAATTAAAAAAAAAAAAAAAAAAGACAGCGTAGGTTAGTGTGTTTTCTCCAGATTTGTGGGCTTCACAAATTCTAAAATATTGTATTGGTCTAATACTTGCCTTAATTTAATATCTAGAAATAAAGAGGATGATAAAATTCTTTGCCATGAACCTAATGCTGTTTCTGCTGATCAGGCCTTAATGCCATAAGCAGTATCATGAATGCAAAACACTCATGTGATCAAATGTGTGAAAATAAATTTAAATTTAAATGATGTTAATGGGAGGCAAAAGCTGTATATTCAACAATTATCAGGTATTTCTATTTACAGATATTTTGGCTGTAGTAACTGAAACCTGTTTGTAAAGGAACCTTGCGCTTGAAATGGTTAATTCCTGTCCCTTTGACAGATTAAGTGTGGAGAGACACTTAATGGGCATCATGGACAATTTCCATCATCCTCTTGGCATTCTAGAACAGAGTGCGGAAACCAGGAGAATAAGGTACCTGCTAGGTGGACTGCTGACAGAGGGTCCAGGCTGTGAGACACTACATTTGCCCCGTGGCTGTTTGCAATGAACAGGGGGTAAAGAAAGAAGAATGTTCAGTCCAGGCAAATAAAGACAAGCTACTGATGAAATTAAATTAAAAAGTGCAGCAAAGGAAACATAAAATCAAATGAAGTGACCAATACCCATGAACCAAGGAAACTGGCTTTTCTTCAGCTCCCAGCTGAATATGAAAATGGTTTCAGACAAGAGACCTGATAGAATGTTTTAGTAATTAAAATGATCCATGTTAGATTTGGTACCAAAAAAAGAGTAAATCTTAAAATTTTGTTGCTCAAGTAATTTGTCCCGAGATGTGAATCATTCACCTTCTTGAAAGGGATACGCTGTTGTGTATTTATATTTAATTGGAGCTAAATTAATTTTCTGTAAAACATTAACAGTTTAGATTCCAAATACCACCTTTAAAAAGTCTAGCTTCCCTTTTTCCACCCACAATTTTGAGGGCCAAATAGCCATCTTGCATTATTGCTCTCGGAATTGTTTGTTACCCAATTAATGCTGTTTTGATGGTTAACTAGCCGACAGCATCTGGATGTCAGGTTACTATTACTATTTATCCAGAATTGGCTAAGTGCTTGGCACTACAATTCTGAAAGACAAATTTTTGTTTCCAAAATTACACATGCAAAAAGGGAAGCCAGTTTAAAATCAGGCCTTGGGGAATCTTATACTGTAAGTTACGGACAAAAATGAAGAAAACAGTTACATAAAACCACAGTATTGTGTTAGAGCTGAACAAATACAAATTAACATGCTAAGATGAGGCATATTACCTTTTTATCAGCTTTTTAGCCAAAGTTTCTATGTAACTTTATCACTTTCTGAGGTGTGCAGGTGTCTTCCAGTTTATGGTATCATGACTTATTAGTAACTTTTTAAAAAGTGGCTAATAAAAAATTAAATTAATGACTCCAGAAATAAAATGCTCATGTTTTATGTTTTTTTCCTTTTGAAAAGCCAGTATTCCTTTACATTCTCAAACTAGGATCTAAAGAAAACTAGTGAGTGTAGCAAAATCAATTTCAAGAGACCACAAAGTTCATCAGGACAGAACTTAGATGTTTTATAAAAAGTGCAAATGAAAATCAATAGTTAAGAACCAAGGAAAACTGAATAGTTAAAATAAATCAACCAACAGAATTCTAAAGAAAGACAAAAAAATTTGGTTCCATATAGGGATCAAAGTGTGGAGGAAAAGGGTGCAGAATGGCATCTCTCAGCTCTTGTATTGTGTTCTGCTGGTGACCAGATGCAACATTACAGCTGTTGTCCCATCCAAGTGATCAGATTCTGTGCCAGTGTTCCTCTCACTGCTTGATAAGCTCTCCATGCAGCGCCTCATCCAAAATCTCAATAAAATACTGGCTCTGTCTACAGTTTTAATTAAACACAAAAACAAAGTTTTATTGAGATTCTTGATGAAGCAGCTCTGCAGAGGATGCCAAGCAGAAAATAGAGGGATTGGCTGCAACTGGGTAGGGACGAGACCATACATTGGGATGCTGCCATCACTTGAACAAAATACAAGACAGTGTGCCATAGCTCAAAACTCCAGCCACACTTTGAGCCCAGATTTTATACAGTGCTTTTTCTAATTCTGATTTCATGCAGGGAGAGAGATGCAGCAGGATTGGGAAAGCAGCTTTGTTTGAGGGGAGTTCTTGGTTTGTGCCTTTTTCTTTCCTGTCCATAGAACTTTCAGCTGGCTACAGCTACTGAAAATACCTCAAAAAGAAAGGAGTCTTGTGGTATTTAAAGACTAACATATTTATTTATCGCATGAACTTTCATGGGATAAAATCCCACTTTGTCAGATGCTTTGAAGAGGGGGAACTTACAGAATGGGATGAAAATAAATCCTTACAAATGCTCTGATTTGCTGTTGCAGTATGATCTGATCCCATGTCTTACATTCCCCTGCATTTACTTTCATCCCATTCTGTAAATTCCCCCTCTTCAAAGTGTCTGATGAAGTGGGATTTTCTCCCACAAAAGCTCATGTGATAAATAAATCTGTTAGTCTTTAAGTGCCACAAGACTCCTTCCTTTTTTTGCTTTACTAGACTAACATGGCTGCCTGTTTGGAACTTGAACATATCTAGTGCTGCTACTCCAAAAGTGATAGAAAGTATGGCATGAAATTACCATTCTCTGCCTGCTCGGAGTACTTCTTCCAGATACAGGACTGAGAGATCCTGAGGTGTCCAATTCATCAGCTGAGGACCATGAAGATAAATCCTGAAGTTCAGAATCATAAGAGATTAGAAAATGTAAGTCATTTGTTAAGTAAAGCACAATAAGAAAAAGGGAGTGAAATCCTCAATTTTAGCAGAGTGGTTTGTATCGATGAAAAATGACAAACATTTAAATTTATGCAAATCTGGAGGATCAAGTCATTATAAATTACATACATTAGGAACTGAAGAGAAAGAAAGGCAAATGAGTACTCTGCCAGAAATAACATTTATCTGTCTAAGGTAAGGCAAAGTCACTATCAAGAAAATAGATCTTCATTGGTTTTTAAGAGGTAGACAGTTGTGTACTCTGTGAAAATTCCCACTGGAATTACTTTATACAGATGAAGACAGACTGCAATATGCTAGATAGATTGAAAACATCATATTCTCCATCCTACACGCAGCTTTTGGGAACTACACGAGGAGGGACTGAAAATAATGGAGAGTGTTAAAGTCTTCTGTTTGACTGGGGCAGACATAAAGAAGACAAGCATAATACCCTTCCCCACACTCATCTACAAGATAGCTTTAGCCATATCAGCAAAAACTAACAAAACACAAACAAACAAACCAAACCAGATATTTGTGGGCATGCTAGAGAATTTATTTTAAGTTTTTTCATCAGTTTGTCAAGAGGAACATAGGTGCTCCTTACACTGCGGAAATATGACACAGGTTCAGATGCCACAGCTACAGTAGTAGCTACCATGCTATTTGCCAGGTGACTGAATGAATGGAAGCAACACAGGCAACCAAGGCTGAAAGTTGAACCCAGATAAATTCAGACTGAAAATAAGATCTTGTTTTTAACAATGAGGATATTGTAACAACCGGAACACTTTACCAAGAGTCACCATGGATTCTCTATCACTGGCAATTTAAAATCAGGATAGGAGGTGCTTCTGGAAGATACACTCTAGCAATTTGGGGGTGGGGGTGATGGTATGTGCTACAGCTTGTGTTACAGAGGAGGTCAGACTAGATAATCACAGTGGTCCCTTGTGGCCTTCAAATTCATGAATTGCTGTTCAGAGACATGAATGTCACTAGACAATACACATGATGAAGGAGCTTTTCATAACCAGTTTACTATTTTCATACCATTTAGACAGGCATCATAGTTCTAATGCACAAAATAAGGGTCAGTACTGTATTTTATAGCTCATCACATAAAAAAGGTCAGCAGGATCATGAAACTACCCCTCAATGAGTAGTAAAGGAAAGAATACAACAGGATGACTTACCAGTTGACTGCTTGAAATGTCTAAGATTTTCTCTAGGTCCTTCAGGTGACGTGTGACCTCCTTCAGTAGGAGCTTGAGCCTGTTTCCAATGACATGGACCTTTTCTTTGGCTTCCAGGCAGTCCTTGCCTTCAGCATTGACCAGCAGTTGGCAGGACATATCTTGGAGTGACACCACTTTCAGCTGAGACTCTAGCAACTCACGTCTGATTTGCTATTACAAAGGTAAATAACATTTTTTTTCTACTTCAATATTATGAAACAAATGAAAGAGAATGCTAGAATTTCCAAAGAAACTTAAAAAAAACCCCAGATGGATGGCACTGACGTAAGCTTCCATGTCTATCACAACAGAGGCACCAAAAAAACCTCCATTAGCCTTATAATCCAGGCAGATTATAATGAAGAAAGGTGATCAATGCCTGGCAATTTCTTTTAAACCTCATAGCATGAGCAGCAGTCTATTTTAGAGCTGTTCCTGCTCCAACAAGTTGCCATTAGGAACATCCTTCCAAAATAACAACCGAACACTAAAGGAAACAAAGAAAGAGCCAACAGAATAATTAGATGGATGTTTTCCATATTAAACAAAATAGGTGTTAGCCCCCAATTTCACTACTGCTTCTACCATGCTAAGGAGAGCCCCTGGCCTCTTTACCTAAGTGGTTAGTATACATTGTACGTCGCAGAACAATCACTAACCTCCAGAACTGCCTTCTCTCTGCCTTTTCTTTCTTTTTTTTTTTTTTTTAAGGCTTTAAACATTCTAGACATTTATGACCCTACCATTAGCAGTCTATGATGATCCTGCAGAGTGTCCAAGTCTTGATTTGGATTAATGGGCAAGATCTCGTTTTTCCTTCTGTCAATATTTTCCAACCAAAGCAGTAAACCATGGCTCATTTCATGGAAATCCTGTAAGGGATATTAGAGAGTTTAAGAGAAACCTGATCTATGCTGAGGTTTTCTGCCATGTTGTTACTTCCCACAACAGGTTCAATTGGCTACATAATCATATTATACTACTATGGTATTGTGAACCTGCATTAGTATACTATATTACACTATTATTGCAAATACTTCACGGACTTGATACCATTGCCACTACACGAGTACTGTTCTGATCTGGTAGTGTTTTACAGCCACTTTGCAGTTAAGTGTGAATGCTAGCATACATAATATGTTTGTAGAGAATCATCTAATGAAGTGGGATTCTATCCATGAAAGCTCACGTGAGTAGGAATGAATAAATCTGATAGTCGTGAAAACTGCCACGAGACTTGGTTGCTTCTTTTGATCTTTTAAATAGATTTTCTATGTGCAAGATCACACACAGATCTTTTAAGACCCGCCCTTTACAAAAGGACATTTTAGTGTGAACATGTGGGTGTCATTAAGTCTGGTCTCTCATATTAGAAGGCTGTAAAGAAAATTTCATCTCTGATGCGAGAGAGAAGCTGATAATTTAAAAGGAATCCCATCATCTCTAGAATTCCTCATTATGAACAGTGAACGAGCCCCCCATCCCCACCAATACGGACCTGACACTGCATTAGTGCATCCTGCAGTGAGCTGCGCCATTCTTCAATCATACTGCATACACGTTCCCAGTGAACATTCATCTGAGACAGACGCTCCTGCAGCTTTTTGCTTTCTTCGCTGTCGGACTGAGTGAATTCTGAGCTACAGAGGTTGATGGAGAGGATGATAGCTTTGCGGTTATCGACAGCTTTCTGCAACTCCTGGATGACAATGGAGTTAGAAACATTCAAAACTTAATTTATAGGATGTACACTACAGATTTTCAGAAGAGGCAAGTGTACTGGTCTCCATTAAAGAGCAATGATTTGCAGTAAGTAACACAAGAGTATTTATGTTTACCAGTTTCCCTCTTTTTACTTAGCCCAGGAAATATCTGTGGTAACAATGCAAATCTTCGCTCTTTAACGTCTGCTATTTTATGTCCACAGTAAAACCTAGAATAAGCCAATTAAACTTTTAAGACTTAAAAGCCTGTAGTCATGCATGAATTTAAAAGATCAGAAGAGCTGGCTTGTGTTTCAAATATCTGAAAGACACAGAAGGCCTGGCAAAATATACACAGCCTAGTTATGCAAAGGCCTGGAGCAAAGATGAGACATAGGAAAACTTGCAGCATAGCTCTTGACAAAATTAAAGTGAATGCCTCAGAGTTTTATTGAAATTTATGTTAGTTTCTTATGTTCATCAACTAGAGACCACTGCCCATACTATTATGTTTTTAAAAAGGGAGAGAAAGAGGATTTTTAGTGAAGCCCCCTTTTTCTTCCTAACTTACAGCCTCTTCTCCAAGTCCCCACAATGTCACAATGACATTGATATCATTGAGGGCAGCTGGAGTGAAATCCACCTAACACACATTAATGGTCCTCCTACATTGGCTTGAGGGGTCACTGAAGGACACACTCTCCCCTCTCCCTCAACAGTCCAAGGCGTGAACATGCTGCCTTCACATTGGATCCAACATCCTAAACATTGGACCTAACAACTGAACCTGGGCTTGCAGAGCAGTAGCTTAGGACTCGTAGGAGGACAAAATTGCAGTACCAAGATAGAGTGTGTAACTAACAGAAAAATGGAAGGGTGCCATTTCTTTAAAATATGGCTAGTTTTTGCCATGAGTTGGTAAGAACAGATTTCCATATACTTTATTTGGCCTTTACTAAACTTCATTAATTCAGCTGACTTCAGCAGATATCTGTGTACTCTGGAAACGTAGCTTGCATCTAAAAATGGTTTCCAAAATTTACTGGGAATTTCAAGAAAACAATGATGGTTTGTTTTTCATACAAATAAGTGATTTCTCAAGTTGATTCCCATTCCTCACCCCAACCATTAGCCACCTTTTCCTGTGCAGGGAAGCAGAAAGTGAATACCAAACATAAACTATATCTCATGAATGGAATCCAATGCCCAGTCCATTACTGAAGAAACTCATAGAAAATGGAGACAAAATCTTACTTTCAGCTTTTTAATTCGGAGTTCAATTGTTTGTATGTCAGTGCTGAGATCAAGATGACAGAGCTTCTCTAATTCCTCTTCAGTCTCCATTAACCAAACCCAGATATTGTTTAGATCTGAGCTGAACTGCTGCCACTGCTGAAGATTCTGCTTCATTCTCAATTCCTTGCTTAGAGCTTGGGCCTGGATTAATTCCCATCGATCAATCACACCTATCAAAGCAGACACATATCACAATAAAAACAAACATATCACAACACACAGCAGCCTAAACAAACCTTATTATAACACAAGAAAAGTAAGTTAAGATAAGCTGTGTGGCTTTACATAGCAAAAGTAAAGGGAGAGAGACCAACTGATCTAATAGGTCTTTTTCAACTGTATTTTATGTCTTTATGCAATTAAATATTTAGCCCACTGTGTGGCATACATGCTTGTCTGAAAATAAAACCATCTATCTTTGCATGCTCATATTACAGCACTTCTGTTTACAAAGCTCTTCACAGACATTAGTTAATCCTGAGGCCAGCCCTGTGAGGTAGGCAACTCACTATTATCCACACGTTACAGCTGAGGAGACTGAGGCAAAAGACTAAGTGGCTTGCCCATGGCTACATAGCATAGCCATGCCACAGCCAGGATTGAAACTCAAGAGAGCCTTATTTTTATCCCAGTGCACTAGTCCCATGGATAAAGCCGTCTCATATGTGTAGATAAGAATTTTGCATTTGCAGATAGCCATTTATATATTTATAATCCAGCTAGCTGCACATGTAATTAGTACTCTCCTCATGCACCCTAGGACCATTTTAATAAACATATTTGCCATTCAATAAATATGTTTAAACTACTGGCAGTGTATAAAACAAACATATTGCACAGAGATAAATCAAGACTATTTTCAACACTTGTTCACCCCACATGCATATGGTTTGGAGAGGGTTACAAAATTCAATTTGCTAAAAAAGAGTAAAGGAAATTTAGATCAGTGATTAAAATAGGCACAAAGGATATTTTGTAATCCAACATTACTTTTCCCTATTAGAAGGTACCTAATAAGTATGCACAGCACACTTGAGATCTGCTCAAGTGCTTAGGGGTAAACATCATAATGTGATAAGCTACTTAAAGTGTGTACGTGTGCTTGATGCTTATGCCTGGTCTATACGAGGAACTGATTAGTTTTGTTTTATAAATATTACATAACAGTTAAACTGACCATGAAAACAGAAGTGATGATCACCCCCCCCCCCACCAGACAAGAATGTAGTAACACAAGCTTGATAAATATGAACTTTACCACCACTGTATATGTTGGTGCTCATTTCACATTTGTTTCTTATGGAAAGATTGAATGCTACATACCAGCTGTTTGTGTTTCTGTACTGTTCAGGTTAATAAATCCAGATAGCTTCTCCTCTTCCTCTTTCAGTTTGTAACCAAGCCTTTTTACTGAGTCTATGCTGCCACTGCACTCACCCAGTAGCTTCATCTGGTTTTTTTTTTGGAGAAGGGGGGGAAAAAGGACTTCTCATTAATCTGTGCCATGCCAGAATAACTCTACAGGTCAAGGACTAATCACAAAGCAATCTTCAAAAAACTTCTCAAAATAGGTCTCAACATGACAGAATGGGAAGCTCAATGCTTTAGTAACCTGCCAACTGAGAGTTTATCCTTCTGTCTCAAAAGCAATTAGATACAAAAAAGGAATGCTTTGGCCAATACAGTATCAATGAAATGCTATGCTTCTTGCTATTACTTGCATCATTTTTGCATTGATACTCAAAGAAAGAATTGTACATGCAAATTTAAGGGATTAAACGTACAGTACAGGCTCAAACTTCATTATGAGAAATAATTCAGTGTCACTCTATCAGGGTACTGCCAGTGTAAAAGAATGTATGTTGTTAGTTGACATTTATTCTATAAACACTAAGATCCTAGTATCTGCAAAGATGATTATACTGGGATACATGTAAAATGAAAGAAGGAGCAACATAAAGAGTGAAGAAATTATGGTGTGCAAACATATACAATTTCTTTCATTCTGACAAGTATGTCATAGACACGCTGGGCTGGAAGGGACCTCAAGAAGTCAGCCAGTCCAGCCTGCTGTGCAAAGGCAGAACCAAATTAAACCTAGCTGCTTACAGTACTGTTTGTTGAAGTTTATTCTACAAAGTTTTCTCATTAAACTTTTCATCACTGATTACCATATGCACCATCGGCAATGTGATAGATATTTATAATTTGTCAATAAAACAGGTACCATGCATTATTCTATAAATTTCTGCACTTAAGAGCTGAGGAAGGTGTTTTTTGTTTTTGTTTTTTTTTTTAAACTTGATCATCATTACAGGGGTACATGGATGCATGTGAAATTACTTTGGGTCATCCACACAAATTTAATTGAAAAATGAACTCATTACGGTATGTTCCTAAAATCTCATGCTACTGTAAACTCAAAAATAATTACATATCCTCAAAATAACAGTAACTGCATGTAATTAAGGATAGTGATTATGTGTGTGAATGGGGCTGAGAGGCAGTAACAGCCTAATATGTAACCATCTGGTCTATTGCAAGAGCCATGTTTTCAATGGCTATGCTATGTTCATTTATTATCACTTCTTGAAACAAGCGCCATCACATGAACTGTTGTTGTAAATTCTGTCACCAGGTGGCAATCTTTCTGTACTCACATATCCTTTGTAACTGGAATCTAGCTCTGGTCCTGTGGGTGTTTTGCTGCGAATGATGTTTTCTGCTTGCTGTATTTGGAAACGAGTAGTATCCAAGGCCTTGTCTAGCTGACGGATGTGTGTTTCCAAGGCACCTGGTTCTCCTGTAGCAAAATTATAAAAGATAGAATTACCACTTTGAGATTTTTTTTTCAAAACCTTTGCTTTATTATCCAAGGGAAAATACATGAATTACTAACCAGGTTAGAAAGTGTGGAAAAGCTGGCTGCCCCAGCACATGCTGGGAAGTGAGAAAACAAATTTGTAACTTATTACATGCTAGTGTGTTAGCAACTTTCCAGAGGACAGATGGTTACATTGATGAACATGCTGGCCATGAAGACAGTAGCAAAAGCATTCATATGTACAAATAAGCCTGCACCCTGTTTTGAAAAGACGCTTTCCCCTAAATAATTCTTGATTCTTCTGAAAGACTAGATTCTCAGTAGGCTTCTTCCAACCTCATATGTCTTCTGTGACATGGTTCCCTCTCAGATCTGGCAGTCACTGGTGACTGCCCTCTCACCTCAATGTTTATTTTAAAGTTCAGTTTTTCCTCCATCTTTTTTTTTTTTTGCACTGGATATTGTGCTTGTAATTTTTTGTTGGATGGAAAAGGAATAGGGTGGGGCAAACTGGTAAAGGAGCTTCTGACACTGAAAACTTTGGAAGCAGTACAGAAAGTACATCCACATGTCTTTTTCTATACCTATTGCTGTGCCCAATATTCTCAAAAAAACCTCACAATACAGTCTAATTTGACAGAGGGTGGTGGTGGTGGTGGTTTTTTTCTTTTTCTTTTTGGTTTTTTTTTAATTATTATTTGCAAAAGAAGAAAGTGAAATAAAGCTCTTTGTTGCTGACTATGAGCTTAACTGCTGGACTTGCCCACACTGTCAAGCATTCCCTGGGACACAAATAGTTTGAGGCTTGCAGAGGGGACACTGAGTCACAATAGAACAAGTGGGAATTCATGGCTGAAGGTATTTAGAAGTGCACATGACCATTCCAACATTCTTTTACCAGGAACTTAGACATAAAAATGTATGAGCCGTCCACAAGACCAGTCCTCCATTGTAAGAAAGGCAATCAATGGACAATGTGGTAACATCGCCACCTTTTCTGTGATAAAGTCATTTTGAAACGTTTTAAAAACATTCATGGTTTGTGCTTCTATGGGTGAGGAAAAACTATTAACCCATACCTTTTGGCAGTGTAATAATTCAAACTATCTTGGGACTAAGAGGTACAGAACTGGGCAAATGTATATATAGATATAGTGAGACAGAGATTTTCCCTTTTCCATCTCTGACTCCATGCCCAGAAAAGTCAGCTGCAGCTTTTCTCTTATGAAACCAGCCACTTTGCAGAAGAAAACCAAAGGTTGAGATCCTATTATAAGAATCTCTTATTTTGAACCCCCCACCCAACATTGGCGTATGGACAGAAAGGAGCTAGCACCAATTTGAGCAAAATGCTAATTAGCCACATTAAAAAAAAAGAGGAATCTGGTGTCACTTTTAAAGACTAACAAATTTATTTATTGCATGACTTTTCATGAGACAAAAACCCATTTCGTTTTTAAAAGTGCCACCAGACTCTTTGCTTTGCTGGACTAGACTAACATGGCTACTACGCCTTTGGAACTTAGCTATAAACTATCGTATTCTAGCCTAGCTTTTTAAAAAACTCTTGCCTCTCCTGTTGGGTGCACTGAAGAAACAATAACCTTACCAATGGTAGTATAGCAGGAAAGTTCTGCATTAACATGCTAGTGCTGTCATGTGAGCAAATATCTTATAAGCTGTGAGAAATACAGCAAATAAGCTAAGAGAAGAGGAAACTGTTACAAGTATGCAGTGTGTTACTTGGGTCTCACTGTTCTTAGGCTTTTTTGATGCCTACCAAAGATATTTCTGAGTGCATTTTCAGTAAATTTTACATAGGCCTTGGGGCTTTCTGGGATCTCTACATCTGCAAAATAAAAGCATAATCTGAGTCAGCATCTCAGCAATTGCTGTCTTTTTGTAACAGGAAACCAACTTTCCTGGAGCCAGAGAAGGTCTGCCATTCTAATTTACAGCATATATCCCTTTTGAATAAAGGTAGCTAAAATTTTACCACAGAATTCCTGCTGACAAGAGCATTAGCATCCAAGCAAGTCCAAGCATCGTTTTAGAAGATGTTAAGGACCTGAGAAGCCACGACAATCACAAAGACAGAAGAGAATCACGAATGTAGGCTTCCCTAACAATAAATGGGTCATGTCTATATGCTTCAAACATACAGACACATTTCCTCAGTATTTTTTTTTGCACAATATGCACAGTCATAAAGACAGACAGGTGTCACAAACTTATGCAAGGCCAAGTCTTGAAGTCCTTATTATAGCAAAATTTCGCAGCATGGTCAATGTGAGCCTTGCCTGAACAAGGGCTGAGTAAAAACTTGTTTAGGTCTTGTCCACAATGCCACTTAGGCCTTTTGTCAAAACAAGTTACATTGGCATACGGCCACTGCTGTAAACACACCACTGCTGCACATCTTCACTATGCTCCCTACATCAGTGCAGTGTGTTCGCACTACCACTTCCTTCACTGACACAGGAAGCAGTGACCTGTGGGGTAGCTATCCCACTGTGCAACTGCACACAGGGTGTTTTGGTGAAATGCCTCATGGGCATTAGTTATGAACGTGAAATATGCCTGGAGGCCCTTTACAATGATAAAAGCAAGGGCAATGCCTACATGGATGCTTTTCTTGCTTAAACTTGGTTGGAAAAAAAATCTACGCTTCTCATCAAGATGGTTGTATTTTGCCAAAAAAACAGGGCAACACTGCTTTGCTGGAAAAAACTGACTTTAGTCGACAAAACTCACTAGGGTAGACCAGCCCTCAGATTTTAATGAGGCCCAATGTGTGAATGTGTCAAATGCTTCCTTGGTGTTTTCTCTTTCTCTCATTTTTTTTTCTTGCAATCATTTAGAATTCTATAAGTACTTGCGTATAAGCCAAATTTTTTTGAGACTGAAAATCTCCTTTAAAAAGGGACTCCGCTTATACGTGGGTCAGGCCAGCAAAGCAGTTCCAGCCCAGGAATTTTTAAATCTCCCACCCTGAGCCTGCTCTGAACAGGCTCAGGGCGGGAGCCCCAGTGTGTGGCTGGAGTGGCCATGTTGGGGAGTCAGCCCAGAGCCCCAGCATGTGTCCTAGCTGCCAACGCTGCCAGGTAAGGGAGCCCTGGGTCAAGGGGAGTTGGGGAAAGCAGCAGCTGGCCCGGGGGCTGTCGGAGACTGTAGGTGAAGCCAGCAGCACCGACTGGGGGGGGGGGGGGGGGGGCAGGGGCCCGGCGCCCCGGGGGGGACCTGGGCTTACCCATGGGACTTTTTTTGGGGGGGGTGTGCCTGTTCTGGAGCCTCAAAACTAAGGGATCTGCTAATGTGCAGATCACCTTATCTGTAAGTATATATGGAAATTTGTTCCAGCCAAACGACTCTGTTACAGATAACAACAGTCACAACTTGCTTCTAGTATCTGCCATAAGATACCAGTTCATTCTTTCTCATTGAGTGAACATGTCTGTGTGATTATTCCAAGCGTGCATTCATCCAGAAGGCTTCAGTACCTCGTCAAAGACCAGGAAGCTAACACCACTATTCTGAGACAGAGAACTGCAGAAGCCTAAGAACTCCCCAGCAGTATAATTCCATATGCAACATTTGTTTCCGTTTATTGAGAGATATATGAGAAGCAACTGATACCTGCTAGGCTAGCTGCTCCCCCAAGATAGAAATCTTTGTCATCTTGTCCTTCCTCCTCCTCTGAGTGCAGCACCCTTGAAACAGCTGTCTCCAGGTCCCGACTGAGGTCATAGTCATGATCCCATTCCAAAGGGATGGAGTCTACACTTGCAGGAGTATCCCGTCCTGAGCGCTCACTTCTCACTGGCTGGGCAAGTGACAGTGAGAGGTTGGAGGAAGGGTGTGGGGAGAGAACACTGTCTGCAGATTTGTCATGCCAACGTATGTCAGAGAGATCTGCTGATTCATCCAGATCCACCTCTCTATCAGAGAGGTCATGTTCATCATCTGTCAGCTAAAAGGAAACACCAGAACAGAGACTATTAATTCAGTTCTCAGAAACAATGTCCTTTCCACCTGGGTCAATGAGATAAAAATGTTCCTGGGTAGCATTCAGACTGACAGGATTCCTATTTTGTTATTTCTTTGATCCTCCTTTGATTTTTTTTTAAATGCATATAAAATAAAAGAATAAAATGAGTAAAAACGGCTAAGAATAAACTTGACTGCTTAATACTCATCTGTATAGTCTCATGTGAGGCAACTGTCTCCAAATTTTCTCCAGATATTATCTCTACAGACAGCAAAATTAGAGCAGCATTTTGGAACAAAATTATAGAAACTATAAAAGGCATTTATCTTGACTATTACTCTCAGCTATTCTTTCATCTTGTGAAAAGTGCTTCTCACTGCTTTCCCTCACTAGGCTTTTCCAGTATGATTTTGAAAATCACTCATTTCTACTTCCCAGCTGTACATCTAGCTCTGGATACTTAAACTTTCATCTGCCTTTCAAGGAAGGAGTGTCTTTATCTCTAGGAACTTAGTGCTATTCAAGGGAATTCACCCTGCAGGGCAGGAAGAATTTTATGTCTCCAGTGCTGCACAACTGTGCTCATTCGTAAAGCTCTGATTTATAATGCGTAAGTGTGTGTGAAGCTTTACAGAAATAAGACAGGCACTTTGCCTGGAACAGTTTGCAATCTAAACATGACATAACACAATATGTGATGATAACACACAGAGGTGCCTGGGGAAGAGGAGTATCAGGGTTCCAAGAAGTAAAGATCATGGAATGTTTTAGCATATACATTCCCCTCCCACCAATGAACTCAAACATTATTATATTTGTAAACTAATTGTACATACAGGAAGGTGGATCAGTTTCTTGTGGTAGCGTTCCACACGACCAAAGACCTCTTGGCAGTAACGCCGGAGTTCATCCAGTTCTTCTTCAATGACAGCTGCGTCTAGGGGCTCGCTTTTCTCTATCAGCTGCTCACCCTGGGCAATTATCTGCTCAATTTTGTTGTTGTTCAGTGAGATCTCCTGCTGGAAAGCCTGTGCAGAGTAAGAAGTCATGACTTTCTGTTATCATTAAAATGAACATTAAACAATCTTCAGTTATCACAAATGCTATGTCTTACAGAGCTTTGTAGCAGAGATAGTATATTTACCATTTACACAGTTTAAGCAAAATTTGGTGGTGCAACTCTGCAATCCCTAGCCATACTTTCCCATATAAGCAACTGAAGTAGCAGCTTTAAGTTCTTCCCAGCAAGGTTTTCCTGGGCTGTATTTGGGAAGAGGCTGTCATTTGAACAAGCCATTCCTGAGAGTTTTGAAAGGCTTAGGTATATAAGGTGGTTAGAATGGATGGAGATTCTAAAGCTATACTAACTAGAAGTTTTATGTAGCGCCATTCACATTACAGATGTTCCAAAGCACTTGCAAATAATATGAGTAACATGTAATAGAGCAGAAGCCACAGACAAACAGGGCAGGGCAGTTACGCCCTCAGCCATAAACACATATAACCTTAGCACTGGAAATGATTTTATTGCGGGAGGAGAATCAGTCAGAAGACTGAAGATGGTTTTTAAAAAACAATCTTTACCTGCCACATATGCAATCACATGTGCTTACCTCTGCTATGTCACCAGAACCCTGACCCTCTCTAGTGATCTTGTTTTGTATTGTCAGTTCTAAGGCTGAGCCCTTGTCCTGGGAATAATGGGTTTCCATCACATGGCACTCTCTTCATGGAACACCTTTTATGTGCTCATTTCCTATTTGGGCATTTTTGATGCCACAGACTGGCTGGCTTCCCATACCTTCAGTTGCTTTATCTTTGCTTGGACATCACACTCTGAGAAATGTTCAATATTGGTCAGCTGCAGATCCATCTCTGTTAGCCAGACCAAAATGCTGTCACGTGCTGTCTCAAACTCCTCGCGCTGGCCAATAAAATGCTGAAAAAACAAAAGAGGGAAGAAATGCCAAACAATGTGAGGCTTTCATAGAAGACAGTTTTCACACTTCCTTATCTGCCGAGTCTGACTGAAATCAAAATGCTTTCTTCATTCATTGTCTCTATGCTCTTTCAAGTTCCTACTTCAGTATCATTGTGCCTCTAACTATGGGCCTCTATAGAGTGAGGGTGGGACTGCAATTCAGTCTTAGGCTGTCAAATTACAGAAGGCAAAGGTGAGCAACCACAGCAAATTGCTTGTTCAGGGTCTTACATCCCCACTGCTCACATTACTTCCTGAAGTGCATTGCATTGTGCCTAGTAGGCACAGGACCTTGTAAGGAGGCAGTTGTCCTCTGCTCATCCTCCTCCCCTCTTCTCTTAAAAAAAGAAAAAAGAGATGCAGGAAAATCTTTCCTTGCCAGTTCTCTACTGCAGGCACAACAACAAGAGAGGCACAATGCTGTATGCAGGGAGAGGAATTAATTAAAAACTTTTCCGAGTGGTAGGAAAGGCATGAACTATGTTGCTGTGGTGTAGCACACTGGAAAAACAGGGAAAAAATCAAGATTAGAATTACTCTCTGGCAATATGGACCTAAATTCAAATTGTAGATTTCTATTTCAGTGCTACACCACTTGCAGAGGTGGTGTTAGCAGGTCAAACTACAGCTCCATTTATTTCAAACTTAATGCTTTGACAATGCAGACTGACGCTACAGAAGGTCAAGGTATGCAGTGTTAAGTCAAACTTTACTGTCAGTGTAGACCAAGGCTATGAACGGCAGAGAGTTACAGGAATTCAGCTGCAAGCATTCTTGTTGTTCTCTTTTAAGGGGGCGCAGGCACCCAGGTCCAATTCTACATATTCTTGAAGCCTATGACTTAACTACTCTAGATAAAGCACCCATGAAATAATTAAAAATAAAATTTAAATAACCTGACTTTCATGGGCTTGAAAAGACAGAAGCTCACAATATCCCCCATACATAAAGTCTAGTTCTGAAAGAGAATGGCTTCAAAATGAATACTTTTAGTCTGCGGAGGATGGAAGTGACTCGCTTTTGTAAGTTGTCCCATCTCTGGTTCCCTTCATGGACCATCTGTTTGAGGCTGCAAGCAGAGTCTGTGCGGTTCTCTCGAGCTAGGCGGCGGTACTGTTTATTAATCAGTTCCAGCTGTGTCAGACTTTCATGCACCTGTCGCTGGAAGGACTAAAACAACAACGGGAACAACAAAAGACACTGTCACAGTCAACTCCTGCAATTGATAAAAGTAAATGGTCTTAGTTTGTTCTTATCTTTGGCTCCAATCCTGAAATGAGACCTGCACGAGCAGACACTTTGACTGTTTGCTGGTACTGACCTGATCATAGGACTGGGGCCTTTTGGTTGGGATAATCAAAGAAAAATGTTGCTTTTACAAAAAAAAAAAAATAAATCAGTAAAAGGCAGTAAGGACTAGTCATCTCAGTGAGAATGTTTCTGTCACAATGCCAATGGCAAACACAATTTTATTCCAAGAATGGGGCACTCTACTTTGTCTGACCAGTCTTCTACGTACATATTTTAGAATAGATATCGAATAAATTCTGAAACAAACGAAAAGTATCTTAAAATGTTACATTTGAGGGTTGAATGTGATATTGACTAATTCAATTTCATGCTATGCTGTGGGTTGCAAACAAGCAAGCACTGTAAGTGGCGATGTCAAATTTTTAATGACATCAAAGAAAATAACTCCTATAATATTACAGGATTTTTTTTTAAGCCACAATGAATGCATTTAGTACTACCACTTGGCAGATACTGGGAAGTTTTGCTATGAACAGTAATTGTTAATTTGCTTTCACAGCATTCCAGGCTCCTTTTATTAATCTTCAATGTTACAGATATATGAACAATTATGAACAATTTTTATTTCCACTATTAGTCACAGAAAAGAAATTTTGTGAATATTAGTACAAATCTCTATTTAAGCAAATGACTATAACATGTGACTTATTCAAATCCTTTTCCAAATAATAAAAGTTTTTGTTGTCCAATTCAGAAACAGAAACAATACCATGTGACTTAGCTCATTTAACGGTGTGATTAGCAAATAGTCAAAAAGCTAGTCATAGTAAGAACCTTGTGAGCAATTCATAAGGCTTGAATTTGTTCACAAATTTACTGTTGAATTCTCAAAAGCAAAGTCTGCTTTGCTGATAACTCATGAACAGAGAAAAACGGGTACACGTGTTAAATATTTCAGTCATCTGTATTTGGGACGTAGGCGATTAAAGGAACTGCCGAATAAGCAAATTAGCTATGGTTCCAGGTCATAAGTTTATACTGCGAGTAGCATGAGCTATCAAAAAAGTGACAATGAGACATAGAGGAGGGAGAGAAATGACAACAAATGTACGAGGGACCTGAATACAAATTCATTATTGACTTCAACTATATAGATGCACATTGCCTCAATCCTGCCACTTGTCAATTAAAAGTAAAAATAAGCTTTTTTGTGCAATGAAGCTACAGACACAGCTAAAAGAGCTAGGTTGAAGCAACAGAATACACTTGTCACTGAGATTACTCCTTTTGTTTAACTGCTAATGGAGTAAGAAAGAAACCAACTGATGGTCCTGTAATTGAGGTAAAAAGCAGATTCTCTCATGGTAGAGGTATAAGTCTGACCACTGATTTACTACTAATTCAGGTTGCTAAGGGGTAGGCATGTTAATCTAGTTCAGCAAAACAAACCAAGAGTTCTGTGGCACTTATATAGATGAACAAATTTATCTATCGCATGAGCCTTCCTGGGAGAAAAATCCCACTTTGTCAGATGCTTTGAAGCCACAGGACTCCTTGCTTGTTTTGAACTACTAATTCAGAACATTAAACTTTGCAATGTACAACTCTTTGTAAATATACAGTGCCACTTCACCTGTTCTTTAGTCCTGCTTAGCAAAAGAACCATTGTGTATGTTTTCCAGTTTTCCGTTCACCCACACAGTAATTCATTTATGTTTGTGTTATTGCCTTAGTGAAATACTGGACCACAGTATGATTTTGTGAAATGGAGTTCTTAACATATTGGATGATGAAGAGCTTTCTAATGTGCTTTGCTGGAGTTCTTAAGATTTTAATCTACTGGTACTGGTATGTATAGAAGAATGAAATTAGGAAAAAAAGTACAGTTACATTCTGAAGGAACTCACTTTCCTACCTGTGTTTCGGGTTATCCCAACATGAAAACTGGTTTTGGACTTATGCCTCTACCTTGAAATGACAGTAGCTGTATGTATATGTACATGCACCAATTTAAACTGGAACAGTAGACTAAAAGCTAACGTGGTCTCTGAAGGATTGCTTAACCTAGAGCTCAGATATTCTCGTCTTCAGTGTAAAGTCCATGTATCTATGTATGCAGGTCGGAGGGTAAAGGTCAGTGCATAAAGGATGACAAAGAGTGAGAAAACAAACCCAGAGAAACAGGCTTCAGGCTATGTAAGGGCAGCTGTGATTATAAGAGACAGCTGAGATCTGCACTGGAGGCTCTCATAAACAGTATTCACTAAATATGACTTAGTCTGTGTCTATACTGACAGCAGCAAAATCGCCGCCATCAGCCCAGTGTTCCAGGATCACTTAGCAGTGAGTCCGAATTTGCTGCTGCATTCCTAGAAGTCGGTGCCGGAAGTCCTGACCCCCAGAAGATGTAGGGGAAAGCTGACTGCACAAGATTCGTGATCAGCTTTCCCAAGTGTGTTCCGGTGGCTTGGAAAGTTGCTGGCACTTATGCAAGAAATTTTACGTGCCTTGCATAAATGTTGGTTGACTGCCACCAAGAAGTGCCCTAAGTGTAAACTAGGGCTGAGACCCTCATCACTGAATGGAGGGAGAATGGAATGAATGAGCAGAAAGACTGAAAACAGAATACTGTTTTTCCAGCTAAATCTCAACCTTTACATGAATATTCCATGGTAGCCTTTGACTTGACTAAAATGAAGAGATCTATCAGTGTTTCAGTGATGAGCCCTGACCATAGTTTCTAGAGGTTTGTACACAGGTAACAAAAACTGAGCTTGACTTAAACGTGCCGAAGTCTGAGCCTGAAGAATTTATTTTCTTGTGTCCACAATTATGAAAGAAAACAAACCAGCTCACCTAAAGAGCCTTCAGAAAGTTCCATTTATGTACATACCACACACATACTCTGTTAGGTATGCTGAGTGACAAACACTGATGAGTTAAATAACCATAATGTGACCAAGCCCCAGCTAAAGACCCACCTCTGCTAAGCATTTAGTCTGTGGGTCATCTCAATGGTTCTGAAGGGAATATTCTCAAGCATAAAGTTACTTGTGTCTTTAAGTGTTTGCAGTACCAGGATCTGAGATAGGAATGTGGTAACTCTTTCCAAACATTTGAAGAGCATAAATACAAAGAAGGAGAAGTGTTATTTAAGGAGGTAGCATACAAGTATTTACAACCAAGAACAATGGGATGAACTTTAGGAAATGAAAACATTCGAGTAGTAGATAGTGTCTGAAGAGAAACAGTAGAAAAATTTGGAACATTTAAAAATGACAGTGGACAAAACCCTGGCTGGACAATGCATTGCATGGGGAAAAAATCCTGCACTGAGAGCATGATAGACTGGATGACCTAATATGTGTCTTTGCCTATGTCTTTATACCCATATATCTCTAGCCTCTATCATTTTTTTCTTTAAAAAATGTTAGTGGGAACAGTTGCAAAATTATCAACTTTTCCATGTAGTGTGTCTGTGTCAAGCAACTATATACTGAAAGGAGAACCAGCTGGCTGCTGTAATAGGATCTGGGAGATATTACATTTCAAACATAATAAGTTACCTCAAATTTCTTTAGCTCTTCCTTGGCAACTGTATACAGCACACCAGAGGAGCTAGGAAAGGCAGCAGTCCTCTCAGAAATTTTCAGCCAGTCTTCAAAGCGAGAATAGTCATCTAAGAACTTTTGCCACAGCCGCCATGTCTCTTCAATTCTGTGACAGAAAATGGAAAATCAGGTTACTTTTAGATTGGAGGTCATTTGACTTGCATTGCTATATCTGATCATAAGCTACAATAGGGAACCAGGGCTACACTGAACAATAACTGGCTCTTAACCAAACCTTGATTGCAAGGTTGATAAATGGGCAACATAAATGGCTGGTTGATTCCAGTTTAAGCTGGAATAAGACAGCAATTTTTTTTGTGTGTGCTGCAAATCCTTATTTAGAAATCGGTATAAAAAGAACATTGAGCTGTAACAGGAGTTCTAAAAATTTTGCCAATTACTTAGGGGATTCATAGACATACTCCTACGCATACATACAAACAAATGTTCTAGAGACAACAGTCAATTGCAAAATCAAACCATTCCTTTGGGAAACCAAGATGTTGCAGCAGGAATTGTCAAATTTTCCAGTGCAACTCTGTCAGCAGCATGCTAGTATATCATTGCTGTTTAAAAACCGGACATTAAAATGACTTTAAAGCATATTTGTCATAAATTACCTTGAATTAATAGAAGGATGTGGCAACATTCTTTTCTTGCATTCACCAGTAAAAAAAATCAGAGTGCTAGTTCTAGTGCATGTTCATTTTTGTAACATTTCATTTTTCTTAAAAATACATTAAGTAACAAAAAAAATTTAAACCGGTTTAAAAATTTTGTTATAATTAGACATATAGCAGAAATGCAATGAGAGTCCTGATCTTTCAATTCAACAGACAGATTTCCGTAGGGTGACCTAATGTCCTTAATTTATAAGGACAGTCCTGATATTCGATTTTTATATTTATTCTCTGGTCACTCTAGACTTCTGGGACTGTACAGAACCCCAGTGACTTTAATATGGTTCCATACAAGCACAGAGTCCTGCTTCTGTAGATCTCCTTCCAGAAGCAGGGGGACTTGATCTATTTCTAAATATGAAGACTACATTCTCAGGTAAGAGAAATAGAAACATTTCTTCCAGATTGAAGTATCTGGGGACTCTCTCAGGTTTTACAGGCATCTTGTGCTTACTTAAGTCTCCTTTCCATTGACATTGCACAGATGTTTCTCCATCTTCTGTCCAGGTTCCGGGTAGCCTGCTGGATGGAGTCGCACTCTGTTTCTGTGGCACAAGCATCGCAATCATGGAGAAGCACCTCGCACAGGTTGAGAACAGAGGCAACTCCAGTGCTGTGTTTCTCTATGTCCCTCTGGAGTTCCTGAAGGTCGAGAAATTAAAGCTTACATACGTAAATCAAATTCCTTGAAAGTAAGCAGTCTCTCTCAGCCATTATGAATAACGTAAAACAAAAAAGTAAAGGCAAGCTCACAAGAATCAGAGATGAATGAGTAGTAAAATATCCAAACTATATGAGCACTGCTGCATAACAAACAAGTAAGTTAGTATCAGTAGAAGATGGTACAGAGCCATCCAGGACTTGAGATAACTTGTAGCTAGAGAAGATCCTCTGTTGGTGTAAACTGTCATGGTTGCATGGCAGCTAATGAACCTATGACAATTTACAACAGTTGAGGATCTGGCCCAGAGAGTAGTGAAAAATGATGAAAAGTTTTGTCTCAAGGGCATTTCTCACCATGGTCATATTATGATGGAACTGTTTATCTTTCCAGTTCTGCCTGGGAGCATACACCAGACATTCAGAAGAGAACAAAAGTAACAGCCAATATGGGCAGATGCATACAAAGCAAGAATGACTGAACTGGGGGGTGGGGTGAGGGATGAGAAAATGGTAAAATGAAGCCCAGCCAGGGTTATCCCTCTATCAGTATCAGATCCATGCTGGGGACACTCCATGCTCTGGAGGCTTTAGGATCCAGTTGTGCCTCACCTCCCCCTTGCACATGGGCTTGAGAGAAAATTGGAGAGAGGAACCCACCAGTAGGAGCAGTCAGAAGCAGCCAATACATGGACCACTGGACCTTCAGAGAACCCTTCCCAGTTTTGACTGAGTTTTCTTTTCCCTGTACCCTTTGGCTGTTTGTTCCAACTCCCCCCTCCAATACAGTCTCTTCACCTCAGCGTCACTCCAAACATCTGGTTCCTATCCTTTTTTATTTCCATTTAGTTGAGTCCCTACTAAACAGCCCACTACCCCAAAACCATTTGTTACCATCCCATTGATTACTCTGCTTATGCATTTTACCTTTCCTCCCAACCCTGCCTCTCTCTTGGTTCTTTAGTCTGTAAACATTAGCTGCAGGGATCATCTACTAAACTGTGTTTGTTTGGTGCACAGCACAGTGCAGCCCCACTCTTGGCTGGCCCTTTTGTGCTACTGTAATTGATGAAGAAGATGAAAATGAAGAAGAATGTGTGTTATCATGTGTTGAGCACCTGCAGGAGTCTGGCTGGAAGAAAATATATGAACAAGCACAATGAGGTCATTAATGAGGTCCATTTATAATGGATTCTCTTTAGGAAGCGCGGATTAAAGCAAACATGACTACTGCCTTGACACTGACCACAACAAAGAGGCTAAGATTTTATGGAGATCTAGCAATTGTTCCAGACTGAATGGTGAAGGCAAATAGTCCAGGCATAATAGCTGTAGAAAAGATGACAGATATGAAAACGCTGATTGATACTGCCATACTGGCATAGAGAAAGACAAACAAGAAGAGAAAATGGCAAAGCGAGAATTTTTAAGAAGAGTCAAAGGAGAATCAGTGCACTTGCAGGGACAGACTTAAGGATTCTGGGGCCCAGGGCAAAAGTCAAGGATAGGGTCTCCCACTCTGTGTGTGTGGCCCCCCCATCCTTGACTTCCCCCCATGACCTTGCCAGGGCTCTCTGACTCCCCCTCAGCTTCACTGCAGTCCCCTACAAACCTGCTGGTCTTGCCGGGACCTCCCCCCAACTGGCTCCCTGCCCCCCCCACCTCTTCACGGGGACCCTCTTCCCCTCCTCCCTCCATGAGGTCCTGGGCAAATGCCCATGATACCGCCCCCCCCCCCAAAGATCGCCCATGTGCAATTGAATACCTAAAACGCTGGAGTCTCTGCAAAGTGTTTAACAAAAAACTGACTACACCAAACTTACAGTGAGTTTGTGGTCAGGATTCATTGGTGATTCAAGGGGGATAAATGTTAAGTGGCTTTCCCTTTAATGAGTAAATATCTTGAACATTGTGAAGGCTATTTCCCAATAAAGACCCATCCTGTGATGTCACATGGAGGCAGAAAACAACAACTGGCAAGAAAAATAAATATGCTCTATTATATGGTGGGCATTCATCCTGCTATGCTATATTCTATTCTTCCCTAAGTCACAAGGGTGTCTCTTGACACATCCTGAAGGTAGGGCAGAAACAGCATACCTACAAACAGTATATCTTTAATATGAAATGGTGGTGTTTTCCTCTCAGCTGTCCAGTTATAACATTATTGTTAATTGGAGCCGACAGGAGAAAATAGAAAAGGGAAGTGCTCTTCCACTGAAGTTTCATAGATATGGAAAAGAAGAACTGTTTACCTAGTGTCAACATATTTACAGGAATCATGGCAGTAAAGCATAGAGTGGGCCCCCCAGGGTCACTATGAGCAATTGAACATCCCCCACTGGAATCTTTTAATCTGGTAAGGAAGTTAATACATGCAACTTTCTGTGTAGGCCACTGTTACTGAAAATGCATGGATCAGCTTAATTCAATCATCTTAACCTCTGTACCAGGAAAAATAATGCAGCAAATAATTTAGAAATCCATTAACAAGCATCTAAAAGAGAATAAGGTGCTAAGTGATACTCAGCATGGATTTGTCAAGAACAAATCATGTCAAACCAACCTCAGCTTTCTATGAAGGGGTAACAAGCCTTGTGCATAGAGAGGAAGCAGTAGATGTAGTGTATCTAGACTTCAGTAAGGGTTTTGATAAGGTCTTACATCACCTTCTCAATATCAAACTAGGGAAATATAGCCTGGATAGAGCTACTATAAGATGGGTGAAAAACTGGTTGGATAACCACTCCTAAAGAGTAGTTAGGAATGGTTCACAGTCATGATCGAAGGGCATAACAAGCAGTTTATTGTAGGGATTGGTTCTGGGTCCCGTTCTGTTCAATATTTTCATCAATGATTTAGACGATGGCATAGAGAGTGCACTTATAAAGTTTGCCGATGATACCAAACTGGGAGGGCTTACGAGTGCTTTTGAAGACAGAATCACAATTCAAAATGACGTGGACACACTGGTAAAAAAAAGGTCTGAAGTAAACAGAATGAAATTCAACATAGACAAGTGAAAAGTACTCCAGTTAGGAAAGCACAATCCATTGCACATACACAAAATGGGCAATGACTGCCTAGGAAGGAGTACTGCAGAAAGGGATCTGGATGTCATAGTAGACCACAAGCTAAGTATGAGTCAACAGTGTAATGCTGCTGCAAAAAAAGCAAACACCATTCTGGAATGCATAAAGACAAGCGTTGTAAGAAAGACATGAGAAGTAATTCTTCTACTCTACTCTGCCCTGATTTGACCTCAACTGGAATACTGTGTCCAGTTCTGGATGCCTCATTTCAGGAAGGATGTGGACAAATTGGAGAAAGTCCAGAGAAGAGCAACACGAATGATTAGAGATCTGGAACACTTGACTTACGAGGGAAGACTGAAAGAGCTGGGTTTGTTTAATCTTGAAAAGAGCAAAACAGAGGGGACATGACAACCTAAGAGGTTGTCAAGGGGAGGAGGGAGAAAACCTGTCCTCCTTAATTGCTGACGACTAGACAAGAAGCAATGGGCTTAAATTACAGCAAGGGAGGTTTAGGTTGGACGCTAGGAAAAATTCCTAACTGTCCTGGTCATCAACCACCGAAATAAGTTGTCTAGGCAGGTTGTGCAATCTCCATCATTGGAAGTTTTGAAGAGCAGGTTAGACAAGCACCTGTTAGTCAGAGATGCTTTAAGAGGATATATGGTCCTGCCATCAGTGCAGGAGACTGGACTCGATAACCTCTCAAGGTCCCTTCTAGTGTCTATGACTATCATGTACTTTCCTTGAAACAACCTATTTTGACATCAGTAAAACACCCATGGTGATCCACAAAAGCTTGCTGGACCCCTTTTTATTGACGCACTCCTTTGGAAAGTGGTGCATGGCCAAAATTGAGATGTGTGTGCATCTATCACTCCACCAGAGTTTGGGAATCCTATTGTTGCAAAGTCATACACTATGTCATGCACATTTTTAATACTCACAGTCCCTCATAGTGGAATGAAATTAATGCCCCTCCACACTTGTGATAACATAGCTCCAGCAGGGGACCTCCCCAGTCCAAACTGATTAGCTACCATTCAGCAGAAGCCTGGAGTTGCTAGCTTCCACAGGGCAATTGCTTCATGCTTCTCCACTGAGTGAACAGCTCTCATTCTGGTGTCCTTTACCACAGGGCAGTGGGGAGCTCTGCATAAAGTTCCATGAAGGTGGCTTTGCCCATTCAAATGTTCTGCAGCCACTGCTCTTCCTTCAAGAGCTCCATAACTATGTGATTCCACCATTCAGTGTTTGTTTCACATGTCCAAAAAGGCCAGTGCACTCTGTTACTTGTTTGCATGGCACACTAAGTTAGGCACTTCAGACTCCTGTTACAATTGGGAACTCATGATATACTGTACGAGTGGCTGAGATGTGTTCAGAATACTGACAAGAAGAGTCAGTCCAGGATCCAGCCTTTCAAACAGAGATTGTAGGTTCAGAAAAAATGCGGCCACTGAAAAAAGTAATTAAAACACAGGCAGAAGCCAATGGAATGAAGGAATGGAAATCACTGCATATGGAATAGAACGGAAATCACATCCATGGTACACTGTGATGCTCTCCACCCTCCACAAGTCCTAATGGCACAATCAACATGGTAGGTTTTACACTGGTACAGCTGCCCACAGTGCACTGTTCTCATTGATTATACTAGAGCCCCAGGTGTGGACGAGCTTTGGCGACATGAGTGCTGTGTGAACAAGCACTATAGTTATTGTAGTGCTTTTTGATCATTGCTGTCACTTGCAATGACACAAACAAGGAGTCCTGTGGCACTTTTAAAGTTTATTTATTGCATGGAATTAGGACAGTACTGGTTGCATTAAACCACATTTTCAAGGTTGTTGTTGTTGTGGTGTGTGTGGTGGTGGCGGTGTCCCCCCCCCAACTCTGGTGGCTAGAAGCCAATTTAAAATACCCACCCACCCATACCCATACTGAAAGTGCTGAGATTTCGGAGTACAAATCCACATCATGATGTGGTTTCTGCAGTGCATTTTGTGGCTGTGGCATTGTAGATTACATGGAGACCAGCGAATACAGAACCAGTCATATGCTTACAAATTTGGTCAAATGAACATAGATTTTGCTTCCTCCTCTGTGACTTCTTCAACTGTATTATTCTTCCGCACATAGAATAAACCTGAATCACCTTTTTGAGAAGGAACTCAAACATGAGTCAGATGTTGCCATGAATTTCATGAATGTTTTTACTGGAAGTCAACACTCAGAGGAAAACAGAAGTGTTCTTAAATTCCAGTCTGCATCCATAAATCACTTAGTATACACTTATTTTTACTTCTACTGCTTTTACTTCCAAAAGGGTTAGTTACTGACCTACCTCTAGCACCAGCAATCCCCACTAGTATTAAGCACATACATGCTACAGAATATGTACCACCACATACATGGTACTTATATATTTCTCATGGTATTCACATATTTCCTACCACTTTCTGCACATACATGGTACAGAACATCTATGAACACCATTTGCATCATCCTCAGGGATTATATTGCAAATGTATTATCTTCTTTATTACTAATCTCAACTGCTTGTTTTTCATGGTTTTTTCCTCCAAGAACTGCCCTATCTGATACCACAAACTTTTACATTCTCCTTGTTTATTAGTGAATGCATGGCCTCTAAGATTTAATGAACTTTACCACTTCTTTTCTTCCACACAGTCTTTAGTGCTTTACCATCTCAATAATGCACTTTTTTTCCAGTAAGAATGCCAGAGAATCAGAAAATCCTAAAAAAAAAAAAAAAAAAAAATAGGGCTTGAAAGTGCCTCTCTACTCCATCACTGCACAAAGGTCTGATTTTTAAAAAAAAGCCTTTGAAATTTGACTGGTTGTCCCAGTTAACAGATTGCAGTGAGGTTGCACTCACTCTCATTTAGGTGCCACTACTTTAACTGTCCCATTGACACTGCACAGAAGAGCAACTGAAAAGTTATTATTAGTGTTCTTCTCCAACTCAAATCTGGATGATGAGAAGCAGTAGAAGTTTAGTGTGGGAGCCAAAGCCCTGGGATCTTGTCCTACTTTGTGGCAGAGTGCGCTACATTTTTAATTAAATTCGAGATTTGTGGTTGAGTGATACTTTATGATAGCCTGGGCTCAGGAGATGATATGTCCCCAAGAGAAAACAAATATGGAAAAATATCCTGATGAAACAGAAAGAAAAACCAGGGCTGACATAGCTGGCTGAAAAGGCAGTTCAGTTAACTGCGTTATAAAAGCTGTCTGAATGCTTCTAGTAACAGCTATGATAAAAACACTTTCTTCTTTATGTTACAAGTTCACATTTTCTTTGCTGTTTGTGTTATAAAACATTAATCACCAAGGAGCTGCCAAATGTACTATGTTGACAAGGCAAAATATCTTTCCAGTGTTTTCCCCTTTTGGAATTCCAGTGGAACCACTGGGATTTCAAAAAGAATACTGCTACCTTGTATCATTGCAGAAAAATCACAGCAGAAAACTGCAGGGAAAAAAAGAGTTAAACTAATGCCTGTACCCTAAATGAATGCAGAAGTAAAGGAGTCATAACAAAACTTGGGGTGCCCACATAGGTAAACAGCCAGAAAAACTCAAAACACCTATTATAAACATCAATACTCAGCGCTGTCTGGCTCTTTACATCTTCAGAGAATGTCAGCGTATTAGCTTCTACTCAGACACATCCTGTCCATATTATTAGCCCTACGTCAGTGAAATGTTCACAGAGGTTAAGATTTTTCCTGCAGCCACACAGTATGTGCCAGCTGGGGAGGCAAGATTAAAACTGGAAAGGCTCTTAGATCTCAGACTTGCACTCTGTTCATTAGACTGCACAGTCAGTTATTCTGTCTGGTTTATAAATCAATTAATCACAAAACGTTACAGGATTTTTCTCCCCACAAAAAATTAAACCTCTACCTCACTGTGTGTTAAGGTGAGGTGTCATTTTGCTTTTCACTAATCCATCATAAATTGCACTGATAGCAGTCAGCAACCAGTGTGCCAAGAAACAGTTGAGGGGAATGCAATCTGCTATATGACAAGCAACAGAATCTCTGCCCAGTGTGTCAGACAGAACTGGCATAAAACACTACAAAATTATGTATAGAAATGTATATTTCCTTACTCTGCAAAATGTACGTTAGTTTTTCCTAGTTTGTGAAGGAAGTGCACATTTTAGCAGGGAAAAAGGAGAGTAAGCATACCAAAAGCATAGTACAACATCAAAAACTACTACAAATAACTTATCTGCCCCATCCCACTTTTGCCGTTTGCAACATGAACTGCTTCGTTCCAGCACTGAGTGCAGGCTTTGCACATCAGCATAAGGTTAAACATCAGTTTTGCATCACTCATGCAACTCAGCTCACAAAGGACCAATGTTTATGAACTCTAGAACAAAACAAAATCAGAAGGCACTTCCAAAGCTGAACAATTCCAAGCACTTATAAACTTGCAAGCTAACAGTACAGAACGCTTTATTTAATCTTTGCAAATGGATGGTACTTTATTATATACCAAAAACCAAACGAAAAACCACAACCACAACCCGCATTCTAGACACAATATCATGGTACCTTACCTCTGTCTGGCAGGGTCAAGCAGCTCCTTGGAGATTCAGTGTCAAAGACAGCAGAAGACTCTACCAGCCTGATGCAGTAAGCACTATCTGCCTTGAACCTAAGGGCATCTTCTCTGCATCAGTGCCTTCTTTCAACACTGAGCTGGATACCGGCTGCCCCAGGATATACTTTACTCGAGTCTCCCACACCACTGTGCATCTGCCAGTGTGGTGACTGTCAGGATTTTTACTCTTCTACCTCATTTTGGATTTTACCTGCTGCTCATTCAGTTTCCTTTGTATCTCCTCGGAGTCACAGGTTTCGTAGACAATAGGTTTGGACAGCTCTGACTCAATGTGGGCAAGCCAGGATCTCAAGCCATTCATGTTCTTATCCAACTGCTGCACAGCCACTAGGGTCTCCTTCAACTTCTTCACCCTGCCAAACGGAGAAACAAGAACGGGCACATCATTAAACAACCTTTATAAGATATCACTGCTGTATGTTTTTCACAGAAAGACATTCAACTTAACTTTACACTCAAACCTCACCTAGGTCCATCCTCTTACTACTTAGAGCACTACAGACACAGAAGTAGGGCCAAAAGCACTACTTTTAATTAACACGTATTCAAGATTTTCCGAGGCCATACCACAAAGGTTTTTTGGGTTCTTTATCTGTGGATGAAATCAGACCTTGGTTCAGGGAAAGAAAAAAATATTTGATATGGTCAATGTAAAAAAAATCCATCTAAATTACCTGTAACTTCTGTTTCACCTGGTCACCTGACCAGATTACAAGTAAAAGGCTAATGTAATTACCAAGAGAAAAAACTGACCTGCACTGGTGGTAAACTAGATGGATCTACTAAGGTCTTTGCCTGAAAGATTGAACTCTCTCAATCTTAGAAATAGTTCACACTGTCCTTCACTAAAGGAGAACACAGTATATCAAAACCATACTTCTACCTTTCCCACCCTTAAGGGAAATTCTAAATTACGCTGGATTTTAATATACTAGTCACTCCAAATTTACACTACTATGTAACTGAGAGCTGAATCTGACCTTATAATGATTTCTTGCTTGTACCAGAACTGGTAACTTTGCTGTGCAACAATAATCACCAAAGAAATGCCTGAAGAAATTTGTTAGTCTTTAAGGTACCACAGGACTCTTGTTGTTTTTGCTGTATACAGACTAACACCACTACCCTTCTGCAAATAATCACACCAAGGATACCAACACAGCTCTCTTTTCAAGAGAATGTTAGATAGGGAAAAAAGAGAGAGACATAGTCACATTCCATAAGCTTTTACAGCCAGACATCAACCACTGGAACATTGATTACAAATGACCCATTCCAACTTTGGAATCTATGGTTTCTCCTTTTGGTATGTACAAACAGCAGAGTTGTGCTGTGGCTGTTGCTAATCCCAACAACAGTGTATGAAATGCAGAAACACCCTGGCCCTACTGCTAGTTTGTGTAGCAGAGCTTGCACAGGGAGAGCAGAGCATATGCTTTACTCTGTTTACAGAGCACAGCAGTAACTGTATTCTTCTGGAGGCACAGTGCTTCCTTCACACATGATGCCTCTACGAAGGATCATCCAAGAAATGCAATTCCACCATTCACAGCAGAGCACATAGTATGTGCACATCACACACCTGTTTTCAAGACTTCAACTTAAATGACTCCTTCAGAAAACTCAGATCATAATATCCTTGAAATTTGGGTAAGTCTAAATCCTAAATTTGTGACTTAGGGCCATCTCTCGTCTTTAGAAGGTCAACAGCAAATCATTACAGAACCCTCCTTCTTATGTCCTGTGTTTGTGCCTCACACAGTAGATCCTCATCTGTGTGTAGGGCTCCAAGGGGCTTTTAAAATTACTTATCAAATGTGTAAATCTCTGAAATAACCACAGCAAGACAATATGTGCCTTTAATTCCACTGAAAATAGACTTGCAGCCTTAACCAGGGAATCATGCTTACATGTTCACCTAATTATTCTCCTCCATTAGTTTGGGCATACAAGTTCAAACTTTTGTGCCAGTCACTGAAAATGTAACTGCATGAGCACAACTACATATTTTGGCAGGGGGAGGAATTTATTTCTAGAGTTTCCAACAGTCCAAAATCTTGCTGCAACCATTATTGCAAGTCTTGGAAGTCAATGAGACTAATAATAGTTCTTTCAGCAGGCAGGGAGCAGACTGCATAGGGCCTAGACATGGAGGTTTGCAGCCCCCAGAGCAAAATGCAGTTCTGCCCTTTTGGGTTTCATTAAATCCCATGGCCTTTCTTGTCACCCTAAAAATGTTACTGAAAAGGACTTTGGCTGAGTTCCCTTGCTTGCTAACAGGATTCCTAATTCTAATTAAATGCTGGGAACTGTCACATGGCAGCTTTAAGCACGGTTGTGTAAATTTAGCAAGCTTGATGTCTAAATACATTAGTCCCTGCAGCTTGCTGTACTTTTCTCATAGTCCTTACGGTGTCTGAGGCACTTATCCTTACTCAGGAAGGAAAATATTATGTAATCCACTTGTTCAGTGTTGCAGTTTATTGTTAATAAAGTAGGTCATTAAACTTTCTGCTATAATTTAATATTTAAGTGAAGGCAATCTGATTCTTTTTTAAAACCATTTCATACCAAGAAAAATATCTGGAAAATATTCTGGAGCTGAAAACAATATCAGAGTCTTTTAAAATTCACATGGAGCTAAATTAGAGCTAGAGCTAAATTAAATATGTTTAAGTAGTAGTCATTAGACAGTTGGTTACTAATATTAACTTAAAAACCAACCACAAAAAATATGCATCAAAAAGTGACATGAGCTGAATCAATTATGAGCTTCTAGTTTTAATCAGCTGTTGATCATTCTCACACCATTTCTATTGTCATATCTGAACTCAAACAACTAGGAGGAGCAAAACACTAGAATTTCACCTCAGGTTGGAGAAAACAAAGAGAAACTGCTTTTCCACAAGTCTGGAGATACTCGAGTTCTCAAATTCCAGGCTAATATACTCTACAGCTAAGAACATAATGTAAGTGCATTATTTCATTTCAAATTGAATGCTTCTGTATGGGGGGAAAATACCAAGAGCAATCTTCTGTATGCACCTCAAGATACTGTAAATTTTTCTCAAAATTTAAAAGAAGTTTAACAATTAAATTAAAAACTGTAGCATTCACGGCTCAGTAACTAAGTAGTACTTGGAAGTGTCACCTTCACTCTTCAGATTCTATACCTTTACCTGCACTGAAAGATAATTTTACAGTCACAGTTATGAGTTAGCTTACAATAAAACCATTGTGGAAAAACACACGCTGGAAAAAACAACAGGGAGAACATTTTAAAAAAAATCTTTCAAACTGCATTGTTCAAAACTGAGTTACAGAGAGCCACCTGGCTACAGACATTTCAGTCATGTGCACATGGAATACTAGCTTAGCTCACATTAATGCTAGAAATACTTTTACACAGCCTCTCCACGACTTTGACTTTTGGTTGTAGCCAGGCCCACTTGATTACACAAACAGAAGACAGCAAATTACAACCCTCTGGATCCTCTCACATGTTTACTTGATCTTGCACTAAAAACAGTGGTAAAATCAGGTCTACAGTTTCATTCAGCATCATTTAACCAAGAACTGGTAGGAGTCAGGCTGTTTACAGTTCAGATAACATTTGAGGACCCAGAGTTTTAGCTACACACAATAAAGTGCATCATGATTTCCTAACACTGACTCATCAACGGCACTAAAATTCTGGGAGGAAAAAAGTTTTAGGTAGGCAGAATGGATTAAAATCATGACAATGAATTCCTCAGCAAGCTATAACGAATTCCAAGAAAAGTAAAAGAGCTGCCTGCCTTGTGACATCGCAATTGCAATCTGGGAGATCTGAATCCACACTGCTGTCCTCTGCCATTCTCACAGCACATAAATCTTCTCCCACCACCATGAAATTTTCCTGTGCTAAAACAAGAGATTGTATTCCAAAAGCTTGTAGTCCCAGAGACTGTGTTGCAGTCAGATTTGCCTTTGCCAGTGAGTACCACACAAAAAAATGCTCACGCTCCAACCAACAGTCAGTAGACTCTGCCTGCTAACATGAGACTGAGTGGTGACAAGTGGTCATGTTTCTAAATAAAACTTACATTCATCAACATGTGCCAGGCTTGATCTCCTGGAATGTAGGCCATAAGTGCTGGCGGGGAGGGAGAGGGACTGATGTGAGGAGGAGGGGGGGTGGGGGGAAGGCCTTCAAATGCACACTCTGAGCAGTTGTAAACTTAACTCTGAGACAAGTCCTGCATAAAGCATGCAATCACACACTACTCCTTGGCTGTACACATGTGCAGCTGGCCTATTTATCACAATGGACAATATGGAGGGAGAAAACTTGCCAACTCTGAGAGGCCAGAAATGGGAAATCAATCAAGTAGAGAGGTAATGTCTTTCTGTGGAGTTTTCTTCTCCCCCTTTCTCTATCTCTCTGCAGAAGGAGTTAGAGGGTGGTGGAGAAAAAGCAAAAATGCTTCTGCAAATAAGGGGACCAGAAGGAATATTTAAAATGATTACCTCAAATAGCATGAAAAATTAAGAAAAACCGATTCAGCACTGACTAGTTTTCTTCTTACTGACTAGTTTCCCGTGCCTTCCCTCCGCCCAGGAAGAACAATGATTTCTTGTAAACAGAACATCACATTTTAAGCTGTGCACGGGTTAAGTCAAGATTCTTTAAGAGAAGGGGTGTCATTTAAAAAACACAAATAAAACACCATGTAGTCAAAATGCTTCAGAAAATGAATAAGAATATAAAACATGCTGTGAGACTCTATTCTTAACTGAGACAAGTGGGTGAGCTCTGTGTTGTTCCAAAGCTTGTCCATTTCACCAACCAAAAAGTTGGTCCAAGACAAAAATATTACCTGAGCCACCTTGTCTCTCTAATATAATGGGACCAAAGCAGCTACAACTCTGTATCCCATTTTCCTGTAAATATGTATTTCCCATTAGTTGATGGCTGCTGAAAACAAACCAATAAATACATCACAGCAAAAGCTAACCGTGGCTTGAGAAAGAGCAGAAACATGGAGAAGTTAATATTAATTTTATCAGGGATTCAGACTGCAGAATTTCCTGAGCTATTCACTACTCCAAGTTTAATCACATGATATACAAACTTCACATAGGGATCTCTTCACTCAATTAAAATACAGCCAAACTTTGGGGTAAAAATGGGCAATATTAAATGCTTTAGGTAAGAAAGCATCCAACAGAAACTGACTGAGGAATGGAGGCAAACATGTAACCACACAAAGCCTGGACTATCGCCCTGTTCTTAAGGCAAGTGGCATGAGAAGTTCAACCTGTGTGTAACAGTTCAGTTTGATAGCTCAGTTGAAAAGAACACGGAAACAGAATCCTGTGACCATGACCATCCTCCCAAGACACAACACTAAACCCAGACTGAGCATAACAGATAGATGTCTAGAAGTACACTTTGCCCTCAGCATATATCATCGCTTCTCACTGGAAGCCCCATAAAAGCACAGAGGAAGCCCATCACAGTTACGTTTAAACATTAGAAATGCTTTCAAAAGAAGAGTTACTGTTCTACTTGAAACCTGGCGAGACACCACATCCTCTGAAACCAAAAGGCTTTTTAGTTTGTTAGAAACGCTGCTTCAGGAATAATGTTACATTAACAACAACACAGTCATCTTCATCTTAAAACGTTGATACCCATTTAGTGGCTTTGCCAGCATGAAATTCATTGACTCCCCACACTCACAAAATTCTGAGGAGGAACTTACAGCACCTACTGGCTAAAGAGAGCAATGTAAATGGAAGAGCTGCAAATAGGACATGGGCCACTGGGACAGCTGGAAATTATGAGGAACTCAAGCAACACCTGTAACATCCATTATATGACAGGGCACAGATAAGGCAGTCAAAGCCATGGCAAAACGACTGTCTGTTAGCTGGAGAGCAGAAGCAGTACAGCTCACATTGGACACTAGAAATTTAAATTAATATTCTTCATGCACTAAACAAGAATCGTATGTGCATAGTATATACTTCTGTAGATAACATATTGCAAACAATTTTTCTTCTGCAAGCAGATATACATCTGTCTACACCATCATCTTTCTCTCCCTCTCTTCACTAATCTAAGGACAGACTGAAAAACAAAACAACCTTCCATAAACTGGCCTTTGGGCAGGATTTTTTTTAAAAAGCTTAAGTGAGTCACTTAGTGCTACCCTTTACAGAAAACAAAAGATTCATGCCAGGCTTTCAGCACCCCCCTTCAACTGAAATAGCCACCCTTTACCAGAAGACCTCTGACTACAGCCAGTGCTGGGTATATAGGGGATACAGGGCTTGAACATCCTGAACTGACACACTGGATCAGAAAGAGTAAACTCAACAAGGCATGTTGATGGCTGAGAGCTGTTACAGATGACAGTTAAGATGAGTGGGTGGGAGGTAGGTGAGATTAAGTTCTGAGTCCTTCCCTGAGTTAGGAATTCAGCTGCTTTATGAATTCCAGTGAAGGATTCCACCTCATATCATTTTTAAAAACAAAGCAGCTGTTTTTACCTGGCTGCAATCAGATCTAGAAGGTGTTGCCATCTGTCATTGATCTTGCCAAGTTTATACTCAATCTCTGATGCTTTGCTCTCATGACTGGCTTTGGCAAGTCGCTCTCCCATTTGCTGGAGCTGGATTTTATTCTCTTCAGCCATGGCAATTTCACCTTGATAATCCTACATGACAAAGAAGAGTCCCAAAGTCAGGAAGCTTATTTACAACACATTTGGCTCAGCACCTCTGGAAGAGCTGTAATCAATGTGAGGAGTATCTAATGGTAAGTTGGAAACACTTTGGTGAATGAACAAGTTCTCCTAAACACCACTCTGTAAACATAAATCTAACCAAAAGAAAAAAAATTTGCAAAAAGTATATACAAAACTCCTAAGTAGTTTACAGCCATTTGTGACCAGTCATTTAGTAAAAGTATTCACCTTTCTTGGATTTATATTCATTTGGGCTACTTCTTTGTATTTTGAGAAATCAACTTCAAGCAGCACAGGACAAAAAGTACATAAATAGAGAAGAACATTGACAAAAATTCTCATTGGAACATACCAGTCACCCATAGATTATGTTGTGTGTAACATAGGCTAGAACCTAGAGAGAGCAGGGGAAAAGGCATGCATCGCAATATTTAAATATACAAAACCAAAAGTACTTTACCTTCTTGAGTTTCTCTATCATCTCTTCAATGAGGATGTCTCCATTTTGAGACACTTTACTCTCCATTTGTGTCAGCCACTCACAAAGCTCCTTGTTCTTCTCACTGAAGACTGCCCACTCATTCAGTCTCTCACTCACCTCCTGCCGCCGCAAAGAGATCTTGTATTGTTTACAGAGAGATGCATATATTAAAAAAAAGAGAGAGAGTACAGTTAGTAGATGAGAGCACACTGACTGTGAAGGATAAATTCTCTTGCAAATGGCTTTAGCTACCTGATTGCCATTAAGGTAAATGGGAGCTGTGCTAAAAAAAAATCTTGCATGACTCTATAAATTAAAGGGCAGCATTAATCTCAAGATGCCTGCTGTGAATAAAATTTGTTTCTAGATGAGGTATAAACCTGCGGTCCTTATTTCAGGTTTCAACAGCACAGTTAAAAAACAGCCCATTCATTGTTTTGAGAGTAAATATTTTTAAGTATTACAATGCAAATTTATAATGTTGCTTCTTTATTTGAATGCACAGACTCCGGAGACAGATTGTTTAGCACAAAATAGATGCCTGACCCATAAAACAATGACATTTTTCCAGATGGCAAAAACACATTGATGTCTAGCAGGATGAACACATGGTATAGCCAACTTATAAAATATTGGTCTGTCAAGTATATCTGCACAACTAATGTGAGTGGTGTAAGCAACACTCATAAACCAAGCAATTGCAAATGCAACTATATATTTTGCAAGTGCAGTACCCTGTTTGTGTCCATATTCACATATTTGTAGGTGCCTCTAAACTTGCTAAGTTGGCAGCAAGTAGCCATACATTTCCAAGGGTAGACTGCTATGACAGAAAGCAGCAGATGATAAGAGCAAACTAAGGCAGAGAACATAGCCACAGCATACACAGGAAATGGAGGCTAATTAAATATATGTCACATTGAAAGAAGTCAGCTATACATTTAAAAAGTTATAAGAATGATACTTCCATCTCAAACTGTGAATTACTAGACAACTGGGGATAAGAAGAGGGCCAGAAAGAACATTAAACAGAGAATGTTCACATAAACTAATCTTTTCTGTCAGAATGTCTGATAATCACATGACTACAATGCAATTGCTTCCTACTTACTACAGCTTCTTCCTCCTCATCTGTAATATGAGCTGCTTCTGAATCTACATCAGTATCTCCACTGAGAATACGAGCACTGCACCTGCTCTTTCAAATATAACTTACTACTGTTCAAACGGAAGCTTTGATTTTGAAAGTCAGACACAAATGACAGCACATTTCCTTTGTGGCTCTAAACTTGAGCGTAGCTCGTTGGTACACTCAACTACTGAACGAAAGGAAAAAAGCCTCACTCGTTTGGCTACATCCTGGAACATTAAATATATAAATGACTGACAAAGACATGCAATCTTTAATCAACTGTCTCCTCTAGCATAAAGGGTGTATAGCAGGAAAACTGGGAAAAACAATCAGTCAACATGAAAAAGGTATTTTAATCCATTCACACGCATGCAGCTAGTTCAACTTCTGCTTTGTTTCATGAAAGTTTATAATACATTAAATACATTAAGGCTTTTTTTACATGTACCTTTTTCTCATGACTCTGTCAATGCCATTTCATTTACAAGAAAGGAAAAACATCAAGACTGAATGCCCAACTAGAATTTTACGAGTTTTAAAAAATTAGTCTCTTTCTTTGACATCTTTTGAAGTTTCTCCTGCAGGACAGTTTTGTTTGCACCATATTAGAATAAAACCCTGACGTTATCGCCATGGCATAATATAACTATATTTTGTTGTCCTACCATGTTTGTTTTATTTTGTTGTGTTTATTTATTAACAGTGAAATGCTTCTCTGCTTTATAAATTTTGGAATTTATAAGTAAAATCAGTGCAATCTAGAAAATCTAGGAAAGGTGGCAACCTTAAATCTGAAGTCACAATTTCTAATCATAAGCAACAACCGTAAAATGCACTGGGAGCACTGTGTATTTATCTGCCCCATGGTGCCAAGGAATTACGTGGGCAGCCAAGCTAAAGAGAATGAGAAATGTGAAGTCTTTTTTAAACACAAGAAAAAGCATAGACTGGCAACAGAATACAAGGCACAGTGGGATTTTTTCCTGACAGACTATTTGTCTCTACCACTTCCAAGCCAATGATGCTGTTCTTTTTCTTCCATATTCACATGGGCTAACAATATCATAAGTTTAACATGATCTTCAATGTAGTTTTCCTGAGTTTGTTTATATCCCTTTGCACTGCAGTGAACATTTACAGGAAGTCTGGAAATATTAGTAGTAACCAAAGCAAACACTTGAAGACACACTACACTGTTATTAATCTTAGCCTCGCAGCAAACCACAGATTTAAGAGAGGAAATGTTCTACTGTTATAATAAAATAAAGAATCCTTTCTTTCTTTCTTTTGTTGGTCCTGGCACAGCCATTGCTTTCAATGGACATTCTACCAGAAAAGCTGGTCTCCAGGAATTTAAGGATGAACCCTTCTAGGGATGGCAGACACATTCTGTACACTTCCTATAACTATTAAGTTAATCACAATTTCTTTCCAGGAATGCGATTCTTCTTAATCAGCAGACTTTTGGTTATTCTACTCTGTATTTTCTATTAGCCAAGTGATTGCTTTAAGGTTACATCTGCTAATTTCTTAATTTCATACTTTGAAATTGTACTCCTTTGTTTTAAACAGATGTAAATCACTAAGGCTAAAAATATTTCCCACATCACCCCACCTTCAAAAGTGTTTGCTGTTTCTTTTGAAAATGTTTGTATTTGGCATGCAAAATTCTTCTTCCTTAGCTCCAGCTCTGCATTTGGAGACTGCTGAGATCATACTCTACAAATGGATGATTTCAGTTCCATTTCAAATGCTAGCTCATCATGCAGCTGGTGTCTGGCTGCTCTACCTGTTGCAATTGGCATTCAGCTGTCCCTGTTCCTCTTTCATGTACCAAATCACATCCAAGTTCAGTGTCACACTTACCTGGTGGCACAGCTCCTCCCACTGTCTGTGCAGCAGCTCAACACGCTCATTGAGGATTGAGATATCATCAGCACTGATGTAGGAAGACAGAGAATCCTTCAGTAGTGTCAGTTGTGCAAGGTCATCTGTCCACCCTTCAACAGCATTTTCTAGCTCCTGGTTTAAAAATATGCATACAAAAATCTTTATGCTACCAGAGGTTTGGCACCGGTGTTATTATACAAAGTGGTGTGTACTTATTAAACACAGGCACTAGCATTACAGTCCTATTGTAATTAGCAAACTAAGTCTGTTAACAGTCAGTATTTAGATGGAGTGTTACAGCCATATTTAATAGAGTTATTTTAGACCACCTGTAAAACAATATTTTTCTTCCCAGAGTTAGAGGGGATGTGCCATTGCTAGTAATGCTCATACAGCAAGATACATCAGCCCTGAAACAAGCAGAAATGGGTCTGAACTAAAAATCACAGAATCTAACTTCTTAAAAGTTCAGAGGCATCCAGACTCAAAGTTTTCTTTTAAGACCATCTCTACTGAACCTCTTTAGAGTCTGCAGTGTTTACTCTTTGAACTTAAGAAAGCAAGAATGAGATGGGGGCTCCCCAATTTGTTTCTACATTGTAACTAATGTGGGATAAAAACGTGTCCCCTATAACTTTCTTGAATGCAAATAAAGAGCACTGAAATGACACCGTTTTAAAATCTATGAACTTGTCATAGTCACGTCTAAAAGAATTAAGTAAGGACTTGTAAAATTAAAAAACCACACACCAACACTTACCACTTTTATAGCTCTTTATGGGCCCAGCTTGGATCCCATTTACTTTGGTTTTACACTGATGTAACAATTTCAGCCAACATGAAATAAAAGACAGGCCCCATGTCTTTCAAGTGCTATACAAACATTAATGTCTCAGTGGTGCACAAGCATTATGTAATGAATGCATGCACACAAAATGTGTATTGTAGACACAACCAAGCAATTGCACATCTAGTAATTGTGGGCCGCTGGTCGCTACAGCCAGTAATGCCAAGGCTAGTAATGGTTGAAGATGATATAAGACAAGCAGAACACAGATCTGATGGTGCTCAACTGAGTGCTGTACCTTGCAACGAATCTGCTCTGTATGCAGCTCATCATGATGATCTGGCAATGGCTGAGAAAGCTTTTTCTTGAAGGATCGTAGTTTCTCCAGTGAGTCTGTTATCCCCTTTTCACATTTTTCCCAGTCCTGAGGCAGAACAATAATTATTAGACATTAATCCAGGGGGAGGAAGTAGAAAGAGAATCATCATGCTGTATCGGTCAAGATGACTGAATAATCATCAAGCAGTGAATATATTTGCATGATAGTGTGTCCCCATAAACCCTCTTTATATAACATTCAAGTCTGAGAATCTGGATGGCATGCACCAGTAGAGCATACTGTCTCCTGTGTTGTGCTCCAGAGCCAGCAGCAGACAAAACTAAACCCCTCCAATTGCCAAAGAGTACTCCAGGTCTTATTTTTTTTCCTTGCAATGTTGCTTCTCTCTGCCAGAAGTGTTCCATGCACTCCCTTTAGAATTACTTCATTAGACAACCCATTGTACTCAGAAGAAGTGATTTATTCAGTCTACTAAAACCCCATTAGGCAACAGCTGACACAAGTGAATACAGTAGGAACAGATCAGACCAAAGAACTCAGAGGAGTGTCGCAATCACTGTTACATACTTCCCCAAAATTTTAAAGGCAGCACCTGTCATCCTGCGTACCCACACCTGGACAGTGATCACAAAGCAGTACTGTAATAGATTTGTTTGCTATCTGTCTGCATAAGTCTTATTCAAAAGTTAGTCAGAGATAATATGAACCAAACAGCTGTAAGTATCTTTTGCAGAATGCCATTTGTATGACAGCAGAGACCAGGATTTAGCGTCACTTAATTCCTTCTTATGATGGTCAACAAAAGTGAAAAAAACAGTTTTAAGAATGCAGAGAAAACTCCAGCTGATTTCTCTTGAAGTGGTTAAGGTTCCATCTCTCTACAAATCATTTAGGATGTGCGTTTCAGCATAAGAAATAGTTTTGCCACCACATTAACTTACAAAATTGAACAAAAAGACATGCAGCCACAGATTAGAAGCTTCCTTCTGAACAGCCATTTTTGAGCATCTCAATGATTTAGTAAGCAGGAAGAAGGCAAACAGAAATGCATCATTACATAAAAAAGCAGAGACATTAGTTAACATTTCAGTATCAGGGTTATTTCTAGATATCACATAATGAATAAACTAGATACATGCTCTGTAAAGTAGCATGCTCAAGTAGTTCAATGCATTAGACCTTGCTGTCATCGACAGTGAAATTCATACCAAAAAACCCCTCCAAAAAATGGAATAGATGGTGGATTTTACTTACAGTGAATCCTGTTTATACCTATTTAGCCAAAAGTTCTCAAAAGTAGCATTAGTCATCATGCATGGGTTTTACTGGTGTTTTTGATGCACACTCATAACTACTTCAAAATTCAAGTTCTAGAATGTGAGGCACCAATCATCTTCACAACTTCCACTTTGTAACTGCAGTACAACATCCACTGGGACAACTGACATTTCTGCTTTCTTGAATTAGTTCATATTTATGTTGAACAGAAATTGATGTTTTTTATTTAAATATTTTTGATTAGTTCAGTAAAACAAACAAGGAGTTCTGTGGCACAAAGACCAACAAATTTATTTATTGCATGAGCTTTCATGGGAGAAAATCCCACTTCGTCAGATACTTTGAATCTTTGATCTTCAAAGTATCTGATGAAGTGGGATTTTCTCCTACGAAAGCTCATGCAATAAATAAATTTGTTAGTCTTTAAGTGCCACAGAACTCCTTGTTTGTTTTACTAAATAATAAGATTTTCTTTTTAAAAAGAATCTAGTTAAAATTAAGTCTGTTTAACACAAAATATATGAAGACCTAACATTAGAATCTCTTAAAACATTTAAATAAAAAAAAACGTTCTGTGCATTAAACAAACTCCAGTTACCACCCTAATGCAGCTTGACTTAAATCATGAGCTAAAGTTAATTATCCAGAAAATAGCGAATAATATATTGCTCATTTACTAACACACTAAAGATGTACATTAGTAAGAATCTGAAAATATTACACTATATAATGACTTGACTACATTTACATAGCTATAACATACCCTCCTAGATAACAAAAATATGTACCAAATCTAGTGTAGAGGCTCTATTTAGCTGTAAACAAAACATTTTAATTGTTATATCAAGCTATGAGAATATGCCTTTTTTAATCAATAAAACAAGTACAAATGGAAAAGTAGATTAAAACTGATCATCTGAATCAGTCCTTCCACTTGGTGAATTAAATCATGATTTAATTCCCTTTGATTTAAACCACTCCACCCTGCTTATCTTTAGTGATGTATGAACCAAATGTTCAGGTAAGCTCCCACTTGTGATATACTTATCCCAACCATTTGAGGTCTCTTTTTTCTCTGGATTTCTTCCTATCTTTAACCCACTCTTTCCAGAAAAAAAGCAAAGAGATTCCACTGAATCCTTCTTCCTATCCAAAGGGAGAAAGCTGAAGAGATACTCCCTGCTGCACTATGAGGATGTGTTTGGAGAGGAACTTCCTTCTCACATTTTTGCATATGGGAAGGATGAGTGTTTTTAGGCTACCTGCAGCATAGCTACAGTCCTGTTGGTCCCAGGACATAAAAGGTGGTGAGGCAATATTTTTCACAGAGTCAACTTTTGTTGGTGAGAAAACAAGCTTTCAATCTTGTCCAGAACTCTTTTTAGGTTTTCGAAAGCATCCCTCTCTCACCAACAGAAGATGGATCAAATAAAAGACAGCTCCTCACCTTCCTTGTCCCTGTTTTTAGGCTGTTGTTCCTATTAATTAACTCAACTAATCAGACTGCTGGGTAAAAGAAATTCCAGTACAATCTCTCCAGTCTAAAATTAAGGTATTAACTTCTCTGATTCTTCCACCCTTTAGATTTAGTTTTATTCCAACCACTTATTTTAATGATTCCTTCCTCTCTGATTAGTTATGTATTTTTCCCCTTTCTCCCTTCAAGGTTTACACATTTCTCAGTTTCAATATTCAAGTCCCTCTTTTGGGAGGTTGGAAAGGAGAAGTTTTGCAAAAATCCCCCACGCACATAATTTCCTTCTCCCACTGACAAAAAGATATGACACTGCATGGTGGGTGCCTGCCAGGCTTCCAAAGGGCAAAATATTTCCTTCTTTAAGACCTATAACCAATGCTCTGTTTGTTGTCCACAGGTCATTAAAGAACAACATGTAGTACTGTCTTTCTTCCTAGGGACTCAGGAATCTGAAAGGCATGTGAGCTTGTATTAGACCCATTTTGCACAACTCTCCCAAGTTCTTTCCCTTCTCCACTTGTGAGTATCATGTTCCACATTTTATTGGACCACAGTCACCTCAAAATCCATTAGATTCCTCTAACTACATGGAAGTCTTTAATTGCTTGACACTTCAAGACCTAGTGAGGGATCTGATGACATAGCAGGAAAGGTTTTGGAAGTTATGGCGAGAAGAAGGAAACTGGAAAGGGGAAGAGTGAATTACTTATTTGAGCTTTTACAAATCATACATGCTTTGGCCCTTTTTTCTTAAAATATTTTGCTTGCTCCTATTTATAACTAAAGAGATAATTAAAAAACAGTTAAGAGTCAAGTAGTTACATCCACTGAATCCAAATCATAATAATGTAATAGTGGAAAGTGCAAGGTCATGCATTTAGGGACTAATCATTAGAATTTTTTTACAAGTTGGGAACGTATCAGTTGGAAGTGATGGAGGAGGAGGAGGACCTGGGCAAACTGGTTGATCATGGGATCACTTTGAGTAGCCAGTGTGATGTGGGTGTGAAGAAAGCTAATGCAATCTTGGGATATATCAGACAAGATATTTCCAACAGAGATAGGGAGGTGTTAGTATCATTATACAAGGCACTGCTGAGACCTCATCTGGAATATTGTGTGCAGTTCTGGTCCTCCATGTTCAAGAAAGATGAATTCAAATTGGAACATATGTAAAGAGGAACTAGAAGAATGGCCTGCAGAATGGAAGACCTGCCTTATGAGAGAGGACTTAGAGACACTGTTCCCTTTAAGCTGTGCGGCTGCGCAGCCCGCCACCCCTCCCCCCCCAGGCAGGGAAGGCTGCTGGCCGCACAGGGCCGGCAGCCAGAGGCCCTGCTCACAGCTCCTGTGGGGCAGGGAGTTATTAAAACTCCTGCCCACGGAAGCTCTAACGGAGCATGCCCAGAATATCTGAGCATGCTCCGTTAGTGCTTCTCTGGCCCAGGAGCTGTGGCAGGGTCATGCAAGGTAAGCGGGGCGAAGGGGGGAGGCGGGCCACCAGGATCGGGCCTGCGCAGGGGGATGGGGGGGCCCCTCGCAGCTAGCAACAGGAGTTGCTCAGCTGCCGGTGGGTCTTAGAGGGAACATTGCTTAGAGCTTAGATTGTTTAACCTAACCCAACGAAGGCTGAGGGGAGATAGGACTGCTCTCTATAAATATATCAGAGGGATAAATACTAAAGAGTGGGAGAGAGAGGAATAATATGAGTTTAGTACCTATGTCGACACAAGAACAAATGGATACAAACTGAAAGTTAGGAAGTTTAGACTTTAAATTTGACAGTTTTTTAACCAAAAGAAGAGTGAAATTTTGGAATAGCCTTCCTAGGGGAGCAGTGTGGACAAAAGACCTAACTGACTTCAAAACTGAGCTTGATAAATTTATGAGGGGCTAGTGTGATGGGGCAGCCTAGTTGGGGGAACTGACTGATCTTTGACTACTGACACTGGATATGGGGTGGGTTCTGAGTTATAACAGAGAATTCTCTCTTGGGTGTCTGGCTGGTGAGTTTTGCCCAGATGCTCAGGGTTTAACTGATCACCATATTTGGGGTCACAAAGGGATTTTCCCCTAGGGCAGATTAGCAAGAGGTTTTTTATTCTCCTTCCTTTGTAGGAGGGGGAACAGTTCACTTGCTGGTGGATTCTCTGTACCTTGAAGTCTTTAAACCATGATTTCAGGACTTTTATAACCCAGTCATAGCTTACTTTAGAAGTTTATTACAGGAGTGTGTGGGTGAGGTTCTGTGGCCTGTTTTGTGCAGGCAGGCAGGCAGACTAAATGATCATATTGGTTCCTGCTGACCTTTGAGTCTATAATTAATTAGTTGCTTCTCAGCCAGAAGGGTGGGCTTAAGAAGCATTAGATGATAACTTTATGGATACCTGAGCCTCATAAAAAGGGGAGAATTCAGTCTGAGGGGAGGCACCCCCAGGAATCCTGAGAACAGGCCTAAGTCAGTCTTCAGGAGAATAGACACTGCAGAAAGGCTCAGTCTGAGGAGGTGAGTGCTCATGATGGGAACTGGGGGAGAAAACTTTGGAGCAGCTAAGAAAGAAACTTGAAGACAGAGTCTAGCAGAAAAAGGATTTACTTTTCTTTTTGTAACTGGAGCTCTTCAAGATGGTCCCTATTCATATTCCACTCTGGGTATGCTTGTGTACAACTGGATCTGCTCTGATCGCTCAGCCACAGAAAAAACACCTACAAGATCTCTATGAAGCATTCCTAAAAATACAGTACCTACCTCGGGAAGTGAAGAAACAGATCAACAGAGCCAGATGGGTACCCAGGAGACACCTACTTACTACAGGACACACCCAACAAAGAAAACAACAGAACACCACTGACCATCACCTACAGCACCCAGCTAAAATCTCTCCAAGACATCAAAGACCTACAACCTATCCTAGAAGATGATCCCACACTCTCTCAAGCCTTGGGAGGCAGGTCTATCTTTGCTTACGGACAGCCCCCCAATCTGAAGCAAATACTCACCAGCAACCAAAGCACCATACAACAACAAGAACACTAATCCAGGAACTATCCCTGACAAATCCTGGTGCTAATCTGCCTTCACATCAACTTCAGTGATACCATCACAGGTCTCAACCACATCACCCACACCATCAGGGACTCATTCACCTGCACATCCACTAATGTGGTATATGCCATCATGTGCCAGCGTTGCCCCTTTGCCATGTACATTGGCCAAACCAGACTGTCCTTGCATAAAATGATAAATGGACACAAACCAAACATCAAAAATGGCAACATCCATAAACCAGTAGAAGAACACTTCCATCTCCCTGGACACTCACAGTAGCAGACTTGAAAGTTGCTATACTTCAACGACAAAGTCAAAAACAGACTTCAGCATAAAACTGCAGAGCTGGAGCCGAATTGCAAACTTGACACAATGAGACTGAGTCTGAATAGGGACTTGGAATGGTTAGTATATTACAAAAAGTAATTGTTCCTGTTCACACATTCTCTCCCTTTAATTGACTAGTGTGAATAGGCCCCATCTCCTCTCTGTATTGACTTTACTAACACTTGCCCTTCTCCAACCTGGCATGTGTATATATATACCAGGGATGGCCAAACTTATGGAATTCAAGAGCTACACAAGTTGATTATTAAACCTTCAGGAGCCACACTGAGGCATATAGCCATATACTTTTACCTACTCCAAAATTACTAAGTTTAAAATTCATTGCACACTTTGATCATAAAAAGAGGACAAATATTGATTCTGCTAATGTCAGATTCTAATAATTACTTAAGGTTACCATGAAAATTAGGCCTGTACAGTAAAAACTTAGCTGCTGCTCAATGTAAAAAGACTGCAGGCTAGTGGTGAGTTTTTTAAAATCCTGACCATGCCTCGCTTCTCCCCACCAATCTGCCCCCTCCTGAACTGCCAGGCTTGAGCTGCTTTCCTAAATTGATTTGCTGACATTCTTCCGGGAGCCACAATTCTTCATTCAAGAGCCACATGTAGCTCCTGAGTTGCAGTCTGGCCACGCCTGATATATACCTCTCAACTGTAGTTTCCACTTCATAGATCTGACAAAGTGGGTTGGAGCCCATGAAAGCTTATGCCCAAAGAAATCTGTTAGTCTTTAAGATGCCACAGGACTCTCATTGTTTTTGCTATACACAGTCTAACAGAGCTACCCCTCTAGAAATTTACACCATGAAGATGAGACAGGACAATTGTTACAAGCAGTGTCTGCTGGTCTGCATTTGTCTCTCTGCTCTCATTATGATACTCACTGAGTCTATTAGGAATGGAGCACAGACTGACCACTTCTCCCACCTTGCCAAGATCTGAATCAAAGTAGAAGGAGGATTTGAAGTGGACCTCAGGCAGGGACCCTGCATCTTGAAGAACTTCAGTTACACAATAAGGCAAGTCACTTTCCCTTCTTTAAAAGATTATTTCATTGAAAGAGAATGAGGGAGTAAGGACAAAGGAGGTATAACTGCTTGCAGAACACTGCCCCAAGGAATGCATCGGTGGAAGTGTAACATCTTGTGATTATGCAGGTGGAATTCCAAGAGGCATCCCCTGTTTGATATTTGGAAGGCAGCTATGAGAAGTAATACTACTGAGGCTGCGGGTGCCCTTGTAAAGAGCCTTCGCCCCATGTGAGGGAGTAGACCGCGTCAACTGGTAACAGAATACCAAACAGCCAGAGATCCACTTAGACATTCGCTGGGAAGATATAGCTTGTCCTTGTACTCATTCTGCTATGGCAACGAACAATCCAGGTGACCTTCTGAACATTTTGTTTTTTCAGATAAAATGCCAGTGTCTGTCGCGTGTTGAGGGAATTAATTCTCCTCTTTTGGTTAGAGACCTGAAGCTTCAGGACAAACTCAGCCAAGTGAATTGACTGGTTTATGTGAAATTCTGAAACTGTTTTAGAGGAGAATTTTCTTCTGGTCAGACAGGAACTTTTGTTTTTGTGGAATATTGTGTATCATGGCTGGCCATTAAGACCCCAAGCTCACGTACACTTCGGGCCAAGGTGATGGCAATAAGGAAGGCAATCATCATGGACAAGTGAGACATGGAACACTTAATGCCTTGAAGGGTAACAGTGCTGAAAGCACTAAGTTAAGATACCAGGGGGAGGTTGCTTTCTTTAGGGGCAGAAAGGCTCTGATCAGATCCTTCAAGAATCTGGGTCTTACTAGGTCAGTAAAATAACGTACAATAGCGAGTGACATTTGCTGACTGCTGTCAGGGAAACTCATAGCAAGTTAAGGGAAAGGCCTGCCACCGCAAGAGTAAACAGATAGTGGATATTTCTTCTATACGAGACTGTTTATGGAGATGTATGGTTTTGCTGGGCCTGGAAAGAGGAAAATTTTCACAGGATTTGATAATGTTTTCTGATGGAGTCCTTTCTTTTATTTGTGTTGCAAGAACATTTTAGGCTTGGTGCACGAGATGAAGTGGATCTAGGTTGATATGTTTGACTCTGCTGTTCTCCTTTCGTTCCAAGAAAGGCCAAATGCTGTTAAATGGATGGGATGACATTTGTAGGGGGACTTGAAAACTCCTTATTTGTTTTGAAAACTAAAATGTTGAGGTCTTTTGAGGATGATGAGAATGAGTCATGCCCTGTACAGTCAAATCTTCCATAGAAGTTGAGGCAGCGGCAAGATGAGAGGGAAGGCACAGTTGAAGTGATCTGTGCAAGGCAATAGTAGAGCATCACCTCTGGAGTACTGACCTTGAGTTTCCCTGGAGCAGTATTTCTTGCATTTCGTGTTTGCCCAATATACTGTATACCACTGACTCATGTAATTTGCACTCCTGATCAATGGCAAAATGCCTGCTGAGGCTGTCTGCCAAACAAGTTCTGGGTTCCTGGAACGTATGCTGCCAATAGCTTGACATGGTTCTTGACATATCAGTTCCATAATGTAATCAATTCTATACATAGGGATGGATGGATCTCTCTCTTCCCTGCTTGTCTATGGAGAATACAATTATTACACTGTCTAACGTAATGAGGAGCTAACACTGGATGAATGTCAGAAATGCTTTGCAAGCATCATGGAATGCCCTCCGTTCCAGAAGATGTGTGTGTTCTGGTCTCCGACATGTTCAAATGCCATGTACTGTCTGATCATTTGAGCTCCCTAGCCTAACAAGACAGGTGTGTGAGTGCTATGAGATGACTAGGTTATTGCATGGGAGGAACATTAGAATTGATATAACTTGATTTTAGTCAGCCTTTTCACATAGTCCCATATGACAGTCTCATAAACAAACTAGAGAAAAGCAGTCAAAATTACTTTATTAATTATTGTGGGTGGGGGCGCTGCACAACTGGTTGAAAGATGCATTTAAAGAACAATTATCAGTAGTTCAGTGCCAAAGTAACAGTGCATACCTACTGGAGTCACACAGGAGTCAATTCTGGGTTTAGTAGTACTTAGTATTTTCATTAGTGACTTGGTTAATGGAGTATTTTTATAAAACTTGTGGATGACATCAAACTGGGAAGGGCTATGCACAATCTGGATGACAGGATCTGATTTTAAAATGATCTAGATGAGCTGAAGAACTGTTTTGAATTCAACAAGATGAATGCAAGGAAGTACTTCATTTAGGAAGGAAATGGGGAATAGCTGACAAAGTGGTAGTACGACTGAAAAAGAGCTGGGCTTCATAGTGGATCACACACTGACTAAGAGTGAACAATATGTGATTATGCAAAAAGGCTAATGTTCCAGGTTCTAAGAACAGGAGTGTTGTATACAAGAGAGAAAAAGTAATTATCTCGCTGTACTCAACACTGGTGAGTTCTCAGTTGGAGTAATCCTGGCCAGTCAAGAAAGATGTGGTCAGATCGGAGAGAATCCAAAAGGAGAGAAACAAAAAAAACAGTATTAAACCTGACCTCTGAGGGAAAAAGTTTAAATTGGGCATGTTTGATCTGGAGAAAAGATAACTGCAGCCGGACCCGATGAAAACTTGAGGTCTACATTTCAAAGATTCTATGAAGCAGTGGTAAAGTTGATGAACAGGCTTTTAAACAGTCCCCCTAGTGAGAAGTTGATCATCTAATTATGGCAAGGTGCTCCTTCTGAGCTTTCCTGCTTCTACTCAAAACACTTCAGAAAACACCTTGGGGGCTGCTGCTAGACTGAATGGAAGCACAATATGTTGACAGTGGTTGGTATTCACCGTAAACCTGAGATTAGGTGGGAAGGGTGAATGGTCAAGGTGACATGATTAATTTTTCATGTCAAGAGTTGTGAACTATGTGTCCTGTTCCATGGCAGGCATTACTGACGCCAACATAACTCCTATGGGATTTTAGTTTGTGAATAAAAACATTGAGCCATCACAGGTGTGAATGCATTATTTTTGGGAACTAAGGAGTAGTTACAATGACACCCTTTTCCTTGATGTTGAACTCTATTCCCCACGGGAGGAGATCTCCTTATGAGAGTGATCTCTGAAAAGGGACTGGGAATGGGGCTTTAGAGGGGATAGGGACAGAAACTCATTCCTTTGGCTGGAATGGATGATCTGTAACACCCACTTGTCTCTTATTATTTCCCTCCAGTTCGGGGAAAATAGTGCTTGGTAGCCACCAAAGGAGACCTGTGAACTGGGTGGAAATGGCACAGGGTATCACAGTACTTTGGTAAGTGCAAAGACTCACTTGTCTCTTCATTGAAAAGGATAGTTTTGTTCAAGGGCAAGTCCTCTATGGTGTTAGATTCACTGTATCAACCATAAATCACAGTGAAGTTCTGGCCACCAGCTTGCCTTCATCAGTATGGACTTGAAATTGTGCCCTGTCCTGCTGGGGCAATTGGTCCTTAAAAATCTAGGAACTCTGAAAAATCATATTTAGCCTGCATTGTTAAGCTGGAGGCTAGAAGATAAACACCTTCCTCCCAGAAGGTAGAGATACTTGGGTTCTTTACCAGAGCAGGTGGCTCTTGGGTGTTGCTGCCTTGATTTTATCTGTGGCAGCCTGAACAACTAGGGAGTTTGGTGTGGGGTAGATAAACAGAAACTCTGCTCCCTTACCTGGGACAAAGTAATGCTTCTTGACACTCCTGGAGATAGGGACACATGCTGTCAATTTTTCCATATGGTTCTTCCTGTTGCCAATATGGCTCTGTTTTCCTGGAACACAATCTGTACTGACCCTATGGGTTGCAGGATGTCCAGATTTGAAGATCCTCTAGCACCCTATGTAGCAGCACCTGGAATTGTCTGTGGTCATCTGGAGGGGCTACTAAAGATGGGGTGACCATCTCACAAGGAGATGAGGAAGACAGCTTATACTCTTTCTTTTTTGTAGGCTAAGGAGGAAGCGCTGCTTGCTCTCTTGGAAGGAAACAGTAGTATGTCTCCTTATTAGACTTCATATACATATGGGTGTCATGTGTGTTATACACTAGGGTTCCATTTGCCCCAAATCAGCCCAGTAAGGAGATTCAAAGGTGGTAGCCTGGTGTGGATAAAGGAGACTGTTCCAGGAAGCTCTTGATCTGCTGTCTCGATTTGTCTCTTTCAGTGGAGGTGGTGAGCTGTTCCTCTGATAGGTTTGTTTCCTTTGAAGATGAAAAGTTTGGATCTGACTCAATAAGTGGTGCTATCAGTTCCATTAAAGGGATATTGTGGCTAGTAAATTTCTTCTCTTATAGCCCCATGTCCCCTGCTGGGATCACACTCCCTCATTAGGGTTGGTCTTGACAACAGAGGAGATGGCAGATTCAAGATCACCAGGAAGTCCTCTCAAGTAGCATATCTTTTGGCTGTCTCTGGAATACAAGGGATTTTTGCCTGCCTGTACAAACAGAGCCTATATAGGAAGGCTCTGAGTCAGCAAATGTATATGTGGTTGTGATGGTACCACTGATATTCCAGACAGGGGTTCTTTGTGTCTACCAGTGGTCCTCAATCTCTTGACTTAAGACTATTCCTCTGGCAGTCCTGATGTGGAGTCCAGCAGTGGTGGAGCCTTGCTCCTATGTATCTTTATCATGAACTTGGAACTTACCATTTCAAAGTATTTTGGTGATTGGTAGGAAGACTTGCACAACTTGGTTGGGGAGGAATATGGAGTGGACTTAGAGTTAGATTTGTTCTTGTGATTACAAAAGCATTCCCTGTTCTCCTGAGGAAATCCTGATGTGGGATCCATGTGTGTGTTCACCACCACTCCTGCCTCAGGCCTTGCACTAGGAGATGGGCTTCTTGATGACTCTGGCTGAAGATTGGGGACAGGAGGTGGATGTCCCCAGCCTGTGGCTTCACAGTCTTCCTCATGAGGTGCTTTTGAGCTGGTATTCTTATGCATACTAGATCTGCCTGGGGAAGGAGCAACAGATACCACATGTGGGGGACATGTGCACTTCCTTGAAGTAGTACAGGCAGTGCTGGTGGTCATTGCTCACCAGGAAGGTGTGGGGATGGGCGATAAAGCTTTTAAAGTCTGGTGGTCTGGGCGTAATCAAAATTTCTGTACTGGGAACCTGGAGGATTCCCCTGGAGGTAGCAGTCTGCAATCCACCAATTATGCTAACAGAATTATTAACTCTAATTACATTAAAGATAAAACTGATAAAGTGAAATACTTACAACTTGGAAGACAAAGATCAGGCTGAAGAGAAAGGAGAAGCTATGGGTGATGGAGGTTCCAACTCAGGCCATATGGCAGTAGGAAAGAATTGAAGAAGCAGTTGTTTTACTTGCCCCTTATATCCCTGGTACACAGCATAAGGAAACCAGGGGGTGCAGATGTGAACCAAAAAACAATACTTGAAAGAATTCTCCAGTCTCTTGTGCATGTCACACTTGCATACTTACAATGGAGCACATGTATGGAGCAGCACTTGAAGTAGCAGCACTGATTTGTTGAGACATAAAATTCTGGTATAATTGTATTAAACCAATAAAATTATACTTAGATATGAAAGTTCAAATTAATTCTAAGTAATTTTCATCACCATCATCATTCATGGAAATTTAATTATATTCTCCATTCCCATTCGTGAAACCAATGAAAGACGTAAGGCTAAATTCCAGCCCATCATGTTGAGTGCTTTCATTGGGTTTTAGCATGCATTTTTGAGATTGCTTAAATTTAAACTCGTCTCCTCCAAGATCTAAGAATGTTGTCATAAACACTGAGTAGTTAAGTTGCTGGAGAGAAAACTGGATTACCTAGTGGTTAGTAAGTCAACATACTGGCATTTGAGCTGAAAAGGGAGATTTGTAGTATCTGTAATACAATAATTATGTGAAATGACTAAATTATAACGTTGCAAAATAAAATGCACAAAGCTTTCTACAATGCTCAATGAATATACTGGTAGTGATATTTAATACACGTATAGATCTTTATACCACAAACACTAATAAGTGAATACTCACAACAGTCACAGAAAACAGGGAAGCATTATTACTCCTATTTTGTAGATGAGAAATTAGGACAGTGCAGTTAAATGATTTGCCCATGTTCATAGAGTAGGTGAGGGGCAAAGCAAGACTCAACATACAGGATTTCCCGATGCCCACACCTGCACTCATTCCTCTTGATTACACTTCTTCAGTATGTCATAATATGCGGTTGGCAACCTTTTCCAAACATGTGCTAGCCCCTCCTCTCCAACCCTCAGCTGGTGCCAGTGGCCTCCTCCACGGGAAAAAAAAAAAAAAAGCAAGAGGCCACCATTGGAGTTGTGGAAGAGGGCTTCCCAGGTTTACCACTAAAAGAGCCACGTGTGGAAAGAAACCTCTCCGAGCAGCTTCTTTTAGCAGAGTGTCTGGGCACTGGTTGCCAGGCACATGGTGGAAAGCCACCTGGAGTGGGTCCTTTTAGAGATGGCTCCGGTGGGGTTCCCCATGCACGCTACAGAAAGAAGCTGACTGAAGCAGCTCCTTTCAGCAGCAGTGTACCATGGATATGAGCCATCCAGACAACTTCTTTCTGGTGCATGCCTGGGGACCCCAGCTACCGCCAAAAGAAGTTGCTCAGAAGGCTTCTTTTGGCAGGCGCCCTTGGGGACTTGTTCCCAGGAATGCCACCAAGAGGACCTGCTCTGGGTGGCTTCTTTCTGAGACCTGCCTGTTCCTTCCTGCACCCCAGCTGCCCCCAAAAGAAGCTGACCAGGATGGCTTTCAGTGGCATGAAAAGCAATTTTGGTTGTGCTGCAGAGGGCACTATGTGCCACTCCAAATGAGCTTGCATTGCCACTGTCGGCACATGTTGCCTACCCTTGACATAACAGTTATGTGTGGGTTAGTGCCTACTCATTCAGCAAGAGCACTTACTTTCAGTAGGAGGGTGAGCTGTTTCTTCTGCTCCTCAAGATGAATGGTGGCTAATTTCCAGCGCTCCTGAATCTCTGTGAGGTCTGCCTGCAGGGTTGCTTCAGCTCCACTATCAGCAGAGAGCAGCAGCTGCTTCCCTGCTTCCACAGTTAAAATGTAGCTCCCTTGTTGCCGCAGAAATAGTTTCTCTCTAAGCTGCAAAGAGCAAGTATCTGTTAGCCTCACTTTTCAGTTCCACTAAGTTACTACATGAAAGTGACCCTAAAGTCAAAATTGATAGAATACATTTTTCATTGCTACATGAAAGATCTCAGCTTAGGCACAGCGGACTGCTACCTAAATGCACAAAGCTATCATTTCATCTAGTAGGACACTAGACAAGTTTCTTCTCTTCACCCACAATACACACAAAGATATGAAGGTAGTGAGGATGAGAAAACTGACTTCTCCTCCTCCACCTGTGTAGTTCAAAAGCTCTGCAAGGGCGAAGCTTCTCTCATCTGACTTCTCTTGGGAAGGGCACAAAAAGCACCTAATTTTTATCTGCATGGTTATTTCCAGCCATGCAGATTCCAAGCCAATAACTGGATTTGTCTGACTTTGCACAAAGATACAGTGTGAAAGCTCAAGGCCTTCCAAACATTATCTTAGCTTTGGTATTTTTAAGACCAAAGACTAAAACATAAAATGTATAGGAGTACATACAAACTTCACTGTGAGGTCAGTTGTGAACCAAGGAAATAAACAAGTTCTTAAAGTAACTGCGTGAAAGGAACTCCTTAGGCGTTGCTTGCATATTTTCTGTTAAGCACCATGTCACCAGGATTTCTTTAGATCTATAAATCCAGCTTTCATTCTGTTTGAGGTGTGCCACTGTTTGCTCAACTTTGAAAAACAATTATGTCCAATATTTGTTGCTGGATGCTGCTGACCTTTGATTTCTGTAGTTAATTCAATTCTAGCATTTTAAGATAAACAAAACCTCTTATTAAAGCATGGAAAGGTGAGAAAAAGACTATACAGGTGGTTTAAATACACTGGACATACCTGCACTTCATCCAGCAGGGCTCTGGCTTGCTGTAATGGAATAGGAACGCTACCCAGTCCACTCAGTGGCTGATTGGACACTTCCACCAGCCATTTGTGTAGTTTCTCTGCCATCTCCTTGTAACGCTGCCATTGGCGGATCTGGCTGTCAATGATTCCTCTTCTTTGTTGTGCCCTGCGAATCACTCCTTGCCACTGATTACTGAGTAGTGTCAGTTTCACATTAAACTCATCCCTACTGGAAAAAAACAAAACAAACAATACAAACATGGGCTGAGAACTGTACTGCTGATCCATTTTTGTAATAAATGAAAAGCTGAAAATTGATACATTTTCAGACTGCTATCTATAAAGTTCTGGTAGAAAGGGATGAACTAATCTCTCACACGATAGCTAAACATTCAACTGGGATTTAAAACTACCACATATCAGGACAACTACCAGAAAAAAAAAAAAAAAGCTCTAATTCTCTTCTCAAGAAAACAAAAAAAGCAAACTTATCCAAACTGCTATCTATCTAAAATTTATTGGCAAATTCCATGAAACTTCACGATCCTCTCTCATATAAATCTAGTTCTGAAAGACAGCTATCACTGACCTCAAAAGTAGAGTAAGTATCATGTGTGCTGGGAGAGGAATTTATAACAAGGTCTAATATACCTTACAGTTTGAATAAGGCCTAGTATCTCTATTCCAAAAACATTCCATATACATTGATGGTATTTACTTGTTTGATCATTAATATTTAATTTCTCCTGGCCTCATGCTGGTTCTTACTCTATTTCATTTGTGTGGCTTTGATGGTGCAAAGAGGTCAGAAAAATGATACAAAGTCTTTGGGAGGTTCTCCTGGCATAGTGTAATCCTCAGATGATATCAAGCAGATGTAACTGGCTGTACACCACCTACTGCTGGCTCCTTCATGTAGGGGGCCTTCCAGCGGCATGTCATGGTAGAAGGTGGCAGGGACCACGTGCAATGTGATCTAAGGTCACTCTAGCCTGCAGAAACAGCCTCGGAGCTGCTCTGCTCCCCAAAATGGCAAATTAGAGGAATAAATGGGAATTATTTACATTAAAAAACCCAGTAGTATGTTGACACACTATTACCAAGACATGGCCGGTCTGTACCTTGGCAGCTTTATTTACATCACCTGCAACTTCTACATACATCATGTGCAACTTTCACTTACCCTCTCCCTGTTTAGCTTTTTAGGGTGATTTCATAGATGTGGGCACCATATTTCTTCTTTTCTGTTTGGATATCACCTAGCACATACCATGTGTTACCACACACTATATCAATCAATAAATAAATAAGCACAGGAATGTCTACCTATCATCCACCTGTCCTTGCTCTAGGAGGTGCTGTCCATCACTGATGATCGAATGCAAAATCTGCTGGCGACTGAACATCTCTGCTTGGAACAACTATTAGAAAAGAGACAGATGAGTCATTTCAAAGCAAAAGGCTCAAAGCTTTTCACTTCTGCTATCTGTGACAAAAATTTCACTTTTCATTTAGCAACTCAAGGCTTAATTCTTCTTTGAGTGAGTTCAATAAGAGTTTTGGTATAAATGTCAATAAAACTGGGACTGACCCTTCAGTCTTGGGGATGTGGAGCAGAGGGAAGATTATTATTCCCATCCATTGATTACTTTTTACTATACATAAAAGCTAAACAACTTCAACAGAACCTAGACTCTAGACATCCATTAAAGGCAATACCTTGATTGACAGCATGTTTTACAGCACATAGGAATTTAGAATCTTGTGGCACAGGAACACTTGTGCATGTCTCAATTTCTGAAATGCTTTAAAATATACATTTATTATGGTTCTTTGCCTTGTGAAATCAGATATTCATGTGCATTGCTTTTAGACCAAAATCTTGTACAGATTTAAGAACATTGTAAGACAATTTTATATTGCTGATGAACCCTCTTTGACAAAGGGGCATTATTGCATGCTGAGACTAGGAATATATTAACTACTTTATTTTTACACGGATCAAAATTAAAGGTTTTCTAAGATTTTTAGTAGAAACACTGGGCTAGATCTTCTGGTGGAGGGACTCACCATATCTCTGTTTAAGTCAATGGATGTATACAGCTACGCATATGGCTCACTGCATGAATATTTAAAAGTATATTTTTTCAGAAGGACACATGGAGGAAAAAAAAGACAAGGGATATTTTGAAAAGTGCCTAGGGAGCCCAAAACCCATTTTCAAAAGCACTTAGAAGCCCTAGATCTTAATCAAAGTTCATAAGATTTGAGCTCCCGAATACCTAAATCAACTATTGAAAACTGGTTTAGGTTCCTAAGTCACTTATTTACACATTTTAAAAGGCATTTAGGTGCTTACTTCTCATGGGAGTTAGGTGCCTAAATATCTTCAAAAATACAGGCCGTAAGCACTTTTGACATTTTTCCCCAAAATATTTTACAGCTTTGCAATATTGAAGAATGGATGATTTTTGATGGTCTTCCAGAATTTAGGTATGTATGTGGAGCAATGTGGGGTTGAGGAGTTCAGAAAGGCAGCTAGGAAGCCAGTAGCTGAAACATTCATGGACCTTCCACCATCTCAAATCACAGCCCAGGAAGCTAACTGGGTAGGGCAGGGAGATGAGGATGGAGGAGGGGAGTAACAGGAGCTAGGAGTGTTTTGGGAGATTAAAAGACTGGGAATTGACACAGCAAAATCTGTTATATACTCATATGCTTTAGTTATCAGTGAGTATAGGACAGAGGTAATTACTTTAGGGAACAGTAAAATGTCCATAAATTCCACTTATAACTTGCCTCATGTGCCCTCTGTTGCTCCAACAAACTCTGATAATTTCCTGAAATCTCTGCAGCCAGTTTCTGCTCAGTCTGAACCAGAAATTCCATCCAAGTCTCACATTTCTCTAAAAAGGTCTGGTGTTGCAGCAAAAAAGACTGCAGCTTACTAAAAGTATAAAAGATTGATTCATTAATGCCTCCAATTCACACAAAATAAAATTATAGTGGTTCTTCAGGGAGCCATTACAATTCTGGCTGCAATAACTTTTCCATCCAAACCCACATACCACCTTATGCTAGAAAATTTTTATGTGGAATCCATTCTCCCACCTTCCTTGTATGCACAGGTGCTGGAACTAGGTGTGTTGCCTCATCCCCTTGCTTGAAATGGATTCCATTACAGACAGAGTTCACAGTTTGGTTTAGTGGCTATCAGCACCCCCATTATAAAAAGTGTTCCAGGATTCCCCTCTGTTTTCCCATTTGTTTAGGCTACATGTAAATAAAAACAGTATAATTTAAGATGTTATCTTGTGTTCACGAACTGACAACCACAATTCCTTTTGTTTTAGTAGAATTTCCCCTTGCCGCTTAGCTCCATATATAGAGGCACAAGTTCATTATTACTTTAGAACAAAGCCCTAGGTCATGCCTAGAGTTAAAAGGGATCTACCAGCAAAGCTACACCAACAAGGCCTCACTAGTAGAAATGCAGCTTATACCAGTAACAAAGGTTCTTCTGATGATTTAACTTAAATCAGGTTCCTGAACAAAACACCAAAAATAGGATAACTTTAGGCCTACACTAACTGGGGTTTCTGCCCGGACAATTGAGTCTACAATACTATGGCTTTTTCAAGTGCAGGCATGTGTGTGCATACACGTGTGATTTTTTTTTTTTTTTCCAGTCCTAGTCTAGAGCTGTTCTGACAACACTTGAGTGCAGACCAAACTCTCACCGTTATCCCAAAGGAGAGGAACATCAGTAAGGAAATATCAGTAACATAAAAAAGGTCTGATCTACATTTAAGTTTTACTGGCACAGTCACAGCGGTTGGAATGTGATTATTTACAGTAGTTGGGAATGTGGTTAAATATGCTGGTAAAAGTCCTGGTGTTCATGTAGTGATGCTGGAGTGCTGATTTCAGTGAACAGCATAAGAACCTTTGCACTGATATAACTGATCCACACAATAGGCTTTTACCAACGTAGCTATACTGGTTTTGCTATAAGCAGCAAAATTCACCTTGTGCAGGCAAGGTCAAAGTTTCACATCCTATACATTAAACATCCTTTTCCAGCTCAAAATGACTAACAGAGTAATACATGTCCTTCTAGCTGACCCAACCTGAATCTTTCTGTTGTCTGAGATGAGATCACGGACCACTGCCTGTTCAAATTCTGCATCCTTTTGATTTCTTTATCATTCAGGGGTAGCCTGTAACCCAGCTCATTCAGACGGTCCAAGTCTGGCGCCATGCTACTGAACTTTAACATCTGGCTCTGTAACAAGTGACAAAAAAAAAAGAGAAGCTGTGAACAGAGAAATTCAGTAATTATCTTATTGAAATCTGAAAATTATGGGAAAGCTCCCAACTGACAAATTTGGGATGGCCTGCATTGCCATCTTGTGGTACATGCTCTCCATTGCCAGGCAAGAGATCCTTTCATGATTGTAGATCCAGGTCTCTGCCCCTTGTCCAGCAGAACATTTAAGCATGTGCTAAGCTAAGTGTGTGGGTGGAACAACTTGTGTCTAAAGTTAATTAAGCACTATTTTAAGTGGTTTTCTGGTTTGGGATTTGGTAATCTGAGTTGCGAAAGAAGACATGTCTTCAAGATAGTGCACTTAGCCCACAAAAAGAAGTGTTTTCTGTGGATCAGTGCACCCATCAATTAAAAACATAGTGGAGAGATGTTCTGTAGATATTTTTGGTGGAAGGATAACAACTGGAGAAATGGTGGATTTTTGTCAACTTTTTGTCATGATGGGCTCTTGACAGAAGTAAAAAGACATGAGCAAATGGGAGAAATTACTTAATTTAGGATATAGAAAATATTACTCCATAAAGTCCACTTGAACCAACATGCCACTTGGGTGGATGTTAAGATCAATTTAAAATGTGAAATAATTGTTAAAGTTAGGAACAGACCAAAAGCATGGATGTACACACTCCCCAACTTGGAAAAATTTGGTTCTGGTCCTGAATTTTGTCTCTCATGTACACTTCCAATAAAGTATTCTGGAAATGTATAGTAAGCAGTTTATACATTAAGTTTCAAAGCCTGGTCTTTTTCACAGGATCAGACTCTACATCATACCACTCATTCAGGGATTACTGGTGCATTTTGCATCTCTGTTTAAATGCTGCATTTATGGTTTGGTTTTTTTTGTTTTTTTTTTTAAAGTATCTGGAGACTGTCATTTTCTTCTTGATGGTATCCAAACATAAAAGAGAGGATGAGAGATGGTACAAAATATCTAGTCAGCTACCAAAAAGATTGGAGGTTCAGTTTAGGTAAGTACTCAAAAGTTTGGATGTCCAAGTCAATCTTATGTGAACCTCTTGTGGAAGTCACACAAGACAATCTTCTTGCTTCCAAGTGGGCCTGTAGCAGCGGGGAGCAGTTAGTCAGCCGCCAAGAGGCAGCTGAGCGCCCGCACTCCCCCTACTGGCCAGGGCCGACCCAGCAGAGTGGCTGGGGCTGGAACCAAAGGGGAGGGCGCTGGGAGCAGGAGGACTATAAAAGAGAGCGGACCGAGCAGCCATGGGGGGAACCCAGAGGGAGGTGGCTGCCACTCCTGGCAGACCTCCCTCCACCGGGAGGAGGGGAGGGTGAGAGGCGACCAGACTTCCCACCCGCGAAGGGTCAGAGCGAGGAGCCTTGGGCAACCGTACCCCTGGAGAAGACTCCCCCCGGGGAGGACCTTGATGAGCTCCCCTCTGCAGAGAGCCTGAGCCCTGTGGACCAGCCCGACGCTGGGGAGGACCTGGAGGAGCTCCCTTCTGCTGAGGACAGCGAGCCCGCCCTTCCGGACTCGTGTGACCTGGAGGAGCTGCCATTGGCCAAGGGGGCCGAGTTTCCAGCCTTGCCGCCCAAAGATAGCGAGGGCCTGACGGGTATGCCCTGGGGTCCTATCCGGAGGATCACAAGGACTGCGTGCCCCCGGTCTCGCCGGGCAAGGGAAGGAAGTAGCCCAGGGACAATTGTAAGTCGGTGTGTTTCGGCAGGAGCCCCACTGACACAGTGGCCCTTCGTGTGACCACTGCTAGGGCCCTGGGCTGGAACGCAGTGGAGCGGGCGGGCCTGTGTTCCCCTTCCCTTCCCTGCTACCCGCCGGACTGTTGGCTTGCCTTACCCCAGCCGGGGTTGAAGGCCCGACCTGGCTAACTGTTGGCTTGCCTTACCCCAGCCGGGGTTGCAGGCCTTAACTTACGAACGGATTGCGCGCCTCGCCTTGACGTGGCGAGGACCCGACAACAGGGCCAATTAATAAAAGAGCATCTTTCGTGGTACTGTACCCTGTTATGCTTTCTGTGCTTGACTCAGGAATTGCAGAGACTCAGGAATATGATGTGAACAGAGACAGAAGATAATACACAAACTTTTCTGAACCCAAGCTATTATTCAGTTCAAGTTTGGAATGATGTTTTGGAACTAATTTTATTTCAAGCAGTTTGCTCATCCAGATCCTCCTCACACAGAAGCACAGGGAAGGTGGTTACAGATGGATTGCCAGAATTCACTTGTGGTTTCCTGTCTTTAGTGTGTGTATATATGTGAGCCCTTTACTGATAAAGGAACTCGCATGTAGCATATGCACAAAATCCACACTGTGCATCAGTCATGCCAACCTTACAAGCTAATGTCATACTATCTATATTTGCCACTTACTTTCAGTTCTTCCATCCTGTTCTGGATTGTAGAGAGGTCAGATGAATGACTAGGGTCTTGTCCTTTCAACACTTCTTCAGCTTCTGTTATCCAGGCCTCCAGGCCTTCTAGGCTCTGAGCAAATATCTTATAATCTAGAACTCCAGCCTTAGGCACAAAAGAAAGTCCACAATTTAGAAGCTTAACATGAGGTTAGGCAATATTCAAGTTCTTCCTATGCCCCTCACTGCCCTCTCAGTCATTTTGGTTCTCAAACTCCTCTAATAGCAATTTTCGCTGGTAGCAATAAGCAATGCTACTGTTTATTGCTCCTCCACAGCAGACCCAGTATTTTTTGATTACAGTGATACTGCATCCCCAAGTAAAAGCTATATTTCTTTTGAATGTGTGTTATAATCCTTTTGCAAAGTATGAAAACAAAAGGTTGATTGTAATAGAACTTACACCATTTACTCATTGAAGCACCAATCCAGCAAAGTACTTAAGCACATTGTATGGCCTACAAAACGTAGGAGAGCATCTACTCACTACTAGATGATCATAATGGTCCCTTGTGACTTTAAAGTCTCACGTGTACAGCACAGTCAATGTGATGTAAGCACATGCTTAAGTGCTTTGATGAATAAAAGACAACAATAAACCTTTAATATTTCAGGACAGCTGCAAGCAAATCAGTTTTGATACTAGCTCAAAGGGATTAACTATGGCTCTTTTAAGAAAAATTAGGGCTGGTTTCTAAAGCTTTGGACACCCTTTACTATACAAATAGCTTTGTTGTACCATTTAAACTTTGCATAAATAAATTTCTAAACACAGTTTTTCACAGACTGATTTACAAAAATTGGCGGTGGGGGTGAATTTTTAGTTTTTAATTTTATCTTAACTGGAAGGTTTCAGGATCTGCTGATAAATCTGTAATTATTTTATTTCAGGAATAGTATTGAGATATTAAATTTCTCCCCAAAAAAGCTGAATTGTCTGGTAATACTACTGATAAAAATGACTAGTAGTCTCAGTTAAATTACAGATTGCTATAAAAGCCCCCTTATTTTATTTATTTATTTATTTATTTACTTACTATTTTATAAAAACAGCATTTGTGTGTTATTTTATAGGCTCAACAAACTGAACTGGCAGTTTTATGAGCATTTTCTATAGCACACAGCCATCTCCATATAGGTTACTCCTCTATTTTCTTTGCTACAGAATTTGTGCTGTGCTTCCTTCATTGTGCTTTAATCAGCAGAACTGGACATTTCGCATGCGATTGGCAACTAGTCTTTGATCAGTTTCTTTAGCAACTCCTGTGCATATTTAAAATGGCCCGTCTTTTTTCATTGAAGTAAGTGGTATAAAACTGATTTAAATGAGAAAAGAGCTAGATGAATGCGTCTAAAACTCCAACCCTTGTTTCTCTGTATGTTTACTGACAGGAAGGGACTGCTTGGTATTTCCTGGCCCCTTACAACTAAGTAGTAGATGTGGATCTGGAGGTTCTCTCTATATGTCAGTCTGACTGATCTCCTCATTTACTATGAGTTTTCTAGATTCTTATGCTAAGTTTCTGCTCTTCTTGTAAGGTTTGTTGTCCCTTTTTTCAGCACTTGGATCACCTTCCTAGTTTCCTGTTATAGGTCTAGGCATGCTAGTTTAATTCTCCCATCTTTAGCTGTGTAGTACTCCATGAATCTCTAGGGAATGTGCCTGTGAAAATAATGCACTTTTCTTAGGCATAATTTTCTGTGAACCACTGGCTAGTGCACATTATATTGGGTAGACATGAATGACCAGAACCAATGAATACAAGCAAGCTCTTCAGACCTGAAGTACAGCCTTTTGCCGGTTGAGAGCCTGTTCTAATGATGACAAGTTTTGTCTCAGGGACAGTTGATCAGATTGAATTGTTGCTGCAGCGGATGTCTCCACTTGTTGCTTAAGCTGTTCTCCAAGCTCATGGAGAGCCAACAAGGAATCTTGCACTGTCTGCTGACATTTCAGTAAATCCTGTAGGAACGTATAAACAAAAGCCGTGCTCTTCAGGTTCTCAATATTTAACATGGAACACATGGGCAAAAATGAACTTAGTCACTACTAACATTTCTCTATGAAAGCCTTTAGTGACTCTTGACTAACCTTCTCTATGTATGGACAAGAACATCTGTTTAAGTACAAAAAAAAGTGACTGGTAAGCTGTCAACGTGCAAATTATAAGTCTATATGGCAGAAGGCACCAGAGAGTGGTATGGGAAGATTGCCCAGGGAGTGTGGTGGGGTGCCTGCTGGAAGAAGAAAGTTTTAAACACTGTCCACCAGATGTGGGAGATGGACTATGCTGGGGACTTCAGTTGCAGATTCAAAGCGCTATATTTTGGTAAGAAACCAGTTCTAAGAAGAGGTATTATTAAAGCAGAAGAGCCTGAAGTGAAGTTATGAGGGATTCAAAGAGGGGACCAGAGTAGAATTGTAGCCTGAGATTTTTGCCATCTCTTTAGTATCACAGCAAATTTTGATTGGATGAAGACACATATGAGTAGGAAAATAGTGTAAGGCAATCTAGTAGAAACTTTGTGTCAAGATGAAGTTAGAAATAGCATAATATGTAATAATTAGTGGTAAGGTACTCATAAGGTATCATTTACAAGTGTTTAAAACAAAGTTGATATTCAAAATGCATTCAGAAAGTGAAATCTGATGGATCATAGGGGAACAGACCCAATAGATATCTCTTTAAGGAAAAGTAGGTCAAGATGGAGGAAGATTTTAAACTTTTGAACTCCCTCATTCCCCCTCCCATCAAGTATTCTAAGGTCTCCTCCCACTGTCCAAGGACCCCTAAAACCCTTTGATCTGTATCACGCACTGTGCAGGTGATAGGTGAAATCATCCTCTTTGTGATTGGGTGAGGATGAAATCACAAGAGAAGATGAAAGTGATGATAGTGTATAAAAGATGTGGCAAAACGGCAGAGCTTCGGAGATCTCTCCCACTCCTTATTGGGTTCCACTGGTCTCTGGCTATGTTCCCGCTGCACTAAGGAGTCACACTCTCACTCATCCCCAGAGAGAGTAACAACATCTCTGGTGGAATCGGACTTGGTCTCTGAGCGGTGACTCAGGACTTAGTCTCTGAGCTGGGTCTCCGGACTTAGTCTCCACAGGGCAAACCTGAATATTCAATCTTGCACGCACTCCAGACAGACAGCTAACTGAGTTCTGTGTTAAAGTCTGTGAGCAACGCTACCACCAAAGGCTCGATACTAAGAAGCTCTGACACTGTCAGAAGCTCAGCAGGGGTCCCACAGCAGCTGCACCTGAAAGCTTTCCAGAACCTTCCAAGCTGCCATCGTTCCAGTCGCCACGGAGACCGTAGCAGAGCTGACGAGAACAGCCGGATAGAGAGGAAGAACTTCCACCATCATCCACCACAGAGACTTATTTCTCTTAAACTTGTGGTAAGAAAAGGGTCCCAAGGAGGGCAGGAGAGTGATAAAAGCTCTAAGACCAACAGACAGGGGACCCAATCCTTACGAAGTAATTTTATGATAGTAAGTAAACTACCAGGGAGAGTGTAAGACAAGGAACCCAGATTAGGTTTTAAGGAGTGAGGATAAGATCTGAGATCTCTCCATTCTACAAGTGACTGATCCCCACTTATATTTACAAAAGGCATTCAACAAATGTTTAGTGTTTTATTTGTATAGAATAGTTTTAATGTGTTATGTTACTGTTAAGCTATATGTGAAATGAGTAGGAATTCTTTGTCAATCCTCAGAATAGGTATTGTAATAAACTTTGTTTGTTTCTGAGAAATCCGTGGCTCTAAGTCTTTTGTTGCTTCTGGTCTGTGCTTGATCGGCAGGCTGTAGCCGTATTCTCCACTCGGGATATTTATCTGGTTCGGGGGGTATTTGTCCATTTGGGGGAGGAATGGTCCCACCCTCATTGCCCTAGAGTGTTGGAAACTAAGATTCAGACTGCTGGACAGTCTGAAAATTGATTTTCTGGGGTAACAGCATGCTTGTTGTGACATTGCCTAATGCTGGAGTTTGCTCCAGGCTAGGCTGACCTATGGCAATGTGCCTATCACAGAAAGTGGTACAATGGGCAACTAACTCAAAAATTAAAATATTTGTCCAAGTCTAAGAGAGAAATTGTACCATCACCTTGATATAAATAAAAAACCTAGAAGAGGGCAGAATCTTGAGACTTCAACTGTGCATGGCGTGTCCTTCCAAAATGAAAGAGATGCAGGAAAAGATGCTGATCTTATGTTTTTTGTTCTGCCTGATAAACGTGCCAGTCTAAGCACATAGGCAAAACAGTAGCAACTGGTTCTACAATCCTCTCTCAGTTGAGCACTCTCACTCAATTTAATGGGAATATTTGCCCAAGTAAGGCTCACTTGGCTAACTAAGGACCATGGGATTGGGCTCAAAGGGAGGCTCACATTGTAATTCATCTGCCTTTGGCATCAGGATCCTGCATAAACAGCAGTGTTTGAACTAGTATTAGGATGAGGAATGAAGAGCGGGCGTGTGTGAGAAAATCTAAGGAACCCAGGAGGACTCACTCAGTACCCAGACTCCTGATTCAGGAAGGTGAGAAACTCTTTGGCCTACTCCCATGGTAGGATCTGGCAGGAAAGGCAAAGCCCATCGATAAGGCCTGAAGGACTCTTTAGTGAAGAGAAAATACCCCTACATACAAATCTCAAATTATTTGGATAATCCCAGATAAACTGTTTAGTACAGGAAGCCCTGATGTGTTATTAGTCTATGAAATTGTAATAAAGCAGTAAGCTTGCCGAACGTACGTTGCAATCCTGAATCCAAGTAGTAACTTCGTCATCCGCTATGTCCTTGTTAGTGGCTGTCTTCAGTAATTCCTTGGTTCGGTCCTCATGCTGCTGGACTGTGGAGGAGCACTGGCTGTAACAGTCTTTGTACTTCTGCCAAAGCTGAAGCAGGGCCTTACTGGAGTGTAGCTGCTCTGCAATCTCTTCTAGAAGGCTATTCCACCTGTTAGACAAATGAGATGGATCTGTCAAAGCACGCGAGTTAATGGAGCTATAGAGGAGGACCTTCAGTAGCAATTATGTAGTGTTCATAGATACTTGAGGAACTACACATCCGTTTTCTTTGTCAAGCAGAAGTCTGAAAAACAGATTAACTTTTATGAATCTTAGATTAGATCATGGTTGTAACATAAACTGATGAAGTATGGCTGTTCAGTCCAGAGAGAATAACTGTGGGTTTTTTTTTAGTATGATTTAGAACAGCATTATCTTTTTCCCTAAATGCTGAAGAAAAAGAGTTGGGAAAAACCCCACAGCAGGCAAAAGTAGGAAGACACAGTCTTTTACTAAGCACTAATAGTCACAGATTGGTTAAAATCCAGAAGACTGGTTAACTTTCCTTCTAAAACCTCCTTTAAAAAAAAACATTGATTATAACAACTTGGGATACTCTTGTTATCTTTATAAAATGTTCCATGCCTCTTAGAATCTTACTAAATCCTTGGCTCTTTGCCAACAGGATGTCATTAGAGTTTTACAGTTTAATCACATTGTAAGGAAATGCATTTTCTTTATCAGTTTTCAAACTTGCCACCTTTCAGTTTGCAAACTTTCTCCTTGTTCTAGAACTATGAGACAGTAAAAACAAAAATTCCAAATTTACCTTCTCAGTATTAAATATTTTCAATATTCTTATTAAATCCTGCCTGATCTACCTTCTGTATAAAGTAACAATCCCAATCTTTTCAAACTCTTCTTACAATAATTTTCCATATCCCTGATCATTCTTGCCACTCATCTGCAGAGTCTTCTAGTTCTGCAGTAATTTCTTTGAGATGGGGTGATCAGCACTGCAAACAGTAGTCCCAGATGAAGATGACCCATAAGTTTATATAATGGCATTAAGATGATTTGGTATTATTCTGCATCTTGTTCACCATACATTCTAATACCTTGTTTGTGTTTTTGACTGAAGCTACATATTGAGCAGAGGCCTCACTGAGTGGCTTACATGAAGCTCAGGTTCCCCTTCCAGAGTTGATATATTTAATTTAAACTACATCTGAACACTGCAAGGAGCATGTATGTACAAAAAGTCAAGTTCTTCCCTTCCACTGTACATTATTTTGCATTTCTCAACACTGAACTTTATTTGCCATCCTGTCAGCATACAAACTAACTTGGTTATGTCATCCTGTTTCTTCACTTAATTCTGGCAAGGAATGTGATCTGAGTATTTTTGAATACTTTAAAACCTTTTAAAATACATTTAAATCCCTAAACTATTTTGTACAAAATAAATCAAACACAATAAAATAAAATGAGTAGATCAGATGATCCCAATATATTTAAATCAGCTTTAGAAAGCTGGGAGCTTTCAACCATAACTTTCATTTTAATGAATTTCAACACAAAAGCAGACTTCGTACCTCAGATTGACTTCTTTTAGAGTATTGGAAAGTGTTTCAGTGACAGGCGAATGGCACTCTTTTAATAACTGGTTGGTCACTGAGCCAAATTTCTGTAAGCTACTCTCTTGCTTTTCCAGCTCATCCTGCAAGCCCTGGGGGGGTGGGGGGGGGAAAGTGAGAAAGGAAAAAAAAAGATTTTGATCTATTCCACTCCTGTAGAGTAACAAAGATTTTAATCTCACCATAAAAGTGCACAGATCATTTTTATCCCTATCAGTTAAAATAATACTTAAATATGTGTTTAGAGAAACATTACTGGGTTTAATTTGGCTCAAAATCTAGATTTTAAAAAACTTTTTATAACCAAACCCATGAACTTAAATCCAAACAACCTTGCAATAAAATAAGTTGGTATAAACCAAATATTCACATTCTGCACTTAAGAACAGATTGCACCACATGTTAATGCACCAAAAATAAAAAGCAAAACTGACAAGCAGCTAGCTATTGTAGTAGTAGTATTAAAATTGACTACTCTATTTTCCACAATTCAAGTGAGAGGACTGCACAAAAGTAAAGTTGTAAGTAGTGAAAACTAACCTATTTTCTTCTTTTGCTTACTAATCTAAGGTGTTAGCAATATAAGGAAACATGTTTTCAAAACAGTAAACCTATTTTCATGTTTTATTTGCTAACATTAAGCAGAAGTTTAAACAAGGGCTTGATATGAATCATCATCAGGTAAGCTCAAGCTTTTTAATCAATGATCATGAGGTGCTCTCTTTGTTAAGATGCTCAATCACTTTTCAGTCCATTCTTGGACTCATGAACATCTACAATAACTCTTTTCTTAAGGCTAGATCATGAGTTCACAATTTGCCCTGAAGAATGGACAGTGCAACCTGAGAGAGAACTTGTGACACAGGGGATATTTAAAGGAACTTTTAGATAAGAGCATTCTGGGATGTAAATTGACCCCACATGTCTCTTTGACACACTAAATGTCCATGTGAACCTTACTGACACACACTAACAGTTCTTTAGTGCATTGAACTTTGAAATGGGAGTAGATTAAAGTGCACCAAGGAACTGTCAGTGTACAGCAGCAGGGTCTATACAGACAGTTAATTTGCAGCAGCCTAGTACAGAGTAGCTTCATATCCCAGCTTGCTGCCAACTAACTAGCTGTCTTGAGTAGTCCTAAGGGTATGTTTAAATTGTACCAGAAGGCTTACTGCAGCAGATGTAAGCATAACCAAGCTAATTCTGATCTAGTTAGCTTGATAAAACTAGCAGTGAAGCTGTGCCAACACCAGCAATTGCACCAGCTAGCCACCTATGTCTTTTACCCCGGGTACTGGTCAGACTTGTATTTTGGTCAACTAGCCCATGTCACCACCTCTGCTGCTACAACTACTTTGCCACTTTCAGCCAACTAAGTGGATCAAATCCAACTTGGAAATGCCTACAGCAGGAACATCACTGCCCCATGGAAAGACCTGGGGCATGGACATGGGATCTGCCCTGCCCCCACCCATGGCCCCTTCCCCTGTGCCCAATTCTGAGCCCAGGCCTGATCTGGCCTTGGGGTCCTGTCACCCCCAGCCTACCCCCAGATCCCTGGTTGGGGCCAGGGCTGGGAGAGGCAGGTGCCACGCCAGGAACTCAGGGCACTGGTGCTGGGACTTGGGGCATGTTTCCCATTTGCCAGGTGCCAGCGATGCCCCAGCCTATAGCAGCCTAACTGCTGCTTCAAAAGGGTGAAAACTGGAATAGATTTGTATGCAGTTTGCTGTGCGTGGGGTGGGGTGGGGGGTGGAATAAGTGAGCTCTGCTAGGCATTTCTTCCTGCCCACCTAAATAGGGAGGCAGGAGAATGCAGCCCTTTTGCTGAACCTATGGGATTTTATCCCATGAAAGCTCATGCAATAAATAAATTTTTTAGTCTTTAGAAGTGCCACCAGACTCCTGGCTTGTTTTGATGAATTAGACTAACATAGCTGCCCCTTTGTAACTCTTCCTATGCTATAAGTGTTGGTACAGGTACTATTACTAATAGTTGGATGCAAGGAAAAGAGGCAACATCATTTGTCAGTGAATGTTCTGAGGACCTCAATTTGTGAATTGTAAATTGGCATGTAATATGCCATTTTCACCTTCCCTTGAATCCCTGTAATCCCACTGACACATACACATTTATCTACATAGACTTACTGCAACATTGTCAACTTAAATTTGCCCCCAACTAACTGTTAATAAAACAAGCTTTTTTAAAAATAAGCCCTAAGACACTGCAATGTTTCCACAAGTACTTTTAAATCCAAAACCAACTGTTTTAAAACATTCTAGAAAGCTTGTCAAATAAATTTGTTAGTCTTTAAAAGTGTCACAGGACTCCTTATTTGTTTTAAAACATAATTCTGTGCTGGCAGGGTTATTATTATTATTATTATTTTTTTTTTAAAGAAGTGCACGTTTCTGACCCTCATGATTGAAAATGAGACCTTGAAAATGTGATTTGAGAATTCCAAAAAATTAAGAAGCCTGAAGGCAAGCAAACAGGAGTGTGCTATTTTTTTTTTTTAAATAAATCTCATGATTTATAAGCAATTCGCTTGGTTTTGAAAGCTTGGGGTTGGGAATATTGTGACTTTTATTGCAAGACTGAAATCAGAAAAAAATGCTGTCTACCTTTCAGAAACAGTTGTTGTTTGAGATGTGTTGCACATGTCCATTCCACTCTAAGTGTGTGTGAGCCTCATACACAGTTGCTAGAGACAGGGCCGGCCCAAACATATAAGTGAACTAGGTGGTCGCCTAGGACACAAGGCTTTAATGGGGTGCCAAATTGGATGGAAGTGAATATTTTTCACTATTTAAAAGCTATATTAATATGTTATCTCTTATAAATGAAAATACCGCACTTTGATGGGGGCACAAAACTCAGAGTTAACTTAAGGTGCCAAAAACCCTTGGGCCAGCCTTGGTTGGAGAACTTTTTCCATCAGTGGTATCCACTGAGGAGTCTCAAGCACCCTACTTTCACATGCCATTTCATACTAGCATAAAAGGGTGGAGTTGCCCCCAGCTCCTCTTAGCTCCTTTGTACCTGGTAGATTCCAACAGAGGAAGAAGAGTGAGCTGTAGAATGAATATGTGCACCACATCTTGAAATACAACAGTTATAAAAAGGTAGGTAACCTTTTTGGGAAGGGTCTTTAAGTGCTGGCATATATCCATTCCACTGTAGGTGACTCAACTGGACAAACCTGTTGGTAGGCTCAGAGCCCTCCTGACAGAGACCATAGGACAACCAGTCAGAAATACATATTGTTCCTGGACTGACTGGAAATGGTGTAATGCAAAACAAAGGTGTGGGCTGTTGATCAAGTCGCTGCTTGATGAATTTCTATGATCAACACCTGTGCCAAGAAAGCTGCCAAAGTTGCTGGTGGTGCCAATTCTGTCACTGGTGGAGCTATGTTATCCAAATAGCAGCATAACAGAATGCATGAAGGGATCTATAATGACAGTGTCAGAGTAGAAACTAGTCGGTCCTTAGCCCTGTCTGCAATGAACAACTGTGCAGAGGATCTAAGAGAAAGCTAAAGCCCTTCTCACTCCTTGCTTGTTTTTCATTCACTGGAGTCCTGTGACACCTAAAGACTAAAAAATTTATTTACCATGTGAGCTTTCATCAGATGCTTTGAAGATAAGTTTCTCACCTCTATGTACATAGAATTTCAGGAAGACTGTTAGCAAATAGAGTCCCTGGCTAACATGAAAATTAGAGACTACCTTAGTGAGAAATAATGGCTGATGACAGAGATGAAACTATCCTTATGAAAAATTATATAGAGAGGCTTGGAAAGCAGGGGTCTCTACTCGCCTACCGTTCTGGCTTAGGGAATGACAATTAAAAATGCTAGCTTAATAGTAAGAGAGAGAGCAGAACAGCAAGTTGCAAGGAGTTCAAATAGTGGTCCCATTAACTTTGCTAGGACCAAGTTTAGATCCCAGGGGAACACAGGCTCTTGCATGTCGGTATGATCTGATCAAGTTCTTTAGAATTGTGGGAACGATTGGGGTTGGAGAAAAAGGATTTACTATCCCCTGAGACACAGAAGTCCAACATCAAGGAAGAACAACAAGGACTGGAAATAAATAACCTGAGACCGGTGCTGGGGATTTCATTGGAAGCTTGCTGTTCGACTGCACAGGCATTTGTACAAGAAGAGTGACAGGTAATAGCACTATGAATTCATGAGACTGAGACCTATCTGCTGCAGGTATCAGTACCAACTGCAAACCTTCTTGCAAAGCAGGTGATACCAGTACTAAGAGTTTAATCAGGTTTCCCATGGCTGCCTACATCTCTGGAATGACTACGAGCAGCAATGACTAATGGCTCTGCCATAGACATCTTTCAGGGGATTCCTTTGATGGACTTGGCATAGGCTCTGGAGGTAGAAATCCATTCTTCTTAACTGCAGAGTGTTCTAGTGAGTGACTCTCCCCGGAATGTCTCGAAGTCTTTCTCTAATAGGCTTTGGCATCAAGATGTCTTAGCAAGGTACTGAGCTGGGGGGGGGGGGGGAGAACAAGCCCTTAGCCTCTTTTTTTGGTACTATAAATGGGTCCAAGGAGCAACAGACATCTCTGTCATGCTCCATGCATAGGCTGATGTACTTGGGGTGCTCTTTGTATGAAAGGAGGTTGATGGGGGATGAAATGCTGCCTTCATAAGCAAACAAACATTTGAGCCTTTCTTTGAGAGGGGCTTAAAATTCCTTACGAACACTGCAGTTGTCCCTTATGCGGCATTTTCCCAAACGCTGCAAATAGACCAGGTGTGGTTCATTGACTGGCACAGATCTAGTGTAAGTGCCCAGGACTTAAAACCTGAGGGTAGCATCATTTCGGTACTGATCTTGGTACTGAAAATTGGGAACCGTTCCAAAAATTGGTAAAACTAGTTAAAAACTAACTAGCTTCCTAACAATAGCAGAGAATAAATTAAAAGTGAGTGAAGCTTATGACAACAAGTCTGAGATTGCTCTGACAACTGTCACTGCAGTAAGAAGGCACTGCAGAGGGTTGGGGTGGCTCAGCCCTCTCACACAAGCATGTAGTAATGTGTGGTGACAGAGGGTGCTTGAACTGCCTTGATGGGTACTGCTGAGGGAAAGAATTCTCTCACAACTGATCATGAAGTGCACATTCACCCTCTGTGACATGGACATGTGCAAGCACATGAAGAACTTAGTGCAAACAAATGAAACTGACTGTTTTAATTGTCCAGGGCTGGAGAATGCAGAAGTTATTAGAGCATGAATAAAGAAATGTAATTTTTTTAAATCTATGAATATATTTCTAGCAACTTAAGGTTAGAAAACTGAGAGAAGAAATATTGGAATTAAAAACACAGTTTCACAGAAAATACTGTTTTTAAAAAAAACACTCAGTACCAACTTTCCTAGAAATGTGAATAAGGACATTTGTTATCATGAAATCACAGATGATTACAGATTGAAAGGAACTCAGGAGGTCATTTAAGTCCAACCCCCTGTTCAAAGCAGACCAACACCAAATAAATCATCCCAGCCAAGGTCTGTGTTTGAACTTAGCAGTGTATCTAAGATTCCATATCTTAAAGGACAAGGTTCTGTAGTCAACTACATCTGTTCAGGTCTGAGGGCATAATTTAGCTCTAAATCTTTTCTTAACATGTCATGAAACTTAGTATTCATTAGTCACCTGCAGGTTATCAACTTGGACTTTCACTGCTTCCAAGGAACCTGTGAGGAGATGAAAGCGAGACAAAGAATATCTAGCTTCCATCAGGTAACCATTCAGTTCGTCATAAGCCACTTTGTGAATGCTCCACTGATCAAGCACTGACTGCAACAATATCTTCAGCTGGCCGACCTGGGAGAAGAAAAATCAAACAATAAGTATGGAGTGTGTGAAAGGCATTTACTATTTGTTCAAAATTATTTCCCTTCATTTGATCTTGAGTTAAAGAAAAAGGTTAAGCACTCCGTGCTCAAATGCTATTTGTTCTACAGTCACACTCAACAAAAAAATTTGCTTGGTCACACAACAATTCTGGCCAAGACTTCCTGAAGTTACTAGTGATTTTGGAAGTCTCAGTCTTTGGCAACACAACATACAATAATTTAAAACGGCCCATTGTTTGGTACTCACCTTTTAAACCACATGGTTTGTCACTACTGATGGTATACACAGTGACTAGAACTAGGGAAAACAAAACACTTTTCACAACTGTTGACCAGGTTTTTTCTTGGGCCAGTACAAGCAGGATGAAGTACTGGAATCTTTCTGAAGCGTCTGTCTTCATCTCTAGAAACTCAGCTTTCATTTTTTTTTTTTTTTTTTAAAAAAAACTAGTTTCTAGTGGTTATGGTTGTGAAAAAAAATCTTAAAACAGTCAAATGAGTGTAACTGCTGCAGAGTTGTCTATGTTAGTTTGCAGAAAGCCTGGAATGGTATATCTGAGATTATAAAGTGCTACATTAAAGTGAGGTGGTAACTTAGATGCTGACATTTAAAAGCTTTTATACTTTATTAAAGAAAAGAGACTGATCTACATAATTTACTGTAAATGGTGTTTTGTTAGGTGCCAAAAGTGAGTTGTGTTTGGAAAGTTCTGCCACTTTTTCCTCTCCATCAGGAAGTAGAGCCCAAGGAGAACTAACAGTTGCATCCCATGAAGTGTGTGTTGGGGGGAGGCAGTCAAACTAAAGGAGCCCACTGGCACTCAGGAAGCAGCATTTTTTTTTTTTTTTTTTAAATTTTGATCCTCTACACAATTTACTGAGAACAGCATCTGACTTTGGCAACTCTCAAACATGATTTCCAACACCACCCACAAAAGAAGAGTATCAATGTTATTTTCCCCTTAATTTGACCTGTTGCTGTAGTTTATTTATAGGCTTGGAGGTAGCACTGCATACCTCAGTGTTTCCCAACCAGCATGCCATGGCACACAGGTGTGCCACAAAATTTTTTGAAAAAATTACTCAGAGAGCTCTGGATTGGCTCACTAGCTCATGAATATTCATGAGTTCATTTAGAAACACTATGGTGGTGTGCCTCAAATTAAAGGTAGCAAGGTGTGCCACAGCAGTGAAAATTTTGGGAATCACTGGCATACATTGTACTTGGAATCTATCTTCTTTAAAAAGTGGTACACATAATTAATACAGTGCCTTTCCAATGAGGATCTGGAGGCACCATGAAAACATTACTAAACAAGAACTCAATATCTCTATCAGGGGCATTGCTGGGGCCTCGCACATGGGGCATGTGCCCCGAGTCCCAACGCCAGTGCCCCACATGTCCGGGGCAGCCCCCGCCTCTCCCAGCCCCGCCCCCAGCTGGAGATCCATGGCTTGGCCACCCGTGGGTGCGTCTGCCTCTCCCAGCCCGGGCCGTCTGCCTCTCTCGGCCCCGGCCCCGGCTCCGACCCTGGCTGGAGATCCAGGGCCAGGCTGGCAGTGGCAGGAGCCTGAGGCGTGGATCGGGCCCATGGGCAGGATCGTGGCTGGGGGTGAGGCCTGAGCCCTGGATCTTTCCCTGGGGCAGCGACACTCCTGACTTCTGTGAAACAAGAATTTTTTATACCCAATTTACTTTTATAATCATATAAAGGGGACAGAGACTCACTGATCAGTTCCCTGGAATATCAACTCTCTTCCCACTCACTCAAAAGAAATTTACTGGTTAATTTATGATAAGGGCCTTCTGTGCTCATAGGGATACAAGGCACAGTTTGTCTCAATTAACAAAACCAGGTTCTCTCACCATGTGGTCCAAATTGGCCCAGGAATGATTAAGTTCTTGTAGGGTATTCATGACAATGTTAGAGACTTCTTCCTTCTTATTCCGGACCAAGGAAAGGCCAGTTTGTTCAATTTTCTCTAATTCTGTTTCTTTTGCTTTAATCAGCTCTTCCAATTCCTGAAAGAAGCAAGCATGCATGCATTTTGGTTTAGACTGATAATGCTTCCAGATAGAAAAATTCTCTGAAAATCCCCAGCTTCTGAAACAATAAGAACAGTCTTATGTTTACTATTCCCTTAACGATAAAAATACATTAGCAATTTCTGTGGAATATTTTCTATTTTCCATATGCACCTTAAAGGAAAAACTGGATTTATATGCTGAATGTGTATAATTCTACTTACATTACTACAAAGCAGAATGCCTTGCTGTTATTTTAAATGATTTTGGACATACAAATGAGACCTAAGAGGTATATGGATGTACAGGAAACTGCTCTATTCCTGATCAAGAGAGAAACATTTCCTAGTCTCTTAGCTCATTCGAAACATTAACCATACCTTTTAATTAGTCTTTGGTTCTGCTGCATGACCTACTCTGCCCACAGAAACCCCCTACTCCTCAACTTCTCCAAGGCTCCAGTAGTTTGGGACTGGAGTGACAAACTCAAGGATCAAGGATGTATGGACCCAAATGGTCAATGCTCTCAATGGCACGCTCCCCTGGATAACCAGGGTATTACTAAGAAGAAATCCCTACTTACCTGTTGAAGCAATAATTACACCTCTATACCTATCCTGTTTGAAGGTAATGTAAAGTGATCCATGGGGCTGAGAGTAATGAACTGGGCCTATGCAGATCTGCCCTCTACATTACTTACTGATCCTTGGTACCTAGGGTTGCTCTCTCCACCTCCTCTATTCCCCAAAAACTACTACTTTCTGAGAGATGAATCAGACTGTAGATACTCATTGATGTTCATCAGAAATGGAGGGAATAATAAAGATCAAAACCTATTCAATTTACACCTTGTAAAGCCATAATGTCAGTAAGATTGCAAGGGCATAATTTAGGCCGCAGTCTATAGCATACACAGACATAAGCATGTTCTAAGTTTTACAGTCCACTGTATATTCTTATCTATTTCATGCATTCTGTTCCACATTTATTGTATTTAACTTTGTTATAATCCCTTCCTTTTCTCTTCTGCTCTTTGCTTATGGTAGCTGGTACAGCAATCAAAATGTAGAAAATACTTGATAGCCATCAAAGAATTTGGCATATTTTTTTCTTTATTCTTTGTTCAGTATTTCTTCACATTACCCTCTTGTTCTCAAGGACAACAGCATATAAATGTTCTTGTTTCAGTACATCTTGATTTATAGTACCCTCCCCATTCCTTAGTTTTGGTGGTGTAGATAAAATGGAGCCTGTGTCCAAACAAAATTTAGGTTTTGGTATCAATGAGGTTTAAGAAAATAAAAACTTGGATTCCTTCGCTCATTTTTGGGGTATTACTTTGGAACAAATCTTGCATAGCTTTCCTAACATCTGACACCAAAGCAGCCAACTGTTCACCTTTTGGCAGTGCCAATTAAATCTAACATTCTTAAAACAATCCAATTGATTTTAATTTTAAAATGGATGATTTAAGTCTGTATGTGATTGTTCCAAAAAACAAGAAAATAAAAGTGGAGTGATTTAAACTGGCAAAGCATCAAACACCAGCAGTATACAGGGAGCCAAAAACACTTGCAGAGGAAACTGCAATGTCTGTCCTTTCCATCTGATAACTCAGCTAAAGAGTCATTTTTGTTTCTGATCCCCGATGGGGAAAATAAATAAATAACATTAATAAATAAAGGTTGCCCTTAACTATTTAAGTGACACCAGATCAGTCTCAGCACTGGTTAATACATAAACTGTAGCTTTTGTGTTAACTTAACCAAATACCTGACAATGTCTGACAGACCTGTACAGTTGTTATTTAAACAATTTGTTTTCCTAATGATCAAAGTCTTGCTATCCACACAGCTGTGAATTTGCTGACATCCTGGATCCAAAGGAACCATAAGTGTAATAAATCAGATCAAGCTTTGGAGCAGAGTCCACGAACTATGTCAAGCTGTGCTAATTACACTTGGTGGCTTCATTGTATGGATTTGCTTTATTATGGTAAAATGATAAATCTTTTGTGCTGAAACCACACATTTGATTCAATTTGAAGTTCACTGGAGAGAACTTTAAAATGGTAACTTCTGACACTGCCAAACATGCTAGCTCTCTGCATTCACAGAAATAAGAATGGATTTATTAAATTAGTGAAAGCTCGCCAGAATTAGCTGTACTTTCTGGGATCCCAGTTTCCATGGGGGGGGGGGGGGGAATCAAGTTCTTCTGATTATGAAGACTTATCCAATGACTTAACTGCTTTAGGGTGATAATTATACTGTTGATGGAAAGCCTGGGGAGAAAATGAAAAACACCAATAGTGAAAATTTCCCCATTTCTCTTAACAGATCATGACACTGAAAATTAGAGATTCGTTATGTCCATGGGGATGTAAACTGTCCTAAAACTTTGAATTTTTCACCACTGCAATTGGGTAGCTGCTCTTTTTTCCCCTCAGCAGATAAAATCAGTCTGGAGGAATCTGACCCCAGCATGATGCTAATGCTCTGCTTGAAAGTCCATATCTACTCTAATTTCTGATCCCTGTCACATACTCTAGTGGCTCCTAATCCATATTCCATGCTCCAGAAAGGAGCATTCCTTCATGTTTAAAATCACCAATGCCAGGCTGTCCCTGCTGGACTTCAGAAAGCTGACTGTGGTTTCCAGATTCATGGCCACTTGGCCTTAGAGCAAGATAAGACTGCACACGTTTGGTGACCTAAAGCCTGAGGAGGATTGAGCATTGCCATGCTTTGCTCTGCTTCGTCTCCTTCCCTTTCCATCTCATCTATGCTCCACCTCCTCCTCCCTCTTATAGGAGGGGCAAGGGTGGAGGCAGACAACTCAGGAGGAGTCGCAACCATCAGATCTCCATCAGCAGAGTGTACCCCCACACAGTGGTGTTTTCATTAGCCATCTTGGACTGCTTGAAGGCCCCTTGAATTGCTTATGTGACGCCAAGTGGCCTTAGAAAATCTGGCCTGGGGGAGTTTTTGAAATAATTTGCCTTTTTTTGGGTGCATTTTCCATAGAAAGATGCATAGGCCAAATCTGTTCTAAAGCATACTTTCCCCTGCATGTCCAAGGAAAGGAGGACATCTAAAGTTGGGAATACTGGGCTGCATCAAAAGAAGTATTACCAGCAGATCAAGGGATGTGATCATTCCCCTCTATTCTGCACTGGTGAGGCCACATCTAGAATACTGTGTTCAGTTTTGGGCTCCCCACTACAAAAAGAAGGACAGGGACATGCTAGAGAGAGTTCAGAGGAGGACAACCAAAATGATTAAAGGGTTGGAGCACAAGCCCTATGAGGATAGACTGAAAGCATTAGGCTTATTTAGTCTGCAGAAGAGAAGATTGAGGGGGGATTTGATAGCAACCTTCAACTACTTGAAGGGATGCTCTAAGGAAGATGGAGCTCGACTGTTCTCGGTGGTAACAGAGGACAGAACAAGGAGCAATGGTCTCAATTTGCAGTTAGGGAGGTCGAGGCTGGATATTAGAAAAAACTTTTTTACTAGGCGAGTGGTAAAGCATTGGAATGAGCTGCCAAGGGAGGTGGTGGACTCTCCATCTTTGGAGGTGTTTAAGGCCCGGCTGGACAAAACCATGACTGGGATGGTTTAGTGGGAGTGGTCCTGCCTCTGGCAGGGGGTTGGACTAGATGACCTATGAGGTCCCTTCCAACCCTAGGATTCTATGATTCTAAGGTTCCAGAAGGAGAAGCAGCAAATTTTTAAAGCAGTCAAATGCAAAATTCATAAACAGTGAAATGCAGGAAAGGTCTACCAAAAAACAGTATGTGTCCCTTTAACTCATAGTCATTCAGCACATACGGACTCAGCCCTGCTTTACTATTCCTATTACATTTGTTAAGCTACTATGCACAGAGGTATATGCATTTAGTATGCTCAGCACAGTGGTACTCCTTTACACACCGCATTTTAGGGGTGAAATCCTGGCCCCACTGAATTAAGGGACGTTTCACCATTGATTTCAATGGAAAGGATTTTATCTCATGTTTGATAGGTGCCATTTCTACATATGGGAAAGAGAACCTTGGATTTTTAAAGAAAATGATACCTGACAGTCTTTCAAGGTAGTCTGCACTGAAGCTTGATCTCCAATTCTCTGTTGTTTCTTCAGTCTCTTCTCTTGGGTGTCAAACCAAGTTTTCAGAGATTGCACATTGTTTTCATAATCTGTCCAGGATTCCAGGAGGCTTTCCAACAGCTGGATCTGGAAAGAAAATATGTGTGTGTGTGTGTGTGTGTGTGTATACATATCCTAAATGGAACAGCTTCTATGATGAGCAATTAAATAACTCAGCAGAGATGAATGCTGATCAGTACTTTCCTCAGAGTATAAAGTCAAACTCAGTTACATTCATTCTCTATATATTAAGGATTAAACAGCAAAGAATCAACTCAGAAGTATTTTACTGAGGAATTACTCTAATGATCTAACTCACTCATATCCAAACATTGTGAAAACCCAGGAGGAGCTTTCCACCTCAAAGTTTACATGGAATAGAATTTTCTTCAGGTGAATCTTGATATAGTCAAACACCATTCACTATAAATCAACCAAGGAGTTCTGTGGCAGTTTTAAAGACTAACGAATTTGTTTATCGCAAGAGGGATTTTCTCCCACAAAAGCTTATGCGATAAACAAATTTGTTAGTCTTTAAAAGTGCCACAGGATTCCTTGCTTGTTTTGCTCATCTAGATTAACATGGCTACCCCTTTTGGAGCCATCTACTGTGAAGAAGAATGAAAGCCCAAGGTAATTTTAATAAAATTTTCTCCTTTGCATTTGCGGTTAATAAAAACCTGACATTTATTAATGTAATGTGCATTTTCTTTTTAACTTTAAAAAAAGGTTTCTAGGTTATTTCCTTTTCTATTTATGTTTGTTGAGTGATTGGCACAATGGGTGCATAGGAGTTAATCGACTATAAACAAACAAACAACTGTACTCGTGTGTTCTTTGACAGATTAGCAGAATTTGCTGTTTCACTTCACAAGCAAAAAAAAAACAAACAAAAACCAAAACAAACCTTACTGGTGCCCAATTTTAACCGTAACCTGCTACAGTGACAGATTAAAATTATATCAATCTTCTGAGCACCCCAACTAATGGACACTAGAGAAAACAGAAAGCATTTATTCACTCTGCTTCAGTCTGAACACCACAGACATGAACAGGTAAGGAGCATTTGAAATAATTACTAAATGCATTAAGATAAATGTAAAACTGCAAGATCTATAGGTCTATCTAAAAGAAGATCATGTCCATGAGAACACTGACAATTATGTCTACACTAGACATTTGGTTTTGCCAAAGGAGCTGTACTCAGGAGATGCTAAATTACTTCTAGTAGGTCTGCTCCTGAATGAGTTGCATATATTTTTTAATGAATGCTGAAAAGTGGCTTGCCTTTCTCTTACCTTTTCAGTTATCAGGCCCTGGAGAATCTGCCAGCGTCTGTTCATTGCTCCAAGCTGTTCTGCAAAATCAGTTTTGTCACTGCGCTTACTCTCCACATCCTGGCTGCTAATCTGTAGCACAGACTGATTCACAAAGTCTACTGTCAACTGTTTGCAATTTACTTCAATCTTAAAGCCCTGGAAGAAAAGAGAGGGGAGAAGAGAAGGATCCATCATCATTTTTCATGTTCATTCCTGGAGAGTTAACATGGAAAAACAGAATTTTTGGCCTATGATGCAACAAGAGGCCAACTAGCAAAGTATTCTGTCAATACACTACTGAAGAATGAATGTAAAAATATCAATATCCCTGGAAAGCATATTTTCAAAAAATGGTGATTTACCTGTCGTGTACGTATTGTTCTTCAAGATGTGAATGCAGACTTGTATTCCATTCAGGTGTGCCAGGAGTACCAAAGCTGTAGATTTGACACACATGCCCTATACCACCTCATACCGTCTCCTAGGAATACATAAGAGCAGTGACCCACCTCCATGAGTTCCTTTACATCTGAGAAGACAGCATAAGACTGGTGGAGAAGAGCAGTGGGTGGGTTGTGGAATTCATATCTGCATCCACATCTCAAAGAAGAAGTACAGAACAGGCAAATAACCTTTTTTCTTTTTCCACCAGCTGCAGATGTGTATTCTACTCAGGTGACTCACAAGAGGTACCATAGGTGGGGATTACTGTGTCTATTTGAAATGGCAAATACAACACGTTCACAAAAGATTTTAATGAATGGGTGATGGCATAATCACGAGTAAACGTATGTCCACTGAGGTCCAAAAGCTGGCCCTACAAATGCCCAGTATAGAAATAGTTTCAAGATGGCAGATGCAGTGGGGCCCTTGTGGAAAGGGCAGAGAATCTTTGGAGTATTGGCTACATTGTCTTTATGCTGTTTGTTGTAATACAGGGGATAATCCATCTAGAAGTCATTTGCACTGACAATCCCTGATCTTTCATGTAATCAGCATATAAAACAAAGAGAGGAAGCGATTGTCTTGAAGGCTTGGTTTTGTCCAGACAGAAGGCCATCGACCTCCAGACATTTAAGGTAGGTAGATCAGAATGCTGTTTCTGGATGAAAACTGGGAGATACTCTGACTGATTTAAATGAAAAGTTGAAAATATTTTAATTAACAATTTTGGGTATGGCTGCAGAGCTACTTTGTCTTTGAAAAAACACCGTATAAGGGTCTTTTGGCTTAAATGAGGCCAACAGTAGCTGGCCAAAGGGTCAAATCAATGGCTCTAGGAGCTGCTAAAGTTGAAGTCCCAAGCAAGTACCATATCTTTAAAAAGGTGGGAAAAAGAGATGCCCAGTCCTCGGATAACTTACTCAGCAGATTTTCCCACTAACCACGAGTGGTCTACCAAAAGCAGCATGCTGACATCAACCACAGAAATCCAGTAATCATGGGTTTGGAGAATACTAAGGCTTCTCGGACCAGATGATGAAATGCAGAGAGAGCTATAAAGTATACCTTCAAAACTCACATAAAGGTCTGAGGAGCTCAAATAGAGATGACACTCTGCAACATCTTGGATTCTCACTTCTAAAAGCTGTATTTCACAAACAGTAGACCGGATGGAAAATTGTTTCCACTTAGCCAGGTAAGTCAACTTTCTCAACTGCCTCCTCCTACTGGGTAAGATCTCTTGAACTGCACACCCTATTCTCACTTAGTCACTCACAAGCCATGCCATGAGATGGAGGCTGCTTGGCTCTGAATGTTATCATTTGACTGTTATGCTGCAATAGTGTCTCTTAGAGAAGAGACTCAAGTGAAAGACTGTGAAAGTCTGAGAACCAGCACTATCTCAGCCAGCCTGCATTGTGTGTATTAAACTGGAACAAACTTGTTTCAATTGGTGAATGACTGTGGGACCAGAGAGATTGGGATATAGTAACCTTAGTCTCCAGTCCAACATGAAGGTATCACAGTTAGCAAGTATGGACTGTGGTCCATCAAAAGCAAATTTGGTGATATTCCTGTTATCTTTTGCAGCAGACAGACTGACTGAAGCTATGACCCATGCCCAAAGGATGCACCTCAGCATGCTGGTTTTGAGACACCATACATGGTTGTGAGGAAAATCTTCTGCTGAAGAAGTTGGCTAACTGTTCTCAGTGCCAAATCAGAGTGCAGATTCAGGAGTGACATCCTTGGCTACATAAAATTCCAAAAGCTCATGACCTCTTGCCAAACTGGCTAAAATAAGTCCTTCCCTACTTGTTTAAATATTACATTGCCATTGGCCTCTTGGCCAAAATGTGAACAAGAAGACCTTAATACAAGGAAGGAAATCTCAGTAAGTTTGTGAATTGTCCAGACCTTGAGAATTTCCAAAGGGATAGCCGTGTTAGTCTAGTCCAGCAAAAAGAACAAAAAAACCAAGGAGTCGTGTGGCACTTAAAGACTAACAGATTTATTTTTCACATGAGCTTTCGTGGGTGAAAATCCCAATTTGTCAGATGTTTTGAAGATGGGTGAACTTACAGAATGGAATGAAAATAAATGCAAGGAGGAGTAAAACATAGTATTAGGTCATCTTTTAGAATAGGCTGTAGGTCCTGATCTGTTGCAGAGGTCTGACTTGAGGGTTGTATGTGGTGACTAGTCAAGTCAGACCTCTGCAACAGATCATTAAGGACCTACAGCCTACTCTAAAAGATGATCCCTCAATCTCTCAAGCACTGGGAAACAGACCTCTCCTTGCCTACAGTCACCCAACCTTAAACAGATACTCAGCAGCAACTACAGATCTAACAACAGAAACATTAAAGCAGGCACACACTCCTGCAACAAACCACGCTGCCAAGTCTGCCCACAGATCTGCACAATAGATACCATCATAGGTCCTAATCAAGCCTCCTACTCAATCAAAGGCTCATTTACCTGCTCATTTACCTACATCTACTAATGTGATCTATGCCATCATGTGCCAGAAATGCCCCAACACCTTATACATTGGACAAACAGGACAGTGCCTGCTCAAAAGAATAAATAAACAGAGCTGATATCAGAAATCACAAAACAAAAAAGCCAGTTGCTGAGCACTTCCATCTTTCTAATTACTCGATAAATGATTTGTTAATGACCGTCATCAGAGATGTGACTGGGACATCAAGACTTCAAAGAGAAACAGCTGAACTCGAATTAATATGCAAATTAAAATTCTGTGAAAGCAGGATTGAATCCAGACTATGGGTTCTTTTCCCATTACAAAAGGTAATTTAACTTCAGGCTTCCCATGGTTTGAACCTAACAACTGCTCTGATCTGCTGTTACTGTATGACCTGATCCTATGTTTTATACCCCCTTGCATTTAGTTTCATTCCATTCTGTAAGTTCACCCATCTTCGAAGCATCTGACGAAGTGGGATTTTCTCCCATGAAAGCTCATGACAAAAATAAATCTGTTAGTCTTTAAGTGCCACACGACTCCTTGGTTTTTTTTCCACAGCTTGAGGACATTAAAGATTTGTCTGTGGCTCCATACATAACATCTGTGTCCATGAGCCTTTTAGGTGAGCTCCCCAGTCTATCAGAGAGGCATCTGAGAACTATCACAACTGGGACGGGACAAGAAAGGAGAATGCCAGCAGACACATCACTTGGCTCACTCACCACTGTAGAGAATGTAATATTGCTGGTGGGAGTTGGATCAGCTTGTCCAACTGGTGCTTACTTGATGTTAAACTAATTTTAGCCATCCCTGAAGAGTATGTAGACATAGCTCACTATGCAGGTACAAGAAATCATGTGGTCTAGCAGTCTCAAAATGAGTCCAAGTCCTAGTGGATTGGAGAGATCAGAGGACACGCACAGAAGTTGTGAACCATCTGAAATCTCTAATGGGGAAAAAAAAGCAGTCCAACTGTTAAGTCGAGTAGACTTGATGAACTTGATTCTCTTAGTAGGCATAAGTGTGACATTTCCTTGTTCAGGGTGAGTCCTAAATGATTGAAAGTAAACCTGATGAGGCCATGAACCTAGTCTTGGGATGGCCCTCATATCACCTAACAGCTGAGGGAAGACATGGATTCTGTTCTTTCTTAAGCTGACTGCGAGCACCACTATACACTGGTGACGACACAAGACAATAACATGCCAAAGAGAAGTAATGCATGCCTATAATGGTGGTTCCCTCTCACAAAATCATAGTAAATTTCCTGCAAGTGGGCAACACTGTCACATGTTTTGTATATCAATGTCAATGAACCATTTGTTACAACAGAAGGAGGGAACAACTGATGCTAGGTTAACAAACCAAATCTGACTTGCTTAAATAACATTTTGAGAATGCAAAGTCCCAATGAAGGTCTCAGAAGTTCCTTGGACTTGGGGAATCAGGAAATGGCAGGAGTAGAAGCCCCACCCCTGAAACATCAGGGGACTTCCTCAACAGTCCCCAGGTTGAGTAGAGTCTGATCTTCTAAGATACAGACACATGAGATACATCTCTCAAAAAGGGACAGGGAAAATGGTGTGGAGGAAGGATCAAAAGAAACTGGCTTGAACATCCCAGGCCCACAATACTTACTGAACCACTTATCAAGGTTATTGCCTTCTAAGAACAGAAGAAATAAGATAATCTTTTCCCAGTAGTGATGGGGGTGGGGGGAAAGGAGTGGGAAAACTGGGCTGGTTTATTGTTGTCCTCAAAGAAAGGTTACTTCCTGACAGCTGCAGGCAGAAATTAGTTAAAACTGGAGTAAAAGGGCTTTCTCTTCTGAGGCTTACACCTTCTTCTCAAGATTTCTGCCTAAAAGAATAGAAGGGCTTTCCAAAGCACTCATGACAATATTGCTGTGAATGTTTCTATTGATATTTCTTTATGGCTGGATAGCAGCATATGAATCTGTAAATGAGTGCAAAGCCTGGTCAGTCTTGCCCCAAAACAAAGGGCAAGTCCTCAAAAGATTGCTGAATACATGATTCTGTACCATTATTACATAACCATGATGCCCTTCTCATTATAATATGGAGGCTATGACAATAGAGGAAGCCTATGTGACATCGAGAGCTGATTGGTGTGAGGTCTTTGCAGCCAGCCAGTCCTTTGCTATGAAAGCCCTGGACTCCTCTTTTGAGTAGTGTGGCAATTTATCTGTGCAATGAGACACTGCTTCCTAGTTGAGAAAGTCATAGCATTTTACCTCCCCCTCCTTTGGAATCTAATTGCTTCTCCCTGCTGTGATCTTTCATTAATGCAACTAGGGCATTTGGAGCTGTGTGAAAGTAAAAATCACTCAAATCCCTGCAAGAGGATGTAGCATCTCTTGTCTGTACATTTAGCTGATGGGTTAGAGACACCAGAGCAAGCCATAAGGCTTTCATTGGTTGCAAACCAGCTTCATTAATCAGGAGAACTAGGCTACCCTTCCCAGAACCACTGCCTGAAGTGTGACCAACAACTCATGGGTATTTTCCTGTACCAGTTCAGCTTGAACACTGAAAGCTATAGGCACTCTCCAATGGGTACTGCTGTGGTGGAACAAAGGCTCCAGTCCTGGTATGATTTGCACAAATACACCTGAGGGAATACATCTGCAGTAACTTGAAGATGAACTTGTCATTGATGTGCTTGTAGAAAAAATAACCCAAAATTAAAAATAAAATCTTTATGTGCAGATCTATTTATCAGAGTAAGAATGTTACCAGTTTAAAACTTGGACAAAAACAGAGTTCAGAATCACATTCTACATAAAATATTGTCCTTCAAAATTTCATTTGGATAAGATATTTTTCCTATTTGTCTTAAACCACTGCCTAGCATTATTCTGTGCTAGAAAACAATAGTTGCCATCTGTCCAAGAAGTGGCTGAATTTCAGTGATAGGTGATCTTTCTATGTAAAGATTTCATAAATCAATATACAACAACATTTGTCAAGTCCTTTACAGTCTTTGGACAAAATTCAATTATTTGCATGTTGTCTTGCTTTTCCACTGAAGTTACAGAACACAGAGCTGTAGTTAAATGCTGGCATACTCTAAATCTGACGAAATAAATTCCACGTATTTGTCAATTATCCCCACTTAATTACCTTATATTTCTGCAGGTAATTCTGAATGGCTTTATGTCCAACTACATTTTTTATATTCTCTTCATCTTCCTGAATGACATTTTCCATCAGACAAATCCAACTCATAACTTCAGTGATAGCGTGGCGAGAAGGAAGCTTGTCCATCTGGAGCTATAAAGGCAAAACAAGACAATCAGTCTCTGCATTCATTATTCTGTAACCTTAACAGGTCATTTGATCTGGTGTTCTTGACATTGATGAATAGTAAAATATAGCTTCTTTTTGGAAGCGTATTATATAACTGATATAAATTGTACTCATTAATGTATAATTTTCCATATAAGAATATAGCTATGTTTTAAATATTTTTAAACCATCACTTAGTAGTAAACAATAAGCAATTCTGGTTCCACTTCCATTTGTCACTGTTAGTTTAAGTAGGCATGTGGATGAGCCTAAGCAGATTCTACAACTGAATTTTAACCGCAAGTCAGCTCTGACCTCTAATTCCATTACATAATGTACTAGACATGGACAGGTCCCTGAACTGTATCCTATATCCCTTTCCTTATCAGCCAATGGCAAGTCTGTTTCAATGAGTTTCTACCCGTGCCCTCCTCCTATTGCAATTGATTTCTGAATGGATTTTGGAGACTGGTTCTCTTCATTTGCTAAGCAAATGGGCTGTTTTACTTAAGTTATTTTCAACTTTGGGTTTAGCATTTTTAAAAATTAAATTGTGTTGTTCTTTTCTTTTAAAAGGAAAGGAAAATGTATTCTCCCTGAGAGCAGATAATAGTTCTCTATCAGGTTTCTTCTCTATTGCTTTTGAGACAAGCAAAGTATATAATCTGCATTAGAAGACATTTCAGAGGGTTATGGTATGGTACTAATTTGAATGACAAGCCATCTAGTACGGTGGACACAGAATTTTTTTTTTTTTTTGCCAGTATGTGTAGTATTATCATTCTAGCAACATTCCTCATTATATAGTGGAAATTATACCTGCTTAAACCTAAAATATCATCCCTACCAGTGAAAAATAAAGAAGAAAATGTCTTCACTGAGGCCATTATGCCATGTGCAATAGTACTAAAGTTAGGAAAAGGAAAGTATTAAAGTGAAACTTCCTACTTCAGACACCCAACTCCCCAACCCCCCTCAGGCTTGCATCAGCTTTTTCTATATTTTTGTCTTTCCAAGAGTTGAACACTGCCCAGGCAATTTTAGTAGCAGCAACAGCAGCAGCAACAACCACAAAAAAAGGAACAGGGCAAGCAAATAGCCCTTTACAAATAAACTCCTCCTAACTTGACATTTCTGACCACAGGTATTAAAAGGCTAGAGTGTGAGATGCAAAAGTGACTCATTCCTTTCATCCAAATGCATATAATCAAGTTGTAAGAAAACTATATTATAAATACACTTCATTTTATTGTACAAACTGAAGTGAAAAGCCAGGAGTACTACAGCTACACTTAGTGGTTATGGAAGCCAAGGATTCCTAGCACTGACTTGATTTAGACACAGGGTAGGGTAGATATGCAAACTTTCCCACATAACTCTGCTATTTCATATTAGAAAAAGCTTCAATCCCAGTCCAAGTGTAGGTTGTGGAGGGGAATGATGGTTTCTTTTTAAGAGATTGCTTTTCACACAAGTTTCAAATCATGACCAATTCAAGTCAAAATGTGTTTTCATCATTTGAGTTCTCATCAAAAATGACCATCTCTCTTGACATAATTAGCAAATCTCATTCATCCATTATACCACACAGCTGCATTCTAAGTATTTTAAATACAAAAGTTTTTAGTTCAGTGACCATTTCCGTGAGCTGGAGTTGCTGTAAACTTCCTTCCTACCTGATGCAGTTTTTCTTGTACTATGGGAATCTGTGTCAGTAATTCTGTCCACTGGCTGTCAATCTGAGACAGTCCAGCACGCAATGCTGCTGTATCCACTTTCTTCAGCCGAAGGAGCTGGTTCCCAGTACTTAACACAGAAGATTTCTGGGATGATTTGGCATCAACCTCTTTTGAAAACTCCTGTAGAAGAATCATAATTTCATGATGAAAAATGTGACATTAATTAACTAAAACTAACTTTATTCCTCTACTCAAGAAGAAAGAATATCTTAAAATACATTTGGCGTTGGGATCCCCTTATATTTTAATTTAGGTGAAAATAAAAATGATTTCTGAAATGTGTTTTTTAAATTAAAAGTACAAAATCTTTGTACAAGAACAAAAGCCAGCAAGGCCTACAATCAGTGCATGCAATAAAGATTATGAACTATGAAGGGCATTTTCTAGTAATGTTATTCAGACATTCTGTACTGAATGGTGATGTTTAACATTCAGACATTTGAGGGTTTTTTAAAAAAGCAAACAAGGTACTGTACAGCTGGTCCACTCGCACAGACAAGGAGAAAACATTTTTTCACATGCAACACTTTGCTGATGACATATGCATAAACCTGATGAGAATGAGACTGTTTGTTTGCAATTGGATATGAAAAGGCACCTATGACTCCTAAGCTGACTTACCAGGAAAGCATTCAGGTGATCTCTCACCATTTCTAGTTCCTGAGGGACTGTCACTGACTGCCGAGTCCAGAACTCCAAACGATCCATTGCTGATTGTAACCAATGAATCAACTCAACCGATTCACTCTGGTATCTATGAGGATGTTAACGACAAAACAGAGTCATTGGCAATCCCTATCTCTAGTGTACTCCACTCCCTCCACTGGAAACCTGATTTTACGAAGAATATCTCCTTCCACTCCTGAAATCCACCAACAAAAATAGGAAAACATACTGTCTTGAAGGTTTGTAGGATAGCATTGGGGCTCAGCTTGATATGTATATATATATATATATATATATATTTAATTTTTAACCGTGAAGTCTTAAAATTAAAAATGTTAACCACGGCTACAGAAATCTACTTGTTGCCACTTTCTAGCAAATACCATCCCCTGCGCAGAAGCAAGAAGAAGAGAGACCAAACCTACTTTGTCAGACTTCCCTAGCAGAGACCTAGTAATCAGGACCAATAATTAGTGAACAAGTCACATTAAAGTTATTGATATTTTCCTGGTTTGACATCCTGCATACTGAGACAAGCTTTCCCTACTCTTTATTAAGCAGCTGATTTTACAAACTGCAACTAGCACAAAGTGCCTCCATTATGAGCACAGCATCTTACATCAGAGAGACCTACAATTCCATATGCCAGACAATTAGTCCATGGTCATTAGACATAAACCTTGTGTGCCTCCATATACAACCCTGTATACATAGATCATGGACTTAGAGCTCTCAGAAAGTGTAAAGGTCGGTGTAGTGACAGATCTGTCCACCTACCATCAAAAACACATATTGGTATGTATTAAATTTTCAGACAGTGGTTTTATGGTATATGTTTGAGAGTTTCTATGTGAAGAAAATCAGCTGGGACTCTATGGGAGCAGAGACAAGGTATTTTGGGAAGTACAACTTAAACACCCAATTCCTTGATGGTGGTTTTTTTTTTTTTTTTTAAAAACAAACTTGAAAACATAACTCTCCTTGATTTTAATGTCATAGGATCAGGTGTTTAATCATCTCATTTCATCTACCTTGTCCAGTGCTTAAGTATAGTCTCCAGTCTGTGTAATTCCTTGGTCACTTTGCTGGTGTTACTTAGCCAGTGCTCTCCTAAATGGTTCAGCTGACTTTCAAGCTCTGAACAGCTGATAGAAAAGAGTAGCCTTTTCCCATCATCCAACACCTGGTAAAGCTTGGGCTGGTGTTCAGTCAGGCTAGATTTCAGGCGCTGTAATGACAGAAGACAGGAAAGACAGATCTGTAGTTTCTCAATACTCTATTTCCTCAAGGCCCCATTTTCCCTTTGCTGTGCTGTATGGTATGTCAAATTCCCTCCCTGTTTCAAGGGCTATCTTTGAATTCAAACTCTCAAAAACTACAGCTCAAGCAAACGCCTGCTGGACCTCCATGTTGATCAGTTACCATTCCAGAAAGTGCCTATGTTAAAAATGAGATTTCAACAAGGTGTCTGTATGCCTGAAATTCCAGGCAAGAGGCTGAAACCTACTGAGATGAAAGAAGACTTCGAGTTAAATTCCATGATTGCTCAGTACCCTTGACGTCAATGGAAATTAAAAGAGCTCAGAGTCTTGCACGATTAGGCCTTCTGATACCAACTGCAATGCTTTATAGCCCCTGTATTGATTGTCCTCAGCAACCAGGCTTCATACCCTTCACCTTCCACCATCATAGGGACCTTCAGCTACGCATGAACACAAAATTGCCAAGCATTGTAGGTGAGGAGAAAGATGCACAAGGTTAACCGTGCAGTGATTAAAGAAGAAAGGTCACAGTGTTACAACAGGAAGCTAAGATTGTGTGTTTAATTCATGTGACGGAGGTCCAACTGAGAGAAAATGGTGGGAGGTGCCCAGAATTGTACACGTGAGGCACACATGCTGAAATGAAAGGCTGATAACAGACAGATGAGAGAAGAACAGAGATCTCATTACCTGCCAACGAACAACTAACGAAATACAGTCACTAGACGTTTGAATAAAGGTTCCTATAACTGCATGCATTCAATGATCAGATGCACATTGTGCATTTTATATTAAAATTATGCTGTAATCAACCATGACATGGAGTGTTTGATACCACAAGTACCATTAATATGTTAATTTCCACAATTATTCCTATTCTCTTTTCCATGCTGACAATCCTATCATAGTCAGGTGACAGAGTGCCTGCCTGTCAGTACTACCTTGGCCATGTCAAAAGAAACATGGAAAATTTTGTTTTTTGACAAGCTGGAAGTGACATCTTAAGGATTTACTCTGAAAAGTGAAGGCCCTATAAAAAAAAATTGTTAAATTTCTATTTTCCCCCCTCCCCTGCAAAAGCATTTATTCTCAGGGAACAAGCTGAAAAATTTCAAGGCAGCCATACAGCTTTCATAAACTTCAAACCTTTATAGGATATATAAAATCTGAGAATGTGGGGTGTTTTTTTTTTTTTTTAAATGACAACATCAAAATAGAAAAATATTTGCCTGTAAGAGAGCTTTGGTTTGAACACCCTGTGTTCATACCACATACATTACTGTAATAATTCTTGCAAGCAAGATGCTTTGTAAGGTACCATTTCAAAACTCATGATTTGCTGATCAGTATCATCCTGATAAAATGTGTGTGGCAACATTGTTTCTAGGCACCTAAGATATCCTTATGTGATCTTATTAACACATGTTTCAAAGCTCTATCCTAACTGAGGTTCACAAACAGGGCTGTGCCATACAAAGGAATGTATGTTTAGAGCCCTGCACGGATACAAAAATGTGGAACTGCATCCGATCCGCATCCGCTCAGTAATAACATTAATCCGATCCGAAATCCGCATGCCAGGATTTACTTGCATCTGTAACCGCAGCTGCAACCGAGCTTCGGCTCACATACAACTATTCAGACTTTGATTGGTTCATTCCCCATATGGGTCCCACCCACTTTTCCTTTCTTGTTTGTGGTTCGCATGCTGTGCTATCAATCAGATTTCTTTGCCCACCTATGAAATCTCTGATTGACAGAAATGGCTTGCCAACTGGAAGCAAGAAAAGGAAGAAGCTGGCAGGGGAATGAGCCAATCAAAGGCCAGCAGTGAGTCTCCAAGTCCCACCTTGAGACTCTGGCAGATCACAATCTAGGATTGGCCAGAGCGCTTCCTGCTTCCCCTGTGCAGCAGCTTCTGCAATGGATCCCACTGTGATAAGGTAACAATAAAAGATGCATCCATGAGTTGATCTGCAGCAATGGGTCTGCGGTTATCCGCACCCGCACCCGTGGATGCGGATACCCGCGGATCTGCAGTGGATACCCGCGGATTTGGAGGGCTCTATGTATGTTCTGTCAAATTTTCATTTAAGTGGTAAACAGAGTCATCAAGCAGGAAGGTAAACAAAAAGTTCAAACAGGTGAGAGAAAGCCAGCAGGAACATCCACTCCTAAGCTTTCAGTCCACAGTGAAGCACCTAATGTTCCAGCTGGTGAATAGAAATGTAGTCAAGAAAAAAAAGAATAAGCCATAGCATCCACTAAAACTCAGCTGTGAATGCATCAGAAACCCGGTTGGAACTGGGTTGGACAATTCATCCAGCTGGCAGATAAGTGGGAAAGGCAAAAGACAGGCATACTATATCTGTCAAGACAGAATATAGCAGAAGACTTTGCTGTAAGGTGAGACTAAGAATGCAGGATTTAGTGGAAATCTCAGAACTAGACTACTCGCTTTCACATGATTATGAGATTTAAGACGAATGATCACAAAGTACGGTGAATCATGTTTGATAATCCCACATTGCCACTGACCTGATAAAGCGTGATACGATCTGTCAGCCTTTCCTCTGTCTCCTCTACCAAACCAACAGTAGGGATACTACTTTCAACAGCCTCTAGCTGTCTGCTGAGCTCCTGATAGTCCTCATCCAAATGTGTCCAGGTCTGCAGGAATAATTTATATTATGCATACAGTGAGTAATTGCATTGGCCTATAGGCTTTTACTTCCAACTACATTTAAAAATATCTGCATTCTTCACATAAAATTTCCCACAGCATTTCCACAATGCCAAGGGAAATGCACAGTGCATACATAATATAATGTTATCTCTATTACAGGCATTCAGATCAGTCATTAGTCATGTGCCCAAGTTACAGGCCTGGCTTCTTGGAAGAAGAGATTTTCTTCTCCCTGGCAGGTAAAGTCCATTTTGCTTTCAAAATATTATACAGCTAACAGTATGGTTTGGCTGTTGCACCGAATGCTCCCCTTGCTTCACAACAGATAGGCAACAAAGACTACATATCATCCTCCACTCTCACATAGGGAAATATGTGACCAAGATTCACAAACTCTGCCTTGCCTCTGCAGTCACAAGAGAGATGCATTCCTAGCAGTGCATCATTACAGAGAGACCAGAAAAAAGAAACCCCCTACCTCTAGAATGTATTCCAGCTCAACACCCCGCTTATGAGCCTGTTTTAATACAGCAGAGGCTTGTGCCATCTGTTTTGTATGTGACTGAGTTTCCGTCAGGAGAGCAAAACTGCTTATCTTTCTATAAAGCGTTTCTGTGAGGATCATGTGAGATTCCAGACCCTGGAAATATTCCTGAAAGGATTCAAGAAAAGAAAAGACCACAGTGTACCAGTTAGACTCAAGTCTCCATAAAACAAAAATAACCAGAATCAAAGGTGATCTGCTGTTATTACGGGAGGCTTTATAAGTATCTGGAGACATATAACTTTTTCTTACCGCCAATTGCCATATAAAATCTTATTAATTCTTTTCTCCGGTGTTAATCTGTAAACTACAAAATGGGTCCTAATTTACACTATGCAACATAATCAGGTATCAGAGAAGAATGTCAGAAAATGTTGGTGTACAAAGCAGTCATAGTTTCTTGTTTATTGAAACCAGCAGCAAACCAAAACCATAAAGAGAATGGCATTAACTAGTGTAGAAATCAGTCTACTTTTCTCATTCTAAAGTTTGCCGTCTATTCCTGACAATAGCTTTAAGCTGTCCAGACAGTTGCTTTCAAGCCATAACGTAACAGTGAGAACAATGATACATCATAAGAGAATTCCAAAGGTTCTCCATTTTCACAAATGCATCACATTAGTTATTCAGTCAGATTAAACTAGGATGAGTAAGAAAGTGACTACCATGATATACAGCATTTACTCAACATGAAAATAGTGTAGAGGCTAGCACCTCTGCTTAACATGCAGAAGGCCCTAGGTTCAAGCCCCAGGGGGTTGGACTCAATGATCTCATGAGGTCCCTTCCAACCCTATGATTTGATTCAATTTGATTCGTTTCTATTCTACTTACAGCAAGAGCACTTGACAAAATATCCAGGTTAGGCACTGATGGTGCACTCGACACCATTTAGCTGCATTTTTAAAATTTATCCAAAACTGAGCTAGCAGTAAATCACCATTAAAAAGCCTGACGTATATCCCAGTGTGAAGGCTGGCTAATTTTGTGGCATGAAAGATGAGGATTTTATTTAGCTTTCAAATAAACAGGTACCCCCCACCCCAATGCACATATTTTTACCTTGTGTTTGTCTAGTAGCATCTGGACTTCCTCCTTGGAAGCAATAATAATCTTCTTGTCACCTGCCATCTTTTCTTGGCCAGTTTCTATCAGGTCAGCCAGGTCCTGCAAAGCTCGTTCATATTGACTCTTAAGGGCCAGATTCTGGTTCAGTCCACTGTGTCTGGATCCAATGATCATCATCAGCTCATCATACATGTCCTTGGGAGAGAGAAGCAGCAACAGTGTTCCTCATTTCATGCACACACTTCTACTGAACAACTAAACTCTCACATTACTTATAAGCCAACCTACCACAGATGTGCTCACTTTATGCAAATAATGTTATTGTAATCAGAAAAAGCAGAGATAGTCCTGTGGCACCTTATAGACTAACAGATTTCTTCAAGCATAAGCTTTTGTGGGCTACAACCCACTTCATCAGATGCATGAAGTTGAAACTACTGTGGAGAGGTATATATACACATCAGAATGGAGGAGGGCAAGCATTAGCAAAGTCAGTTTGAGAGCAGATGGGGCCCATTCACACCAGTAGGTCAAAGGAAGAGAATGTGTGAACAGATGAATCATTTTTTGTAATGTGCTAAACATTCTAAGTCTCTATTCAGACCCAGTCTAATGGTGTCAAACTTGCAGATTAGCTTCAACTCCGCAGTTTCACGCTGAACTCTGTTTTTGAAGGCACATGATAGCATATACCACATCAGTGGATGTGCAGGTGAATAAGCCCCTGATGGTGTGGCTAATGTGGTTGGGGCCTGCGATGGTATCCCTGGAGTCAATGTGTGAGCCGAGTTGGCAACAGGGTTTGTTGCAAGGATAGGTTCCTGCACTGGTGTTCCTGTTGTATGGTGTTTGGTTGCTGGTGAGTATTTGCTTCAGGTTGGGAGGCTGACTATAAGCAAGGATAGGCCTGCCTCCCAAGGCTTGAGAGACTGTGGGACCATCTTTGAGGAGAGGTTGTAGATCTTTGATGATATGTTGGAGAGTTAAGATGGGGACTGTAGGTGATGACCAGAGGTGTTCTGTTGTTTTCTGTCAGGTCGGTCCTTTAGTAGGTGGCTCCTGGGTACCCATCTTGCTCTGTCAATTTGTTTTTTCACTTCACCAGCTGGGTACTGTAGTTTCAGGAATGCCTGGTAGAGATCTTGTAGGTGTTTGTCTCTGTCTGAGGGGTCGGAGCAGATCTGGTTGGACCTTAAAGCTTTGCTATGGATGATGGATCGTGTAATGTATCCTGGGTGGAAGCTGTAGGCACATAGGTATGCATTGCAGTCAGTTGGTTTGTGGTATAGAGTAGCGTTAATGCATCCATCTCTTATATGTATGATAGTGTCCAAGAAGTGGATTTCTTCTGTGGATTGGTCGAGGCTGAGGGCTGAAGTCGATGGTGGGTGGAAATTGTTGAGGTCTTGATGGAATTTTTCCAGGGACTCTTTCCCTTGGGTCTAGATGATGCAAATGTCATCAATGTAGTGCAGGTAAAGCAGAGGCAATAGGACGAGACGCAAGGAAGCGATGTTCTAGGTCAGCCATAAAGACGTTGACATACTGTGGGGTATGCGGGTGCCCACAACTGTGCCACTGACTTGGAGGTATAGATCATCCCCAAATCAGAGACAGTTGTGGGTCAGGACAAATTCACAAAGTTCAGTTACCAGGTGTGCTGTGTTACCATCCGTCAAACTGTTCCTAATGGCTTGTAGTCCATCTTTGTGAGGAATGTTGGTGTAGAAGGCTTCTACATCCATAGTGGCTAGGATGGTGTTTTCTGGGAGACTACCAATGGATTGTAGTTTTTTCAAGATTTCAGTTGTGTCACGGAGATAATTGTGAGAGCTGATGGCGTAGGGCCTGAGGAGAGAGTCCACATAGCCATACAATCCTGCTGTGAGAGTGCCAATGCCTGAGATGATGGGGCATCCAGGATTCCTGGGTTTACGGATCTTGGGTAGTAGATAAAATACCTCCTGCGGTGTGTCCGTGTAGATGTGTTCCTGTGCTTTCTTAGGGAGTTTCTTAAGCAGATGTTGTAGTTTCTTTTGGTGGTACTCAATGGGATCAGAGGGTAATGGCTTGTAGAATGTGGTGTTAGAGAGTTGTCTGGCTGCTTCCCGTTCATAATCTGACCTATCCAGGATGACCACAGCACCTCCTTTGTCAGCCTCTTTCATTATAATGTCAGAGTTGTTTTTGAGGCTGTGGATGGCATTGTGTTCTGCACAGATGAAGTTATGGGGTAACTGATGCTGCTTGTTGATAATCTCAGTTTGTGCGCATCGGCGGAAACACTATGTAAAAATCCAGCTGTTTCGGCCCACAGGAGGAGTCCACGAAGAATTCTTTTTTGTTGCGTTGGAAGGAAAGTGTCCGTGGGTTGGTGTGCTGTTTAGTGGTGTGGTGGAAATATTCCTTGAGCCAGAGATGGCGAAAGTAGGCTTCCAGGTCACTGCGGAACTGTATTGTGTATGTGGGGGTGGCAGGGCAGAAAGACAGTCCCTGAGACAAGACAGACTCTTTCTGCTGGGTTGAGTGTATAGCTGGATAGATTTAAAATATTATTGGGTGAGTCCAAGGTACTACAGATGTGGTCCCTTGTGGCATGTAGGATTTTTGATAGTTTAATGTCTTTTTTCCTCTGTAGAGAAGCAAAGTGTGTGTTGTAGGTAATGTGTCTGGTTTTGCTAAAGATCAGCCATGCGAAAGCTACTGTGGAAGTCTGGCTTTCCATCAAGGTCTCCAGTGTCGAGAGGTCTTTTTTGTTCTTCTCCCATTTGCTGTACAGGATGCTGATCAGATGGTTTTGTAGGTTTTTTTTGAGTGTGTGTGACACAATCTCTCACCATAGTCCGTGTGGTATGTTGATCATAATGGATTTTTAATTTTCAGTCCATTTGGTATTATGTCCATTTGTTTGCATTTAGAGAGGAAGATGTTGTCTGTCAGTATCTGTGCAAGTTTCTTTATGAGGTTTGTAGATTTCCATTTCATACGGTTAAATTCAGTGCCTTCCATGGTAGAATTTTCCAGAGGGGTAGCTATGTTAGTCTGTGTATAGGCTGGGTCTGAACAGAGACTTTGAATGGTTAGCACATTACAAAAAGTGATTCATCTGTTCACCCATTCTCTCCCTTTGAGCTACTGGTGTGAATGGGCCCCATCTGCTGCACTTGCCCTCCTCCATTCTGGCATGCGTATATATACCTCTCCACTTCATGCATCTGATGAAGTGGTTTGTAGCCCATGAAAGCTTATGCTTGAAGAAATCTGTTAGTCTATAAGGTGTCACAGGGCTCTCGCTGCTTTTGCTATACACAGACTAACACGGCTACCCCTCTGGAAAATTGTAACTAGAGCTTGTCTTCTCATACAAAGCTGCAGCTGTGCCTCTAGAGCACTTGAGAGAAGATGCTTCCACACCGACAGAAAAGTTTGTCTCATTGGCAGAGTTAATGCACTCCCAATGGGCAATAGGTATGTTGATGGGAGAAGGGTTCCTCATCAACACATCACAATCCACACCAGGACTAGTGTGGGACAAGGGGTATGGATTTTTCACAGCTAGTGACATTTATACAGCTATATGTCTGCACAGTAGACCTGGTCAAAGTATCTGAGCTGGGAATCTGCAAAGGGAGTTAACGGACACTGCAGACACACTTAACCTACCAGTTAGTTAATAACTCAGTGTTTCATGAGAAAACTAGATGAGAACTGAGCACTTGAGATTTGTATTTAAAAATGAAGCTAACAGAATTTTAGTGGCCTTGCTTGAGCAGCAGAGCAGTTGCAGAAAGGAGGACACACCCAGATATGTTAGGCCTCATTTTTAATTATAATAAGATCCTTTTACACTGCTCCAGGAGCATAAACAGGCCTTAGGTCAGGTCTATACTATAGACCAATATTGATATAAATGTCTCTCAGGAGTGTGAAAAATCCACACCCCCAGAGCAACACAGTTATACCAACCTAACTCCTGTGTGGACAGCACTATGTTGATGAAGAAGCTTCTCCTGCTGACATAGTTATCAACTCTCTGGGAGGTGGATTAACTATGCCAACGGGAGAAGCTCTCCAGTCAGCATAGTCTCATCTTTACTAAAGCACTACAGCAATGTACGTGAAGCCAAGCCCTTGCAGTCAGCCAAAAAGACCACTAGACTCTTCCTTACATAGACAGCATTCCTGACCACTGTTAACCTATCATAAGGCCAGTAAACCAATGCTCCCTGGCAGAGGAGATGCACTGGGATCATGGATGGAGTGTTGTACTACAGCTATTCTCTACCTTTCAAGAACCACAAAAAGCAACCACTGCATAACTTGTCCTGTCCATCCCTATATGTAAGCTGTCACAGACAGCTAAAAAGAATGACAATGAACCAGGAAAAATCCTTATGAGTTTGTAATAAGAGAAAAAACTAGTAAGAGGTAGCTTATTGTTTCTCTGGATTAATTAAGTTTCAGGTTTCTTTTTTTTTTCTTAATTAAATTACTTTGTGTCCAGAAATTTACAGTTATCCCTTTAAGCAGAGTTAGAAAGTCATGAGATGAAGTCTGAAGTAGAGAGAGGTAAAATGACTACCTTAAGGCTGTAGATGGCTACCTGTCCCAGAGTTAAAAGGGACAGGTAGCCACAATACATGCTGGTAGATGTTCCTATAAAAGAGAAATAACTTGGCAGGGTGACTTTTAGTGGAAAAAGACTGACTTCTCACCTTCCTGAAAATTAAGGAGTTTTACTTGTAAGACAGTACAAACAGAAAAGATACAAACATTACAGAAAATAGATACATATCTCTTTGAAATAATTAAATGCAGATGGAACACAGAGGTCAAAGCTCTGGAAAGAAGACAGGCCATCGTACAGCAAATATGCACATGCTTAATTTTGTCCACCCAAGTGGACAGTGGGACTACACATAAAATGGAAGATAAGCATGCAGGATTAAGCTCACAGATGATACAAAAGTGTTAAATACAAGGAGGAGGAGGATGTTGCGGAGAAAATCATAAATCAGTTAATACATGGTGTAGTGCTTTGAGGCATATATTTTCACAGACTATGTATAATGAAGTGGTTATTTTATTATCACATAATTTGCTGGGGGGGGGTGTCATACCTGGAGTTTAGATAGCTCTTGCATAGAAGGTTGGTCAATCTGCAGCTTATCCCCACGCTTCTTTAATTTGCTGATTCCAGCATCTAATTCCTTCAAACCATCTTCTGCCTGCAGTATAGCCTGTATGAGGAAATTGCAACATTTAGTTAGAATGTCTCATAATAATCTTGTGCCTGCACTATATGATTACCCTGTACTTGAACTGTTTAGATTTGAAGTATTAATCTAGTCATATTATTTTTAATAGCAAGTTTTGTACTCATGATGTTGACCTGAAAGCCCTGGAGACTGAATAACCTGCAGAAATAGATTACAGGGAGCAGAGATGGCTGTTCAAGATAGTTTTAGTTTAAAGGTTTATTATAATATGGCTCTTTTATACCACATATACTGGTCTTATACTGAATATTTTAATTGTTTAAAAGAAAACCCAATTTTAGGCTCAGTACTACTGATTAGTAATATGTGCTATTTATAATGAAAACTATTTTTAATAAAAACACCAGAGATGCATTTGGTGCTTTAACAATTTAAAACTAGGCTCTCTTCTACCACTCACCACCACAGTGTTAGAGAATCTCAAACAATTTCACCACACAATGGCCCTGAGGCTGAACCACTGAAGCACACAATCTTTGTCCTCAGTATGCAACCCAACATTGCTGTCAGATAAGAAAATATTACTAGCTCCTTTTGTAGATGGTAAAGTGAAGCACATATTAATTAAGGGCTGGATTTACAAGACCTCTCAGTGACAGTTTAACTCAGTGGTTCTCAAGCTTTTTGACTCAAAGGTCACAGTTATTTTTACAACCATGAAGGGTCACTAGTCTCTGCCAGCAGTCAGACAGAAGACGTCTTCACTGATATCCCACCCTCCTGGCTGCAGCAGGGAAACCACGCACATTGTAGCCACACGTGTTCCACCTCGGTCCCTAGGCAGTGGCTCCTTTTTGCAGCCATGAGACAGGAGATCAATGGTCCTCTTCCTCTGGCTCCTGCAGGGCCACTAGCTCTTATGGACCAAGGTGGAACATTTTCTTGTGTTCCCTGTTACAGGCAGTGGGAAGGGAGCCTGCACTGATCTTGTAGCCCTGTGGCAACATGCTCCGCCTAGGTCCTTCGGTTTTCAATACCACGAAGAATAAAAACACGGGACAAAAAACATCTAGGTTGAGGTTAATTATTCATTGTTTATTTCCTGCTAGAAGATATATTCCTCAGTTTGAAGAAAAAAAAAAACCCAAAAAACCAGAATGTTGAGGTCAGGATATGAACATCTCAGACCACCAAAAAATGCCAATTGTTTTCAATCACCAGCAAGACAAACATACTGATGACATGTAGGTTAAGGACTTGTCCTTCTAAATGTCTATATTGAAATGACAATACTTTTGAATGTTCTCTGTGAGTCCATATCAATCTTAGTTGCCTTACTTTTGTGTGTATTCTGTACCCACTCTTTTTTCACAAGTATTTAATGTTTTGCACAAACACACTTTTAGAAATGCACAAATGTTATTTTCTCACACAACGTAGAACATAAACATCTTCTCCCACACAGACGGATCTTGTCCTATTTAGCAATCTTAAGCAGCAATTTTAAGTAGAAAGTTCCTATTTGATCATAATAGATATTTAACAATACCTGTATTTGTTCCGTTTCAGGTCGCTCAGCTACCTCTGCTAGTTTCTGCAGAACTATGTACTTGTTATCAGCCAGTGATGTAAACAGCAGCTTTATGTCATTCTAGAGGAAATAAGAAATTTCAAGTGAAGTTTTAAAACAGAAAAATTATAGCAAATCATAACCTTCTATAATTGCTATGAGTTATCTCAGGAGGTCATCTAGTCCAATCCCTTGCTCAAAGCAGGACCAACCCAACTAAATCACCCCAGACAGAGCTTTATTAAGCTGTGCCTTAAAAACCTATAAGGATGGAGATTCCACCACTTCCTTAAGTAATCCATTCCAGTGCTTCACCACCCTTCTGGTGAAAAACAATTTTCCTAATAATTAAATGTTAATCCCTTTCCAAATGAAGATACATTACTTCTTGACGCAGAAAATGGTATGTTACTTGTATGTATTCAACATAGAAATTATGAACACAAATGCATACAGTCTAGTACGTATTGAATTAGACGTTAGATGTGCAAGATGCTTTCTGATCAGATGTGATATTACTGACCACTCCAAAAAAGGTGAAATACTTATGGAAATGTAATTTTCAGGCAGGTAGGCATGAAAAACCACTATGTGGGCCTTTTCTATTCTAATTCAACACCACAAATTCATACTTCCATCAAGAATGCCTTATTTAACAAAAATGAATAAAATTACAGCTCAAAATACTTCTAACAACTCATTTTAGCTATCAGGCTTTTTCTTTTTTTTTTTTCCTAAGAAAAAATATGTTGTTTGACTAAACTGAGAAAATCTAATATGGAAGTCAGCAGACCACAACAAACATGGACCCCAATATTGGCATTTCAGAGTCACTTGTCACAACAGAACAGTATTTTTAATGTGTTCTGTTTTTCAGCAGCATCTTCAATCAATCCTTTAGTACTTTCTTCTTTGCTCACATATTTATTCCATCCTTGCTCACAATCTCAGAAAGAATAAAAAACCATCACCACATTTTCAAAGAAACACAGCAAAGGCAGAAAACAGCAGTGAAATATTTTTACTTCCATATGATCACTTCTTATGTGATAGTACCTGAGGTACTGCAACACCACACCCTTCTGGTCTCTTTTTCTCTACCCCAGTCAGGTCTTTTACACACCACTCATTGCAACTGTTTGTTTCATCTGTGATAGAGCAAACCTTCTCTATGAAGTTTGGAGTTTACAACAAAGGAGAGCCCACTAGCTGTGTGCTTAGTGGGGAGTTTCAAATACATGGAGAATGAGGGCACTAGTTCAAGATGAGACAGCAAAATCTTTTTGCTTCATTCTTGACTGTAATGAAATCCTTATTAAAATACTTATTTGTGTTGTGATCCCGATCTAAATAGAGAAAGAGGGCATAAGAACGTATATAACAATCTGATTGCAGCTACTGGAAGTTCCAATTCCTGTAAGAGACCTACTAAATTGACTGGCAATGTATGCTTTATTTGGTAAGAAAAGGGGAGGAGATGGAGGTAATTATATGCACAGATTTTTCTCCACAAGGTAGTCACTTGTGGTAGGTTCTGCTAGAGGATAATGGTATGGTGTAAACAAAAGTTGAGAATGTAGATATCAGCCAAGGCTACTGTTTGATACATATTTTGTGCTGTATCCAAACTTGTCAACAAAACACTTTGCTGTGTGTACCTTAGGGATCTGAATGCTATAGTTGCTTTTATTTTTTCTTAAGTATAGCAGTCAAAGACTGATGTTTATTGTAATACCATTAATATGTGTTATTATTAGATAAAATTCACTGTAGACCATGGGGAATTATACATACAACTATTTTGCTAACAATAAATGTGAATTAGAAATCTGGCCCAAATTTTTAACAGGACAAGTGATTTTGGCTGTATTCATATTTGATATCCAACCTGAGACATCATAAAGGGTCCCGTATTTTCAAAGTATGGGTCTTCAGCACTCTGCGTGTCAGATTTTTATTTTATTTTTTAAGATGCCACAAGTCAGACACCAAAAAGTTAACATTTCTAGTCATTTTTGAAAAACTGGCCTTTTAAGATCCACATGTCATGTGGAAATTTCACCATTTGGTATGTAATTTATTTATTAATAGACTAAAACTTTTAACAGATAACGTGAGAAAGGGAAGGAAGGATCTAGAGAATTCCTGGGGAATAAGCATGATACCTGGAAGGTGAGGATTTGCTGAAGTCTCTCTTTCATCTGATGGCACCTTTGGTTTACCGTTGACTCCAGCAAGTGCAGCCTCCCCAACAGACAGTCCAAAGTGTCCTCTATAACATCTTTGTTATCACAGTTCTTAGGAAATGTTTCAGAAAACAAATTCTTGTTCTTATCCATTTCTTCTGACATCTCTTTAATATCTTTGGCAAGAGACTGGAGTTTGTAAAGAACAACAGAACACTTTCTGAAATTAGATACTAACGAGTAGACAAATCTATTGTTTTGCTTTAAACTACCACCCTTTTTTACTATGACTCATTCACATTAGACTTTAAAGTCATGCTAAAGAACCCAGGAAATCTTTACAATAACAATAAAAGGCCACTTCTCTGAGGGGAAAACAAAACAAAACAAAAACAAAAAAAACCCTCTGAAACACAAATGGGCTGTGCAAGAGAACCCTTAGTCTGAACAAGGGCTGTCCTGCAGCCAGATGCTGCAGAATGAAACCTTCCCTTCCACCCAAGCAGGGTATGGTTCTTGTGAATCTGCACTCTGCAAACATCCAATAGCCACACCCCATCCTTTGCTCTACTTCACTCCAATTTCTATGTACTAATATGGAGATCCCCCATCTTGAAGGAGTACATAGTCTTTCATAGTGTGCCTTCCTTACTGCTTAGACTACTCCCGCCAAAGTAGTGGTCTCATTTTGGCAGTGGTTTTGAGGTTTTATCATCTTTCTGCACAAGCTTGTATATTTATTCCAGTCAAGGAAAACAGGCATAAGGGCATCCAAAAGTTCAAAGAAGTCTGATTTTTCCTCCTCTTCTGACTAGACAATATTGGGTCAGATTCTACATTCTAAAATCAGAAGTCACTTTAACACTTGGTGTGATGTAGGCAAAAGCAGAATTTGGCTTATTCCATGCAACTGTGGATAGAAAGGATTGAATAAACCTACACCATCCCTGACAAGTGTCTGCCATTAATGGAGATTTTTAAAAGCAGGTTGGGCAATCTTAACTACCTTATTATTATGAAGCTTTTCCTAATATATAACATAAATCTTCTTTACTGCGGGTTAAACCAATTACTACTTCTACTTTTGGTGGATCACGATACTCTTTATGACAATCTTTTTATATGCTTGAAGGGTTAATGCCCCTAATCAGCCATCTCTTCTCTAAACCAAACATGTTCCCCTCCTCTTAGATTTTTAACCTTTCCTTATAGCTTGTTTTCTAAATCTTTTTATCATTTGCTTTTTTCACAGCTGTATCACATTGTTCACCTGTATTCACTGTTGACTGTATTATTGTTCACCTATATTCAACCAGAGATCCTCTATAATCCTCAGATTCTTTTCAGCAGTTTTACCACCCAGTTATTCCCCATTTTATATCTGTGAACTTGATGTAGTACTCTGCATTTCTCTATACTGAATTTCATCTTATTGATTTCAGACCAGTTCTCCAATTTATCAAGATCATTTTGAATCACATTTCTGTCCTCCAAACTGCTTGCAACATCTCTCATCTTGATGCCATCTGAAAATTTTATAAGTGGATGACCTACTCTACTCTCCAACTGGACTCACAACTGACACCTGCCTAATGCCCTGAAATGCCATCCTGGTGTGAGGGCAAAACATTAGTAGCTATTCTTTGATTATGTTTTTTCAGCCACCTGTGCACTCACTTTATAGTAATTTTATCGAGACCTACTTCCCTGGTTTACTTATGAGAACAACAAAGCCTTCCTAAAATCCAAATATGTTGTCCCTACTGCTTCCCCACACCCATTACGCCAGTAACCCTGTCAAAAGATGAAACAAGGCTGGTTTGGTATGATTTGCTCTTCGCAAATCCATATTGGCTATTGCTTATCATTCCATTATTCTAGAGGCTTCTAAACAGACTGTTTAATAATTTGTTCCAGTATCTTTCCACATATTGACATTAACCTGACTCATCTATGATAATTTTCCAGGTCCTTCTTCCCCCCCTTTTTAAAGATACGTACTTTGTTTGCCAGTCTTTTGAAACTTTGCCCATCCTCTATGAGTTCTCAAAGATAAGTAATAATGGTTCTGAGATTACTTGGGCTAGTTTCTTGAGTACCTAAGCTAATGTTACCAGGCTCTGCTGATTTGAATACTTCTCATCTAAACATTACTTAACTTGTTCTTACCCTATTCTGGCTTGCGTTGCTCTCCCTCTGTTAGTATTAATTGTGTTAATCACCTGGTTACAATTAACTGTTTTAGTGAATACTTTAAAAAAAAAAGGCATTAATCACTTCAGCCTTCTTCCATACTAAGTAATGCCCTTTCTCCTTAGCTTTTTTGTTGCACTTACTATATTTCTAGAACAACGTCTTGTTGTCTTTTATGTTCCTTAAAAGGTGTAATTCACTTTGCCCCTATAATCTTGTGCTATTCTTTTGTATCCATCCTTGGTAATGTGTCCTTATTTCCATTTTTTAAAATTCCTTTTTGATTTTAGGGCATTAAAGAACTGATACAGTCATGTTAGTCTCTTGCTGTTCTTCCTCTTTCCTTTGCATCCGGATAGACTACTTTTGTGCCTTAAATATTGTCTCTCAGAAACTTCCAGCTTTCTTATATTCTTTTTACCTCACAGACTTCCTTCCCGTGACATCTTACTTACCAAGTCTCTAAGTTTGTTGAAATCTGCTTGTAACAAATTCATTATGCTTACTATGAGAGAGTCTTAACTGGAAGGAAAAACACGTATGCCAGCTGTATTCAGTTATGCTAAACTATTATTTTGGAGTCTTTTCTCACGAAAATAGAAAGCAAAACAGAACTTGAGTGGAAAAACAAATACTTACTTCCTGGTTGTAGAGGCAAGTTTCTGCCTCTTCTGGAAGCAGGGCTGTAGCAACAAACAAGCATTCTTCCACACCATCCAGCCAAGAAGAGGTGGCTGAAACGCTACTATACAACTTCTGTTCCAAGAGCAAGCTTTCCCTCTCCGTGCCTCCAGACTGAATGAAAGAAGCCAAAGTGGTAGGAGTGTCTGTCAGTTCCTACTGTCTCCAACAGAGAAGTCAAATATACCTTACCAATGCCCACTGGTTCTTTTATGTTCAGGGTGGGGGGGAAGCCTGCTCACTGACAGGAGAGAACCAGAAGTATGTTCGGCCTGCCTAGCAGATTTCCATAAAACAGTATTTAAAAGCTAACAATCCTACTGTACCTGAGATGAAACATCTTCAAAGGCCTGATTCAAACCAGCCAACACAGATACAACTGCTGATTTATCTTGCACCTGTCCTTCCCCTTTATACAAGGGTATGCCAGACACCAATCTGTTTGGTCTCTTGTAAAGCTGTTAGGAGAGAAGTATTGGTTAGAATACCTCTGATAAAGATTAGCTGTCTCAGAATGAACAAAGATAGCATTAATGGTTGAGGAGTACTCATCCCATTAAATAAGTCATGCATACTATGGTTAGTCATGTTGCACTATGGCTGCTCATAGTGGAGGTGCATAGCAAGGGCAGAAACATACTTGAGCTAAAATTAATGAGACGCACATATCTAGAGTTACCATAGTGGTAAAAACATTTTATAAGTTGGAAAGCTACATTTAATATGCCATTCTGGAACAGAGCAATAAGCCCAGTGGCTAACAAAAAAGAAGGCATAATGTGAGCCAATGGCTGGAAGCGAAGCAAGACAACTTCAGATTAGGAATAAGATATACATTTTTAACAGAGTGGGTAATTAAGTCCTGGAACAAATTACCAGGGATTCTCTACCACTGGCCATTTTTATATCAAGACTGGATGTTTTTCTAAAAGCTCTGCTCTCGGAATTAGTTTGGGGGAAGTTCTGTGTAGGAGGCCAGACTAGATTACTACAAATGGGTCCCTCTGGGGCTTTGGAATTCATGAACAAGAAGATTTACAGGCCTACAACATGCGAACAGTCCAAAGTGGTCTAGTGCTATATTTTCTTCTCGACTCAAAATATAAAGTCATCATCACATTAACACTACAACTATACTGTTAAATATACATACAGAAAAAAAGAGTGGGGGTGGCAGAGAAGTGTGTATATCAAAAATGCGGATGCAAGAACTTTCCTTTCTATAACACTTTTGATCTGCAATACCCTTCCTGTATAGCCCTCTCTCTTTGGCTGTCACTTTTCACAGCTCTTTTCAAACGACATTTTCTGTCTTGCATACACCTGTGACCCTAACAGCATCTCTAATACAAGAGGCTCATTGGCATCCAGTAGTGAGTTTCAGCTGGTCTGGCCTGTTTAATGTACCCTAGCTCCTTAATATTGTAAGCCAGACCTAGAAGAACAAAGAAGGAGGCCTGTAGCACTTAAAGACTAACAAATTTCTTTACTGCACGAGCTTTCATGGGAGACTGTCACACTAACAGCAAATCAAAACAGTTTTAAAGAGTCAAACACTGGGGAACAATACAGAGAGAGATGAGGTCAAATCAGCAGCATCTCTCCTCACTGATGCCCGTGAACATATCCACAGAGATTTCAACTATTTCCACTCCATTATTAAACTCAGCTGGAAACACTCACTACAAGAAATCCAGTTTCTGGACACAATACAGATTAGGGATAGACATATAAGCACTACCCTATACTGAAAACCTAAATGATCAATATAGTTAGTTACATCCCTCGAGCTTTCATCCAAACACACTACATGACCCATTGTCTACAGCCAAGCCCTAAGATATAATCGCATTTGCTCTGATTCCTCAGACAGTGACAGACACCTTCAGGATCTCTATCAAGCTTTCTTAAAACTACAGTACCCAGCTGTGGAAGTGAAGAAACATTCTGACAGAGCCAGGCAGGCGCCCTGAAGTCAACCACTACAGGAGAAGACCAAGAAAGAAAACAACAGAATGCCTCTAGTCATCACCTACAATCTCCAAGTCAGACCTCTATAGCACATCCTCAGGGATCCACAACTTATTCTACAAGATGATCCCTCACTCTCTCACGCCTTGGGAGAGGGATCTCTCCTCGCTTACAGAGAACCTTAAGCAGATACTTACCAGCAACTACCAACCCAACAACAGAACCAAAAACCAGGCACATATCCCTCCCACAAACCACGCTGCCAACTTTGCCCACATCTGCACAACAGACACTATTACAGGACCTAATCATACCAGCTGCTCCATCAAGGGCTCACAAACCTGCTCATCCACTAATGTGATTTATGCCATCATGTACCAGAAATGCCCCCACACCGAATACACTGGACAAGCAGGAAAATCTCTGCGCAGAAGAATAAATGGGCACAAATCTGACATCAGAAATCACATCATTCTAAAACCAGTGGGTCACCATTTCAATATTCGTAATCACTCCATTAATGATTTGCTAATTACTGTGCTCAGACAGATGAATACTAATCAAGGCTTCAAAGAGAAGCTACTGATATTGAATTTATTTGCAAATTCGATTGCATTGCTTTGGGATGTAACAAGGACACTGGAATTTTCTCCCATTACAATGAGTGATTTGATCTCATCTCCCTCTCTATGCTGTTCTCCATGATTGAATCTTTATGAGTGTGTTGATTTGCTGTTACAATATGACTTGTTCCCATGACTTACACTTCCTTGCATTTATTTCCTCCCATTCTGTAAGTTCTCCCATCTTCAAAGCATCTGATGAAGTGGGATTCTCCTACCACAAAAGCTCATGCAATAAATAAATTTGTTAGTCTTTAAGTGCCACAGGTCTCCTTGTTACTCTGAACTAGACTAACACACCTGCCCCTTTGGAACTTGTAACTAAAAGGTGTCATACAAGGTATCAACAGAAAGCTAATAAGACACAAATCTTTAATATTATTGCATGGTGTATGTATGAGGAACACATTCAAACTAATGAACACAATGAAAATTATATTATCAAAGTATGTCTGCTAGACCGGACTAACATTTCCCCCACCATAGGAAAAGAAATGTGGTTCTGCCATCTTGACGCTATTTCTAAGACACAGTAAGGGAGATAATGGGAATATGATGGCATAAATAGGATCATCAAGCTAACCAGGGGAGGAGATAATCATTCGACATCCAGGAATGAGAGAAGACTGCAAGAAACAAATCAATTTGCATTTTAGCACCTAGCATTAGGGGAAGAAAGGAGCATGAAACTATTACAGGAGACTCCTGTACAATGAAGAAAGAGCAGAGAATCACAAGTTATCCTTCAGCCAGGAAGGAAAAGCAACATAGCACTTTGTACTCTGTGGGGGATCCTGACCAGAGGACTGGTCAGTCATCTTGCTGGAAGGCAAAGAAACTACCTTATACAAAGTCTGTAGCTCATATTATTAAGTCACAGCCCATAGGCCACATTTACTTGCTTATAACCATTTCTAACTCTATGCTTTAAACTTGAACTCACATTATTCTTTTTTAAAAACCTTGTTCTATCCAGTGTTGTGTTTAATTTAAAGTGAACTTTAACAACAGTTAATGTGTAAGCTGATGAGTATTGTATTTTTAAAGGAACAAACCAACCTTATTGCCTTGAATGGTCCAGGAGAGGGTTGGGCACTGCAGAGCACATAGTTTTGGGAAAGTCCTGGGCTGAGAGCATGCTAAGGTCACCCCAGCATAAGGTAACTGAGTGTTACTTTACTAAAGTGGGGCCACTATCTAGTAGGCAGGCCACTGAGTATTATGATTTAGCTCATAGAGAAACAGACTGCACAGTTCTTGTAACATGAATTTCTTGGGGATAACATGACAATGTTTTACAGAATAATTAGCATTAGAATTTCAAATCAACTCACTACAGAGCTGGGTGGTACATACTGCACATACATCAGCTCTTTTCCATTGCAAATCCAGGTTCACATCCTATCTTATGCCAATGATTTTTAGTGTTGGCTGCCTCAAGCTTGTTTCCATTGGGGCCACTGATAAAAACTGCCACATATTTCACACTGTCAGGTGTGACTGCAAAAATAAACTTAGCTGAAGAGAAGACTAGTACTGAACTAGATGGGGTACTTACAGGTTGAGACTGAAGTGCATTGGCTAAACTGTATGGTGCATAGTAGAACACGCCCTGCCTGCAATATACTCAACCCCCAGTCAGTGGTATTAGCTTTTCAGTCTCTTGACAATCACAATTACAAAAAGACTTTTAAACTCCCACACAATTAGTTGAAGTTTAGGTTCCCAAGAGAGTACTGCAAGTGTATTAATTACATGTAGCTCCAATCCCTCATCTAAAACTGCAGTTCAAACAAATTACCATAAATTTGAATATTCATTCATTCAAATACACCTGCAAGTGAGAGTTGAATGACATCAGTGATATGGTAAAAGTCCTCCCTCACAGACACTGATTATACCACCTACTTGTGATTCCAGCTATAGGTTTGGTCTGATCAGCAGGCAAGCTGAAGAAAATTCTAGATGAGGAGTTAGAGTTACCAGGAGGAAAAAACAAAAACAACCAAAAAACAAAAAAACTGAAGATAACGACTTAATGGTGCATTTCATGATACCAATAGTATATTAACAGGGAACAGTTCAGGCTATGGGACTGCATACCCTTACCTTGATGTTGCATTTTTTTCTTTTGCAACATAAATATATAGATGCTCAGAATAGAAAAATGCTACTGTGTTATTAATTGTATCAAAAATAATAATCATTTGATGCTACAATCATAACTAGCATGCTTCTCATGGAGGGGCTTGACCAAGGGAAAGGTCAGGGGAGAATATCTGGGAAGAAGGAAAGAATGAAGAGGAAGTTGAAGAATGAGTGAGAGAGAGGAAAGCAACAAAAAGAACATGGCTGGGTATTGCATGTTCCTTGTTCTTTGGATGATGGAAGGAAGATAGCTGAGGTTGAAAAGGTTGTGAGGAGGGTAACAAATGAATAGAATGTAGATCGGGTTGAATCTGCTCATTTCCTCTCTTTTTACAGTTTCATTGTTAGGACATATGATCTAGTAATCTTAATTCTTGATTAATGAGTTGCCATTAAAAAAAAACAAACACAAACAAGTGGCCAATGAAGATTGCCAGCTATACTCATATTATTTTTTAAATATAACAAAACCATGCATGTTTGCAGATAAGACCCAATTTTAACCTGCAGTAAGGTCAATGGGAAAGTTTTCACTGGATTTTATGTGAGTTGGGTCAAGTCCACAATGAGTCTATGTAGACATTTGCCGCATCACTACTGTTCTCATTTTTCTCTCCTACTGTTTCTTTTTTATGCAAACATCCTGCATTTCACCTTAAACTGGCCTCCAAACTCTATTGGGCTGAGCTCGTCTCTTGCCCTATGTATGACACCTAGAACCAGAGGCTCCCAATCTTAACTGGGGCTTCTAGGGTCCCACTACAATACAAATAAACTAATAATAATAATTATTATTATTATTTTTAATCTCAGCCAGGTATTTGGATAGTTGGCAGATGATTCTGCTAACATCTAAAGTAAAGGAGCCTCTTGAAGGTGATCCGCAATCTGTGCCAATCTTGAACTATTTACTTTTTGCAGTAAAACACCATGCGTGAAATCCTGGCCTTACTAAATTCAGTAAAATGAATGGGACCAGAATCTCTCTCAAAGAGTTTAAATTCTTAGAAACAAATTCTTCTCTCCTTTACTCTAGATTCATCCCACTATAACACAGCCAATTTCATCTGTATTACTACAGAATTATATTGGAATAAATGAGAGCAAGACTTGGCTCAGAATTTCCTAGCACCTTTATGGGTTTTTCAGATGTATGGAAGCACACAGTTCAAAGTATTCTGCCTAGGATTAATAATACTTCCATTTTTTTTAATGGAATCATATTTGTTTCTTAGACTATTTTTAAAAACTGCATTCTACATAAGGCATTTGCTGTGCCTACACTGTATGTTGTGCCCTCAGCAACATACTTTTTATACAAACACCACACAGAGAAATTAAAAATAGCTACCGGCTGTTCCTCTTCCTGTTCCAAAGCATTCTGAAGCAGTCTTTGTTTGGTGCTAAATTCCTGGTGCAGGCTTTCCCATTTCATTTTCATCTGATCTTCAGCTGATGGTTTCTCCCCTTCCAAGCCTAACTCCTGGGACAACATATCAGGCTTCTCACTGTAATGGGGGGGGAGGATGTGGAAGAAAAACAAGACTCACTAAATGCAAAGAATCAAGGAAGTTTAATTGTACTTAAAGGTGTTTCTTGCCTCTTTAATTTTGGTTGTTCACATCATTCAAAGTTGAATTAAACACCTTTACAAATAAAGCTTTTAGTTGTGCTTTCAGGCAGTAAAATAATATATATTTTGAAAAGAAATAGTTACTCAAATATAATCAGTTTCACACTTATGAACTGTATGGAACTACAAGTACTCATATAACTTAAAAGATAATGCATATATAAATCCCAAATTGATAAAAAGATACTTTTACCATTCAAATGTAAAGTCTACACCAGATTTTATGTAAAAGAGAAGTTGCAGTTGTTTAAATTATTTATTGAAAGTTATTTCATTTTTTGCATCAACACATATGACATTTAAAAGTATATATAAATACATATATTTGCATGAGTTAAACACTACTTCTTTTCATGTCAGATCAATTACCTGACTGTTGGTGAATGGAAGGCTAATAGCAAGTGACCCCACCCCCATTTAATCAAGCTCAGGGGTAAGGCTGTGAAGTGACTCTTGTCAAACCACTGTTCCACAACTACTAAAGAACTTGAATGAACCTCAAACTTGGAGACTTTCAAGTTACTTTCAATTATTATGCACACACATGCTCATGAAGATGACAAACTGCTAAGAGCAACTAGCCTCCTTTCGCCTTCTGAGTCATTTCACAGGCCCTGGTTTGGATGCAAATACCCTTACTGTTGCATGCCAAAGCTTTTGCTTTGCTGTCTTATGAGCCACACACATGCCTCCCAGATTCTGGCATGTTGCAAGAGCCACAGTGTTACTGAGGCACTTTCTCAGGTGTTCTAATTTATGGTAACCCACCTGTCCCATCCCATCCTGCTAATGGCCACTTCCGCAACAAATGGAAATCTAGTACTCTCCACCTTCCCCAGCCCCACCCCTGACATGCTCCCACACCAAGGCTTGCAGGGTTGTATCTTTCTTCTTCAGCTGTTGCTAGGGAGAATTCCCCTTTAGCCAGAATCAAGGCCTCACATAAATGGTTTAGAGTGAGTATGAAAAATCTCACCCTATGGTTCAACTTTCAAGAAACACACCAAGTTCTAAAGAAAAAAGTCTTAATTAACTTAATGTATAGAAAATTAACAATGTGCATAAGATTATACTTTCAGATCATGATGGTCTGGTATACAATTATTATTTATTTCTATTATGATAGCACCTAAGAACCTTAGCATGGACCAGGATCATGTTATGTTAGGGTCTCTATAAACACAGACAAACCAAAAATTAGACAACAAGTTGTGGAAGAAACAGACAGAAGCAATGAAGCCAAACTGTGAGGTGTAGGGATCCCTGTTGAAAACAGAATGTATCAAAGCTTACCTAAGACAAAGGCCATCTGGAACAGAGTGCTGGGTTAGGATTTCTTCTCCTCGGCTTGCTACTGATCGAAGCAGGTTCTTCTGCTCTGCCAGCTCTTGCTCCAGCTCCTAACAGAGAAAAAAAGACAGCTATGCTAATAGATGTTTTAAAAATGTTTCTGATTGTGAAAAGTATGTTTTTTACCTCTCTTAGCCATTGGAATCAGACAACCCAGCAGAATTAATACTCAGGAGAGATGTGTAGATGTCCACAGCCTTTCCCTCACTGTTATTAAGGTGAGTAATCTCAAAAAAATAATTGTATGACATAGCTGTTCCAAACTATAACACCGTAAGGGTGTAGGTATCTATTATCTCCAACAAGATAGCAGTGGAGCACTTCAGATCACTGAAGAAATTACCCTTACAACTCCTCCTTGAAGTAGGACAAGTATTAACCTCAGTCTATAGGTGGGAAACTGAGGCACACTGAGACTAAGTGACTTGCCCAAGACTACACAGGAAACAGTAGACTGGGCCAGAAAAAAAAAAAAAAAAAGAGTACAGACCTCCTGAGTCCTCATCTAGTGCAGTAACTAGAAGGCCATCTTTAATCTGGTGAGGTGGTTCTATCAGACATATGATGGCAAGGCACGGGGAGGTGGATTAACTGAACCATTATGGCACGCTCCTTAGTAAAGGGGAATGCAAAACCATAAAAGCTACAGTGTAAACTTGAGGAAGAACTCTGCCTCAGGGGCCACATCTCTTTAGTGTTCCTGATATGCAGGAGAGCACAGCATACTAGCTCAAAGCTCTTAGGCTCAAATTCAGGAAGTATTTAAGCACAATTAATGTCCTCAACTGTGGCCTTAGATCCTGTGGTATTGTAGAAAACCCAACAATACAGAGACTGCAACATGGCTCCTGCTCTGCAGCTTGGCTGGGTTGCGAGTGGAGGTAGTGGAAATATGGACCCACACACACCGTGCACTGAAAGAGCAGCTCCTGTGTTTAGAAGAATGCAGGGACTGTGATGCTGACTGACCCCTGTACAAGGTGCATGTGTAGAGGAGGCATCTGGTGTCCTCCCCATTTGTTGTGAAAGATCAGCTAGGAACTAAACCTTGATACTTAAGTTATAGAAGTCGATTCTTCTTCCACCCTAATGGTGGGCAGTTATTTAAGGAGGAAGTACTACACCAGTTATAATATTTCTATTTTATTCAGATACAATGATATACATCCCTATGCTATCTGTACCCATTTGATGGGCAGATATGGGTTAAATAATAGATGTATGGAAATACCAAGTATACACCAAGAAGAATTTAAAAAGTTACCAGATCCCTAAGCTACTGAGGCAGTAAATGCCTAAAGTTCTACAAGTGTCACACTGGTGATGTGAAATGAAACCTACAGGGTCAGCACATGGGAAGTACTAACCTTCTGTTGCTGGAGGCTGTTCTGTTGCTGCTGTGAACGGGTTGTTCGTGCTTGTGCCAACCACTCTTGGACACTGGGACTTTGTGAGGATAGCGAGTCCAATTCACACTCCTCCTTTTCTTGCAAAGTTCCCTGCTTTGATTAAGAAAAAAAGAAAATGATTTTATATAACAGGCATCTCTGATATAATGAGGTTAAAGAGATTGGTTTTCTCAGACAAATATTAGTGTGGCATAGTGTCTTTCAACTCAAGTTCCTGGCTTTTTTATTCATATTATGTATTACTGCAGTTGTGACTTGAAGCTGTTGCTGTTTGTTTATGTGGATCAGGAAGGGCTCAGTCTGGCTGCTAAAGGGCAGGTCTCCATAAAAACACACACACCCCACCTCAATTATTATCTTGTTAGCAGAATCAGAGAGGAACAGGACTTGCATAGACTTGAAGACTGATGTCCCCCTCTCTCTTACAGAGGGTCCCTTCAGTTCAGACCAGGCATGGCCAAACTGCAGCTTAGGAGCCTCATGCAGCTCTTGAAGGAGAAAATGAGGCTCATGGAAGAAACAACAAGGAGTTGTGTGGCACTTTAATAAAAATAAATCTGTTAGTCTTAAAGTGCTACACAACTCCTTGTTGTTTTTTCACAGGACTAGACTAACACGGCTATCCCTTTTAAAATTGACATCATGGAAGAAAGCCTGAGGAAAGCAGCCCCAGCCTAGGTGTTTTAAATCTCTCATCCTGAGCATGCTCTGAACATGGTAAGGGGGAGCCCCAGCCTGTGCCTAGCCTCTGGAGCAGCCAGGAAAGGGGGCCTTGGGGAGATGGGAGTCAGCCTGGGGGAGCCAGCATCAGGGCCTGGGGCTTAGGGAGAGGGTTGGGATGGCAGGAAGAAGCAATGGCATGGCTGGAAAGGGCGGGGAGAAGCTAAGTTTTCACTGTATAAGTAGGCCTAGTTTTCATGGTAACCTTAAATAATTATTAGAATCTGACATTAGTAGCATCAATATTTGCCCTCTTTTTACAATAAAATTGAAGTGTGCAATGAATTTTAAACTTAGTAATTTTGGAGTAGGTAAAATATAGCAATATGCCTCAATGTGGCTCTGGAAGGTTTAATACTCAACTTGTGCAACTCTTCAGTTCCGTAAGTTTGGGCACCCCTGGTTCAGACAAAAGGCATGTTGACAAGATAGCAATTAGGAGGGTTGCAGTGAGAGCTGGGCAATAACTGATCTTTCAGTTTGACCAGTGAGCCATAAGAAGGGGGCAATACCTGGTTCAGCTCCATTCTGAAATTACTTAGAATGTTCCTAGGAGCAGGGATGTAAACTGATGCACCTCTTTCTACTGTGTAAAGGGGGTGGCTATTTCTGGGGAAGACTACTCAATCTCTTCTGTTGAATCTCTTCTCTTTTGTACAGCTACTTAACTCTCCACTGGGTCAGAGAACAGTTCCACAACCTAATGATTAAGGATCTCACCTGGAGTTAGGAAATGGGAATTTAAATCTTTCCTCTGAATCTGACAGAAAGAAGATTTGAATTCACACCTTATACCACCAGGTAAATCCCTTAATCACCATGTCAGTCACTCTCTCTCTCTTTGACCCAGTTAATATTTAATACACAAAGTTGAACAGCTTCAAAAGAAGAGCTTATGAGCACTGCAATCTGGTAGTTATGCAGTTCACTTGGGCTAAGGAAGTACTGAGTTCAAGTCTTGCTCTGAAGTGGGGATTTAAACTTGCATCTCCCAGATAACTGCATAATTACTGGATAAAGTTTACACACACACACACACACACCCACCCCTATAGATAGATTTAGGCTAGATTCTTAGAGTATTCTCTCCTCTAGTAGGATGGTTTAGATACCAAGGGGACAGGTGCTACACAAAACGCAAATAAACATTGAAGGCCCCGGAGGCATGCCTAGTGATGAAATTGCACCAACATGCGAAAAGGAAACATTGCATGACAAGCCTGTTTCAAAAAAAAAAAAAAAAGTTTTTTTTCAGTCTTTGGAGATAGTAAATAAGTGTTAGTCAGCTATGCGGACCCAAAAATAAAACATTCACTGCAAAGTGTGTATGTTTCCATGTTATTAATTCACATCTTCTAGCACTAACTGCCAATGCTTACTTGTGCCTGTTTAAATCATTTCCAAACCACACAATATAAAGATAATGAACACACTAATGTTTCAGTTTAAATTGTGTTTGTGAGAATTTTTTCATGTTCATTGGCCTGTATATACTCAGAGAAACCAAGATTCAAAATGAATAATGATTTTTTAAACCAGGTAGGCAATTTATTTACTACAATGTGCTTTTAATACACCAAGTAAATAAGCTTTAAAAATAGACAACTGTTTATTCCTAGTGTATTTCAGTTATGTGTAACTATTCCAGGGTACAAATTTAGAAGGAAATGTGATCTGCATGTTGACTATTCCTTTTAAAGATGCAATTTAATACTCTTCGCTTCGAAAAACTACTGAATTACACTGCATACAGAGCTATAAGAGGGAAAAAAACAAACAAGAGTACCCCAAAAGAATCAGCCACTGAATCTGTAGAGAATGAGGGACAAATTCTGCCCTGAGAAGAGCATACACAGTTCCCACTGATTTCACTATGAGCCAAATGTAGGCCTCTGCTTGATTTTTATAAAGCTAAGTTACCCAACATCAAAACATTGGTAACTATACTGAAACTACACATAGTGAACTAACCTTTAAAGTCTGTGAAGAATAAAACTTTTAGCTTTTTATTTCCTTAGAAAAAAATAACTGCCTCATTGGGGGTGATGCTCAGTCTTTCTGAAAATCAAGCCATTTATTTAGGTGCTAATTTATGAATGTAAGAGCCCACATTTACACATAACTTTCGAAAATTCTGACCATTACTGGGCTTACAAGTCTCTGCTTCCTTCCTACCCCATGTCTGGCTCTGGTCCACTCATTCAGTCCTTTCTCATTCTTTCAACTGAGAAACTCCTTTTTCTAGTTTCATTTAAGAACAACTGCTTTTTCTTCTCACTCCTAGGCTCCCAGGCATCCACAGAATTCCTGCTCAGTGATGGAGGAAGAACCTAGGAAACAAGGTTGTAAAGAGGAATAGGAGAATGAAGCTATGGAAAATTGGGAATGGAAGGGGATTAGGAAGGAACAGAATGATGCTAGGGAATAGACTCAGGGACTAGCAAAAAAGTAGAGGGAGAAGATGACACCATTTCCCAAAAAAGAACAAGGGGCCAGAAAGTCTGGTCAGGGAGAAGCAGAGACACTGGGCAACAGAATGGGGATGGGCCATAGAAGAAACTGGTTAGTATGCATGCTATAGATCAGTGGTTCCCAACCTTTTTCCCCTCGGTGGCACACCTTGAGGCCCACAGCGATGCTGCACACACTGATGAATTGAATATTCAAATTAACTTATGAATATTCATGAGCCGTGGCACCTGTTTGTGGGCTGCTGCCCACTGCTTCAGCTCAGGAAACCTCCCCTCTCCCAGCTGGGGCAACATGGGGCTGCCGCCTGCAGTTCCAGGGAGCAGGAGCGTCGCTGGCACCTGGCACACGGGGTTCATGACCCGAGTCCCAGTGCCAGTGCTCTGAGTTCTTGGTGTGGCCTGCCTCTCCAGGCCCCGTCTCCAGCTGGAGATCCGGAGCTGGGACAACCACCATGGCGCCTGCTGCTCCTGCCTGCAGTGGCGGCTGCTGCTCCCAGCCCTGTCCCTGGCCGGGAACTCAGGATGGGCCGCCTGTGGTGGTGTCCGCCTCTCCCAGCTCCGCCCTTGGCTGGGGAGCCGGGACCAGGCTGGAGCAGGTGCCTGAGGCCGGATCAGGCTCTCCTGCACAATCGGGGCTGGAGGCATGGCCTGGGCCCCTGCCTCGGGTCTTTCTCCGGGGCAGCGACGCTCCTGCCAGGGAGCCCACCACCTGATGCTGTGTGGTCCCGCAGCCCACGGCTTGGGCTCCAGCTTGGGAGAATCCCTGGCTAGGGCTGCATGGGGCTGCTCCCAGCAGCAGCAGTTCCAGCTCTGGGGCACCCCCTGGCTGGGGCCACATGGGGCTGCTGCCGCAGCTCTGGCTCTGAAAAACCCCCAGCCGGGGCTGCCTGCTGCAGCTCAGGCTCGGGGGTTCTCGCAGCACATCTGAGGTGTTGCTGCAGCACACCAGTGTGCTATGGCACACTGGTTGGGAGCCACTGCTGTAGATGGCACTTGCAGAGTACAAAAGAGTTCTCTACTCCACAGGAAAGAATAGCGTGCTGTATCTATGCTTTCCCTTGTGGACTCATAGTACTCTATGAATCTCCTCCTCTACTCATAGAATCATAGAACCAGAGGGTTAGAAGGGACCTCATGAGATCATCTAGTCCGACCCCCTAAGGAAAACAGGGCCACTTTTGCTATATCATCCCAGCAGGGTTTTGTCTAACTGAGCCTTAAATCTCTCTAAAGATGGAGTTTGCACCACTTCCTTAGGCAACCCATTCCAACGGTTCACCACCCTCCTAGCAAGAAAGTTTTTCCTAATATCCAATCTCGACCTCCCCAGCTGTAACTTGAAACCATTACTCCTTGCTCTGTCCTCTGTTACTACTGAGAAAAGCCAAGCTCCCTCCTCCTTTGGAGCATCCCTTCAAGTAGCTGAAGGTTAATATCAAATCCCCCATCAGTCTTCTCTTTTGCAGGCTAAATAAGCCTAGTTCCTTCAGTGTCTCTTAGTAAGTCTTGTGCTCCAGCCCCTTGATCATTTTTGTTGCCCTTCGCGGGACTCTAATTTGTCCACATCCTTTTTGTAGTGGGGTGCCCAAAACTGGACACACAGTATTCCAAATGCAGCCTAGTGCCAAATAGAGGGGAATATTCTTTCTCCTCTCCACTTTCCTAACAGTATGGTGCTTCCATGGAAGTAGGAGCACCAGGAAGTTCTTGGATTTCTGATTGGTCTACATCCCTAAGCAACGAGGCAGCAAGTAGTATAACACTGTAGCTGCTGTTTAACATTCTGACCCTATACATTCTTCAACCATGAAGCAGAGCTGTACAAGAGAAAAACTGAGAAAATAAGGTCAACATAGTCTTTGGGGAGGGAAGAGAGAGTCCAATAAAAGAAAAAAATATTTTGTTGCCCAAATGTGTGTAGCTAGAAGGTAGACTTACAGGATAAAATTTTGTACTTCTTGTACAGTATGACTGTTAAATTCTTCAGTGGATAGGATGTAAAAATTTGGATGTTTTCTAATCTAGTGGCATGCATGGTATTGTCATAGGTTCATTTTATCTTTGTCTACAAGTTGAGCATCTGAAGCTATTAAGTGCATCCTCTGGGTGGTGGATTGGGAAGCATCCACATTGGTGCAGTTCCAAATATGGATAAGGAGCCTCAGAGTCGTGCTTGGGGCTGGTCACTTCCACAACATAAAAACAAATGACAGGAGCCATATCAGTGTGCAGCAAGCTCAAACAAGAGATCACTTTCATGTGAAGAACAGAACATGAATTGATCAAACCCATTAAAAAGCCCATATCCTGAAAAGTTTTTTTTACTCCAGGCAGACCAGTAATGAAAATCAGACTTTGGAATCTGAGAACAATATCAAAAGTTACTAAAAATGCTCAAATAGTTAGAGAAATGGACAGCTAATACCTTGACATCCTTGGAATCACTGTGTGCAGATGGATACTTTGAACAAACTACACTTTAGAAAAGCAAATAAAACCCTTTATCTACTTCAGAAATATGGCTCAAACACATAAAGCTGACATAGCAATTCAAATGCTGAATGAAGCGCTATAGGCACTGAGTAGGAAACAGTCAATGAAAGCATCATCAGAGCTTAATTTTAAACTGGACTCTCCAGGTTAATAGTTATATAATGCTATGCACCAAGTACCAAAAATCCAGTTAAGGAAAACATTCTTTAAGTAATGTCCCAGAACATGACATCATAGTGACTATGGGTGATTTTAATACAAACATTGGAAGTAATGGTGGTGGGTTAGAGGAAATTATGGGGAAGTGCAGCAGGGGTCTGGACATGAATCAAAATGTTGAACAACTTCTAGAAATTTGCAATGTGAACTATGTGACAGATGGAAAAATATTTCCTTAAAGAAATACAAAGTGACACAGAACTCCCCAGATGGTATAAAGAAACAGATGACTTTTGCATTTCAAGAATGTTTCATGGCTCATTGGTAGATGTACATGCACACAAGGGAGCAGATGCGGTCAGTGACCATAATTTTCTATCATTCATCTGAAGGATGAAGATGAAAAGACGACTATGCATCAACACCACAGCACTAAAAGGTGCAAATACAAGAAGCATTTTTCAGTTTGACCTGAAGAACAGGTTCAGTGTACTAATGGATCCACCTGAAGAAATCTCAGATGATGATACTCTGTGGGAAAACATCATAGGGTGCTATTTAGAAAGGGCCAAGACAGTTCTAATAAACTCTAAAATGGGAAAAATGGATTAGTGGTGCTACTTGGACTGCCATGGAAAAAAGAATAAGTAAGAAACAAAAACTCATGAGTGCTAAGACTTAAAGAAAGAAGCAAGTGGCATGAAGAATACACAACGCTAGACAGAGAAATTAAAAAGGAGTGCTATGAGAGATAAAAGTGCTTATATTGATAGAAAATGTCAAAAGGCTGAAGATATTATCCAAAGAGATGACCTTAAAACCTCGTATAAGACAATTACAGATAAAATGAAACTTTAGCAAACCTGGAGGCTCTATCAGATATGGAAATTTTAAGGCACTTCATACAGAAGAACAAAGGAAAGAATGAAGAAAACACTTTCAGACTGTTTTTTAAAAGTCCAAGTGAACTAACAAATACCTGATGAAGACTGATCACTGGAATTTGACACTGAAAGATACGGAAAAGTCACAAGTTAACTAAAAATGGGAAAGCAGCTGAGAAGATAACATTATTGGAGGGTTGCTTAAAACAAGCAACAACAAACTTCCAAACTTCCCTTGTATTCTTGGACAGAATAAAGAATGAAGAAAAGAACCCAACCAAGTGGAAGAGAGCTTTATAGTAAAACTGTCATAGAAGTGTGACCCTTAACTGCAATAACTAGAGAGGAATCATATTACTCTCAGTGCCTGGAAGAATCACGTGCATTGTCATTTTGGAATGTAACAAGAAAAACTAGACCTTCAACTTGCAGAAGAATAAGCCTGTTTTAGACCACTGATATCATACACAGACCACATTTTTCTCAGACATATTTTAGAACAAAGTGTGGAATGGCAAGCACCGCTTATGATAACTTTTATAGATTTCCTGAAGTATTCTGTGACAGCATGCACAAAGAAGGTATGCCTACACTTACAATTTAATTTGAATTAATGAGGATTAAATTAATGCATGGCTACACCGGCTTTCATTAATCTGAACTAAGGAATTCCTTAGTTCGAATTAATGAAAGCTTACTTTGAAGTTATAAAGCCTCACTTGACTTCAAAGTAAGGGTTAATTTGAACTAATAAGTTTGAATTAGCCCAGTGTAGTTGTGTTAATTCAAAGTAACCATTAGTTCGAATTAACGCTTTCTGATCCTTCTTCCTCCCAGGGTCCCTTCCTCTTCCTATATGTTGGGCAGGGGCATGACACTTCTTGGGGGCCATAAGGCCACATGTCGCATGGTGCCCCTCTCCTAATTAGAGCTAGCAAGTCCTGTCCATGGACATGCTAGTTTGAACTGGTTTTCCTAGTGGGGAAATTAGTCCAAATTAATAATGATTAGTTCAAATTAAGTTAATTCAAACTAAAGTTAATTCAAACTAACCTGTTAAGTGTTGACATAGCCAGTCTTTATAAGATTCTGGCAGACTACGGAATGCCAGCAATAATAATTATAGTCGTCACGGGCTGCACATCAATACATCCTGAAATATGATCTATATGATTTTTCTATTCATTTGTACCCTGTGATTGTTTGACTTGTTGCCAGTTACACCATGCAATGCTCTTTATGGATGCTCATAACCTGTTACACATGAGTAGCATGATATTATGTTTCCTATAACTTCACGCATGTGCTCAGACTGTAGCATGTTTAGCATGGCTCAAAGGGAAGGGAGAAAAGTCTCTCCCAGCTGCAGTGAGCAAGCATCCACCCAAAAGAGGACAAAGATATGCTAACTGAAGAAACTCAAACTGACAAAGGGATCCCTTTGCCCAGAAAGGGAGGGGTGAGAGGGACAGGAAACAGAGAGAGACACCTGGTAGACTTTGGCGGCTTTTGGCCTGGGACTATCCATCTGAAAACAACTTCAAGCAAGATCTGGGCCCTGCCTGACCTCAGGCAGGGACTGGCTGTGCATCTAACAGCCAAACACCTTGAATGTAAATTTGTTTGGACTATGAGGTTAGTTTAATTAGAAATATTAGGGTAGCATACATATTTTACCTTTTATTTTCTTGTGGTATCTCCTGATTCATTTATATTATGATTCTACCATGATTGGCCATATTCTTACTTACAATTATAGTCTGATCAATAAACTAGTAGTAGTTTTATCTAAAGCTCTGTGATCTTAAAGGGGTGTGACTGAAGAAGGCTAGGCACAATCCATTTGTTTGTTAAATGGATGGACTTGAGTGTATGGTGGTTGGCAGTGGTTCCCAACCTCCGCAAACAGTACAGCCATGGGGTGGGGAGGTTGCTGGAGGACTGTCCCTTGAGTAGCCTGGGGCAAACACCCACTACCTGGGATTGATTACACGCAAGAGGCTAGAGTAGACTGACTCAGGAGTGGTGGTCACTTGGCAAAGTGGGCTGAATTTGGGTTCATGAGTGGGAACTGGACTGGATCTGGGGAGCAGCCTGCCAAAAGAATAATCAAGGATCTATATGACAATACTCGACATGTAGTCAGAGAAAGTAACAATGTCAGTTTGTAGTGACAACTGAACTAAGGATAACGTGACTCCACTGTTGTTTGCACTCGTCATTGACTACACCATGAGGACAGTAACCACAGAAGGCAATTTGAGAAATTTCATGGACAGATGACACTGCTTAATAGAAGACACAGACTTTAGGAAACAGTAACAAAAAAAAAAAAAAAAAAAAAAAAAAAGATTTGGTCTGTCCATTCACAGAGGGAAGACAAAACAGATGGCTATCAGTGTCCCAAAAATAACTATTAGAATACATGAACAAAGAAACGCTAGCATAAGTCAGTCATTTTTATTCTTTCCAGGGAGTGAATTGCACAGTTATGGTGACACCATACTAGATGTCAAGTAATAAATACCAAAAGCAGCAAACAACTTTCATACATGTGAAAAAGTTTTGGAGAAATAGCATGATTGGCACTTATGGAAAATTACAATTTTATTTTTAAACACTGGCATCACATCTGTCCTCCATTATGGAGAACAGTCATGGAAATTGATGACAGAAATCGATAAGACTAACTCATTCTAGAGTAAATGCATATGGATGATCTTCAGAATCCACTGGAAAGAATTTTTTGCAACAGGCATGGAGCAAGACTGCAGCAGTTTTATACATTGGGTCAAGTTTGTGGGGGTGATGGGGACAGCAGAACCTCAGGGGAGGCAATTCTTTTTAGGTCGACTTGAGGCAGAGCAGCATTTACTTTCTTCCTTGCTATCCATCTCTATTGTTTAGTGCAGGCTGAGGAGAGACCTTTTTCTTAGCCCTCCTTTTGGTTGGCTTGTACTCCAGTGACCTGAGAATACATAGGCTCAGAAGAAAATGATGAGCCTTTGAGTCTTCCTTGCATTTTCATCTGATGAATGCAGTAATGACTGTGCTACATATTTCCTCAGGATCAACAGTCATCTGGGGTTTATGTCCCTCAACTATATTTCAGATCATCAGCAGCTCTGATCATTAATCCACAGGAAATGCCCTGTCTTGGAATTTAATCAAGGAAATAATGAGAGTCACAAATTTAAGGGGGAAAAAAAAAAGGCAAGGAGCCCTGTGGCACTCAAAAACTAACAGATTTGTCACATGAGCTTTTGTGGGATAAAAAATTCCACTCCACCTCACATGAAAGCTCATGCGACAAATAAATCTGTTAGTCTAAGTGCGACAGGACTCCTTGATTTTTTTGCTGAACTACGCTAACACAGCTGCCCCTTTGAAATTTAAGAGAGGAGAGAATGCAATGCAACTTGTAACTTCTTGGAAGAGAAGTTCAGAACAGGAAATTATTATAAAATGGTGTCATTTGCTAAAATATCCTTGACCAATCTGCGAATCAGTTTCAACCATTCTTTTAAAAAGTTACATATTGCACAGATTCCTCTATCTTCTTATGTTCATGGCCTGCAATGGAAGTGCTAAAAGGTATAACAGCTGCTTACGTGGGCCTCAAAAGTTCCAAGAATGTGCTCTTTAAATAACATTTGCAGTTATGTAATATTTTGGGATAAGCAAGGGATTGAAGTCTGGTAATAATTTTAACTTATAACAGAAATATGTTAATATTAGCAAAGTAGTAAAAGTTCTATAAGCAAGTTTAAAATAAAAAACTGGTTCATATATATTATCATTTTTAAAAATCCATAACAATAAATCTGGTTTTGATACCTGTTAGTACTTTTCATTTTGCCAGTGACACTATACATGACAACATTATACCTCAGCATGCTGCTGGTAACTTTTATTTACTTTACACAATCTTGAGGTTTACTGTGCAAGAATAATGCTGAAGGAGTATGTGGAATTAACTGTTCTCTTTCAGAATAAACACTGTCTCTACATCAGAATTCTCAACATATCTAGTACCTAATCTCAGCAGCAAAAGCATAATATTTGCTGTTCTGATTTTTTGGGGAGTTGGGGGGGGGGGGGCTATACTGGGGACACTAGGACTAAAAATAGTTCCTAGAGCACTAAGTAACTTCTCAAGCTAAATGCTGCATAGACTTTAATCTGTATTACAAGCTAGAAATCTTTTCAAGTTCCAAGGGGTAGCCGTGTTAGTCTGGTAAAGCAAAAAAAGCAAGGAGTCCTTTTGAAGTCCTTTATGTATTTGACTTGCATAACAAAAAAGACTAGAAAAGGAATGAAAAGAAAAATCATGGAGCAAATTAATTCAAAACCAAAGGCCAGCCAGTCATATTGCATGTTTGGCTTTCTTATGTGTTTTCACTTCTCCCCATGCTAGTTTAGCCTAAAGAAAAAGAACGAAAGAAAACAAATGCCCTCTTGCCCCAGCCAAAGTATCTATTTGCTTTAGATATAGTCATACTTTTGGGAAAAAATATAAAATAATAAGCAGGTTAAGTCTGTCAATCTTTGTTCTTCATTTCTCCAAGAGAGAATTCCTTTCTAGTTGAACGATACTCATTACTGTTTGCAATTTTTAAAAACTGGGTAGTGCCCAAGATGCACTGTATAAAAAATGGTAAATACAATATCTGCCCCAGAGAGCATACAAACTACAAGAGACTGGGAACTAGGCTTCAATACATTTAGGCCAAGCTAATCCAGTAATATATGTTACTGCTGATTAGTAAACACAGACAAAAAGAGCTAAATTATGAAGTCAATGATCTGCATAATACCATATAAATATCAAGCTACAGTTTGCTGGAGAAATTCTGCACATGTTTTAGCATTCTGCTGTTTCCTGTTTTAATGTGTGTAAGTGAAATAACAGTTCTCAAACATTACTTACCTTCCTCTCTCAACTGCCTGTCCCCACTCCCAACCACCTTAAGCATTAGGGGGAAAAAACACTGGTTATTTTAAAGCCAGTTACAAAGAGTTGCTTACTTGAATGTTGACTTGTTTGTCATGCAGCACTCTTTGCAGCTCCAGAAGACTTCCTTTTAAAGTTCTGAGCTTTACAGCCAACAGCTCTGCCTCATCCTTTGTGTGAGCCTTTCCTTCCAGGAGCAGGTTTTCATTGTGTATGGAGAGTTCTGACAAGGCCACCACTTTTTGCTCTATTTCCACCAGCATGTTCTGCAGCAGCAAAAATAGAGAGACAAATTCATACATTTTCCAGCTTCCACAACACTTCCTGGACAGGAGACCCCTGCCTCCCTTCTCTTCTTGCAAACTAATAGCAAGTTGAGTTTTCCTTGTTTTGCTCTCCAGTTCCCTCCAGAGTCCTCAGGAATATACTTGCAACTTTCTGCATGTCTCAATTTTTTATTTTTGGCTGTAAATTTCAAAAGAAGTTCATTAAAAAGCTGGTTGACTTGGAACAGAAAATGTGCCGCAAAGGAGACACCCCTTTTTGCATTTCAGTGGCAAATGTAGCTAAGATGCCTAAGGGCTACTCCATTCTTTTTGTGCTAGACAGTGACACTGCTGCATAAGGAAAATAAATAGATCACACACACAATGGCTATTCCTTTCCTCTTCTTCCTTGTATATTTAATGAAGTCCCTCCCTCTACCGTCTCACCTGCCTTCCATCACATTGCTATGTCTGTATTGATAAGCTTTTCTTCTCACCGTTTGCCTTTTCTGATTGGTGCTTGAATGGCCCTAAGATCCCTGTATAATCTTCTTTAGTCTAGAAAGTGACTTACAGTGACAAATCTGTGGCTTATTTTGTTTTCATAATCTATTTTCTTGATATGCAGCTAACCATTGGGGTTGGACTAGATAACCTCCTGAAGTCCCTTCCAATCCTAATCTTCTATGATTCTTTGATTACATAGATAATGAGGCACTTCTTGCTGCTGCCAAAGTACAAGATCTTATTACATTTTTATTCAGATTTAGTCTGGTAACAAATGTGTGTTCGCATTTTCCACAGCACCTGTCAAGTGTTCTAAAGCAGTGTTTCTCAACCACGGTACCCATACTTCTGGGGCTAGGCAGGAGTTTTCTGGAGGTGCATCAATTCATCTACACATATGCCTCGTTTTACAAAAGGCTGCATAAAGAATTAAGGAAGCCTGTATAAACTAAAATTTCATACAGACAATGATTTGTTTATACACCTTTGTATACTATATACTGAAATGTACATATATTTATATTCCTGTTGATTTTATAATTATATCACAAAAACAAGAAAGTGAACAACTATTCAATAATAGTGGTCTGTCATTTTTGTTTATGTCTCACTTTGCAAGCAAGTAGTTTTTAAGTGAAGTGAAATTTGGGGTACGCAAGATAAACCAGTCTCCTTAAAGGGGTACAGTAGTCTGGAAAAGTTGAGAGCCATTGCTCTACAGGCTTTGCCTTCTGAAGGATTGTCTGCTATATTAGACCAGCAAAGCTTGAAAAAAATAAATACATCTGTTGTATTTGTTACAAAAAGCATAGTACTGTGAGCTTTGAAACACAGACAACTAAAGTACAATTACTTGAGGAGCAGCACTAATTTTTTCCACACCAGATTAGCTATTGTCATTTCATTAATTCATTTCCTAGTGTTTACATACCAATGCTAATGATATCCTCATTCATTTTATTTTAATTTCGAAGTGTTGGTCTGCAGAAAGGAATGAACTTCCCGGAAAATCAACAGTAAAAGAGTATGGCAGGATTGGGTAGACTGGAAATCTAATTATGGAAAAGTCTAAAATACTAGAAACATGATTTGATTCTAATTTTTATTACAACACTGTAAAACCACTAACTTCGCGATTCACCCTAGTGTAGCTGAGCTGTGAATCAGGTGCTAAGTATATATTCATAAAGAAAGACTAATTAGCACTGAAATCAGAGATCAAACCAGCACTCAGATCCTCAGACCAGGATTATGCCAACAGAATATGTGACATCCACCAGGAAATCATAATGAAACATGAGTTACAAAAAGCTTCTCCATTTAGCCACATCAGAGATTACCCTGAGCAGCTGCAGAGAGAAGCGCTAACTGTCTGGAAAACTGCATTGGTATGACAGGGCCTAGGCAGTTCTGAAGCTATAAGGATGCTAAATGTGAGCATCACTCCAGACTGCTCCAATTTAAATCCAACCTAAGGCAGAAATCTGAAGTGAAAAAAAACAGGCACTTTGTCCCAATCTGCCTCTACCAAACTGGGATTTTTATTTTGGAGGTAATGCAATCTGAGCACCACAAAATATTCAGAAGTGTCACAACTGTACTGATCACAGAATCAAGGTTGGAAGGGACCTCAGGAGGTCAACTAGTCCAACCCCCTGCTCAGAGTACAAGAGGGGGGAGGAGCATTGAGGAATTACATAGCACCCATGTGGTCTAATGGAAAGACCACTGAACTGGGACTATTCTAGCTCTGTAACTAACCTGCTGGGCGATGCTGGGAAAGCCCTTTCATGTCTGTTCCATTGTCTCTCATTAGTAAAAAGAGAATAATAAATGTAAAGTTCTTTGCAAGCTACTGATGAAAACCATGACATGAAGGTTAGGTCTTTTTAATTACTATCTAGCATGTTAACTGTAAACCTATGTGAGAACAACAAATGTCTAAATGACCACTACCTCCTACTGACAAACATTTCTCTGTTTAAAAACCTAGGAAATTAACTGGCAAAAAATATATATTAATGCAGAGTTAAGGTTGCTGGTGATAGCTTCAGAACATCAAGATCAGCAAAACACAAACTTTGAAAACCAGGAAATACTAAGTCAAGGTAAATGCCTACCCAACTTCAACCCCACCTTTTTGAGCAATGCCCCAGAAGTCCCATAACACACACACTCCCATTCTGCCTTTCTGCCAAAAAGGACAGGCTCCACTTGCACCTTTCCTATGTTCAAACACTAAGTTTACTCCTCTGACAGAATGCCACACTTGTAAAATATAACAGCCACATCCTACCCTTATAAAGCCCCTTCACACAGGATTCCACCTAAACTTGTATTTCCCCCTCCCATCATTACATTGACAGACAATTCCTGTATTCCACCTCAAGATGCAGTGCCCTGCTAGTCACCACCTCCACAATTCTGTACCACAGTGATACAGACTGGAACCTCAATGTACGCATACACCTCTTTTCCTTGGATGACATACATGGGGAGGGACTTGGACCCAGAGCTCCCCATGTCAGAATCATAATTCTCCCCAGCTACTGCAACTTATTCTTCCACCATTCAGAACACGGATACCTAACACAGCGAACGCAACTGGAATGGACGCAGACTGTTTTATCCCTCCTGGAGCAGGCCCCTGGGAATTAAGTTGTGTGGGAGTTAACCTTAATTCAGTACTTTATGATTTTCAGAAGTTTGAGTTCTGCTGAACTCAGTGTTCTGCAAGGGCACAAGCTATCCAAAGTTTCAAAAATTAAGATTCTGCTTTTTGTCAGAAGGGCACAATCCCAAGGATCTCTGTAGTTAGGATGTCACCGTTTGTAAATATTGTACCTCCTAAAACATGTGTTGACTGTACTTGATCACTCTTTTTGAGGCATGTGGAGGAGCAGGGCCTACCAGCCGCTCTCCATTTAAGGACAACTGATTGTCATTTAACCTCTCCTCTATCCCAGCTGGCAACACCTGAGTGGCAGATGGAAAAGGGCCAGGTTTTCAGACAGCCACTTAATGCTTGGCTTACCTGTTACTCCTCTTTCTGGGTTTATTGCTTTGCTGACAGCCAGGGCAGCTCCAGAAGCTGTGGGTCCCGCAACTTTCTCCACCACAGCTGGAGCACATTCATTTTCATATTGGCCGAGGAGCCTTCTCCCTTTTCACCACCCCTTGCCACGGTAAGTTTCCTGTTTAAAGCTCCTCTGAGCTGAGCAAGCCTTAATGGTGTGCCTTGTTAGTGCAGCACAGACCCAGAAGAATGGACTGTAGGAGGGTGTATGCCTTCACTTAGTAACAAAGAATAGGTCTGACCGTGCTTTTCTAATTCCACAATTCCTTGCTGGAGTCAATGGAACTATTCATGGACTAAGATATTACTCAGTGTATAGGTTGCCGAACTGAATCATAATTATTGTTTTACCTGACAGTCAACAAGTTGAGCCTCCATATCCATGGGTTCCTCAGAAGTAACCATAGTGGTGTCCAAAATGGCTCTGGTATTGAGCAGCCAATTGTCAAGCTCATCAGCTTCACAACGATATCTCTGCAGGGCTTGTTCCTGTCGCTGTTCTTCTAGTTGCTCATTGAGTTTTTCCTGGTGGTAGAAGGTGGGCTGTTATTTGGGTTCTTTCTTGTAGAAACACAGTATAACACAATCAAGAGATACCTTAATGTGTCAATATAGTAGGATGTGAGAAAAGCCATTTAAGCTGCCAGAACTTTGATCAAGTAACTTCTATATGCAACAAAATAAAATTACCAAATTATCCCATCATTAATATTGTTCTGTCTTTAAGACTACTGATATAGTCTCTCTCTCTCTAACAAACACAAATTCTGTATGGTACCTTCTCCAGGACATTATGTTCCCATTCTTCTTGTATAGTAACTGGAATATCTTACAATAATACTTTCACTTACGAAAACAGTTCTTTAACACTTTAAAGCTCTATTATAAAACAGGCAAGGCTCTCAGCTGATATGAATTGGGGTAGGTCCACTGAAGTCAATGGAGCTATGCTGCTACACGCTAGCTAAGGAGCCAGCCCAACACTTCCATGACACAGCCTAAGTTCATACCTCCTCCCTGTAGATATGAGCCAAAGCCCAGTGAAGCTAGTGGGAATCCTTCCATTGGGCTATGGATCAGGTCCTGTATGTGTGCTAGGTAAATATCAAATGCAGTAGATATGAAGGATGTGTGGTTTTCTGGCTGTTTAAATCTTCTTTAAGATAAAATGAACAAGATAAATTACATAGCTGGTTTAGTATCTCAGCCAGAAAACACTGAATTTAAACACTATTCAAGTTCTCATTTACTTGCAAGGTACTTCCACATATGGAGTAACATGAACATCCCACACTCATAGCAGAAAAAAAAACTGTATATCACACTGCTTTAAAAAGATTTCTATACTTATAGTCCCCTCTGATGTAGGCAGACAAGAATAACACCATCTTACATTGACTAAACCCATGAAATATTATACTATATCATACTGACTTTCTTCAGTAGGTACAAACTGGAAATAAATGATCGCATTAAAGCTGGTGGATAAATTTGCTTTGTTACATTATAAAATCGGTATAAAATGCCAGGTTACTCTGGTATATAACAGAACAGTACTGGCCTTCCACTTATGTGAAATTAGTCAGAGGCACCTTCTTTTTATTTATTTGCCACCTAAGTACAATCAAGCAGACATACAGCCCAGTGTTACAGAATGCAAGCCATATGGAGTGAAGTACTCACTCATGTTCCAGGCCCTTTGTCACATAAAAGGGTCTTAAGGGTGCTGGCTGAGATGATTCTTCCAGAGTTGGTACTGTGGAGACAGCCTGAAAGCTGCCTGCTAGGAACTCCTTTGTTAGTCCTGGGGGCACAAGCCATGTGCTCAGGTTAAGCTGAAGCACTCAGCACTATTAGTCCCAGGGCAGCTCTAGGCAGGGCTGGATCAAGGTCCAGGTTTCCCCTTCCCACCCTACCCCCACTGGGATGATGGGTCAGGGGCTCTGGGGCCCGGCCGGTGCTGTGGAGTGGATGGTGGGGGCAGTGGCCAGACTGCTGGTGGGGGACAGGAAGGCAGAAGCCACAACACTCCTGCTTCACCCCCTGGGCTCACTGGTGAGTAGACTAGCCAGCCTGGGAGGCTGGGCAAGCAGACTGAAGGTGAGTGGCAGGAGCCAGCTGCTCAGGGCAGCTGGGCTGGATTTTTGGGGAGCTGCAGACCACCTAGTTGCAGCCCCTAAAGCTCCTGCCTAAATCTAGTTCTGGCTCGAGCAGCTGCCATAACTGAGACAGGATTCATGGGCTAAATTACACTGGTGGCTCCAGAGCACAGCAGGATTGGGAAGCTATGTTAGGGAAGCTCTCTCCCCCTGGGCTGTGAGCTCAGTGCTCTGCCTCTTTGGATATGTCTAAGCTACAGTTTGAGGTTTGACTGCAGTGTGGGTAGAAATAGCAGGGAAGATGTGGCAAGATGGGCTAGCAAAACGAATATATACCTAGGGTGCAGGACAGGTTGGTATGGTCCACTCTGAAGCCTAGCTGTTGCACCTGAGTTGCTACTTTTAGACATGCTGGGTCACGGGAAGCTTGTCTGAGTGTTTCTGTTGTGAGTGTGCTGCAATCACATTTATGACTGTGGTGTAGACATACCTAATAACGCACAACACAGAACCTAACCTTCACTATTTAAAAGTAATCTTATATGCCCAACAGTAGCCAGATTCATAAAGGGACTGTGTGCTCTTACCCACATAATTCTGCTACATTTCTGAATGTAAGACTAAAAATTAAAAATACTTTTAAGGCCTTAAACTAATTCTGCTGAAGTCAAGAGTCAGGAAAATGGAAGGAACCATCATCCTCCAGCTAACTGAAAAAAGCATGTACATAATTTATTGCAAGACTCAGCACAAACAGCATATGAATGCCATCTCTTTCCAACCGTTTTGTTTCTCCACTTTCACTCCAACCCTTAACTTCCTGCTTGGTTAGCTGGACTCAAATATATGTAAACACCTTGCCTATGAAACAATCCAGTATTACCTTAGATAAGGCCACCTTACCATGTGCAACATCCACTTTTACTTCTCCTGAATTAACTACATAGAATACTAAGGGAATCCTGCAAATGCTGAAATAATGTTATTTAAGGATGCAAGTTAAAAACATTTAGGCCTCACCAGACCATCAAAACACCATGTTCATTCTGATTACTTATTCCCTGACATTAGGAAATGAACTGCTTTAAAAAAAAAAAAAAAACCAAACAACTTTTGAGGAGTGGAGGGGGAAAGTAATAACAAAAAAACCCTGAGCTTGGCCCAATGTTCATTTAAATGGGATTACTGAAGGATGAACAGATAAGAATTCCTTAATGTGCAGTTCTGCACTGAAGCGTGACTAAGAATTTTACCTTCTCACACAGATGTACTGCTTCCTGTTGGTATTCAAAACTGTACCTACTTACATAAAAACCATTAGTTTCATACTTTCAATTTCAAAGGGACAGTTCCCACCCCACCCAGTTAACATGTGCAACTTCTTTGAAGACCCCAAGAAGACAACAGAGTTGGGCACATGTAGCTGAGAGCCAGACTTTTAAAACATAAATAATTTATACTGCTGTTAGCGGTATGTGAGCTGGAAACAACATTGTTTGGCACTGATATCTTAGAGTTAAATTTCAGAGCTACCACCTCTAAACTGGAAGTCACTGGAGAATGATGCTAATTTACATTGCATTTTTTTTTCACACAGTAATTCTTTCAGAGTATAATTTATTGTGTGAGATGACAAGGGGGGGTTTGTGGAAATTCTGCTTCAGTGATCTGGGAAGGTTTCTAAAAATAAGAGATGAGAAAGTGGCTGATAATTCTGTTAATTCACAGAAGAGGGAGAAGAGACAGAAGCAATGAAGTCAACAAGAGATAGTCAACAAGCTGGTGCTCTGAATACAGGCACAGAAGGTGAATGGTCTGAGATTAGAAGGATCTCTGCATGTTGCTTTGGGTAACAGGAAGGAAACAGAAATACCTAGGACCATGATGATGGTGGGAACCGGACTATGGGACGATTGGTGCAAGAATGAAAGAAACTGAAATTAGACTGGGGACAATTTTCTAACACAGAAGGGAAGGATGGACAGAGGATCAGTCAGGATGGAAGGTGGGTGGACGGGTGGGCAAAAGGAAAGTAAAAAACCTACCAACATGACAGAAACCCAGAGAAGAGTATAGTAGCACAAGCTCTCATGTGTAGCTGTTTACTTGCACATTATCATATCTGCCAAGTAGAAAGTTGCAGCAACTGAAGTCTTCGGAAGGAAAAAAGCCCTCCTACATTTCCACAAACTTAAAGCAATTTTCAGAAGCAATAATGTGGGGTAAGAAACAAAAAAAAATCTTCTCAAAGGTCTCTGGTACCTCTAGCAGTTGCCGTTTTCCTGAAGCTTTCATTCTAATAGTGGCCATTCTTTCTGCAAGGACAGTGAGTGTGGACTGCAAAGCCAATTGATCTGCAGCATCCGCATCCAATGATTCTGACACCAGCTCCTCTGCTAATGATGTCTGAAGCATGCTGATTTCATCTTGTAACATCAGAATCTCATCCATCAAAGCCTATTCAAGCAGGAGCAGAGACACAAATTGATTCTTTTCTTATTGAGGGAAAAAAAATAAACTAAAGCAGCATATACTGGAAAAACCCACGGGATAGTAAGACTGGACCTCTCACTTCTGTTCTTATTCAGAGATCATTACATCTACTAATTTAAACTTGGATTTCATATTTAGAATTATTAGCAATCTACAGGAAATTTTATAAACAAGTTTGAACGCCACAGCAACATTTAAGGTCGCTCAGGATGGTCTGAGTTATTTGAAATCGGGCTGTGGAAAAGAGTCCAGCTAGAAAACACAATTCACCTAAAATTATAGTGGGCTTTGGTTCTAAGGTGGAACTGAGAACATCTACCCAGACACATGAAGATTCAGAAGGTACCTCTGTGCTGCTGAGGGATTTCCTTCTGCCATTCCTAGAAGACATCTTTCAGGCAAATTGGTAGGGGATGCTGCCAACCCCTCTGAATGGCTGTTGCAGGGTTTATTCCAGGTAGTACATACAAACTGAACCCAGAAGAGATGTTTGGCTCTAGTTAGAGAGCTAAATTCTGTGACCCTTAATTGCATTGTGCTCCAGCTGAAGGGAAAGGTGATGTCTCTGATAGCTTGGTACTAATTCATAGATTGCTTTGAACAACAGGCCCAGGAATTGCACTGAACCTGGTTAGACAATTAACTGACATACCAGGAGTACCACTGTACTAAGCAGGCAGGCTGCCACATTCTTGACTAACATTGTGTTAAAGTCTAGTTTTAACTATCTGAAGTGACAGAGCACTCAGTGAGCTGTTGAGACTGCAGACTAAGAGGATGTGCTGGAAAAGTTTTCCACTATGAACATTTTATGCCTGAGAGTTCAATTTTCTATTATGTTAATTTTGTCAGAGCATGGCCAGAAAACGTATGCAGCTCAGAAGAACGATGGGGTCAGATTTTTGCAACCTGGCTTCCATTTTTCAATCCAATTATATAATTTATATATTTTAGCAATTTGATAAACAGGCCCAGTCAGAGGCATGTCTAGAAGTAAACTTTATGTACAATTACTTTGTGAGCACAAAAATGAAGGGTGAATTAAGTCTGGGGAGAAAGTGAGACAATTGTTTTCCCTTATGATGATTTTAAAATGATAATTTGGATCCATTTTTAAATACAGTGAAGAGATAGGTGGGACACTGCACTTTCCTCTGGCAATGCAAAGGGGTGAGATAAATGCTTGTTCTCTGTCATCATTTTCCTTTGACTCACTTGCAGGTTCAAACACCTCTAGATTGCATACAGCGCCTAGATTCATGTCACGCAGAAATTTTCCAGAGTTTAACTTGAAGCTTTAAACAGCTGATTATGAATCTTGACAAAATGAGTCAGAAATAAAAATACTGGCATATGCATTGCTCTTACTACAATGGCAGGCACCTGTATAACTATAACTTGCATACATTAAGGGAAAAATCCAATTTTGAAATCTACTTGGTAGATTTCTATTCCACTATTTCACTCTTCCTATGTGCTCCTATCATTTGTGTCAATATTGCAAACATCCACTGAGGAAGATATTCAGCATGAATATCAGAACAAAATGAAACCCAGTTATCATTATATACTCTGATTATTTTTACCTCATTTCCTAAAATAATCCTCAAATGTGCTTATAAACAGACCAAGAACAGAATGAAACTGATTAAAATGAAGCAAAACTAATTACAGTCTTCTCATCTCTTAATTGGCAAATTTAAAGATTGTAAATGGCCAAATGCCATGTTTATTGATATGCTACACAGCTCCAGTGAATTCAGAGGCCTTTATATGGGGTGTTAAGAATTTGGCCCATTTGTTGAAAACACTGGCTTAGGAGAAGTGTCTGACTCCTCTCTCTCTTTTTGAGACACTTCATAAAGCTTGTCTCATCCCCATAACCGTGGGGAATTCAGAGGAGTGGCAGCCTGCAAGTGAGCTTTCTGATAATAAAGAATTTACATTTTAAAGTTTTTCAATCAGCCTACATATTTTTGTGAGGCATTCAGCAAGTAATAATACAGCCATTAATTAAACAACAGCTATAGCTAGGTAGTGTTTTTACCTGATGTGCAGCCATCTGGCTCTCTGGGCTTTTGCTAGCTTCCAGACTTTCATTCAGCTTCACCTCAATGGTCTCCATTTTTGCAGATATGGACTGCAGAGAGTCTTGGTATTTCTGCTGGCGTTCAAGAGCTTCGTATAGGGTGCGCTGCTTTTCACTGATCTAAAGAAGAAAGAAAGTTGTAAGCGGATATTCTGTCTCCTGAAATAAGTTTTGTTTTTTCCTCTCCTCTCCCTTCCCTCCTACATCTATGGTTTTAATGGGACTCTAAGCCAAGAGCTTGGTCTGCAATACCAGTTTTTAAGAATATAAATTATATAGCAAAATAGTCAGACTAAGGATGTTTGTTTGCTTTAGTCATTGTTGGCCAAATTCTAGGTTCTATGCCTAACTCCCCCCCCCAACCCTTATTTTAATAAAAAGGGTGAAAACTAAGCAAATTTCTCCTGCCACATTCTGGACTGTATGCACACAAACACAGCATGTGCATAAATTGCTACAGGCATGCCTCCACATTCCACATAATAGCTACTTTGCCTCTAGCATGAATTAGAATACATACCATGTAAGTGAACCTTTGAGGATAAAGACTATAGGATGGGCTGTTTTTGTACATTATTGGATAACTGGAGTGCACAAATGTCTAAGCTTGATCCAGTACTTAAGATGTATACGCACTGTGATAAGAGGCGTGACTGCGTACTCATACTAGCTTGAATGCAGCTCGCCCAACTAAACATAGCAATGAACACATGGGAGGGTGGGCTGTACAAGTCAGCCTGCAGCCCTGGGTATAAACTCATGTTCCTCGCCTGTGCCTGAGTCTGAGTCCATGCTGCTGTGAACTCACTGCGATATTCAGCTGCACTAGCTAGATCAAAGCTAGGCTGAGTATGCCAACATGACCTGCAATCATTCCTTTGAATGCAGTGTAGACATATTCTCAGAGAAAGGACCCCAGGGCTCTCTCTGTCATCCCATACAGCATGTATGGATTTCTACACAGGGTTTACTCCAACTATGATTTATAAAAAGTCTTTGCCCGTCTTTACTCAAGCTTCCTTTGGTACTGTATACCTCTAATAACAAGCGCTGCCAAAGGAGAATTTGGCCTTTAATGACAAGTAGAGAGTTTCTGGACAGCACCATCATCATTTATGACTTCCTCACGCTTTTAAACTTAGAAATGGTTTTATTTCTCAACAGAAGGGCAAGTAAGTGGAGAAAAAATGGCAGAATATATACCAACTGCAAGTAACAGAATCACTGAAACTGGAAGGGACCATGATGGGTCACTGAGTCCAGTTCCCTGTGCTCACAGCAGAACCCAGTACCCCCATTAAACCATCCTTGACAGCTGTTTGTCTAATCTGCTCTTAAAAACCTGCAATGCAGGAGATTCCACAACCTGCTGTGGCAACTTATTCCAGCATTTAATCACCCTAACAATTAGGAATTTTTTCCTAATGTGTCTAGGATCAACCTCCCTTGCTGTAATTCAAGTCCATTGCTTCTTGTCCTATCATCTATGATTAAAGAGAATAAGTTTTCTCCTTCTTCATCATAACAACCTTTTAGGTATTTGAAAACCGTTATCCTATTCCCTCTCAGTCTCCTTTTTTCTAGACTAGACAATCCCAGCTCTTTCAATCTTCCCTCATAGGTCAAATGTTCCAGACATCTAATCATTTTTGTTGCTCTTCTCTGGACTTTCTCCAGTTTTTCCACATCCTTTTTTAAATGAGGCACCCAAAACTGGACAAAGTACTCAAGTTGAGGCCTAATCACTGCAGAGTAGAGTGGAAAAATCATTTCTCATGTCTTACTCCAACACTCCTGTGTATACACCCCAGAATGGCATTTGGTTTTTTTTGCAACAGTATTACACTGCTGACTCATATTTTGCTTGTGATCCAATATTACACCCAGATCCCTTTCTGCGGTACTCCTTCCTGGGCAGTCATTACCCATTTCTTGTGTGTGCAATGGGTTGTTCAACCCTAAGTAGAGTGCTTGGCACTTACCTTTATTGAATTTCATTGTATTTATATCCAACAATTTCACCAATTTGTCCAAATCATTTTGAATTATGATCCTATCCTTCAAAGCACTCACAACCCCTCCTAGCTTGGTATCATCTGCAAACTTTGGAAGTTTGCTTTCAATACCATCATTTAAGTCATTGATAAAAATGTTGAATAAAACTGGACCCAGGATAGATCCCTGCAGCACCCCACTTGTTATGCCATTCAAGCCTGAATATGAATGATAACTACACTCTGGGAATGGTTATCCAACTGTTTTTTCACCCATCTTATAGTAGCTATATTTGGTTTGTACCTCCCCCGTTTGTTAAGAAGAATGTGATGTGAGACTGTATCAAGTTCCAAAGGGGCAGCCGTGTTAGTCTAGTTCAGTAAAACGAACAGAGTCCTGTGGCACTTAAAGACTAACAAATTTATTTATTGCATAGCTTTCGTGCGAGAAAAATCCCACTTCATTTTCAGAGAATCTGACACAGGACTCCTCGTCCATATCAAAGGCCTTACTAAAGTCCACATATACCACATCTACCACTTCCCCTCTATCCACAAGGCTCATTCCCTCATCTCAGAAAGCTATTAAGTCAGTTTGACATGATTTGTTTTTGACTAATCCAGGCTGACTAAGCCTAAGCACCTTATTAGCATCCAGATGTTTGCAAATTGACTTCTTAATTATCTGTTCTTTTATTTTTCTTGGTACAGAGGTTAAATTGTCACGTCTATAATTCCCTGGATTGCTCTTTCTTCCTTTTTCTTGTAGATGGGCACTATATTTGCCCTTTTCCAGTCCTCTAAGGCCTGACCTGTCTTCCATGATTTTTCAGAAGATAATAGCTAACAGCTCAGATATCTCCTGTGTCAACTCCTCCCATATTCTACGGTGCATATCATCAGGCCCCGATGACTCAAATGTGTCCAACTTGTCCAAGTAATTTTTAATTTGCTCTTTCCCTAATTTAGCTTCTGATCCTATCTCATTCCTATTGCCCTCCTCTACATCAGACATCCAATCTCCATCAACCTTCTTGTGAAGATCGAAACAAAGAAATTATTTCTTTCTTCTGCCATTTCCACATTTTCGTTTATTGTTTTACCCCCTTTGTTGAGTAACAGTCCTATGCTGTCCTTGGTTTTCCTCTTGTTTCTGATATATTTGAAGAATATCTTTTTGTTACCCTTTATGTCGTCAGCTAGTTTGATCTCTGTCTGTGCCTTGGCCTTTTGGATTTCTCCTGTATATAACTTATTTGTTTATAGCCCTCCTTTGTAATTTGACCTAGTTTCCACTTTTTGTAGGACTCTGTTTATTTTTAAATTATTGAAGGTTTCCTGATTAAGCAAAGGTGGTCTCTAGTCATATTTCTTATCCTTCCTATGCAGTGGAATGGTTAGCTCTTGTGCTCATAACAATATCTCTTTGAAAAACTGCCTACTATCTTTAGTCATTTTTCCTCTTAGACATTCTTCCCATGGTATCCTTCCCATCAGCTCCCTGAGTGTGCTAAAGTCTGCCTTCCTAAAATCCACTGTTTTTGTTTTGGTATTCTCTCTTGTAACATTTCTAAGAATCATGAACTCTATCAATTCATGATTGCTTCCACTTAAGTCACCTTCTGCTTTCAAATTCTCGACCACTTCCTCTCCGATTGTCAAAACTAAATCATGAGTAGACTCTCCCCTAGTAGGTTTCTCCACTTTTTTAAATAAAAAATGGTCTCCAATGCATTCCAAGAGCTTATTGGATAATCTGTGCCTTGCTATGTTGTTTTCACAACAGATGTCTGGGTAATTGAAGTCCCCCATCACCACCAAGTCCTGTGCCTTGGAATATTGTGTTAATTGCTGAAAAAAAGCCTCATAGACCTCTTCTTCCTGGTTGGGTGATCTATAGTAGACCCCTACCATGAGATCCCCCATGTTTTTGACACCCTTTATTTTTACCCGGAGACTTTCAACTTGCCTGTCTTCCAATGTTCCCTCTAAGCTGCGCTGGCGTGCTGCAGTACAGCCCGCCGCAGCCGCCAGTGCAGGGAAGACAGCTGGCAGTGCACTGCCGGCAGCCAGACTCCTTCAAGGGAGCTCCTGTGGAGCAAGGAGTTTTGAAAACTCCCGCCCAGAAAAGCTCTGGGCCCTGCCCCTCCAGTCCAGCCAGGAGGTAAGTTTGTGGGGGCTGGGGGGGGGAGCAGGAGCAGGGGGGTGTGCTGCCGGGAGCGGGGGGGGTAGCGGGGGGGGGCGAGTGGGAGTGGGGGGTGATGCCGGGGCTCGGGGCTGATGCCGGGACCGGGGGGGCGATGCCGGGACTGGGGGGGGCGAGTGGGAGCGGGAGCCTAGTGGGGGGGGGGGCGGAGAGCAGCGAGCAACAGGAGTTGCTCAGCTGCTCTCTCCCCTTAGAGGGAACACTGCTGTCTTCTACGTCGATCCCAACCTCAGTCCAAGTACACATATTTTTGATAAACAAGGCAATGCCACCTCCCTTTCTTCCCTTCCTGTCCTTTCTAAGCAAGCTGTACTCTGCTGTATTAATATTCCGGTCATGTGTATTATCCCACCAAGTTTCTGTGATGCCAACTATGTACATGTGCACCTACAGGAAATGGCAGAATAAATATAACTGTGAACCTAAATTCCACATTGTTATTATTTGAACCAGTCTCCACAAGTCTCTCCTTAAAACTCAATGATTATGAAACATTTGGAAATGGGCTTATAGCTAGTAGGTTGTGATCACTGCCTATCACATCAAGCATAATCATCTCATTTCTACAGTATGATCCTTCTGTTTATCTGCTGTGTTCATCCACAGTCTCTTGGACTTAGCATGTCAATTCTCTGGGGTAGAGACTCACCTTGTATCACAGGTATGAATGATGCTTTGCACAATGGGGACCTAATTCCTCACTGGGGCATCTACATGCTAGTGAAATAGAAATATGTTACCAAAAGATGTAATGTGGAGAACAGGGCTTTCCCATATGCACTCCCTGCTTAAACTTGTAGTGCAGATGATCAATCACTGGGTTCCCTCACAGGATAAGCCTATACTGTTCACACAACTGTTTCCACGTCACTAGTGAATAAGAAATACCTGTGCAAATCATGGCCTACTACATTCTCAGCTCCTTACTCTGGCAACAGCCCGTCTTCATCCTATACATGCAGCATTGTATAATGCCAGTGGAATTCTCCACTCTTGCCACAGTAATGCTAGTATTTAGGCTGAAAAACACTGAGTACTGCGTAGAGCTGCACTGCCAAGATAAGTGAATTTTTTTGCATTTTTTTTCTAACAAACTGACATAAGAAATATCAGTTTTGATACCTCTACTTTAAAGGACTTACCACATTCTTTAGCGTTTCCCAAGAACGCTGCAAATCATCTAGTTTGGCACTGGTAGTTGTCTCTAAGCCTGGCTCAGAGAGCTCTTGAGTGGATGACGTGCTGGGGTGAATCTTGGCAGCGTCTGTCTGCAACTGTGCAGCAGATAAGGCTTGGTAATAAGCAATATCCTATGAGCATGAAGACAACAATGCACTTTCAAAACAAAAGATACATAATCTTACTGTAATTACATTCCCTTAGTTGCTACTTGACAGTATAAATCCATGGGCATGCAAGACTATGATTTGTCACAATTTTCTTTTTAACAAGCCAGCATGCGACTATTGAAATATGGTGCACACTGGTTTAGATAAAACTACTAACGTATGGTTTGGAACTATTACCATGGTGGAGATTCTGGAGAGAAGATAATGATTTTTTTTTTTAAACTGTGTTTGAACTAAGGGCCAGGAGGGCAAGTCAAGTCTGAAGGGAAGAGGAAAGGTCAGGGATGGAGAGCCAGAATTGGGAATCAAAAGCATAGAGATGGCAATTAAAGCTATGAGAGTGGATGAGATCATGCAGGAATAAGGGATATAGAGATAGAAAAGGAGGTGGCAAAGAACACAGACACAAGGGATCCCATCAGAGAGAAGGCAGCGGAAGAGGAGGCACCAAGGGGGGCACTGAAGGAGTGGTAGGGAGATCAGAAGAGAATCAGTCAAACAGATTCATAACAACATAGGGAAGAAAGATGTCTGAGGTTGCTGGTACGTCAAAGACAACAGAGGACAAGCATCAAAAGTGCAAAGAAATCTCTAACTAGTCATCAGAACGGTTTGGCATTAGATGCGGAAATCACCTACTCTTTCATAGGAGAAGAGTCAAATACTTAGCTAGAGAGTAAGATACACAGCATTTATACTTAAGGTCTCAGAAATGACCATGATGTGCAAAGGCTAGGTGAAATAGATACAATTTACTAAACATAAGAGACTGTAGGCACAGTTTCACTCCCACTTATCAAATGAGTGGAATTCTATTGGCGTTGATGGAAAATCAGGCGAGAACTAAAGATCAGTACTGACAGATTAGGCTCAGACTTAGTGTTTGTATTAAAAAAGACTGGACACAACTTAGAAAGAAAGGTTCTCCTGAGTTTAAAAATAATTTCAATTAAAAGTCACTCCTGTGGTAGTTGCAATCCAGACACCTCCACAATGCATGAGCACATCTTTTCCTAAAATTTTGGAAGCTGAGTCCCTCTCACTTTCCCACCGCAGCTTGGGAAACTGAAACACTCTCCCTTTCCTTGCAGCTCAGGTATTAAATATCAGTCCACTTAGACTGTAACATTTGCCACACTTCCCCCCTTTGTGCTCTAAGGGCTACGCACCTCACTCGAAGAAAAAGAGTGCTAGTGCATGCAAAGCAGATAGAGAAATTGGCTATGAACAACTGTGAAAATCAGAGAACAGCATATGAATGGAGAGGTACGAAACCCCCAAAACAAACAATGAGCAGAAACCAAAACAACCACCACCACCACCACCACCACCACAAAAAACCAAAACCAAAAACAACCAGCCACACACCGCACACCCCTTGCAGTTCAATAATTATATTTCCTATTCAGGCAAAATCCCCATTGAACTCCGTGGGAGTTTTGACTGAATTTGGAATAAAGGGCTACTGGTATCTCCCATAAAACAGTTAAGAATTGATTTTGATCTAATTTATTATACATCAGTTTAACAATGGTGTAATTTACTGACGACTTTATTTTTATCAACTTCAGTGGAGCTACTCCTGATTTATATCTGTATAAGCTGAACTAGGGTTCAGGTCCATTATTTCATATCACATCTTTTTCAGATGGCTAGTTCTCAGAGTGCCAGACTGACTGACTTCTCAGGAAACCCCACCTGAATTCAATAGGACTTCATCCAGGCACAAAAATCCATCCCTGCAGAGTTCCCAGTGTATCAAAGTCCTAGATTTCAACACAGTAGCTTAATAAATAAGCTTAAGAAGTAATTTAAAACCAAACATGAAGCCAAGCTGCATTCTCTATTTGCAATCAATTGGGGAATTCAGTGGGAAATTGTGCTTTAATATGGATGGAACGTAGACAGGTTAACAAATATTTTCAATTGTGTAATACTTATTGATAATAATTTAGTGAATTAAGTGATATAACTATTCCTTATTTTTGAATGTGTAACTTACAGTAATAAGCATAAAAATAGTATTCACGTGTCTGAACTTAGAAGTGAGAGCCTGAAACTGCATGTTGTATCCTAGCCCTAGTTTATACCTGCTGCACTTTTCGGCAGCAGTCAATGGGAGATATACCAGGTATGTAAAATACCTGCCAAATCTCCTGATGACTTACTAAGAGCTCCCTATACACTTGGCTAAGCTAAGCTATCTGGAAATGCTTTCCGGTCGGCTTACCGCAACTCCAGTTCCAGGCTGGAGCTGCTATGGCAATTTCCGGATCAATTGAGCCCATCTACACAGACTGCTCAATCGAACCTGGAAGATCCTGCTGATGACAGCAATTTTGCTGCTGTCAGTATAGACTTAGCCCCAGGAAGGCAATGGCTTCTCGCTTCCAAAGAACATTTCTATTTATTTATACACATGGCATAAATGAGTTTGATTTATTCCACTTTTGAAAATACAGTTTTACATAATGGAATATTGTAGAAGAGTTTAAAATATTTTCTTTTACCACATAAGACTCTGGAATACCTTCCCATCAGTTTTACTGGCTCACATACTACAAACCTCAAGCTGAAACCTGGCATGCAAGATTTTTACATGGGAACAATTTATTTTTGAATAGAAAACAAATGGTTTAGCCGTTTCCTGAGTTATTGGAGAGCAAAAGAAGAAATAGGTAAAAACAGGCCTTTGGGGTTTCTTAAGTTTAAAATTGTTTTTATTTATTTATTTAAAATTGAACATTTCCTAAATTTTGGTTTCTTATACAGACAAATGGCTGTAGAAGTTTTGAAGATACAAAGCTTTTTTGCTACATTTGGGAAACAGCCCTTCTACAACTTTCTAACATAAATTTGGCACAGTAGCTACAACTGAACATGATAGCCATTGGAGACCACAGACTCTATAGCTGGAAGTGCTCCTTGGTACTCAGTAACTAGTTGAAAAAAAACAGCCTTTCATTTTAGCTGGGTTTTGATTCTCCAGTCTTCACTGGCCTTGATTAACTGTGGCAGGACTCAGCCATTAGATCATAAATTTTGAGGGCATGAATTTCCTCAAATTCATTCATCATTTAAAGCTATTAGACATTTTCTTCCAACAAGTTTTTGCTCCATGGATCGACTATGCAGAAATTTGCTGCTAATATATTACATTCAATAGTCTAAGTTTACTCACTATTGCTTGGCTATTATTGCTCAGATTATTCCTGAGGGAATTTTGCACCAAAATATTAAAATCTGCATACATTTTATTTGTCAAAATAATACCATGCAAATCACTACTTTCAATTACTTGTGCTATTTATTTCAAAATATCCATCAGCAAGTATGTCTGCAACAAAACAAAAAGATTCAGGATTTTTTTTTTTTTTAAACAGATTCCTTCCTAGGCATATTAGCACATCTATATGGCTCCACATTGAGCAAAAAGGACAGAATCTTGCATGCAAACCTAGTTCTGATCCCTGATCCAGCTACAGAGCAAGCAGGTTTAGGCCAGCAGGATCCAAATGAGGGAATCCAGGTATGGAGTGAGAGAGTTCTGTGTGGGGCAATCTGGATGTGGACAGCTCACTAGCGAGTCTAGGCACGCCCCAAGGCACATAGATAAAAGTTGTGTGTATAGGGAGAATGGGACTTGGTATGTGGTCCAGGCAAAGGAAGTTCAGGCTCAGCATGGGAGGATGGCTGTGGGAGTGGAATCAGTCTAGCAGGGCCTGGATGCAGTTAACAGTAACTGGGATAAAATACAACATGGTTTTACAAAAGGTAGATCATGCCAGATCAACCAGATCTCGTTTTGAGAAGGTAACAGTAAACATGTTGAAATACTAGATCGTTGAAATGTTTGCAGAAAGTTTCATACTACAGGGGATAAGCATAGCTGAGTCAAAGACACTTAAAAATAACTGAAGTTATGACTTTGCAGCCATGCTCATATTGGGTAATACCTTACTCCACAAGCAGTCCTCATATCGTCTCTCCTGCCAGGAAGATTAGATTTGTCTTGTTCCTATTACTATAGCTTCAAAGTCTTTCAACACATTAATCCTCACAATGCTCTGGGACATAGGGAAGTACTATCACCATTTAAAAGATGAGCAAAGTTACTACTTGACTTGCCCAGCGTCACACAGAAACTCTCTCGGGGAGCAGGACCTTTAAGCCAGATCACCTAAATCTTAGATTAGTGGCCTAACCTCTGGACCCTCCTACCTGTCTGCATAGCTCTAATGATGGCTTCAGAATAAGGACTTGAGAGATGGAAAAGTGCAAGGGATATGTATTGTTATAACTGAAGTGTAGAATCAACACAATCCCCCACAAAATATATTACAGTTGATATCTAAATACCTGAATCAAGAAAAAACAAAACTATGGCATCATTTGGATAATGACCCAAGACAGACTGACACACAATGTAACGGTGTTTCATCACATAACGTACAAAATTGAGCTCCTTCAGGATGCATGATGCCATCTTTTGTACTACTTTGAAAACAAAACTGCTATAAATGCAACAAAGACATCAAAAATTTAGAAATATTGTGTAATTCAAAATGAGTTTAAAAAGTAACTAACTTATTGAGTCAGTTTTTGCCAATGACAAAAGGTACCAAATTGATGTGCTTTAAAGCTTCTAGCACTGTATTTTTCATTATTATGTATTAGGGGCCAGGTCCTGATTATGCTTGATGATGGTTCTCAATTCACTGGATGGGATTCTGAAGTTGTCTGCCCCATATGTAAAGAAAATTAGTCCAAATCTTCTGAAGAAGATATCAACCACAAAGTACACAGAATGGGACCATGCATCTTTCCAGAGGTCACAGCTGAATGAATACCAAGTGGCAGGTACCTGGGTAACAGAAGCATCTGTATTAGCCACAGGTGAAGGAGAGCGACAAGCAGGTGGAGAAGAAATTTCACTGTTGGTTCCCTCCTCCCCAGACTCCTCAGTGACAGGTGAGAGTAGTGTGTGACAGCGACCAGCAGTCATCTGTCACAGAAAACGCAACCCCAAAGGACAGGAAGAAGATCAGTCAATCACCTCAGTAAGCATATGGATTAGATGTAGACAAAAATCAAGAACACCACCACAATGTTGGAATTACCAAGACACAATTTAAGGACTGCTGCTTTCTCCAGGTCCTGTAGAGTTGCTATTTTAACAGTTCAGGAAAGAAATAGAAAGGCCGTGATATTTACTGCTGATATTTTAGTGCTTAGATGTTGGCCATCTTATTCAAAATAAGAGGGAGGTCAAATGTCATCTGATATAACATTAGGAGAAGTTACTGAAAGCCACAGAGTAACATGCATATAGTCAGAACTACTGCTCTCAATACTTTATTTTTCAGGCCTGGTTAAATTAAATGCTGCCAAACAAAACTGAATTTTTTTTAAACATATCATAATAGTGGTATCTCAGTTTTGCTTTTCTAAGCTTTTAACATAGGAACAAATCTGGAAATCATTGCTTCATTTTTTCATCAGCCCTTCCTCAGACAGAATTCCCACTGACGTCAGTGGCAGTTACAACTACATTCGGACTGAGCATAAATCAAGTCACTCCATTCAGTGCTTTTCCAATCTTTGTTGTGGCATATTGACAAAACAAGTCAGCACTCATGCTGAAAGGTAAAAGTGTGCTTTGAATATTCTTTTGCTTTTAATAGACTGATTTCTGTTATTCTCAAAGCAATTCACTCTGTAGCTGTTGGCTTACAAGGCTGATATGACACAAATACACCTCTAAGAAGTTGTAGTTCATTCTGTTTTACAACACCCAAAACACGACAGTAAAGCAAAGCACACAATGTGCATTGTGGCAATTGGCTGTGTTGTAGTGTTAGAACAGTACAAAAAAAGAGTGGCATCTAACAAATGGTAATGAGATACCAATTCCGTTCTTACCATAACCACAGAGGGATGAGCAGATTGTGTTGGGAGGAGTTCCGAGTCCAGCTCCTCCATTCCTTCTGAAAGCCCTTCCACTTCTGTCACTGTCAACAGCATAGTGGCATGTTTAGCTTTCATTGTTAGCATTTTGCACTTGGAATTCAAAGAGGCTATTTGCTCCTGGTATCCTTTAATCTTCTGTGCCAGTTCCTAAGGAAAACATTTTTTATTCAGTAGTCACTTGCAGGATATAAAGAACAAAAAACTAACTAGCAGCAATTCAGCTTCCGTTAAGTAGGCAGGCTACCTCTCAGAGGCCAGCCAATAAGAATCACAGCTTTGTGTCTCAGGCCCCGACATCAGCAAGAGCACAAGCTGAAAGGCAGGATGTTGATTGTTGAAGAAAACAAGTCAGGCAGCATCTCATTGCACAGCTAAACCACAAAGGAGCAAACTATGCAGTGAAACCGGAAAGGCTCTGTGAAAGCTACATCTCTGTGTGATACTAACCGAAGAGAAGAGTATGTCACGTTCATGTACAATTCCTAATCTGCAGAAGATTCTATATGCTTTATCTTAAAAACAGAGGAAAGGGGAAGCTTGCTCTCTCTCTTTTTTTTTTTTCCTCCTGCCCGGAAAACAAGAGGAAAATCTCCAGATGGTGCATACCATGGAAATGAGGTCATGTGATGACTGGAACTGTTAAAAAAAAATATGCACCACTCAGCTCTCACCAGTCTGAATACAATGAGCCACAGAAAGAGAAATACAGTGGGTTAGTAAGATAAATATGTGTTGGATTATTCCTATTTATAACACATGCGTCCGCATGGCAATTGGAGTGGATATATCTCCTATGTGCAGTGTCACAGATTTTTTTTTCCTGAATTGTTTTTGTTTTGCATATGTCTTCAAAGTCAAAAATCCTAACTGGACAGGTATATTCCTACATTAACATGAGTTGGGGGAATTTCGCTGAAGACAACATTAACCAAAAGCCATTGTTTTCTCATTGCTGTGCAGTCGCCAGTATGATATTAATCCAATTTCCAGAACTGCTAAAACATACCATCACATCTCTGGCTGAGTTTTCAAGAAGAGAAATCTCTAGACGATCTAGCTATGCCCTACGCAAATGTTCACAGTGCCGCCTCAACCAGAGGTTCTCAGCTGTGGCAGGGAGGCAGATGGTAGATGGAGGCACCAGCCTTTTGTGGAGGGTGTGGTGAGTATTCTGATGGTCTCGTGGTGAGTGGGGGGAAGATGTCAGCTCCAGATCACAGTATCTCTTGCTGAGGTTTGGCCCAGCTGCCCCTCTACAATAGGACACTGGATGTGCCAAATTGAGGGAGTGGCATTGTGACCTAGCACGCAAGGTCGCAGGGCCACTGAGGCTTGGCCTGGCTGTCCCTGCCACCCTAGACAGAATCTGCCACTTGCCTATGACTAGAGCAGGCTCTGTCTCCAGGGAGACAGAAATACTGTAGTATCTCTAGCAGAAGCGTGAATCTTCTCTTTTTTCTTTTTTTTTTTTTTTTATGTGAATGCTGTGCTCTGAAAACTGATGAAGTGACAACACTGAACATTCTCCTGTTTAGCAGGAAAAAGAATCATTCAGCTCAGAGCCCCATTCAGTTGTTTGTCCTTCTGAGGTCACTGCTCAGCAGCACATTGATTTACAATTTGCAGTTACTGCTGCTATGCCAGCAATCATTGTGTTTATTCTTTCAAATAGATACGTGTATTTTACTTGGACGTCTATTTAGATTTTTCTTCTACTGCTGGTTCCCAAATCAAGATGGCAGGCAAAATGTCTGTTTATTTATAAAGTATGAATGTTAGTACCTTTAATTATTTCAAACTAGTAAGTGTAGAGGAAATCTATTTCCTGTACTTCTGTTGCCCAAGGAAACCTTTCATTCCACCCTATCTGCTCTGTCACAAAGCCTAACAGGTAAAATATTTAGTAATTAACATACATTGAAACAACAAAGTCAATAAGTTATTGAAGTCCACAGGCAACTGTAACTTTTGACTCTGCAGGTTATGTAAGCTTTCATTAAACTAACTACTAAACATCTCGATGGAAAATTTCCAGACTCATGAGATACAGCATTATAAGCCGACACATCCTATTACACAGGGTGAGCACCTTTCCAACCTGAACTAGAATTCAGCTAAGTCTACACTGATGGTAGCAAATTTTCCGTCATCAGTTCCATCACCTGGGTTAGACTGAGTGGTTAGTCAAGACTTGCTCAATTGATTTAGAGTTCAATTTAGCAACTCCAGCCCTGGAAGAAGAGTAGCAGTGAATCAAAGGGACAGCATTTGACTCAGTGCAGCAGAGACAGAGAGTAAGTTAGTGTTAGTGAGTTGAAGGGAGATACGCAAATTATTTTATGGAGCTTCTATATCTCCCTTCGACTGCCACTGAAAACGGTGGCAAGTGTGGACAAGGCCTTTGACTTGCTGCTCTGCTCTCCGTGTACTTTGCACTTTCAGTGGTCAGCAACCAAAGAGATTCTCCAGCTTCATCAGAAAGCTAAGCAAAGCTTCTAGAGTGAAGCTACAGGCTTTTTAAAAAAACTTCCTTAACACAAAAACAAAAACAAAAACTAGGTACCAACTCCAATCACCAATGGCCCCAAAGCAGTTATGTGCTCCATTTCCCATGGTACGAAGTTGCGAGCTACTCCCTCACCTGAACTTAGGGACCATCTAAGAGGCTGAGCAGAAAGTCTATTGAAATTCTATCCACTGGGCTACAGTTACTTAATTCCATTACTATGATTAGGAATCAGTAGTATTTATATAATTAATATCCAGCATAACAAAAGGGGGGTATGTTACATAATTAATATACATACATACATATATTGGACAAAACAGATTCAGAAGAGAAACTTATGGGTGTAAAGAAAGAAAAAGCAGGTAGCTTGTGAGTACACATAGAAATGTCAGATATCTCTACGGTCATCATTCTGAGGTAGTTCAGTTTTTCAGCCAATGTGCTGCAATGTAAGTCCAAGTTCTTTCCTATCAGTGTGACTCAAAAAAATACATGTTGTGTCTGCTCCATGTGTCAGAGGATTCTCAACTTTGACTTTTTGGTAGAACAACTCCTTGTGTCATGACATTTACACTAGAAACACCCTGCAGAAAAGGTCTTTCATCACATTGCAATACAACATAATACTAACAGAACATGATCGGGTTGCATTGTAATATCACATTATGATTGCACGGGCATTTAATAATTGCATAGTTACCTAACATCATACAAGCTATTCCATGCCCATCAATATCACAAGTACTTCAGGAAACATTATGATAAGTGGCCATTATATGGCATAACAGTCCAGTGAAAAAGACTTCTGTAAACATACATCTTCCATAGAGTAATACCCTGTGTTACTTATGTGTAAGGCTACTTCAGGACTTCTCTAATGCAAGGCACACTGGCTTTCTTCTTGTCTTTGTATTTTAAACACAGTTACTGTGCACCTTGTTAACCATCACACATATGGACTACAATGTGTCCTGGTTAACTGTAGTATGCATGCAATTTGTATCTTGACATGCATGATTACATATAAAAGATGCAACTATATAGTGACACTTCAAGTCTTGTTTACTGCATTGTGTGCTCTGCTGCAAAACTTAAGCACACAAAAACATGAACCCGAAATGTTGTGTCATCTGTCTTTTGAAATGCATTTCTTTGAGATGTTTCAAACACGGTAATCCAGCATGAAATGCCATTTTATTCTGTTTCCCCATTATGTGAATACCATGCTCCCCACTACCACCCAACTCTGAACGAGCGGGCTTTGGGCAGGGGATGAACTACACCACATTAAACTTAGAGCAGCTTGCAAGTCTGTACCCTTCTACAGCTAGTGGATTAAATAAAAGGACCAAAAAAGCATCTGTTGTCTCTCCATGTTTCTCTGAGAGGATTCCTAGATACTCTACTCATACATGCTTGGGTCCAGTAAACCACTGATGTTTTCAGATCTGTCTGTGGAGACATTATTAGGAACGCTCTTCAACAAAGCAGCATAAAGTATTTTTATTAAATAGCTTCTTTTGTGTTTTACTAAATAGCTTCTATGACAATTCTGACAGCAAATGAACTAAGCAATACAGGAGGAGTACATAAGGGATAAACAACAAACTGTGAAAGACAATTTAAACCATTTCTTCTAAAACTAAAAACATAATGCCCTCTGGTGCCAAAACTATGCAAAAGAGAGCCACCACCTATGTGGCCATCCATATGGCATACCACAATGTGAAGATATGGGATTTCAAAAAATCAGTTATGGGGGTCTGGAGCCTCCATGAAGATTGTCCTGCCCTCAATATCATGTCCCGAGATCCAAGGGCTTTGAGGTCTGGATCAGCAACTCATTCTTGAGAACCAAAATTTTGCTTCCTTGACAGAATGTCTTAAAAAGTATGCTTTGCAGAGTTTTCTTCCTCTAGAGTTGCCTTCTGAGGTCTTTACCTCTAGAGGGGTGATCCTTTTCCTTGTTTTTACTCTCTCTATTCTCAGGCATAGCTCTCATGGATGAGAAAGTCTTAAATGAGGACAAGAGGACTGTACCCAAGATTACTAAATGATCACTGCCTACTACATATTCAGCACTATGTTAGCACGTGATGCAAAGAATTCCCATTGACTCATTTTGGAGTTTCATGCATGAAATGGGTGCATCAACAGCCCTGTATTTTTCAGCATTCAGTAATAACTTTTCAGTTTAATAGGTAACCATGCTCTCAAGATTTTCAGAGACCTACTCAGTAAAGAAAAAAACCTCAAAATCATGGTTTTCACAGGAATTTGCTATGTGCATGTACACTTGAGGTACAAATCATCCCTGCCTAAGCTGGCCTTTGAGAACCTCTAAACAACTGCTCTGTGACCTCAAGAGAATATGAGCTAGCTGAGAGATCTCTCCAACTGATTAACTCATAGCCTGTGGAGTTACACGTCTGCTGCATTACCTCATGGCGTGAAATCTGGGCCTGCAGCTCCTGGATGTTACTGGTTGCAACAGGTCTGTCTTGGATCTCACGGTGAGCACCCTCTATCATTTGCTGTAAATGCTTCATCTCTTGTTCATATTGCTCATACTGTACGACTGCTTCCTAGAGAGAGAAGATACCGTAAATGGACACATGCAAATGGAACACCCTTGGTGTTTATTTGATTACTCCCTCCACTCCCTAAGCCAGGGGTGTCAAACATAAGATCTGGGGGCCAAATCAGGCCTGCCAAGGGTGCTAATCTGGCCCGCAGAACAGCTGCCTGGACTGTACTTGGGAGTTCTCTGCAGCAGCACTGAACAGCAAAGACAGGCTGCCACTGCTAGAGCGTGATGGACTTGCTTCTGGCTCACTCCCATGATCCTAGTCACAGCACAGGGGAACAAAGGAAGCACTCCATCCAATCCCAGCTCAGCTCTGCTGTGGTCTGCCAACCAATCAGATTCTCAGTCACAGCAGGCTGAGCTGGGCTCCTGGAGATCCCCCACACTGCCCCCCAATTGTTCACTGTCAGTCAGCATGCTAAGTTGATTAACAGCACATTGCATGAATCACAAATAAGAAAGGAAAAAGTAGCAGGGTCCCACATGGGAATGAGCCAATCAAAGGCCAGCTGGGACTGAGCCCAACCAAAGGCTGACATCTGCCATCTTCAAAGTGTCTGACTAAGTAGGATTTTCTCCCATGAAAGCTCATGCAATAAATAAATCTGTTAGTCTTTAAGCACCACAGGACTCCTTGTCTGTCATGCTGAATGACTGACAGTGAGCGGGGGAGAAGGGAGGAGGCAGGAGCCCAGCTTGTCTGTGTCTGTGACTGTGACAGACTGTTTTTGTCTACTGCCACATGATAGGGGAATTGGAAAGGGAACAGGTGTCCAGGAACTGCCCAGCAGGAGAGGTCTGGGAGCCAGCGTGGGAAAGGGGAGCCCACAAGGCAGGGAAAAATGGAAGGAGTCTGACCCTGCAGGTTTGGGGAGGGGGAAAGGGAGCCCATGCCACTCAATGTGGCAGGGTAAAGGGTTGGGGAGCCTGTGCGGACATGTGGCCCTCGTCAGGTGTCCTATGCTCCAATGTGGCCCTCCCCCCTCCACCACTAAACGAGTTTGACACTCCTTCCCTAAGCATTACTGTAAACCCTGTAACACCCAGGTATCTGAAAAATCAAGGTATACAGAGAAAACTTCCAGCTGACTAGTATAAAATCTTATGCTTGCGCACTTCAAAACTGGTTATGGTCAGAAATGTGACTAGCAAAAATCATGCCAGGAAGCTTCACATTCCTTTTCTCTAAATGCTTTCATATCAGATTCCCTTATTGTAAGTCATGCATTTCTGAAATACTTAAAATTACTGTAAATCAATAAACTGGAACCTCAAGGTAAACTTGTTTCTCTCCTGCAAGCAATAGGTTTTAGCTGATAGAATGTATCTGTTTTACAGAATGTATCTGAAAATAGTACTGCAAATCAAAAAGAGCTAAGAGTAGTAAAAATTTGATTTTGGCTGTGAAAGTAAGTAGATAATACTAGCTACATACAGAGTCATTATGTGAAGCAAGCATGGGCCATATAATCTTACAGTAATAATTCTGTAGCTACCAGAACAGTTGATAGTCTGGGGATTAAATCAGGACTGCTGTCTTTATCCTCTGTTCTGCAACTGAAAGTATGATCCAGAGTGTTACTTAACCTCTCTGTCCCAGTTCACCTATTAGTAAAACAGCTGTGATACTATTTACTTACCTCCCAAGGCTGCTGTGAGACTTAATTAAATGTTTGTAACACCAACAGAAACTTTTGGCACTACATAAATCAAAATGGTATTTATTATGGGTATTGAAATGCTTGTTAGCTACATTTGTAATCCAGACTAATTTAATTTGAAAACATAAAACTTCACTCAATAAGACTTACTAAAGAGCACTGTCTATAAATGTTTTGAAATAATGGTACATGCCTAGAAAAAAATATTACCAAATACACTGTAGAGCTTACTGAATAATAAATATTTTTAGTGAGGTATTTTCTATAGAGGGTAAATTAGTTTTTTTCTCCTGGCATGTAAATCATGTGAAGTGTTACCGAATAATACAATTACAATGTTATGTTAATAACTGCTGCAGAGAATTTAGAACTGGAAAAAAAATAGAAGTCATTTGTCCACTCCTTTCCAATTATAAATTACCCTATACAATATATGTTTTCAAGTTCATATTTAAATTATTCAAAAGAAATCATCTTCCACTTTTGTATTATCACGCAAAAATTACTGGCTGAGATTTTCAATGACTAGTAGATTTAGCTAGCTGATTTACTGATTTCATTGTAAATAATCCCCCAGTTCATGTTGAAAAGCATCTTAGTATCATCCCTTAAAACATAAGCCACAATGCCAAAGCATAATGATGGGATGGAGCTCAGCACTGGCAACAGCTTAAGTAGAGAAAGAGAGGTCTCACTGAGAAGTTACTTAACAAAAGAATGTTGCAAGTTGCAAGGAAGCAAAATGATTTAACAGTTTTTGGGCAAGAGAGCTATTAAATGGGCTATGAAATGGCAATAACCCCAAACAATTAAAAAATATGATAAAGACGACTTTTTAAGTGAGCAAACATCAGACATTAAATCTCAAGGGTTTACAACTGGGCACCTTACCAACCAGGCCCACCAACAATGCAGTGTTGCCAACTCTCACAATTTTGTTACAAATCTTGTGACTTTTTTTCTTTTCCCCCTCTCATTTAAAGGCCCAACTCCAGGAGTGAACAAACTGTATGAGAATCTCGGCTTTCATTTTCACTAAAAAAGTTTCCAACTTTCTTGTTTGTGGAGAAAAGCTTAGAAACATGACTCAAATACATGTTAAAGGCTCTGAAACTGGAATGGAAATACTATTAACTACATTTGAAATGTAAACTGAAATGCATGGGGTCAGACCAGTGGTTCTTAACCTTCCACAAGTCACTACACACTTGGTGACATCCAAGGAGCCTTCAGGACACACCAGCCTACCCCCTCCAGCCAAAGCCAGACATTTCCCTGGCTGACATACACTTACCACTGTGTGATGACACAGTAATAAGTCTCAATACACAGTGATTGAGAATGACTGGGTCAGACAATCAGATTATGCCATAATCATGAATAGAAAATGAAGGAGATGAAGAAAATGCATTTGAGATTTTTGGAAATGAAAGCAATAGCCTAATAGTCTGTGCAATAATGACTTGTAGGAACATGGAATGAAAAGGTTGATAATATTATTTAACAATGATTACAGGGTAAATGCTAATTGAGTAGTGAAATTTTACTTTTTAGAATCAATTCAGATCGAGAACACTATCTAATAGTGTGTGTAAAAAATTCCAAACAACATGGAGTTCAAAATAATTAAGTGGTGGCCTTGTTCTGCTTCCAGGCAACTGCTGGTTAAAAAATAAAAGCAGTGCAAGAATTATTTTGTGTCAATATAAACCCTTCTACACCAGTATCATAATCTCTTGCTCTCACTACCTCCAACCACTGCTCAGTTGGCACTTGCCTGCATTATATTGCACTGCTGGATAGCCATGTGCTGCAGACGGCTGGCTTCCTCCTGAAGTCTGAGAGCAGTGTGGCATATCTGCAGACTGGTGACCACCTCCTCAGGCATCCTCAAGGCACTCTGACAGGCCTGCATGGCATGAACCTTTGGCTTTAGTGATTCCATTTCAGACAGTAGATGCTAGAAATAAAATTGGAGTCACAGTAAGTCATTCTCCCATGAATTCCAAAGACAGGCCACACAGCAAGTTATAAACAAGAAATAGTTCAACCAGGAAAACAAAAGATAAAATGAGGCTACCCATAGTTTAATAATAACCAGGGCTCACACAGAGTGGATTTGCTCGTTCATTTTACAGTAAATATTATTTTATATTCTTAATTAATCAGTCTATTTCAGTTATCACATAGAAACGAAAATGCTTAATTAAATCACTTAATGGCCCCCTCTGAAACAAAGTAATGCTTATCCCCATTTACGTGTCTATGTTTAGACTGAAAGTTATTCTTTTAACTATTTTGGTGAATACATATGAAAATACTTAAGACCCAAACAATCAATTTCTGAGCAGCAAGTATTTGTTTAACCTTATTTATATGCACATTTTAAAAGTAAAACAAAAAACTGACACGCTGCTGAGATACAGATGCACATTTTCAAATGGTGCACATAAAACTTGTTACTTGTGCTTATTGCCCTCCTTTGAAAATCTAGCCTGTGACTGAAAATGGTATATAAAATTAAACAAGCAACCTAAGAAACAAAATGCGGCTACATAAATACCCTTCCCCTTGAATAAGCACCACCTGGTCTCCTCCACTTACCCAGCCTCTGTCCAAACATTTACTCTGCCCACAATGCATGTGCCTAACTTCCATTCATATGAATGAGAACTGTGTATGCACAACTGCTGGGGAGCAGACTAGATTCACATTATTTTTGGTCTTTGAGGAATTTACCAAATTCTCAGTACAAAATAATGCATGAATGAAGACATGCTCACTAACACCTCCAGTCTGACATTTTAAATTCAACCAGCTGACTTCTCAGTAATGAATATTTGATAGGATAGGTGCTGGAACTAGGAGTATGGGAGGAGCCGCTGTATCCTCCAGTTTGAAATGGCGTCCTCTTTGTACAAGATTTACAGTTTGGGTATCGGCAACCTCACTATGCAGATTGTTCCAGCACCTGCTTGATAGCATGGGGTGCAGATACTTGTCAATGGGCAAGGGGAAGATCCTGGTACCCGGGACCACCTTAGGTGTTGTAAGTTATTCTTCTCTTGTATGAAGGATGGTGGATGAGCTAAAGGGTGGTACCATAGCCTGTTTCTTCCCCAAACACCTTTGCTTTGGATCTTCACCAGACAGGCCTCATATGCTCTCCAACACACAGCTTCCTTTTGGAACTGACATTCAGGACACGCTGTCAGCTGCATGCCAAATCAGTCTCCCTCAAAGACCACACCAGAAGTGGGAAAGATGGGGAGGCTTGGTTGGGGATCATCATAGCTCCTCTGCAGCTGTCTATAAGAAGTGGAGGCTTTCTGTTTGTGCAGCTCTACTTCCCATTGCACAGCATAGCAAGGGCAGGATTTGAGTTATCAAGAATAATCTGGTAAGTACCTCATAGTCATCACCATTATTTATTTATTTAATTTAATCTTCCTGGTGGGTGATGGGATGGCTCAAAGTTACATACTTCATTGTGGTGTGTAGAAAATTGGTTGTGAGATGCTTATTAACAAGAGTAAATAATTTAAATCCACATGCAGAGCTCTGAACATTTACCCTTTTCTTTGTCTGTAGATTTTAATCTTCCTAGGAACACAAACAAAATGCCATTCTATCAGTGATTTAATCAGGAAGAACTAGTTCATGGCTATCTAGTGCTGACAGCATAAGGACAGTTAACAGTGTGTTTCTATATTAGTTTGGAGTAGGAAGTTGTAATCAAAGACACAGAGGCACTGTTCTGGTTAAGGTGATCAGTGAGGCAGGGAACGAAAGGTAACCATGAGCAAATCTCATAACAGGCCACCTGCAATACAGAAAGCTGATATATAGAGGCAGAAATGCTCAGTAGGATACAGTAATGTACTGGTATTCAGGAACCTGGATTCTGCTCATGATTTGGCCCCTTGCCTTCTGGATGGCTTCCCATCTATAAAATGCAGATAAATGATGCTGACCTCTTTTGTAAAGCACTTGGAGAGCTACTGATAGAAAAAACTGTATATAGGCTATTATTAGGGACTAGACAGTTACTTTAAGGCAGATTCCTGAAGTAGGTGGGAGCACATAAGCTACATCAACCAAGGAATAGCTCCATGAAGTATTCTACCTTGGAGACACCCTTCTAGGTAACCATCTCTCCCCTACTTTCTCTGTCTCTACATGTAATTTGGGCTGGCTTCCAGTACCTGATTCATGGCAAGTAGTACCTCACTCCATTGGCAGCCCTACTGATTACAGCTGCTTGGTTTGATTCAATGTTATCTTTGTGGCTTAACCTTTTTACCTGTCGGTGAGAAAGCTGTTCTTTAAGACTCAAACGGCCAAGCTCTGGAGAGGTCAGGGAAGCTTGGGCTTGTTCCAAAGCAGCCTGTAGCGCTTTGACCTGAGCTTCAAATTTTTTCATGTCCTGTATAAAACAAAAACAAAACAAAACAAAAAAAACCACAACCAAAATAGAGGGACAAAAGAAAGAAATGAATGTCACAGACGTTTATGGCATTACAGTACCTACTGTGTAATCCACTCAACACCAATCCCCCCCCCCCCCCAACATAAAGTACAATTTTAAGCTACTGGGAGTGTCAAAAATCTTTAGTCTTATTACACTTTGGACAAGGTTGGAAAATGAGTGCTCCAAGACACAGATACCATTGACACTGTTCTCTCAAACAAATTCAATCTGGACTTGATTAAAGTGATGCCATTCACTTTTGCTACGTTTAAGTTGGAAATGGCAAAACATCAGTTCCATTTCTTTTTCTACAATAAATGCTTTATAAACCACAGATGACATGTTTTGCTTCTACTCCTTCACACATGGTGACATGAACTGTTAAAATGCGTCATTCTAGCAGGTAGTTAGCTGTGAAGGGCATTTCAAATACCTTGGCTGCGTCCTGGAGATTTTGCAGTCGCTGTTTCATAATTTGTTGTAACTCTTCTGTCTGCCGCCCCAGGTCCAACACTTGCTGAGACATTCCTTCAGTACAGTACACACTTGTAAGATATTCTATCTTCTCATTCATGGCCTCGAGATCACCATGAATCTCTCCCGACTCCTCAAGCATGGTCTGTATGGAAGAACCATAATCACCAGAATTGTGTCTTGATTCAGCAAAACATTCAGGCTTGTGTTAAGCACACCTTTTATTTAGCACTGCACTTCAAAACTTATTTATTCTTAAGCATGCAATGAAGTTCCATGGACTTCAACTGGATCTAAGCAAATGCTTAATATTGAGCATGAGTTTAAGTGTTTTAGTTTATGAGCCATAAAACACTAGCTAGCATAAGAGATACTTCAGAAGCTGCACTTCTCCACAGATCAGTTTCTAAGAATTTCTTCATATAATAATCTGCTTATTATTAGATAAAAATGCAATATACAGTAAGAATGGCCCTGAGTTAGCCTGGACATCTGCTGGCCTCAGGCAGCAGCAGAAAGATCAGGTAGAGGAAACTGTGTGGTGGCAGGGACAATGGCTGTTGGCCTGCTCAGGAAGTAGGCGTACTCAGGGTGCACAGGTGTTCTTTCAGCACATACTCACCTCCTTAGCAACCTGTAACAGCATGTTGGGAAAGTGTTAGGGACGGCAGAAACAGTAGCTTTCTCAGGCTGAACTCCTTGGAGCAGGGTAGCCTCACTAATTCAGGGAAGCGTAATTTATACCTCCCTGCTCCAGTGATAACTAGACACATGGGCCAGATTCTCCAATACATTATTTTCTGTTGGTCTTGGTCAGATGACAGCACTTGATTCACTGATCTATCACCATGATGGATTGGGATGGTCTAAGTCTATTCATCAAGTAACACTCCACATAGTTACCAATACTACACAATCAACACTGTTCTGGGGACATCAAAACATTTGGATAAGGAAGTACACAGAATATTCAGGGAGCAACTAGGGAAGTGGCTACATTTCCCCCAAGGATGATTCAGATACAAAACAGTTTTGGTTCAGTTGGGGTAGGGTAAATGAGGTTGCTGAATCATCTTATATTAAAAATTGTACCAACATCATGTCCACAAAAAATGTAGTAGAATGTACATTTGCCTGCAGAGTCATTTCGTGACACAGATTTACAGTAACTTGTCAATCTGTAAAGAATTTTGGAACACTTAACATGAAAGTTTCCGTATGAGACCGAAGTCTTTTATTTTAGTTTAGTCTAGAAAAATGCCTTAATGCACGTGTTACCAAATACCTCTAAGAATGTTGCCCAGTGTACACAGAATTTATAATTTATTGTTGTATGTGCTGGAACACCTGCCAAACTGGAATCAGTGTGACCTGTTTCATAGGGGTACTGCCTATAGTGTGCATACAAACTGGCTCACCGCATTATCCACTTAAATCATCATATCCTAAAAAAATGAGGTAATTAATAGGTAGAGTAAAAGGAAAGATGAGGCTGGAATCATACAGGGATCTATTGCACTGAGCAATAAATATACTGTTCTTCCATGATCTGCTAACTCTGAAAAAATAACACCTCTTGGGGCCATTGTACAGTTACAGAAGTCCAGTGCTTCTTTAGTTTTGCTATTGAAATGGTGTGACCTTAATTCAGCCTCAATATTAAATTGGTAGAGGACTCACCTCAGTGTAACTTGCATCAGGACTAACACAATGGTGTCCAAGTACACAACTAGAAGGTGTCATGTAATGCATCATATGAAAACTAGTGAAACACTGGTTTAAAAAAAAAAACATTGATTATGTATGGGTTGTGCACAAAGAGATGTGTGTGTGTGCTGGAAATATGTGGATTCATCTTGCAGGCCAGCATGATTACAGGCAGAAGACAACGGAACTGTATATACACAAAGGATCATAGAAACTGGAAAGGACCATGAGAGGTCATTGAGTTCAGTCCCTTGCACTCATGGCAAGACCAAGTACTCTCTTAAAACCATCCCTGACAAGTGCCTGTCTAACCTGCTCTTAAAGACTTCCAATGGTGGAGATTACACAACCTGCCTAGGCAACTTATTTCAGTAGATCACCACCTTGACAGTTTTAGGAATTCCCCCCCCCCCCCCAAGATCCAACCTAAACCTCCCTTGCTCTAATTTAAGCCCATTGCTTCTTGTCCTATCATCGGTAGTTAAGGAGAACAATTTTTCTCCCTCCTCCTCATGACAATCTTTTATGTACTTGAAAACTATTATGTCTCCTCTTTTCCAGACTAAACAAAAGCAGCTCTTTCAATCCTCACTCATAATTCAAATGTTCCAGACCTCTAATCATTAGTGTTGTTCTTCTTTGAACTTTCTCCAATTTGTCCACAACTTTCCCAAAATGAGACGCCCAGAACTAGACACAACACTCCAGTTGAGGGCTGATCAGGGCAGAGTAGAGCAGAAGAATTACTTCTCATGTCTTACTGACAATACTCCTCTTAATACATCCCAGAATAATGTATGGCTTTTTTTTGCAACTGTGTTACACTGTGGACTCATACTTAGCTTGGGGTCCACTATGGACACCCAGATCCCTTTCCACAGTACTCCTTCCTACGCAGTCACTGCCCATCTTGTACATCTGCAAGAGACTGTTTTCCAATGTGGAGTATTTTGCACTTGGTCTTTAACGAATTACATTCTATTTACCTCAGACCATTTTTCCAGTTTGTCCAAATAATTTTGAATTGTGATCCTACCCGCCGAAGAACTTGCAACCTCTCTCAGCTTCATATCATCAGCAAACTTTTTAATCAAACTTTTACTCTCCATGCAATTATCTAAATCACTGATGAAAATATTGAACAGAACTGGAACCAGAACCAATCCCGGTGGTACCCCGCTCATTATGCCCTTCCAGCATGACCGTGAACCATTGATAATTAACTACTTTCTGGGACAGGTTATCCAATCAATTTTTCACCTGTCTTATAGTAGCTCCATCCAGGGTGTACTTCCCTAGTTTGTTAATGAGCAAGTGATGTGAGACCATATCAAAAGACTTACTAAAGCCTAGATACATCACAACTACTGCTTCCCCTCTGTCCACAAGGCTTGTTACTCCAAAAAGCTATGAGGCTGGTTTGGCACAATTTGTTCTCGACAAATTCACGTTCACTATCACTTAGCACCTTACTTTTTTCTAGATGTTTGTTAATGGATTCCTTAAATTATTTGCTACATTATTTTTCCTGGTACAGAAGTTAGGCTGACTGGTCTACAATTCCTTGGGTTGTCCTTATTTCCCTTTTTATAGATAAGCACTATATTTGCTCTTTATGTAAGGTAAACAAAGCCATCAAGCCAACATGCAGTGGAGACAATTTAATATGCATGCTAGGGGACACATTCTACACCCCATGAAAACTTTCTGGCTTTTAAGGCCAAAGCAGTGGACTAAGGGAAATACAAGAGAAGCAAAAAAAGACATTTCAGTTTTCCATCACTTAGGGAACATGGGGTGCAGCACTCTCTTAGCCTGTGAAAGTTGGAGCCCAAGCCTGCTGCCTAGAGATGCTGGTAACTTAATGTGAAGTAAGAAGACTGCTTAGCCAGAGGCTACAATGTGCTAAAATTAAGTTTTTGCCACTGGAAAGATTATTTTGTTTTGTTTACAACACAAGTCTTTTTTTCCCCACTTACCCAATATTACTTAAATTTTTGTTTTGCTACTAAACTTATTCTGTTTTACTGTAAACCATCCTAGTGCTATTATAACTGAATATAAGGATGAGTATCAGCTAAACTAACAGGCTGGTGTGCGCTTTCTCTCTCTCTCTCTCTCTCCCTCTCCCTGCAGGCAGCAAACTTCAAAATATCTTTGAATATCCAGTAAGAGGGACTGACCACTGCAGAAAGCTGTCTTTGAGGGAACTTGGGTTTAGAGACAAGGTGTAGACTGGCAGAGTCTCAGCGATTTGTTAGTAAGGCAGACAGACTAGTGTGGCAGAGAGCTGTTACACAGTTTAATCTCTTGCCTCCTAAGGCGGAGGGGTAGCACGGTGGCTTAGGTTCTGGATGTCTTGAACACAATGTCACAAATTGGCATTAAATTCTCTTTTCAAATTTGTAGCTCAGATAATTACCTGATATGCCATAGACTGCTCACGAAGCTGGGAGGCAGAATTCCATGTGATACTAGAATGAACTAGGATCTTAGCTTTCTCAATCCATTTGAGTATGAACTCCAGCATTTCACTGTATTCTTCCAAGTGAGAAGCAGCCTGAAAATAAAAAGATCCGTTTCATATAACCAAAAATCAGTCTTACGCAGGAGGACTCTAAACATTTTTTAAAAGGTGGCAAAAGCAGATTAAATTTACCTTTTTTTTGGTGGGGAAGGTAATTTTTAACAGTTTTTAAATCAGTATTAATATTAATTTTATTATTGAATTTAGTAAAACATATTCCACATTATGAAGATTCTCTAAAAGCAAATATAACTATTTTAAAAAGTTCTTCCTAAAGGTCACCACATATGTGCTGTTTTTCTTCTCTAAGAATGTCTGGCATTTCACTAAGATACCTGCTTTCCTCATGATTAATTATCTCTTAGACTGACCAGCCTCCAAACAAAATTTTATTCCTTGGTTAACTCATTTACAGCTCATTCACTTAGAATCTTTGGAGTATACCTTATGGCTCTATCACAATAATTAATCTATTCTCCATTCAACAAACCCCAAGCCCCTCCTACCTCCCCTTTCTCAAACAAAAGGATGAACTTTGTGTCAAACAAGCACTGAATTGTTGATTAAACAAAATCCAGGTTGACAACATGTTTTTAGAAACATGTAGGTCTTTCCTCTGTTGTTTATGCTCCTTCTTCCTTCTCTCATGTAATTACCAAAAATACTTAGAACACACTGAATTTAAGAATATAAATTAGGAAGCAATCCCACTAGCAAGTGTGCTTCAAGACTGCTCAGACACAGAACTGTCATCTTGCTCAGCTTTCTTCTAAAACTGTGGATCCAAGCATTCAGAAAAATCATTAAGAATTGAAACAACAGCCTCCTGCCTGCAGTTGTGAGGAAAATTGCTTTTTCAGCTAATATTACTTAATATCTATACTTGCGGTTTGGGGTTTCATTTTATAAGTGTAATAATTAAAGCCCTTCTGCCATTAATGACTAAGTGTCAGGCCAGTTCCTGAACATGCAAATATCAGATCCCAGTAAGCGAAGTAACACAAAGGAGCTAAATCAGCATCTCGACAAAACAATTATTCTGCTCTCCTGAGTTGGCCACACTCCAGACAGACTTACGGCTGCCTGAGTCCAATTCTCAACAAGCGAGTCCAGCCCTGAAGATGCACATATTACACATTATTCAAAGAAATGATAATATTTTAATGTAACTATAAGAAATAAAAGTCACTAATCAGAAATTGCCACTTTCTTGGTGCTTCTAAAATGGAAATAAATTAAATGACTTGACACTATACCTGGTTAAGTTTGGACGCTCTGTATTCAGCCTGCCGAATTGTCTGTTGGTGTAGGCCAGTCAGCTTTCCTATTCTGTTAGCCAGCTGTTTACCCAGTTGGTTGTTCTGCTCTGCAAAATCTTGTACAGATGCATCTAGTTCCACCAGTTTTACACTGCAGCTGTCCAATTCCTCTCCTAGGATCTAGAACAGGGAGAGGACATGTACATCACAAAATCAGTGAGTGGCGAACTGGTTTTTAATACAGCTGCCTGTGATTTTGACACTCTTTACAAAGTTTCAGTCATTTATTCCATTTCTATTATGTCTGAACATCAGTAATGTTTCTTTAAAAGAAAAGACAATAGGGTAAGATGTGTGACCATCTCTTCAATGACCGTCATTGCTGTTTCTTTCCCCAGTGTGCCTGCACAAGATAGATAACAGTTTCCCTCCCCTACCAGAAGACTGAATTAATATTACATCAGCTGATTCTGCCCTTAGATTGAATGGTTACCATGACGCATGTTTGTATTGTCATAGGCAGATATGGATTGATTTTTTTTAAATAAACCTTTTCTGAAAAATTCATAAAGTATCACTAACTATCAATATGTCCAGACTATTTTGTTTTTCCTATTATCAGTTTCTGTGGTGCATTAAAAATTTGATTTTGTCATGGGGGCAGCTTAGATAAAACTTTCATACAAAACAAAGATTTCATAAGGCGAATCTCTGAGGTAGAAACAGATTCACTGTACATAACGGTGGGGTATGATAAAGTCATTACTGCAGTTTGGTAGATATCTTGTTACTCATGACAGGAAAAGCCATGACTGAATTATGCAGGCCAACCTGAATAAGTTCCAGCAAAACTTTCTAACATACCACACCATTAAGTGTCTGTACAGTGTGGTCATACTTAAAAAATATGAGAAATATTTTAGTGTTTTATGTATCCTGCCATATGGGAAGAAAGGTGCCTTAATTATCTATGATTTTTAATGTAAAAAACTGAAGAGGAAAAGGAATATTAGCTATTACATTTTAGAAAATGTATTTTAAAAAAGATTTCTAGAACTACTTCTCTTTACACATAATATGTGACACCTTGGAACTTTCAGGCCTGTATGAATATCACATGTCATGCTGGAAATCACTTTGTTTCCAGTGGTACAAAGTTCAAATAAAAAAGTTCAAAGTGTCAAGATGTTATTACCTGAACCACAACAAAAACACAAAGTCTGGTCCAGGACTATACATTATTCATGATGCATCTCAGATTAGTTTTATAATGGGGGGGAGGGGGAATTCTATTTTGGATTGGTTGTCTTTGATGGAGAAGAGTGCAGGAAGGAAAGGAAACATTTCTCTGGCAAAAACAAACAAGGAGTCCTGTGGCACTTAAAGACTAACTAATTTATTTATTGCATGAGCTTTTGTGGGAGAAAAGCCCTCCTCATCAGACACTCTGAAGATGGGGGATCTTGTAGAAGGGGAGGAAAATAAATTACAGGAAGTGTAAGTCATAGTACCAGGTCACCCTGTAACCGACTAGAGACATGGACTATCCTGGCAGAGATAGGTTAGAGTTCAAATGGAGTGATAAAGGTCCATGATAAACTAACTTCATTAAGTGACTATCAACATCACAAAAATGATGCAGCTAATCTGTCTACACATAGATGTACCTATACGGACATATACATGCCTACTGAAGTTCATACTTCTTTGTACTGTATGTGAGCACATTTCCATCTCTACAATGCAGTACTGAAAGGTACAGAATTTATATTGATTAAAGTTGCAGGTTTTTTTTAGATAGGCTAAAAACCAGAGCAACAAGAAATCATTTGATATGGTGACATATATTCTCAACTATTTTGCACCCCTTATATACTGCATCCACAGTTTCATCATTAAAAGAAAACTATTACTGCTGTGATAAAAGACAATCTTGTCTCACAATTTAGATGCAAGCACAACTGGAAAGAACTGGTGTTTGCATGTGCATCTCTGCTCTGCTTAGATGATCAGAATGATAGGAGCCCTCTGCCCCAGTGACCATTTTAGCTGGTGCTGGCTTAAAAATAACTTTAGTATTACATGCAGGGTTGACTGAACATCGTTCCTCTTATTGTATGAGCAAAGGAAAGCAGAACTATGCTTAGTCTAGGCTGACTGACTAGTAGTTATCCTTTAATCTGCCAACTATTTTGCTGCACACCATCACCTTCTACCACCACCTGTTTCTCCCCTATGATCACTATGGTCTGGTCTCTTGTGATTCAACACAGCTTTCTGATGCCCAGCTCTCAGTGCTTATCAGCCTTCACTGCCTCTCAGTAAGTGAACCTCAGTGCTAAAGCCGGGCAAGTTCCAAATGGCTAGCCATGTTAGTCTGGTTCAGCAAAATAAGGAAGGAGTCCTGCGGCACTCAAAAGAATGACAAATTTATCGCATGAGCTTTTGTGGGAGAAAATCCCACTTTGTCAGATGCTGGAGCACTGTCCCACAGTGATCTCAGCTCTAGCAAGCACTTTACAAAAGACTCCTAATGGAATCTTCTAGCTCTACCTTTAAGCAGTGAGAGGGGCAGGTTAAACCATGCCTGGGACTCTTGCGTAGAAAATACCTGTCTACACCCGCTATCAACCTTCTCGTGGCTCTGGCATTCAAGCTTCTTGCTTAGCCAGTTTGCTTCAGATGATAGCCTGTTCTGAGTGAAAGGTCACTAAGCACAATTCTACCACCCTTTGCTTATACAATAAGGGGAACAGCAGTTCATTACCCCTGCATTTAACACTAACCTGATATGTAACCCAGCCTAGCCAAAAGGGATCATCTGGGCAAAGCACTCCCATCATTCTGAGCACTGAAGCATGTTGGCAGTGCTCAAACAAACATGTCAATTCTACTCCTGAGTGAATTCTTCTCCATGCCCCTTGTGTGCAGAATGTACTCGCTCTCCCTCTCTCTCTCCCTCCCTCCCCTCTGCAGGGAGGCAAAGAAAGGAGGAGAAAACAAATGGAAGCCACAAGAGCAGTCACGTGTCCCTCCTCAGCAGTGCAGGTGCATCACTGTGGGTGCCTGGAGCAGCTGATGGAGAAAGAAATCACCGTGGGATGGGGGGAGGGAGAGGGGGTTGGGATGCTCCCAGCCACTGGCTCCTACCTTGGGCTGGGCTCAGCATCTAGTCCAGACAGGGCTGTGAAGGATGGGGCTTCCTCTTCCCCTGCAACACGCAGCCAAGACCAAGACCAAGGCTGGGATGGTCAGAGTTACCCCCACAAAAACCACCCAGATGCATGAAGTTCCACACTCTCCCTGCTACTTCCTGCCCCTGTCACTCTTCAGCTGCCAGGTGGAGGGTCATAGGGGCTAGCTACTCCACGATCTGCCCAGCCCTCACACCCAGATCCCCCTACCAAGTCTCATGCTGCTCACCAGAATCCCCCTTCTTGAGTCCCCTATGCCCAAACCCGCCAAACTTCAGCCCCTGCATCCAGAAACAGCTGCCAATCCCCTCCCTCAGGCACCCAGACTTTGCCCTGTTGAGTACCGCACACTCAAACCCCCACCACCAAGAATATCTTTTGGTGAGACCCCACACTAACCCACCATTCCACTGAGTTCCACCTGGGCTCCAAGATCACTCTGCTAAGCCCCCCACACTTAGAATACCCCACTAAATCCCTGCACCCAAAACACTACCATGATGAGCCTCAGCACTTGCACCCAGAGTTCCTTGATCTCAGAGCTCCTCATCAAGCCCCAACTCCTGTATCCAAACTCTCCCTGATGAGTCCCAGAAATCATTACCTTGATTCCCTGCAAAGTCCCATTCTCCCTGCACCCAGAACCCCCATGCATCCAGCCCCTCCCATACAGCCAACTTCACCTAGACCACCCCACAGAGAACCTCTCATCCTCCACTTGGATCACTCCACACGGAATCCCTCCACACTGGGATCCTACTCAGCTGAGCCTCCTTGCCCAACACCTGGACTGTGGGCTACAGCTGGGGAAGCATGCGAGACACGGTCCCTTTTGCTTACTATGTTGGCGCACTGGGTGTGAATGGAGGAAGGGCCCTGGGGTATTTCTCAGGCAGGCTCATCCCTTGCTCTGTGTCAGGGTCAGATAAAGCTTCACTACAAAGTCCATGTACTGGGAGAAAAGAGGGAGGGCTGCAGGGTGATCACCCTGCGTCTCCATGCAGCCAGTGGCCTGTGTGCTCCGCTGCCACACTGTAGCCTACACATTTGTTTACTGACAAATACAATATGCAGAATTTTAAAATACTGGGCACAGAATTCCTTCAGGAGTACAATTTGGAAGATTCCACAGTGTAAACTCATAAGAAAGCTTTTTTCTTACCTTTTGATCTATTTTAGCTTGTGCTATATTAGTGGTCTTCTCTGTCAGCTTGGACAGGATTGCATTTAATTCATTTGCTATTCCCTGGATTTTCTGACCCAGCTCTTGGTTTAATGCTTTGCTCTGTTGAACTTCCTTCTCTTTGGCTTGAATCTACCAAAAAACAAATGCAGTTAAAAAGCAAACCAACTAATTGTTACTTTTCTTTCATAGAAGACTTTCTTGCAAAACTAAGGAGACACATATTATAGAATGTTTTCATTCAGTCACTGTACTTTTGAAGACTATCATTATGCCATAGGTTTATACAATGCCTTCTTCCAGGTGGTTTTACCTGATCATGGATGGTTACCAAGGCCAGTCCCACTTCTGCTAACTGAAGAGACAGTTCAGAAGGTAAAATGGTGTAAAGTCCCAGATACTTATTCTGTTGCTGTTCAGCCATTTTCTCAACAGCTTGGCGGTGAGTAGTTACCTCACTGAGGACAGCCTAGAGGCCAGAAGAAAGATGAACTCATGAGCACTGAATAAAAAAAAAATTAATAATTTTGAGGGAAAATATTTCTTAAGACTGAGTAGAATTAATTTGCAGGTATCAAGAGTAGGAGCATGAGAATATTTGTAACAAATCATGAAATCACAGGAAAATCTCCAGTTTTTGAGTTTTGCTATAAACCCCACATTCAGAATGGTTCCATCTGAATGTCTGCTAAAGTATACGAAAGAATTTAGATACAGCACCAAAAGTTTTGCAGAAGTTTCGTTCCATAACATGGTTTTAACACTAAATCAGCAGTTTATACTGACTTGTTCTTTGAGTTTTTGGTTTCATTCAAACATAAAATGTAAATCAATACTCAGGGTTCCGAATTCAGAGGTAAACTGGTGCTGAAATGATTATAAAGCTCATGAGTTGGTTCTTAGCCACTCAATCATTTGTGAGATAGAAAGTTACCTTCATATCTAATTTCTGTATATACCATTGTATTTCAGACGTTCACCTTCTAATACTTTCTGCTACAGAAAGAAAGATATGTTGGAGCTTATCCATATTAAAACAGCTCAGTTTCTGAGCACTTCCATTTAAAAACAGCCTTTTTCTCTCAGAGAAGATGGGAACTGAAAGTACTGTATTATACTGTATCCATCCATATTCCAGAGTTCACTCATATTTGAGAAGAATGAAGAAAGCTGCTAACTCCTATCCTTTGCAACTAGGGAGCAGGGCCAGATCAATGCAGAGGCTACAGGGGCTGAAGCCCCAGGCCCTGGCCTCTGTGTGATACAGCACCAGCAAGGCCTGGGGGGGTGCTGGGGGTAGGACCCCATCCCTGTGCTGGCTGGTCTGCCCCCCAGAGGTGGGGAGGGCTGACACATTCACTGGGCTCTGGGGCAGAGCCAGCTGGTGTGCACTGAGGCCTCCAGCATGGCCTTCCAAGTCCTGCAGCCCTGGAGGGCCACACTACATGCCAGCCAGACCCACCCTCAGGGCAGACCAGTTGGACTGGAGCTGACAGAGAGCAGCCTCTGGCCCTAGCCCCCACCCCACAACTCCCCCAGGCTGCCACAGGTAAGGGGAGGGGTGGCACAAATGGTGGTGGGCAGCCCAGGACCCCTGAATACAGCCCTGCTTTTTGGAGCTTTATGACAATAACCCATGCACCATTTATGAGGTTGATAAGTTGTCTTCTAAGTTTGCCAGATGGATTATTGCAAAGATTTTACTCATATTTTATAGTTTATAAAAATTTAATCTGATTTAGCACTCAAACAGAACACAGTGAAGATGTTTCACAAGGTACACGAGAACATTACAAAGTTTGATATACCTGCAGCTCCTCAAGCTGAGCATCTATTTCCATGGTGGGGTTCAGCAAATATTCTCTAGTTTCCTGAATCCAAGATTTCACTGTATTAATTTCTATCTCCACTTCTTCACGCTCCTTGAGTTCCTGTTTCACCAGCTTCCCACTTTTCTTCACTTTCTGCTGCATGCTTCAAAATTGAAGAAAAAAAAAAAAACTTTGTGAAGAACTGCAGCTTGCTAAAATTTCATTGTATTTTATCAATTTTTTTTCCTGAATGATCTGAAGAACGAATAAAAGACTTGCACATTATCATGCATTTACAGGTGGTGATAAAGTCGTGTGCTAACAAAACATGAAAACCTCTAATTTTCAGACATTAAACTTCACAGATCACCCATATTACTTTGTGAGTCTTGTCTGAATGTATGCAGTATTGCTGTAGCCATTTCAGTGCCAGGATATTAGAGAGAGAGAGAGAGAGAGAGAGACAGTAGATGAAGTAATATCTTTTAATAAACCAGCTTAGAAACATAAGAATGGCCATACTGGGTCAGACCAATGATCCATCTAGCTCAGTATCTGGTCTTCCAACAGTAGTCAATACCAGATGCTTAAGACTTATGAATGAAAAGAAGAGAATCAAGTGATCCATCCTGTTGGGCATTCCCAGCCTCCGGCAAACAGCAATCCCTTATTAATAATAGCCATTGATGAACCTATCCTCTATGAGCTTACTTATTTTTTTTTAAACCCTGTCATAGGGTATGTCCAGATAGATGAAGGCAAAATCGTTGCTGTCAGCACGACCTTCCAGGTACAATTTACAGCAAGTATGAACTTGCTGCTGTGTTCTGGAAGTCGTCATAGCAACTCCTGCCCCCCAACAAGGAGTTGCTGAAAGCCAACTGCAAGCTATTTATGGTTGGCTTTCCCTGATGTGTTCCAGCAGCTTAGAAAGTTGCCAGCAGATATGCAAGGTGTTTTACATGCTTTGCATCTCTGCCATCAACTGCTGCCGAAAATCAAGGTACGTGTAGACTAGGGCAATAGTTCCCAACCTTTTCTTTTATACAGACCATTACATTATCATCAAAAGCTTTTGTGGACCACAATATAAACAAGCCATTTCAAACATTTTTAACATAGCCTACGGCTGACAGGAGTCAAACTTGTATAACAGGGGTATTTAAAATGAAGCTATTTCTAATAATCTAGTATACTCACTCAAACATATTGCACTTGTCATAGTACATTTACCTGCAGTAAATATGCCCCGCCTGCCCTCTCCCCCCCAGACTACCTGTAGTATCCTCATGGACCACCACTGGTCCACGGACCACAGGTTGGCAACCACTGGATTAGGGCATGGTCTTGGCCTCAAAACATCCTTTGAAAAGGTATTTCACATGTTGACTCTGCATTAAGCCAAGAAATAGTTTCTTTTGCTTCTTTTAAACTTGCTGACTATTAATGTCATTTGGCGACCCCTAGTTTTTGTTATGAGGAGTAAATAACACTTCCTTATTTAACTTTCTCCACACCAGTCATGATTTTACAGACTTCTTTTGTATCCACTCGCCCCATCATTTCTTTTTCAAACTGAAAAATTCCAGTCTTATTAATTTCCCCTCATACGGAATCTTTTGCATACCCCTAATACTTTTAATTGTCCTTTTCTGTACCTTTTCTAATGACTATATATCCTTTTTGAGATGAGGAGACCAAAACTGTACACAGTAAGATGTGGATATACCATGGATTTGTAAAGAGGCAATACGCTATTTTCTGTCTTATTAATGTACAAAGAACTCATTTTTCCAGCTAATATCCTTTTTTATTTAAATACCCTTTCCTCCTTACTTGTGGCATCGGTCTTGCATTGCTTTGATTTCTTGCATGAACGGTAGCTCCTCCTGGGAGGACGGCTCCATTTCCACATCCTGGAGCATGCTCAGTGCATGGTGCCTGAGCAGACCCAAAGATGACAGCTGCTGTTCTACCTCCAGAATGAAAGTGCTGTGGTAATCCAGAAGATCCAGAAGTTCTGTTTTTGATGCCTTCTCAACTGAGCTCTCTGGTAAGCGATCTTGTAACTCATCTATCATTATGGTGGCTTTTTGGATCTAACAAAAGCAATAGAGATTTTAACAAAAGCAAAACAAAAAGGTTGATACAGTGGAAATCTAGTGCTGTATCACTAGAATCAGTAATGCATGATTATATAGGGCATGGATGCTCTGGAACTATGCTGTGCTAGGGTCATCAAATCTGAGCATCACACCACACAATATGAATTTAAATCCAACCTAGAGCAGAAATTTGCAGGGGGTGGGTGGAGCAGGCATGTCATTCCATCTTCCTCTAGCAAAGTGGGATTTTATTTTATTGGTATAGGAGGATATAGCTTACTCAGGAAAGACAGGCAGGGAAAGAGAGAGGAGGTGTTGTCTTGCATAACAAAGATTCATACATTTGTATTGAAATTTAGATAGAAGGATACAGATCTGCTGAAAGTGTCTGGGTAAGGATAAAAGCGGTAAAGTCATAGTAGGTGTCTGGTACAGACTGTGGCAGGGTGCAGCAGTCAGGCTGGGCTAGCTCATGCTTAACTGGGAAAAAGGGGAGTGAGGTGGGTAGGTTGGCTAATGAGCCAGAGCATGGGCCAGCTGTGGGGGCTGGGAGGTGAATAAAATCTCCCAGGGAGAAGCTGAAGGAGGCTAGGTTAGAAATGGGACAAGGAAGAACAGCCAGCCAAGGGTAAGCTGCAGACAACTGGGTTTGAGCTTCCCTGATCAGGGCTGAGCTGGTAGAGCTCCTGGGGCTGCATAGACTATGAAGCTGTTGATAGTTGGTGGTGGGTTTTTTAACACAATAAAAGGAGCACTGGTGACATCAAAACTGGGAGTCCGTGTATGCCTGGTAAGGACCAGAGAGAGTGGTGAAGCAGGAAAATTGGTATAAGTCATCTACAAGACCACTAACCAAGATGTGGAGGCAGCTTTTTTTAAGCAACTAATAAAATCACCTGAAACACAGGAGAAGGTGGTGATGAGGGAACTTCAAATACACAGCATAGGCTGGGGGAAAATACCTAATGAAGCAGAGCACAGATTATCTAACAAGTTCTTAGAATGCACTGGAGACAAGTTTTTTTTGGAAACAAATCACCTGAAATACAGGAGAAGCTGGAGAAAGGGACTACGAGGAGGCTGTTTATTCTGATGAACAGGGAGGACCTGTCTGTGAATTTGAAGGTTGAAGGCAACTTATATGAAAGTGATCATGAAATGATGAGTTCATGATTCTAAGGAATAATAGAAGGGAAAACAGCAGAATAAAAGTTATCATCTTCAGGCAGACTTTAGCAAACACAGAGAATTAGTAGATAAGATTCCACAAGAAGCACATCTAAAGGAGAAAGACGTGACTACTTTTTTTTCTTTTCTTTTTTCTAAAGAGACAGCATGAAAGACACAAAAGCAACCTATCCTAATGTACAGGAAAGATAAAAAGTATGGCAAGAGTCTACCCTGATTTAACTGGGAGATTTTCAATGACCTGACACTCAAATAGCATGGAGAAAAGGTCACATTATGAAGGATATATATATTTTATATAAAAACACAACCACATGGGGATAAAATTAGAAAGGTCAAAGTATAAAAGGAGACTAAACTGGCCAAGGCCACAAAGAGTGACAAGAAAACATTCTACAAATACATGACAAGCAAGAGGAAGGCCAAGGACAAAAGTAGTAGATCCATTACTCAAGGAAGGACAAAAACAGAAAATGCAGCAATGGCCAAAGAGTAAATGCATTTTTTTGTTGTTGTTGTAGTAGCATTCAACAAAAAAAGATGAGCAGTGATTGGATGACTGACGTAGTGAGTATCAGTTTAAATGGAGTAGGATCAGAGGTTCAAATAGAATTACTTAGACAAGCAAGGTGACTTCAGATGGGCAGGGCCCAATCAATTAAATCCTAGAACACCTAAGGAACAGGCTGAACAGATTTCTGAGCCATCGGCAATTATCTTTGAGAACATGGCAGGGCAGAAGAGAATGCGGGTGTATGGAAAAGGGCAAATCAAGTACCTCTTTATAAAAAGGAACATAAGGACAACATAAGGAATTTAGACCAGTCAACTAAAAAATAACGGAGCAAATTATACCATCAATTTTTCAGCACCTGGAAGAAGAAAAAAAGGTGATAAAACAACACGGATTTGTCAAGAACAAATTATGTCAAACAAACTAATATCCTTCTATTACAGGGTAGAAGCCATGTGGACAAGAGGAAAGCAGTAGATGTGATGTATCTTGACTAAGTATCACTTTTGATACTTTCTCACATGACCTTCTAATCAACAAGCTAGAGAAATATATCATAGACGAATCTGCTATAAACAGCTGCACAACTGGGTGGAAAAGAATACTCAGAGTAATTAGCAATGGTTCACAATCAAGTTGGAAGAGCATATCAAGTGAGATCCCACAGCATTCTGTTCTGGGTCTGGTTCTACTCACTATCTTCATAGTGGATAAGGGCATAAAAAACAAATTTATGAAGTTGGGCAATGACACAAAGCTGGGAGGGGCTGCAAGAGCTACAGAGGAATTAGCATTCAAAATGATCGTGTCAAAGTAGAGAAATGATTTGAAGCAATAAGATGCACTTCAATAACGATAAATGCAAAGTATTGCACTTCGGAAGGAATAATCAATTGCACAAATACAAACCAGGAAGTCACTGGCTAGGTGGAAGTACTGTAGAAAAAGATCCAGGGGTTATAGTGGATTGCAAATTAAATAAGTCAACAATGTAATACTGTAAACAAATATCTTTCTGGTATTTGTTAGCAGCAGCATCATAAGCAAGACTAATAAGTAACTCTTCCATACTACTCAGCACTGATAAGGCCTCAGCAGGAGCACTGCATCCAATTCTGAGCACTACACTTTAGGAAAGATGTGGACAAACTGCAGAAAGTCCACAGGATAAGAGCAAAATTTATTAAAGGTCTAGAAAACATGATCTACGAGGAAAGATGGGAAAAAATAAGTTCATTTGGTTTGGAAAACGGAAGACTGAGGGGAGACATGGTAAGAGTCCTCAAGTATTAAAAGGCTGTTATAAAGAGGAGACTGATAAATTTGTTCTCCTCAACTACAGAGGACAGGAAGTAATGGTCTTAAATTGCAGCAAGGAATATTCAGTTAAGATTTTAAGACAAACTTCATAACTGTCAGGGTAGTTAAGCACTGGAACAAATTACCAAAGGAGGTTGTGGAATCTCCATCACTGTTGACTTTTAAGAACAGGTTAAACCACGATCAGGGATGATCTAGGTAATTCTTAGTCTTGTCTTGGTGCAGAGGACTAGATTAAATGTTGTCCAGAGGTCTTTTTCAGGCCTACATTTCAATGACTGTGAGATATTAGTCTACATGGGAAATCTCACTGCGTTCTGAGATTGCGCTTTCACTGTGGCAGTTAGCAGTGAATGAGAGGATGGTAAGAGAATGCCTTGCATTGCAATGAATATTGAGCAAACCTCTTCTTGCTGATTCAGGAATTGTAACCCATTCACTTTATACAGAAAGAGTAAGCCTAGAGGTGGCCCTTTGGGAAGGCAAAAGAGAAAATGAAGGATTATAGACAACTAACAAAAATACCAAAACCAAAACCAAGATTGGATTTACTGTATGTAGCATTATTTCCTTTGTCTTCGCATAAGGAGTGCAATGTGGTCTGGAGGAATATGTTCAGGCAGAGGGGTCAGGAGTTCTGATCTTGGCTTTGTCAGCTACTTGGCTCTTTGGACTGGGGCAAATAACTCAGCTTTTTAATCTTGTATATAAATGAAGATAAGATTAATCACTTCTCCCCATCACAGGGCTGAAGGCTGAATTAGTCAGCATCAGTACAGCGCTCTGAGTTTGTAACATCCTATGTATTGTAAGGAATAAAACACACACACACAAAGTAAAAAGGGGTTAGCAAGATCCTTGTACCTTATCATTGAAGCCCTTCCACTTCTGTACTGCATCTTCCAATATTTTCTCCTGCTCTTGGGCGACACTCCGGAGCCGTGCCCAGCGCTGCCAGACAGTTGTCATTGATCTGCTTATAGTTGCCTTGCTGGCATCATTTCCAATTTTTTCCAGCTGAGAGGCTTTTTCCTCCAGAGCTGTGATTTTCTCATGGAAGGCATTTACCTTAGATACCAGGGACTGAAAAAGCAAAACAAATGGCAGTATTTCTTTACAATAATGCCTATAGTACCATATAAAAATTATATCAACATTTCCCTTTTGGAGTTTATAGCACATCTATGGGCTGAATGAGACTCTAGCTTTGGGCAATTTTTTCAAAACATTTTGCCATTTTAACATGAGTAACAATTTAAAGTGTATTTATTCTCAATACTTGCATAAGAAGAAGATTTATATTCAGTAACGTCAAATTGCAAGTTTGCCTAATGCTTAGCCCTCTTAACCTAATCAGTTGTGTATATTTTAAAGCACTTTTAATGTATATAAATGCCTCCTGTATGTCTCATATTGTAAAGACATTTTATAAGGGCTCCTACCAAGCATGGAGAGGATCTGCAGTATTTATACAGGTCTTGAAGAGTCCAGAGTCTATGAGCCAGAAGTGCAAAGCCTTGCAATCCAGCAGAAGTATGAGTGGAAGATGTGTGTGCACACAAATGAGTTTAAATGTGAGGCTCTGAATCTTCACCTTGGATTAAATTCACTTGGACATAATGAACATTGGTAGCCACAAGAAGCCAGTGTCAGATCCTCAGTTTAGGGCCACCTGGTTCCAGTAGAAGTCTAAGCAGCAGGAAGCCAGCCCTAATTTCAGTCCCCCATCTCCAAGCTACTAGGATGGCGTCGTCAGCTACCAAAGGAGGCAGACAAGTCACCAGTATCAGCTCCATGTCACTGGAAATTCTCTACTGGGAATCTCCAGGTGGTGTGCAATGTGGGTTTTACACAATCTGGAGACTCTGACTGAGGAGTAGTCTACAATGAGGAAAAGTTTGAAGCTCAGTGTGCACCTGCTCACTTAGGCCACATCTACACTACAGGCTAGAGATGTGATTTCCTTGTTTGTGTATGTGTAATCACAGCACCTCTCAATGAGTTAACACAAGCAAATTTTTACTGGCTGAGCTGGGGAGGCGGGGTGAAGGACCCCCAGGGAAGGAACCCCCCCCCCCAGTCTGGCTGGACCACTTTGGTTGATTGGAAGGAAAGACACTTTTTGGCATATTCATTTTGTTAGGCTTTCAGACTTTGGCATTTTTCACAGGTTCACTGGGCCCTTTAAGGATGTTGTAATACGAATGGGAAAGGATCACACCAAAAGGCCGCTATTAAAGGGTTAGATTGTTTAAGTGGGAGAAGGGAGTTTTGTCTTTAGGAACCTGCAGAGTGCGTTTCAGTTTTGTTTCTCCTGTTCTGACTGAGAAGGTGCAAGGCCTAGTTTAGCTGATCTGTACTGTTGCTTGTCCATTCAATGCTTATTTTTAATCCTCTTTCAAATTAGTGAAGTCCTGTTAGACTAGTCCTGACTGCTGTCTGCTTTATTCAGCTGCTTCTGATAACAAAGGAAAGGAAAGGTAGGTGTCCTGAGAGGATTCAAAACAAGAAACAAGTGGAGGGAACAGACAAATTGCTGAGGGAAAGCAGAGCTGCAGCCCAGAAAGCTGGTAATGGAGAAGAGGCTTCCCGGACCAGGCAATGAAAAAAGTCTTGGTTGTTCTTTGTGAAGGACCAAGCATTCCACCCCATTTCTGCCCTATCATGCTGTCTAAACAAAAAAACAAACAAACCCATTTTCAGGAGCTTTAGACCAGAGTTTCACAAATCCAGCCAAAAAACACCTCATAGAAGTTTTGACATCACAGAAGTACAGGGAGGTTCCTCAGAATGGTCTAATGAAGCAAATATTTGTTGGGAGGAGGAATTATATAATACTAGTGAGTCTGACGTTTGTGAGGATGAATGTGATGAGGAAAATGATCCAGGGGTGTCATATGCAGGATTATTGCCAGAGGTGTGGATACCTACTTATGTAAATTAGTTACCTGGTCCAAGTGACATCACACAGTCTAAGCAAGAAAGTCCTATACAGCCAGTGCTAAAATATTTCCCACCAACAAAATTTGGGAAATCATGGAGACATTTCAGTCCAGACTCGCACAAACTATATTCCTCATTGGAATACAGTGCACTGGAAAATGCTGTGTTTTGCTTTGCTTGTCACCATTTCACTAGAAAGAATGCAAATAGTGGTGAAAATGTGTTTACTCACAAGGGTTACAGCAACTGGAAAAAGGCTACTGAGAATGATTCAGGTCTGAGGCTGCATAACACAAGTACAGTCCACAAAGACTGCATGGTGGCTTGGGAGAGTTACAGACAAACACGGACAGGCAAAGGAGGCTCATCTTTAGCCAAGTTAAGTGATGCTCATAAAGAACTTACAAAAGAAGATAGACATTACTTGGCTACTCTTGCAGAAATTCCTTTGTTCACCTCTCAAAAAAATTGCTCACCGTAGACACTGGGAAAAAGTGATGAGATGAGTGACAGGAAATCTTGTCGAACTCTTGCAGCTAGTTACAAATCATGATCCCAGAATTCAGTTTAAAATAGACAGTTCACCTCTCGATGCAAAGCATACACATCACTCAATTCAAGATGAATTGTTAAGTATCATGAGCAGAATGGTTCTAGAGTCAATTTCCCAAGAAGTCAAAGAAGCTAGGGACTTTTTTTTTTCTTTAATTGCTGATGAAACAAAGGACATGTAAGCAGGAACAAATTTCAGCAGTCCTCCGTCATTGCTACAGAGGCAATATATTTGAATGATTTGTTGGCTTTCATCCATGTCCTTCACTGGATGCTACTTCACTAAAGTATATACGAGTTACATAAAGAACACCTTGGTATGTTGTGGCATAGATATATAAAGATCTGCATAGCACAAACCTATCATGGTGCCAACATAATGAGTGGAGCACCAAATGGTGTGCAAGCAGTTTCTGGAAGAGGTACGAGAAGATATCTCTGTTCATTGCTACAACCACAGGTTGAACTTAATTGTTGATGTCCATAGAAACAGACATTGTTGCAAATTTCTTTACTCTTCAACAACTACATATGTTTCTATTACATTCCTCTGTGCATTCATGTTTCACTGAACTGCAAAAAGAAACAGGGAGCAGAATTACTGAATTGAAGAAATTGTCAGACAATCGCTGGGTATGTTAGATTACATCATGCTTAGCTGTTACAGCAACACTTAATAATTTTATTGCTTTTGAATATAACCAGCAATGAATTGAATTCTAAAAGGTGTATAGGGGAGCACAGCATGCTAAACCAGATAGACTTTTGCTTTGTCTGAATCTTTTTAGCAAAGCGCTTCTTGCGCTTAAAGTAGTATCAGATTACTTGAAGAAATCAGATTGTGATGTGGCTCAAGCTTGCTTCCTTCTTTACTCTTTGATAAACTGCTAGATCTGAGGGATCATGAGGAGAATTTCAAACAAAATTATGGCTGATGTAAAGATTATTGCAGAAAAAAATTCCATCAAAATGCAAACTAAAGAAAAGAGAATCTGCTGTATGCTCCCAAAATTTCAAACCTGTTACTGAACAAAACACAGCAGAAAGTATGCTTCCAAAAACTGACCATGATTTTAAAGTAATGGTGTTCTTTCCTATTTGTGATTACACCATCAGTTAAATTAAATGACAATTTATAGACAACTCCCATGTTTTAAATGAGGTCAGTGCATTCAGTACAAAGTGCCATTACTTTCTTGATTCAGAGAAACTTAGACCATTTGCAAGACATTACAATAGTGATATGGATGGATATGAAGCAAAACAGACTATTTCCAAAAGTTCTAGAGAGGTATGAATGTCAGAGAGAAGTAACAATTGTCACAATGAATCAAATGCTTAAGCTACCTGAAGAACTGAAAATGTCTTTCAGCAAACTCTATGAATTGTGTGCTATTACCATCACCATACCTCCATCAACCATAGCCTGTGAACAGACATTTTCATGTCTGCTTCAAATTAAGATCTATTTGAGGAACAGCATGGGCAATGAACACCTATGTAACATTGCCATAATGGCAAATGAAGTGAGACCTAACCCTAACCCTTGACCTTGAAGCAGTGGTTAACTGATTTGCAAAACTACTTAAGAACTGGCAGATCCCACTTCTGTAGATATTAACATGTCTATTTTGCTTCTATTCTCCTCCTCTCACTGACTTCCCACATGATCAAATTGCAAAAAAGACATCTCACACTTGAGGAAGAACACGAGGCTGGGCCAACTCCCCAACACCTCACAGTATACATGCTGTCACCCTTTCATTTCTGAAATATCACCACAACCAGAGGTTATCAGCTCTTCCTTATTCACAAATCTCATTTCAATTCTTCTGCAATTTCAAATTCCAGACAGTCCCTCCTTTGAAGGATTTACATATCACATCCAAAGTAGTTCTCATACTTACAGTCTGAAAGTCCCCAGAGAAGCTAAAGTTGATCAAATCAAAGTAATTTACCCCAAGTTTACATAAAAACCCTTAAGTTAATCTCACCTTCATTTCTTTCTTGCTTGTGACTGGAATCTGATTCTATCTGAATACACTGTACAGCAGAGGACTATTTTAGATGGTCATTGTGCAGTGTAACAGGAAGGTAGGGGCTGATCCTTCAGGAACAATTGAAACAAGAGTCACAAATCAAAGGACAGCTGCTGTGCAGACTCTGGTGACCTCTCTGCCTATGTCTACTTAGGAGGCTTAAGTCAACTTAAGCTACTCCCTGGCCACATTTGGCATTCATTAAGTCGACCTAAGCACTTCCTTCAGCTGACTTAACTCTCACCCTTAAAGTTGACTTTAAGCATTAAGTCAACTTTATTAAGTCCACTTAACAAAATGTGGCCATCAATGTCAACTTAATAAAGTTGACTTAAGCCAGGATGGCCATTTAAGTTGATTTTAAAGTTGACTTAATAAAGTCAATTTTAAATGGGTCCCCTGGCTTAAGTCAAATTAAACAAACAGGGACTCTCGAAGTCAACTTTATTAAGTTGACTTCACTGAGCTCTCTAGTGTAGACATAGCCTCAGTCTGAAATGATGTAGAAATCTTGATCAACCAGACCTTGGATAAACAGCAGCATGTCTCGGCATTCTTACCTGGCCAGGGGTTGTCTTGTTTCAGTTTGCTCTGCTTCCTCTCCCTGACACTTAAGGTATTCCTGGATGTGTCTGTAGTAGTACTAGCTCAAAAGCAAGCTACTGTATTTGAGTGAAATCCATCACCAGTATTCTATTTTGCCTAAGTTGCACATAAAAGGTTTGGAAGCTATTTTCCTTGTTGTAATTTGAATTTGATTGGTTAATGCTTGCATGCAGTACAACATGCAAACTATGTCACCTAAGGTCATCTAAATCAGTAGGATTTATTTTGGAGAAAATAAGTTTAGGATGAGCGCTTGCCCACTCTGAAATTCCCTGTGCCGCCTCTATGCCCCTCCATACACAAATTTCTGGAGCTGCCACTGGTAACTCCAATGGAGGCATGGTTAAGCCAGGCTGAGCACAAACCTGCCTGAAACTACTGGGTAAGTATTTGGCACAGCCCAGTCACGCCTCTGCTACCATGCTACTGCAGCTATACTGCTATTTATACTCACAGTGGCTTGATGAAAGCTACCATGAGTGTGTATATACGAGTAGAGGAATCACATTCCTTACGTCAGTGCAGACATAGCCTGATACTCCAGAGTGCCAGGTCAACACATACACACATCTTACACATCACTGAAAATCTTTATACAAAATTTGTCTTGTGAAGTATCCTTTGAAAATTAATAACTTGTTGATCAACAGTATCATGGTGAAATAACTGTAGCAACATTGTATATAAAGTTATGAACATAAGGTGAAATTATAAAGAAAATGTGCTTTAAGTCTGGAAATTGGTTAAATCTATTCCTGAAACACAAGGGGCAAATTAATGCCTCTATCCAGGTGTCCTCAAATTTATGGAGCAATACCTTGCCAAGGGGCATTCTCTGGCAACAAAAGGAGGCAGAAACAGCTGGATTTTCATTTTAGCCTCCCAGAGCGTGATAGAGGGATGAGAGTGTTTAAAGATCCAATATACCATGGACTGAACTCAAAAAAATATTAACTTCTGCTTGTTTAAAATAAATCCAGAAGAATATTTCAGTGACATAATTTTATAGTTAATTCTTTTACGTAATCTATCATCGAAGACACAAATAAAAAGAGGAAGAAATTCTTATAAATTAACAATTATTTCATTTAGACTGTAAATAAAAAAGTCTCCTCTATAAATCTTTGATCTCACTGTCTCACATAATTAACCAATGGAAAACAAAATAAAAATAAAAAAAAGGAGGCAAATCACTGACAGTCCTTCATATCTTGCATATGGCACAAAACAGAACAGGATTTCCTATCATTTTCAATAACCCTACCTTATGTGTTAACCATTTCTCTTCTGCTTCTTGACCAGAAGGACCCTTGGCTATGGAGAATTCAGATAATTTTTTCTCAGCCTCGTTCATCAGTTCAATAACCTGCTGCCTTGCTGTCTGGTAGTCTTGTTTCTGAGAAGTACACCTGGAAAACGAAATACCAGAAGGAATAATTTAATACAACCTAAAATCAGTTAAAATGAAACATTGTTACACAAGGGTCTAAACTTTACTACAACTACTATTTTGCTAGAGGCAAATATCCTCAGTGGTCAGTAATTAGACAGTAGATGAACAGGACTCTGAATTACTACAGAGAATTTTTTCCCAGGTGTCTGATTGTTGGTCTTTCCAAAATACTCAAGGTCTAGCTGATCACCATATTTGGGGTCAGGGAGGATTTTTGACTACAGGGCAGATTGGCAGAAACCCTTTTTTAGTTTGTTTTTGTTTCTTGCCATCCTCTACAGCAGTGGTTTTCAAACCATGGGCTGGACCCAGTACCGTGCTGCAGACCCTCAGGCACGGAGTTGCAGCACCCCCTTGCTGCTGCTGCCGAAAGACTGGAATATATTACTCAAAGATGTAATTGTTGGGCTGCGGGCATAAATTATTTTTTTTCAACTGGGTCCTAAGAAAAAAAAAGTTTGAAAAAGCCACTGCTCTACAGTGTGGGGCAAAAGCCATTTGCAGGTTTAAATTGGTGTAAATGGTGAATTCTCTGTAACTTGAAGTCTTTAAATCATGATTTGAGGTCTTCACTAAATCAGCCAGAGGTCAGGAGTCTTTTATAGGAGTTAACAAGTGAGTTTCTGTGGCCTGCAATGTGGTCCCCTCCTGCCTGAAAGTCTAAGTCTAATACCTTTCATGAAAGACACATAGAGCAACTTCCAATCATAAATCTCATAAAATCATAAACCCTGCGAAATAATGTTGATGGGTATCAACTCTGCTCATACATGATACTTATTTTTAAAATAAGTACTGTATATCATGGTGTATAAGCCAAGATTTTTGTGCCTGAAAATGGCTTCAAAACAGGCACTCGTCTTGTACTTAGGAGAATACAGTAAACGGCCGCAGCCCAGCAGTTTCCCCAACCATGCGGTAGGCCAGAGCCCCGTGTTGCCAGGTGGCCATCTTGGGCAGTCGGCCAGGGCTGGGGTTGTGGCTAGAGTAAGGAGGGGACCCTGACGTCTGGAGCGGCCAAGTAAGGGGGCCGGGGGGGGGGGGGAGAGGGGGTTGGCCTGGAAATTGAGAGGGGGATTCAAGGAGGCCAGGAAAGCCATGGCAGGTGCCGGGCATTTGGGGGGAGGGGAGTCTAGGGAAAGTGGCAGGAAGGCCTGGGGATTTGGGGAGGGGGTGCCTTGGAGGCCGGGAAGAGCAGCAGCAGGCACCAGGGTGATGGGGAAAAGAGTGGAAAGGGTGTTGGGGAACATGGGAGTAACAGCAGGAAACAGAAGTGAGCAGGGGGAGAGGAGTGAGGAAAGGGCAGCAGGAAGAGCAGGGGCCAACAGCGGGAAACTGACAAGTGAGCAGGGGGCAGAACTGAGGAAAGGGCAGGACAGGGGGGCAGCAATGAGGAAAGCAGGGAGCAGCAGAAGGAGCAGGGGGCAACGACAGGAAACTGAGAAGTGAGCAGGAGCGATAGCAGTGAGGAAAGGGTGGAGCAGGTGAGAGCAGGGGGGCAGCAGTGAGGAAAGGGCAGAGCAGGGGAGCAGGAGTGAGGAATGGACAGCAGGGGGGCAAGGGAAAAACAGCAGCAGAGATTTTAGGGTAGGGAAGCTGTCAGAAACTCCAGAGGAAGTCTGCAGCACTGGGTATGGGGGTTAGGGGCCAAGGCCAAACAGGAGACTTCGGCTTATACCTGGGTCACCAATTTTTGCCCTTTTTTTTGGGTTCAGAATTGGGGGGTTGGCTTATGACCAGATCAGCTTATACCCGAGTATATATGGTAAACTGAAATTTAAAAGAACTTAAGTAACTTTGTTATGGTCAGATTGCAAGTCAGAAGCACAGCAGGAAACAGAACCCAGAGGTTCTGGATCACAAACTACTGCTCTATTTAATAGTGTACGATCTTTAACAAAAGACTAGTAATTCTTCTGAAGAGAAAATGCGTCTCTCTCTCCTTAAAACGAATAAAAAGAAACCTCTGCAGTTGATCTTGCTGGGTTTCATATTCTTGCTTTGTTCCCTTTTCCTTTTCTTCTAAAAGAGCTACTTTCTGTAACAGCTCCTCTCTTGCAGTGTCCTGAATAAATGGCTCCATCTCTGACACCAGGGTCTGCAGTGCATTCAAATGACCAAGGAACTGATTTTCTGTGCTGAAAAATTCAGTCAGATTCCTTAGGTTCTCCTCAGAGCTCTCCACATCCAGACCATTCCTTGACAAATGCAGCAATTCCTGGGCATCCTCCAGCCAGTCACCAGCTGTTTGTACCAGCTGGTAGTACCGTTGGCACAGGTTATGCAGTTCAGTCAAAGCAGCCTGAAACAACACCAAAAATGTTACACACAGAGGCAACAATTTACAACAGCAACAAAAAAAAAAGATCCCAGAGAAGATGTGACAGCTCTGCCCATTTCCCACTCGCTTGCTCTTCAGGGGAAGCAGTAGCTGTGGACAGTCTTTCTCTGCCCAATACCTCGACCAAAACTCCAGGGAGGTTACCGGGGGGGCGGGGTGCAGAGCACGCGCACAAGTGAGCATGTGCCCCCACTGTGGCAGGCCATACTCCTTCTATGAATGTGTACGACTTCATAGAGCTGAGCTATCTATTCATGACCATTTTAGACAGTAAGTCAAAGCAACTTCATTTGTTTTCAGCAAATGGAAAAAAATTAATTAAATAAATAAAATAAAATGCACTAACCTGCCTCTGACGTATGGCTTCCTGAACGTCACCATCTAATGCCAAGAGGTCAGAAAAGCTGTTTTCCAAGTCAGCAGATATTAGTTCTTTAGCTTTCGTGTACTTCTCCTTTTCTTTATTATTCAGTGCATTCATTATTCTCAGGCTTGACTGCACTTCTTCCTGATGAATCTGAACCTTTCGGATCTCTTCCTGAATGTTTTGCAGCTTTGGGTCCCAGCTTAATGTTCCATTAAGTTCAGCTTTCACCCATCTCAGCCAGTTGAGTGAACGGTGAATCTCCGTCTGGAAGTCTATGCTTTGCACAAGCCTGTTTTCACACTCTATCACTGTGTCACTGATGGCAGCATGTAACAACTTCATTTTCTCTTGCCAAGACTGCACCTGATGATTTGCTGTCTCATAGGTGGATGGTTCAAGCTGAGGACAAAGTGTTTCCAGATGTTCAGTAATTTGCTTCAAAAGAAGCCCTGTCTCTTGCAGGCTGCCAGCCAGAGAATGGTAGCTTTTCAGCTTCTCCTCAGCTGGGAGGGTTTCTTCGTTCACTTTAATCTGCTCTTTTGTCACTGTCTCTAATTGTGCCTCAAGCTTCATGCACATTTCCTCATGTTCCTTGTAGGCTTCTACAGTGTCTTCCAAAAGATTAACTCTCTGTTCTATTTGCCTTTTCAGCTTCTGATACAGAGTGGTGATTTTTAACATCTCTTCAGGTTTCCATGGCTGACCAGTACTTCGAAAAGCTTCCTTCTTCTGGTTCAGCTCATCAACTGCTGCACCAAGGTTCACCACTTCATCTAACATAGCTTTGTAATCTTTCTGGAGTGACATAACCTCTTTGGCTAAAAGAGCAGTAGGAGCTTTGTTCATGCTTAAAAACTGATCTTCCAGTTCCATTAGAGCCTTAGTTGTTAACTCAATCAATGAAGCATATTCTTTGCGAGCATGAATTGCTTCCTGAACCTTGTAGAACTTGTCTTTAGCCAGGGCAATGGCAATATTAAATTGATTTGGCAGGGCATTCAGTTTGTCATCCAGGTAAGAATGATCCACTTCATTAAGTGATGGTAAGATCTCCTGACTATCTCTTTCAAGAGTAAGCAAAAGATTTTCATATTCAGGTGACTGCTCGAGAATCTGCTGATACTTTGCCAGCTGGGAGTATAATTCAGAGTCACTATTCATTAGACTGATTTCTGGAAATGTGACAATGTCAGCTTGTTTTATCCAATGGGAAGCTTTATCCAAATCCTCCTTAAAGTATTTCCTGGAAACCATATTTTTCTCCAGTTCTACTTGTCGCTGGCTACATTTCTGTAAAACAGTGTCATACACATTCTGCAATTCCTGGAGTTTACTTAGCACCTCACTCTTTTCTCCTTCTGTTGCTTCTTTCATTAAGTCCCTTCCTTGAGCCCATAGCCCAGTTATTTCACTCTGATAGGCTTTCAGGCTAGCTTGGGCACTCTTACAAGTTCTGATCTGTTTGCTCACATCTTCTGGCAACAGACAGATATGTTCATGGAACATTACCTTTTTCTCATGTTGCTGAATTTGGTTTGTAGCTTGAAAAACTGCCATGAGGAACTGAGTCTTTTCAGATAATGCCTTATTCAGGTATTTTCTCCTTCTGCCAACCAGATCACTAAGACAATCCATATGATTCTGGGCATCTGAGAGGGACTTCTGGAGAATCTGTCTTTCATTGAGGCCAAGGTTAGTCATCACCCTGTCAACATCCTTTATGAGTGCTTTGAGAACAAGCTGTTTGGCTTCCACTTCGCTGCAAATGGTGAGATGATCCATGAGAAGGCTCTGAGCCAGGTCTGCAGGAGGGCTCTGCTTAAGAGCCTCAGAGATGCTAGGCTGCTGTTCTTCTGCCCACTCCATCAACTCCTGAAATTTAGACTGCACCAAACTCAGCTCCTCTAAGGTTGTGACAGAAAAGTGGATTTTTTCCTTGACTAGGTCCTCCAGCTGAGACCAGCGTTGTTCAAAATGACCAGTCTGCTCTTTCACTAATTCTTTATCATCTAGATTCAGATATTCCAATATTTTCTGTTTTTGGTCTTTCAGATCTTCAAGGGCAAATCTCCTCTCCTGCAGGGCCAATGCTAAGTTTTTCAGAGCTTCAAGGTGTGCAGCTGTGCTCTCAACATCTGATCTATTGACAAAATACATGATACAAAAATGAAATCCCAGTTGATATGTACGATTTTCAAAGGAGCCCAAAACAATCATGTGCCCACATCCCACTGAAGGCCACTGGGACCTGGGTGCCTAAATCCCTTAGCTTTTTTGAAGATAATCACCTTAATCAATAACATGTTTAATATTTCTATTATTTTTCCCCTTCCATGGGTTATCTTTACTTAAAACATTCTATTCTATAATACACAGTGCCCCAAATTTTGTCTCAATGATGCAGCAGCAATTAAGGTTTAAAATAGTCTAACAGTTAAAACGAACCATTATATAGAATACAAGGGAACAGTAAGACTTGCTATTAGCAGCAGGGCACACCTTTTAGACATGCATTCCTGATCAATTCTGTAAGATATTCACTTCCAGTTACAGAATTACACATGCATGAAATTTTGAACAATTAAAAAAAAACCCAACAATGTAAGAGATGACAGCCGTGCAGTTCTCAATTTTTGTAGTGAACATTAAAGGGCTTTCAAGGGAGGGGGGAAGAAAAGGGTAGACTAGGTATAGTTCCAAATACTCACCAAGAGTGTGTATTTGGAGGCACTGAAGACAAAAGCTGACAATCTTACTCATTTAAAAAAAATACTGTACTGTGTACTCCAATCTTCTTCCACTCAGAACAAGGTATTCTGCTATTAGAACCTTTCATTGAGAAAGTTATAGATCAGGGATGTCAAACTTATTTGCTCTGGTGAGCTGGATTTGACTTAAATGTACTTAAAGTGGGCCACACATACCATAAATTGAAATACTATGGTACCCCGGCAGCATTGTGGAGCACTAACTATGCAAAACTGAACTCTACAATACCTCTCTCTCTTTCTGTTAGGGAGAGAATGCGGCCTCACACAGTTCAGTCTTGCACACTCACCACTCCATAATGGCACGAGAAATGACACACTCACGGCATTGAGGAGCACCCTCTCTTTCTCTCATTTGGGGAGAGAGTGTGGTCCTGCCAATTGCAGTCACAAGCCAAAGGGAAGAGGTTCGAGGGCTTCAGTCAGCCAGTGGGTGGCATATTTGACACCCCTGATATAGAAAAAGGTATAATGGACATGACCTCTTAAGACTCTGTAAGACAGTTCCTCAACATGAGTGGGATAACGTCAGCTTTGTGTGTCAAGCTTCTGTACCTGGCCAAGTTGTCCCATTCTTTTGTAAACTTTTGCAAGAAGATTTCTAATACATGCATGCGATCATGGTAATTTCTTGTCCTCTGAAGATCCTCCTCCCTCTGTGTGAGCAAACTGTTTGCTTGAAGGCAGAGATCCAGCCACTGATCGCTGAAATGGCTTATTTCCTTATGCTCAGGAGATTCCTGCCCTTGTGCCAGCTTGTTCACTTTATCAGTAATGGTACTAAGAGCTTCCTGTTTAGACTGCAGTTTCTGACTGAATTCCTTTTAGAGACACGGAAGAAAAATGAAATAAAGATGTCCCATTATAAATATAAATGGAGGTTTGAATGAAACCCTAAGAATATCATGCATAAAGCCAGATTACAACCCAGCTTTATGCAGCTGAGGAGGTAAACAAGTTTTCCACTCTAAGCACAAGGTGGGGAAGCGAGTGCAAGATTCCCACAAAGCTGCAATTGGTAACTAGCAAATGCCCTTTCTGGGAGCAAGGGGAGGAATTATAACTGACCTACAACCCCTTCCCTTGACTTCTGGGGAGACACAGCTACCCCCACTCCTAGCAAAGGGCAGAATAGTCTATCTTTATTAGAGACAATTCTGCCAGTATTGTATCTCACACACATATTTCTTTTTTGTCTGTCATTATGAGAGAGTCTCCTGAATACAGGATCTAAATCCCTTAGGACTTCATCAGCTCCCACTTGAATGGGCAATGACATCTTGATTAGTTCCCATCTTTCTAACAGGATACCTGAGTCATTCCTATATCTCAAGTCAAAGCAGGCTATGAATTATGTGGGGACTAGGCTGCAAAAACTGTTGAACTCCTAAATACAAAAAAATCGCATTTTCATATTTTTTCTTTTTTTTGAAGTACAGAAAACCACCATATAAATCAAAGGGGAATCAAACTGAAAACATACATTATACAGGCAATTGAACCTAACACGTTTCAAAGTTTTCTGTGTTGCTTTAACATTGCCTGATGCTTTGTGCTGAACAACAATCTTTCCCAATTCCAAGACAAATGACTATCAACGGGAGGGCCTAAGTCCTGAATTCTTTTAGCACTGGACATTTCCACTGAAGTGAGTGGGAGTTTTGCATAATGAGGACACTATCAGATGGACTCTGCTTTATAGACTGTGGGCAGTGAGGAACTGCACTGCCCCCAGAAGATAGGGGACCTGTAACAGTTGACAGGTACACATGGAGAACGTAGACACTATACCAGGGGTTCCTAACCTTTTCAAGGCTGGGGACCCCTTCGCAAAGGAAAAAAACCTCTGCTGACCCCTGGTGGGTCCTGGCGCCAGCAGAATATGGCCCTTATGGGGTCAGAATGTGGCCCAGGCCACTCTCCTGCCAGGGAACTGGGTCTCCAGGCAGGGGGCCATAGCCATGGCAGCTCCCGCTCCCCAGCAGATGCATGGGGCATTGGCATCTCCACAGACAGGGGGAGGGAGCCATAGCCATGGCAGCTCACTCTCCCCCACAAGCGCACAGGGCCGAAGTGGCAACTCTGCAGCCATGGTCCCCTGCCCCCTGTCTTCTCCACCCTCCCAGTTCTCCACCCCTTACCTGGCCACTGGAGCTCCTGCCACCTGGCTGGCCCCCAGGCTATTCTCCCAGAGTGGGAGTTTTATAAAATCCCAGCCTAGTGGAAGCTCCCTGCTGGCCGGAAGCCTGGGTCTCTCTAGCAACTGGAGACCCCAGTGGCATCTGGCCCCAGCTCCCAGCTTGTCTGTGGACCCCTCCTCCCAAGCCACTCTGAGACCCTCCAGGGGTCCACGGACCCCAGGTTGGGAACCAGTGTACTATATCACTCCTTCAAAGTGTAAACATGTTGCTCCCATCCATTGTCTATCAATTGTTGGCTGGAGCAGCAAGGGAGGAGAAATCCACGTTCCTGCCTTCTCCCCAAAGCCTTTAGTTGTTGCTAGTACCATTATGCTCCAGCCACATTAAGATTACAGCAAGGACTGTGACAATGCTCAATCCCTGAATTGGGATGCTGTACCTTTCACTTAACATTTAGCACATTAATGATGAGGTGGACAAAGTCTAGTTCAAGGAACACAAGACTGAGCCCTTCATGATAACAATGCATCAGTGAAAGACCAAACATATTTCTCCTTGCAGTTTTAATATTTTGGCTATTTAGAACAGTGGTTCTCAACCTTTTTGGGGCACAACATATTTGCTGGTAGGACGTGACCCTATAGGACACACTAGCTCATTTCCCCCAGGATGAATTCAGTCATCTCCCCAGCTCTCCACAACACACTTCCTGCTGTGTAGCGACACAGTAATGTGTCCTGACACAGTGGTTGAGAACCACTTATTTAGAAAACTGTAACAGAAATTCTCTCTATTTTCCAAATGAACAGACATGCAGACAGCTTTGAAGGCAGCTTGTCTAATGGTTCCATGTGCATAAACAAATTAGGTTCTTTCTAACTGACTATCTCTACTGTGTACAGCTCAGAATAATAATTGTTGCCAAATCCCATACGACTTATTCTTCCCTACATTTAAGCATCTGGCAGAGTGCGTTCTCTTCCATGAAAGCTCATGCGATAAACAAATTTGTTAGCCTTTAACACTGCTACCACACTCATTGTTTGTTTTGTTGGACTAGACTAGCACAGCTACCCTTTTGGAACTTAGAAATATATATCTAGCTAGTTTTCACAGTACAGTGGGGACCCGTTACTGCGTGACCGGTTTGTGCGCGGAACCGGTTAATGCGCGGTAACGGGATGTCCCCCAAAGGCCCTAAAGTAATGCGTGCGTCCCGTTAACGCGCGTTGTGTAAACGGGACCAGGAACATCACTGCCCCAGAGACAGACCCCGGGCACTGGCCCAGGCCCCACCCCCCGGCCCCGCTTCTGTGCTGGGGTCCGAGCCGGCCTCAGGCGCCTGCTACCGCCAGCATGGTCCTGGATCCCCGCCTGGGGACACGGCAGGGAGCGGCAGCCATGGCTGCGGGTGGCCAGACCTAGAACAGGGCTGGAAGCAGCCGCCGCCACCGCTCCCTGCCCTGTCCCCAGTCGGGGATCTGGAGCCAGGCTGGTGGCAGCAGGCATCTGTGGCTGGCTCGGACCCCAGCACAGAAGCGGGGCTGGGGGGCGTGGGCTGCGGCCAGGGACCGGGGCCTTGGCCGGTGCCCTGGGGAAGGCCTTCTGGTCCTGTTTACACGTGGGCCAGTTTATGCATGGTTGTTGGGGGCTTGTCCCCTGACACCCATGCGTAAACGGGTCCTCACTGTATGTCCACCAGAACAAGCTTCTCTGGACAATTCACCAATGTTTAATTTCAGACCAAAAGTAGTATACAGTTAGCTTCCTGAAAGCAAAGGAAACCTCGCACAGTGAACATGTGACTGCTCTAAAAACACAGGGAAGTACTGATGTACTTCCCTTTTTGCTTGGCTTTCTGTAGCACCAACATAAAACAGCCCTCTCTCATCTTTCCTTGAATGGCTATTACTGCTGCCAAGCAAGGGATTTCAGCAATTTCTATAATAAAATGAACTACTAAATACATTTCCTCCTTCCTTCTCTTTCAGAACACACTGACTCCTTACCTTAACCTGTAAAACCATGTTCTGGGCAATGTTTAGTTCCAGTTCTGCCCATCTCCTCTTCATATTCTGTAGTTGTTGGTCTGAATCTTGGAAATATATCCAAAGTTCCGCTTTCATTTGTTTTATTTCTTCCCAACCCTGAGCCAGGTACTGTGAGTGTATTATCTGTTGCTCGATCTTCAAAATATAAAAATAAAAATAAAAAAAATAAAAGCGGGAGTGGGGAGGGATGGGGATGCTTTAATATTATAACTATTCATGGACTGTGTGAAATTTACAGTAGAACTCTGCAAAAGACAGATTTGAGTATATGATCCTGGGGGGTGGGGGATAAGAGGAGTTTACAGATGGCAACACTGTCCAAAAAAAGGCTTACTCTTGGACAGTCATAAAACAATAGTGTGTCAGAGGAAAGCCACAAGAAATTATTTGGAAAGCTAGTACAAAAGAAATTTATCACAATTCAGCCTCGGAGAGGCTAAAAAAAGAGAAAGAACCTAACAATTATTTAGAGACAATTCAAGGCTCAATGATTTCTTTAAAAGCTCAAATTAACTCTATAATTAGTCTCTATACTCTCTCACAAGCACTTCATGAATCATGCCAGATGCTGAAATATATACACCCTTTCACTGATACAGTGAAAACTGAATTCAGTTTTTATATTTCATTCTAATTTCCCTAACAGTTGTTTCGTTCATGTGTCTTTTAGAAGAATTACTTTTGCTGGTAATGAATTCAGCAAAGAGAAGGCTTACCAAATCTGAGTCAATCAGTCACGTTAAACCCATATTAACAGAACTTCATTTGCTTCAAATGCAAGAGTAGAATGCCTTTAAGATTTATGTTCTCAAAAGTCTTAAACTGTCTCAGTGCTATCCTACTTATGTTTTTTTCTCCTGCTTGTTATTTAACAAGCTATTCCTGTTACTAGAGCCTGAAGCAACTTTCCTCTATTCTGTACACATATGCAAACTGTAGTTTATAGATAGCTTGGATTTTTGCAAATTGCTTCTGTATTATAGAATTTGGTTACTTCAGACCACTACACACTCTATGAAGTAAATTTTAAATGTTAATCAGGGGATGGTTTTTCCTGATAAAGTGTATGTTGCTGAGAGACATTTTATGGAAGAATATTAATGACATTTCTTGGTAACAGCTTTTGCGTATACATTTTTAAGTTAAAATTCTGATATAATAGTACACCGCTACACATGCACAAGTATAGTTTATTTAAAAATTAAAAAAATACTCTCATAGAAGATTTTATGGTACTGTATATTAATTTTAAGGATTAACAAGAAAAATCAGCATGCTGTTGCTTAGTTCTTAAGAAAATAGACACTTTAGAATCAGAAAATAGCCAAAGTCATGTATGCACCACTTTAAACAGTAATACACTAGCACACAGGACCAGGTTCTGCTTCTACACACAGCCATCATATATGCATACTCTGCTGTGCTGAAGCACTGCACCTAACTATTTCCACTTCTGCAGTCTTTACTGTACACTGCTTGTATTGCACAGCAGGATGGAAAGATGGAAATATATTTTTTAAAGTAACATTTCCTGAATGAAAAGGTTAAGAAGCAAGAACAGAAGCTGTTTCTTGAAACCATTACCTAATATGAACTTTGCATAAGAGGACAGATCAAGGCAATTAAACCTCTAAGGGGATTACAGGTTGGCTGCTGTGGTTTATCTCGTACCGTTTGCTTTGTCCGCTGTATATCTGTTGCTGTATTTTTCACTGTGGGGTCTGATAAATCGCACATGGAACATAAAAGATCCAGGTAGGTGTTTGCTTGTTCCTGCAGAGTTCGGAAATGTTTAACCTGAAAGAAGACAATCCTCCTGTATATTCTGGAACTCATGACACTGTATTAAAATATTCATTTTTCTTAGTTTTCAGATGGATAAAATGTAAAAACAGCAATTTAGAGAATGCTATTTTGTCTTAACCATGAATTACTCAGATTATTAACTGGCAAACTCATGGGAAATATCTTGTTTATTTTTTTAGATCAAAGCAGTAAGGAACATGCTGTCCCCTCTATGGATTATTCACTCATAGAGAATGGGAAGCTTTGCATGTTTAAACATGCAGGATTTGCTGCAGGTCACTTCCTCAAACATTTGCCACAATGTTGAACTGAGAGAGGCAGCTGTCTAGACCTACAACTTCTTCAAGACATGAATAGATTCTCGGAGGTTCAGAGTGATCTGTGCAGCATACTGGCTCCTCCATACTGTCTTCAGAGATCTCCCAATCTCACCTTGCCTCCATGGCAGCACAACTCAGGCAGAGCTAGATACTGTCCCTCAATTTACTGTTCGTGGGATGCCCTTCAAGGAAGTTCCCATCACATAGGAAAGTGGTTACACTAATGTTGACAATGACAGCACTAATCTACCTACTGAAGTCCTGGGGGGCTGATAAGGAAACTATGTATCGTACAGAGAAGCCATCTCCCACAACTGGCTCTACCACAGAATGAAACTGTCCCTGAACAGCTTATTCAGAGATGCTTAAAAGAAGGGGAAAAACAATGTCAAGGGTGGTACTTCCTCCCTCCATACTCTGTCCAGACAGACAATCTGTGGCATGAATCTCCTTCACTAACAGATGGAGGTAATACAACTCTAAATTTCTGAATGTGCAGCTTCAAGCCAGTTCGATTTTTAGAGAGAGCACAAAATTTATCCAAAATAGTTATTAAAAAAAAAGAAGAAGAAATGAAACAACAACAACTTCAAATGGCTTTCTAAAAGGTACCAGAATCTTATAACACCTTACCTCATGCCTTCTCTCTCTTTTGGTGGAAACACCACCAGAAGAAGTGGAAATCCTCAAAAAGGGTCATGAAAAATTCCTAAAGATAATTTTATCTGACACAGTGATTCTGTTTGGGAGCACCTTAAAAAATCAGACCTTAAATAGGGCCCAATCCAGCTGACCATGTGTTTATAGGATATACAAGCTGTAGAAGACCAGGGATGTTTCATTTTAGGTTAAGAAAGCCAAGAGAAGGTCGCCCCACCACAACTCCATTGTGATGGCTGCAAGGCATGTCTGGAGATGGGGAAATTCATAAATTAGCCCCCTGGTTTCTGCACTCCACTGCCTATCAGTGTCATTTTATATCATCATCATCACCACTGCCACCAAGATAGCACAGTCTAGCCAACAGCCAGCATTATTTTCAGTGGTTCTAGGATCAAGGAGAGCTCCCTAGCACAACTGTGTATAAAACAATTGATCAGTTTTGAACTTAGACTTTTAATTCAGTGAGCTACATCATAAAATGAAAATTCCTGGAACCATTCAGGGATGGATCTTCTGTACCAATTTCCACATGCTGATGTGCTGTCAAAAGAACTTTGGCTCCTATTCTCTACTGTTTGGTTTCTACTGGAGAGTATGGATGGGATGAATTTTCTCAAGTCCCATAGTCTTAAGTCTTTAGGCTGGTCTACACTGAGCTCTTAGGTTGACATAATGCCACTTACGTCAACCTCCTGTAGCCTGCATACACACTCATGTATCTGCAAAGTCCAATTAACTACTGCTGCAAGTTGACATTGTAAATCTACCCCCACAGGAGGTGTAGCGTTTAATGAGACTTTATTAATGCAGTTTACCATCAGTATGTACAGAGAGCAGTGTAATGCAATTTTAATAGCTGCTGGGATCTATTCCAGAATTTCCTGTTCTTACAATTCTGTCTTTCCTGGTATGCTGCATATTCACCATGTCATCAGCAAATAGCTTTGGGGTACCAGCAAGCAGCATGGAGCTAGAGCGTGGTGTCGCGGAAACCAGGCAGCAGCATGGAGACAGGATGAGGGGCAGGTTCCTCATTGCACTGTGAGACGCTGACTCACAATGCAACGCTTCCGAAGTTGAAGTAACAATTAGCTATGGGAATGCAAGAAGCTGGATCATGGAGTGTGGCGTGGACACTCTCCTCCTTTTTTTTAATTCAAGGTATTAACATCGACTTTAGATCACACCCCAGTGAAGGCATACCCCTGTGTGGCGTAGAGGTGCTGACTTTCAACTTAAATATCCCCTCGCTTCCTTTCCCTGGCAGAACTCCACAAGCAAGCTGTCTGACAGGGACAACTCAATAACCCAGGCTGAAACTTTTTTAAAAATTATCTCATGACACAACTGTGCTCTTAAGGCACAACTGTAATGGATCTGGTATAAGAACGAAAACAGACAAATGGATAAATAGGTGGCTAGGCAGACAGCTCACTGTCAAGCTCTTCTGTGAAATCTCTAAGCATATTTACTGAGTTGTTCTATTTTACATTTATATTTAAATACCTTTTTTTCATTTATGACACTGAGCTAACAAGGTATCTATCCTGGAATGGGACAGCTTTATAATGCCTAAAACTGCATTATGCTGTCCCAAGAGCATGAGTATTTAACCCCTGGAACTGAGCGTAACCAATGAGGTTCTGAAGTTTCCATGAACAAAGCACCACCAGGACTGTTTTCTGCTATATTAAGCACTTTTACTTGGATTCACACCAAAGAGGATAATTGAGTGTATAATCCCAGTTTCGTCAAAATGTACAACTTTTACCTGCTTTACTGCATCTGCCAGGCTGAAAGGTGGCCACAAGCTTGGCTTTAACTCTGGCTGAACTGTAGAGAGCCAAACCTGACACTGCTGTAGAGTATCCTGATGGTTAACATACTTCTGGAGTTCTTGCTCCAAACTCTGGTACACCTAGAATAGAGACCAATAACGATCACCAATATATTTGATATGGATATAAAAAACAGAAGATAACAAAATATAGGGCTTTCAGTACATGGGTTGATTCTCAGTAAATTCCAAACAAGATGTATATTTCAGACCTCAGGTGAAAATTTCAAAAGAAAGTAGGTGCTTGTCTACATGGTTCCTGAGTCCACGATAATGGCTGTAAATTCCAATGTGCACCAATGTGTTGTGCATTAACTGGACCATGGTGGAACCTGCTAGCATGCATTAAAAATACTCTAGTTTATGTTAAATTCATTGCACTAATTTCATGTAAACTGGCTATTTCAGTCCATTTAGGCCAATTACTATGCAACACTTCAAATGGAGTGATTTTCAAACTTTTTTCCTTGGGATCCATTTGAAAGAAAAAAGTCATTTATGCCATGACTCAACAATTACATCTTTGAGCAATGCTTTCTAGTCTTTCGGTGCTGGCAGAAGGGGGCACCAAGATCCAGTACCTGAGGGTCTGTGACTCATAGTTTGAAAACCACTGCTTTAGTATGTAGCAGAATTTACACTCCTCTGATGTGAACTGACACGTTGTGTAGACAAGCCACGGGTCATGTTTTCAAAAGTGACCTAAGCACTTTGGAGCCCAAGCCCTATTGACTGTCAGAGTCTGGGATTCTAAGTTATACTTGCTTCGCTAATTGAGTCACATTAGCATTTAATCACAATGCTTTGTATTCTGGGAAGACTTTTTATTTAAAAAAAAACAAAACAGATTTTCTAATCTTACTCAAACTTCAGAGGCTTTAAAATACTAAATCAATCTATAATAATATCCTATTCCTGTACTTCAGCCACATTGCGCTATAGAAACATCATTTACATTTGTTTCAAGGTAATACTCTTACTTGAATAGGATAAAGCAATTTCAGGTACTCTGCAGGGAGCTCAGGTAAACACCACTGAATGACGATAACATTGCTTACTTGGGGCTTTTTAATAGGCATTCTTCCTAATGGAAAGACATTTAGCTAATATCTCTGTTCAATGATGCTTAATTAGGTATACAAAATTTAAGCTCTGGCCTTTCAATAGAGACTTTTTCAAATAAAGGCTTTATTATGCCTTTTACACAGAATAGGTGCATAGAGAGAGGGGGATGGAATGGTGCAGAGTTCTGGGGGGCTCTGTGCCTTCTAGAACCACTCACTATGTCATAGTTAGTTAAAATCAGGCTTGTCCAACCTGCAGCCCGGGGCCCAGACTCCAGTCCCCCAAGGTCTTTCACCCAGCCCCCAGAGTGCTGCCACAAGAGCCTTGGAGCCGGGGTTGGCCAGGTCCCTTGTCAGGTTTCCCATCCTGTGCACAGCACAGATACAGGGAGGCGTGACATGGCTGGAGGAGCTCTTCAGGGGCTGGATTCAGCCCATTTTAAGTGAGCAGGGGGTGGGCAAAGGGGGAGTGCCCTGAGCAGTTAAACGCCTGAACTGGACACCCTCCCCCCCCCAACACACAGTTCTGCTCTCTTCCCACACCGCTAACCCCAGCACCTCTGTCCTTCCAGTGACCTTAGTGGCAAAAACTCTTCTGTAAAAATTGCTATCCACCAATGTTTCTGGTACAGAGATGTCCAGTGCCAAAACTTGTGACCCCTGCATAACTGCCACAGTTTCTGTCCTGCCTGACTCTGTTCTTCTCTCTCTCTCTCCCCAGCACTGCTCTCCTTTCCCTGAGCAGTGCTTGACAAGGAGTGAGGAGAGCAGAGTTCCTGGCTTCCCTGCCAGGAAGTAGCTGAGTTCCAGCACCCAGCTGCTCTGCTTCCCCCACTTCACCCTTCTTTCCTTCCCCTCCTCTGCCATGCCCCCCTGCCCCCCCTTGTCCTTTGTATACAGTGCAAACAAAAGCAATGCCAAATATCACACTAATCAGTATTTTATTAAAGTTTATTAATAAAAATCAATTTCTTTATCTTGTATATCAAAAAATTTTCTCATCATCCCCTCCCAACTTAAAAAAGAATTGCAATGTGGCCCCTCACCCAAAAAGGTTGGACATCCTTGGTTAAAACTATTTAGGGAACTCATTGCACACTCCCCTTTATGACTGGTTGGATCTCCAGGCACTTAGACACAGAGCCATGGTTCCAGTGCCTGAGGGGACCTGAAGTTTGAGCCCTGTGCAAATGAAAGGAGCAAACACTGCAGTAGTGTCTTGACTCAGGCAGTCAGAGTTGCAAGAGGGAGAAAAGCTCCTCTTGATCTCACCATGCTCTGGACACTCAGCAAAGAAACAAATCACCTTGCTTTTGTATCTTTATTCTTTACTTTTGCATCTTTATTCCTTACTTGCCAGCAAGCACCTTTTCTGCCTTCCCTGTCTTTTCTTAAAGAATGGACTCTTCTGCTAATTGGATTAGCAAGATGGTCCAGGTAAGATTCTTCTAATGTACACTGTGGTTGTACCAGGGAACACAGACTGTCCTAGCACATCAGTTGTTAGTGACTGAGCTACTGTTGGTAAGTTTGAAGTTCACCTGAAGAAAAAGAACTAAACACTAGGTTATCTTCATGGGGTGAATGTCACTCCGGCATGGGTGTCAAACATGCAGCCCACAGGCCAAATGCAGCCTGTGAACCTCCTCCATCTGGCCTGTGACTAACACACACAGACACAGACCTTGCACATCCAGCACTCCACAATGTCATGAGTGTCAAGCCTCGCAACATCACTGAGCACTAGGTATGCAAGACTGTGCACCACGAGACCATACCTCTGCCACTAATGGTTGGGGGGGGGGGGAGAGAAGGAGAGACAGGCATTGAGGATCTTAGCTTCTCATACACAGCACTGTCATGCCACAAGAGCCCATCCATGAAGTATTTTGATTCATAATATGTATGGCTCACTTGGAGTATACATAAAAGTCAAATTTGGCCCACCACAGCAAATGAATGACACCCCTGGTTGAAACAGGACTTCACTACTGTCTCAATTCTGTGAAGACCTGACAACATGTTTCACTTTACATATTGTGAACAATTCCATTGACTACAGATGGATAACATCTACTCTGTAAAACGAAGTAAGCAAGCAACTGGTTACAAAATTTTGGCGTATGTGACTCAGTCTAAACCTAAACTTGCAGAGAACTTCAATCTGAGCTGACATTTTAGCACGTCTTATTATATATTGCATGGAGCCACACACTTGGATTTATTTAGCCTAATTTAACCTTTATACTTTAATAATAAGCATGTTTTCTTTTTTTTTTTTTTTAATATTTGGATTAAAAAAATTCAATTTCTTCCTGGATGGTGACCATGTTTTCCTGATTTTATATTAATAATTTGTACAGCTGTGCAAATATGGATTTTAGGTCAGTGTGGGGTTAACATGGGGTATAAATTATGGAAAAAACTGACTACTTCAAAGAATTGATTCTAGCATAAAGGAACAGTGGCACAATTACAGTAGCAACCCATAGATTCAGTTTTGCAAAATTTCATGAAGTATCAAATCAGGGGTGTAGCCATGGGTGGACCTGGACCCATCCACTTAACCATTTCCCCCCCCATCACCCCTTAGTCTCTGGCAGCAGCATGAAGTTCGCCACCATGGGTGGAGCTGAGCAATCAGCCCTGGCACCTCTGTCCTACTTGCAGATGTGGCTACCGGCCAGCCCCACGGCTGCAGCAGCGGAGGTCACGCTGCTGCTGGCCTGGGTGCTTTGGCTCTCCTCCTCGGAAAGTGGAATGCAGGAGAGCTACTGGGTCACATGAATGAAAGCTGCACTGGCCAGGCTACCCTGTACATGCCAGGGCTTGGCCAGAAATCAGGGGCTGGAAAAGTCCCTGCTTCAAATTATTACAGAAATTTTAAAATATATTATTCCATTTCCACAGAGTTCCTACAACATTGTACATAGCCATCATGTTGCTTATAATTAGGAAGAAAAGAAAGAATTAGGAAGAAAAGAAAAGCAAAAAACACCCCAACTTACTCTCTGAGCTGTGCTACATATGGCTGAATAACTGTCTCTGGTCCCCTGCAGATGCGTTTGTGTATTTTGCTTGAATTTTGGTTGAAGATGTTCTGCACACTGATTGATCAAATAGTCACCTTTATTTTTAAGGGAGTTTAAATGGTCTTCAAATCCTGCAATCTCTTCCATCATTGCCTAAGAATGTTAAAAAAAAACCAACCTGAAGTAAAATAGCTGAGTGGTGACTTCTTAAAGCAGCTCTTTATATGCTTGAATATTTTTATTAAAAAGCATCAAATTTAAAGAGGAAACTATGTTATTTCCAGCTATTAAACTGCAAAATTTGTATTAAAGTCATCCAAAAAATTCTAGTTTGTCACTTAATCAACAGAATATCCTATAACAAATCTACATATATGGTCTGCTCTAGAACATATTACAAACATATTAAATGAACAAACATGAAGGTTACTCGATTCAGGACAGTACACATCTTTTCTTGCCAACAGTCCCCCTCTGTTCTGCTTATCACCCCTTTTTCATGGCACATCTAATATTTAGGGTTAGATTCTGATGTTCAGAGTAACTTACTCCAAAAGTGGTCTGATTAACAACAGTGAATGAAACCTTGGCCCCATTGATATCAACAGGTATTTTGCCACTGACTTAAAAGAAGTTAGGATTTTCCCCAGTAAAACTATTTTAAGGGGTAAGTAGTTTACTTACTCCTTATTTAATTCACTTTATTGAAAAGTGAATTTGGACATCATTATCTTGCTCTTAGATTGAAGATCTTTTGGGACAAGGATTTTGACTCTAATTTCAGTGAGCACTTACCATAGCTGTGGATTGCTAGCAATAAATATGCCCTCCATGAGAGTATCTGAGGGTATTTTATAACCTAATAAGAAAGAATAATAATACAAAATGCTTCCAAAAACCATGAATTTTTTCATCACAAATCCAGGAAATCAATGATGTCTCATGGTAGGAGGGACCAGAACCACAACTTGCAGTCTAGTTCTTCCCAGCATGAAGAAAAGAAAATGGAGTACAAAATTCATACTTGCATACAGAACTTACACAAGTTCTCACTGCTGTTCAGTGAAGATGATGTGAATTGGAAACACATGGATCTGGGTATAGATAATAAATGCACCAACAAGTTGTTCTTGTTAACCCAGTTGATGTTACAGATATTCAAGTAAGTAAAAGTTAGGATGATAACATTACAGCTTCCAAAATGACAATGTTTTGTTGGGGAAATACATTTACATTGATTGAGGAAATGATGTATTCAGGCAGAAAGCTACCTTGTGGTTGGCTAGTTGTTGAGTGATTATTTCTACGCTGCTACTCTCCATAAGATCAGCAGTGACCAGCCTGCTGGACATCTGCAACAACCACTTTTCCACTTCTTGTAAGTCACTGTTATAATCTTCATGCTCTTTTACTTTCACCTCCAATATTTCAACATGTGCCTGTGGAACCATATAAACCAACACAGAAATTTTGAGACATTTGCAAGAGAAGGATGTAAAAAATTGCTTCAAAACCCAAAAAGATTAAGAGAATGATCCTGCAAATTATCATAATTGTGGTTACATGCTAGCTCACAAGGAACACATCACAGAACTTCTTGCATGAAGGGTTTTCAGATGGGGGGGGGGGGCTAGGAGGGGGAACCAAAGTCAGCCTATACAAAGTTATTAATGATGAAAAATATTGAGGGACACTGCCAACCTGAAATGTACTTAATTTAAAACACAGTGAATTAAAAAAACCCTTTTGATACTGCACCTGACCTTCAGTAACTTTGTCGAATTACGTGGTTTTATAAATCAAACACTTCCCTGTTTTCTCTTGTTCTTCCTTGGGTTTACAAAAGGCACATAAAGAAAACGGAAGACCAACTGGATTGTGCAGGTGCAACTGACAACATGTAAAGTTCTGTCAGCTGGACATGGTTAAAATTGGAAAATAAAAAAGTGTATTTTCTCCAATCTTTGCTATTCACAGGAATGTGACAAAACCAACAGAAGTCCTGTTGCACCTCAAAGACTAACAAATTTCTTTGGGCATAAGCTTTTACTGGCTGCATCCCACTTTGTCAAATGCAGCACACATGGGTTGCAGCCCATGAAAGCTTATGCCCGAAAAATGTGTTAGTCTTTGAGGTGCAAGAGGAATTCTGTTGGTTTTGCTATACACAAACTAACACTGCTACCCCTCTGGAGTAATGTGACAGGTTACTTGTAACTACAGTAGGTAAAACAAACATGCACAGAGGAGTGTTATTTTTAAATCGATAGTATCCTTCTAAAATATATTTTACTGATGGTTTTCTCCTCTGTTTAAATGCACATAAATGTCAGAGTGAAATCACCAATGTTACCAAACAACAAATCCAACAAAAAATTACAAGTTATTGTAATTTTTGTACTTTGTTCTTATAAGTTGCACAATTTAAAAAAAAAAAAAACCAACAAAACAAATAAAAAAAACAATCTTTGTCTGTTCCTGGAGGACAGAATAGCAGAGTGACACTGTCAGGTCAAACACCTGCTAATACAGTTTTACCCTATCTTAGTATATTTGAAGATATCTGGTATTAAGAGCTTTAGGAATAATACTACACAACTGCATACATAGCAGTACTACATTTATTAACTAATGTTACTTAACCACTGTCACCTGCTAAACCACTAAAATTGCTTTCCTCAGCATCCTGAATTTTCCATTATGATTTTGTATCCAGAAGAGTCAGGCCTAGCTTATGAGATCTGGCAGGACCACAATATGACGCAATGTGGTTCAAGGACTTCTTTACTTTTGAGGTACCATTTACTCAGATTTTTTTTTTTTTTTTAGGCAATGAGATAATCAGAAACAAGTCTGTGCATTGTACTTGTACGAGAATTCCTCTGCCAAGCAGAAACACTTCTAAGGCCATATCCTCCTTCCTCATAAGAGGCGGCTTCACGAGACTCAAGGCATCTTCTAAGCCCCACAGAAAGAGGAGCTTCTGCCAACCTTTTGTGTTGGGGTGAAATGTCACTCATATGGGAAAAAACCTCACCCCTTTAAAACTGGGAAGAACAGTAAGTCTCTCATATTTTGTGATAACAACATGAAAGGATCCCACAGTTCCCTTGTTGATTTCTTTTACCTTTGCTGCACTGCAGAGCTCCTGGTAATTGGCCTGAAGTTTCTGAATGTTCTCCCTTAAAGCAAGGTCATGCACAAGTTCAAGAAGGGCTTCTCCTTTTTCAATCACTGATTTTACTGAAGGCTTATGAGACAGCACCGTCTGTTGTACTGACTACAATTATAAACATTGTTGTGGGGGGGGAGACAAAAAAACAACTGTAAACAGAATATAGTAAGATCATTTCCCTTAGATCCTGGGCTCTGAAAGCCCCCTCTAATCATGGATCTCCCCATGCCTGTACCATAAAGGGTTCAGCCACCTCCGTGGCACAATCCTTCCCCAACCAGCCTTCAGGACTATAATATCTTTTCCTCAGAGCCCCTCAGGACTCCTGGCAGCAGCTGTGATAAGGAAATGAGCATGCATGTGTGCGAGGGCAAGTGCTAGAGTTAAGAGCTTGCACAGAGGCAAAATGTCTTTGAGCCTATGGCTATAATCTGCAGGTTTGGGGATGGACCCCACTGCCTTTTTCGGGAGACAAACCCCATTCCCTTTAGCTAGCTGATGTGAGGGGAACCTCTACAAAGGGGCATGGCCTGGTCAACTGTTTCCTTATTCCTGCCTTTTTAGAGATAATAAACAACAAATGGCAATATGGGCACATGCTATGAAATACTGACTCTTTCATATACATAGTGATGCCTGAGCATTTCAAGTATTTGAGATCTGCCATTTTTCTGCAACATTTGCAGCCCTATAGTGTAGTGGTAGCTGACTTGTTTTGTGGTTGAGATTTTTTATTTTTTTACCAAAATAATTAATTACTCTACAAATGGTAAAAAGCTTTTTGCTTGTAGGGTTGTTCCCAGAATGAGACACAAAGCAAGTAACATGATGCCTTTTGCTTTTTCTTGGACCTATTTTTCTGCCAGTGTGAAAGATAAGCTTTTGTCCTCACACAGCACTCTTCTTCAGGCCTGGGAAACATACCAAGACCCTGCTAGAACAACAAATGCAAAACCTGTAGAGAGCCTTCTACTGCTATGAAGATCAACACCGTGCATAACACATTGTCAAAATCCATGGGTTCTACACATGCCTGTCACAATATGTTGCGTACACCGTCTAGTACCTGAAATGTCTTAGTAACAACTATGTGGGTGAAACCAGACAACCACTATGTTGTTGAATGAATTCTGTATACAATACATATCAATGAATCACTCTACATTATCTAAATTAGAATGTATCAGTAGGTGAAAACTTACGCTCTTTACAAATACAAAGGAAAGGTGTAACAGAAAATGTGTAATTTGCAAGTTGAGTGAGGGAATACAAATGAGGAAACATGTAACTTGCATATAGTTGGAAAAGCAACTATTTAGAAATCTATATTGATTTTGTGGAAGAAATTAAGTATAGTATCTGGCTAACTTCATCTTGTAAGCAGCAGACTCCATTTCAGCTTGAACAAGGAGTCATGTACCCTGTTGAGCTGGGTAGTGGGGCAATTAGCACCAGAAAGAGACAAAGGCAGGAACTGAACTTAGGAAAACAACCAGGTAGCAGACCCCCATATAAGGAAAGAAGAGCATCTCCTCATTATGGAAAGATAGGACAAGGGTCAAAGGATTGGAGAGAAGCCAAGTCACACTAGGTGATATACAAGAATACATTATAATAATGTATTACCTGTATAAGGTAACCCCATCCTTTGTTAGGGGCTCTTGGGTCTTTGTTTTGGCCCCAGAGTCTACAGCTGCATATAGTTTTCCAATAAACTTTCTCTCTTTTACTAAGTGTAGCCTCCGCTGAGTGAACACCCTTAAATTTCCTCCACAATTTTCATTTCATCCTGCTATAAATTGCTTTCCCTGCTACATCCTTGCCTATCTGTACCCCATGGAGTTTAACTAAAACAACTTCTGTGTGTTAACATCGGATAATTTACACCATCATTTAGCTTAACTGTGAATCTGGCCCTCAGTTTTCAGGTTAATTCTCAATATCTTTGTGGTAAACAACATTATAAACCTATTTTCCATTATTTAGAAAACTGAAGTATTAGTAAGAAAACAAAAGCATAGTGAGATAGTGTCTACAGTGACAGAAAAGTCCCAGAAGACTGCAGGTCATATTCCATTGTCACTTAAATTGATATAAATCTGGAATAAACTACTGATATTAACTGAGTGGCTTCATGTAAATAAGAATAAAAACTGGCCCATGTGACTACCTATGGTACCCAAATTCTACATTTGGATGCTTACCCTGGCTCTTTGGCACTGACACTATGCATTTATTCATCCACACACTGATTTGAGTATCCAGATCAGGGATTTCACAGACTCTGTTAAAGACCCCACACCTGAAAACTGAACCTCAAGGACTTTTAGTTCAAAACTTCATTCATACACTGCAGTGACAGCATTAATTCTTACCTTGTATTTGGATAACTGGGCCTTTTTCTCATATAATTCAGCTTTGGGCTCCACTACCGTGTGCAATATGGCTTGGTACTCTGCCAGCCATTGAGTCTGTGCCTTATACTTGTCTGAGAATTCCTTTGCCAAGTGGAGGCACTTTTCTAAGGTCATATGTTCTTTCCTAATAGAACTGGCCAGCTCTTCAATCTGCTCCATGTAATCACTGATCTCTTTCCTTAACTGGTCAGCTTTGTTTCCCTCCAGGTATTTAATAGCCCTTTCACCCTTCTCACGGGCAGATTTCAGCAAGTTGTGGCCTATGTCCATGTCACTCAAAAGAAGCTGTAATGGAAAACATGGAGATTGAGACATCAAAATTACAACAAAGGAAAATGAAAGTAGTAAAGACTCTGTCTACTTTATTTGTCAAAGAGATGATGGTAGCAATATCTTTTTCAAACTACTGGGGCCAAAGAGACTGAGCAAACTTCTTATTGCTAGGAATGAAGCCTGCAATACTGGAATGAAATGAATTAGCATAGAAGTGTGGAAAAAAACCCTGCCATACTTGTAACTGATTACAATTGTAATAATTAAGGACTGTATTATCAGTTGAGGATTTGGATTTCAATTTCCAAGACTATCAGCTCATAACTTTTCAAAAAATAAAAATTCAGGGTAAAACAGATAACTAAAAAGCTCAAACTCACTGTATTGTTTTATTGTAATATAATAAATGTGACAGTAGGTGAAGTAGGACTACTGTAAGTTTTATTACTTAGGTGAGTATTTCAAAGAATGGCTTACGAAGAAAATATAAATTCTCATTCTCCATTGCTTATTAAGTAGGCTATTTGCAAAACAAAACAGTGTGCATCTCAGAAAGGAATGAAAGCATTCATTAACATAAGCATGCAATGTTTTAATATCATGTAATTGATTTTTGAAAGTGGTTATGAAATTTCAGGAGTTGCAATTTTATTAACTGAGTTTGTCTGATACAACATGGACAAGATGCTGTTGACTAGTTGAAGGCTTTTCATTGGAAAAGTAGGTTTAAATATTGCAAGGATACTGAGGTACCCATTCACAATCTTGAGATAAAAGTGGGAGTTTTACCATTGGCTTTGCTTAGCGGAAGGAAAAAAAAATTGCTTCACACAAAGCAATTTCATAATACATTTTACATCATATGAGTATTTGGGTGTCTTATTTTAACACTGAATCTAAATCTAAGCCACCATTACTAGAAGATGGGGTTATACCATTTGGCATCATCCATGGGTTTCACTATGAGCAGTTGTCAAAAACTATTAATCCAGTGTCAAACTCTACACACTAGGAGAACATCACATTTTTATACTGAATTCTCTCTGTGGTGGTATCTACTCTGGAGTGTTGGAATTAGATTTCTGAATAATTGTGAGGGCTAAAAGTGGACTAAATAATTGTGTGGATTAAATGTGAACTACTTTATGTAACTCAACTCATGAAGAACAATGATTAACATACTAAATTCAGGTGCACTGTACCTCTAGTTTCTGCATTTTCTTCTCCAATGCTGTTTTATCCACTACATCAGTCTTGGTTACCACCGTTTTTAAGTTCTGGCTAGTGGCTCCATACCAGTCTCTGTAAACGTTGAAAGCTAATTCTGACTCTTCCATACTTCGAATTTCTTCTTCCAAGAACTTTATTTGCTCCTTCAAATGAATGTTAGAAACAGCAAGTGAAATATTTCTCAACATGAGACTGGTTAATGATAGCAACAAACCACTATTCCATGAAAGAATAAATCAATTTACTAAGCTCTTTGACTTGTTACTCATTCTCTTCATGGCCAATGGATAATTCTTCTCATGGGATTTTTCTGTTGTCTCTTCTCAATGTATTTGTATATAGCAATGTGTGTGTATAATGTTAAAACTGGAGTGATATTTTAGTACTAAAGAAGGAAAGTACAGAGGATAAAATTCTAAGTGAATTTAGGCCTGGTCTACTCTAGGAAATTAGACAGATATAACTACATCGCTCAAGGGGTGAAATGTCCACACCCCAAGCAACTGTGCTAAACCAAACTAATCCCCCAGTGTGGACAGCACAATGTTGATGGGATAAGTTCTCCCACTGGGTAGCTATCTGCTTTGGGGAAAGTGGAGTACCTGTGCTGATGGTAGCTCTCCCATCAGGATAGGTAACTTCTTCACTGCAGTGCTCAAGTGATGCAGCTCTGCCACTGTGGCATTTTAAGTACAGATGTACCCTTTGTGATTCTGGGAGGAGTCAGACTGAAAAGTATTGTAATCTGAAGTGATCTGCAGAATGGGCCTTGCCAGTTCAAGTTTCTTAACAATGCCTCACTGACAACCTGAAGGTACTTCTCTAAATTTCATTCAGCACCCAAGCACATGCACTCCTCATTTTATCTGCTGGGACTGCCAAGAGAGGCATCAGTCACTATCTCCTGTGAGGATATTTTTTGTGATGTAGGTAACTTGTACAACCTGATGAGACTATCAACACATTTCACACAGATCACTAAGCACTGATGACATAGTGACAGCTTATGGTCACTGCAGAAGTTGGCTGAAAGGTCTGTTTCCTATTAACAATTCTCTGAACCCTCTATCCACTGAAATCTAGAAGGGGGGTGCGGGATGTTGTACAGTCCTCAATCATATAATATATGCATATATCTATGAATAATTTGCGCTATCCATGCCCACTAAATAAAACCTACCTGTGTCTCCTCGTCCATTGACATTGCATAGTATTATAATGAATGAATTTTCATTTCTTACCAGTACATGAAGGATAAGAGCTTGGTACCGAGAGGTAAGCTGGGTAGCTTGATTTCCCATGCTACTGGTGGTATGACTTTCCTCCAGGATTTGCTGAGCTAAGACCCCAACTTCCTCAACCTCTTCTTTATAGACTGTGATTTCTTCATGCCACTTCTGAGACAAAGACGAAAGACATTAACAAGTGTATGTGATTACAACCATGTGTCTTAACGCTAGAAATTTAATTGTTTATTGTGCCCAGCTCTTCAGCCACACTCAACACAGCCATGGGGAAATGCACTGGATTCTATTCTAGTCCTCTCAACAAGAAAAAAAAAAAAAAAAAAAAAAAAAAAAAAAGAGTAGAAAATAGTCTAGTTCAAGGATCAAACTCTTCTCTCAGTTGTGCCCATGCACTCTACAGGCCAGCTGAAATGTCAGATCCCATGCTCAATTACAGCACCAGCAAAACCATCCCATCACCTGTAAACTGAGCCAGTTTGATCTGGACTCCCTGACAAACCATGGCAATCTTGTATTTGTAATCATTCTTCACAGTAGAACTACACTTTAATATACAAGCCACATGTGATATATAATGTATTTTTCAAACAGATGGGCATTAATTACCTTCATTTGTTGTAGTTGCATCTCCTTTGTTGCTCTGTCAGACTGCCGCCCAGTCCTGATATTAACTTTCTCCTCCAGGGTCTTAAGCCAGTCATCTAACTTTTGAAACTTTTTCTCCATTAACCGCAGTCTGCTCAGTGTGGTGTTTAGCTGTGTCCTGGACTCAGAAAGCCTGTGCTGGTAGACTTGCCAATCCTGTCGAATGGACTCCAGTGCTCTGTCTTCTATCTGGGGTATGCCCCAAGGTATCACCTCCTCTCTGCCATGGAGTGCTGCATTTAGTAACGCCTGTCCCTCTGCACAATTGACCTGTAGCTCCTGTAAGTTTACAATAACAGTAAATCATTCAGATGTTTTATATTAAGGGTGCTAATCATGTGTTACAGAGAGAATAAAACCTTTGCTCCCTTCAAGTCAATGGCACTACTCCCTTGGACTTCAATGGAGTCAGAACTTCATCCAGTATATTTAAAGTGGAGTACCTTATATTATACCTTTTACAGTCGAGATCAGGAATGGCCAACTTATGGAACTCAAGAGCCACACAAATTGATTATTAAACCTTCAAGAGATGCACTGAGGCATAACAGACACATACTTTTATTTACTCCAAAATTACTAAGTTTAAAATTAAATTGCACACTTTAGTAGGATCAATATTTATCCTCTTTTTATGACAAAATTAATGTCAGATTCTAATAATTAAGGTTACCATGAAAATTTAGGCCTATACAGTAAAAAACACTTGGCTGCTGCTCTATGTAGAAGATTGCAGGCTAGTGGCGAGTTATTTAAAATCCTGACCATGCCACACTTCTCCCCACTCTCTTGACCCCCTCCTGAACTCCTAAGCTGGGGCTGCTCTCCTAAACTGATTTGACAACGTTCTTCCAAGAGCCACAATTTTTCATTCAAGAGCCGCATGTGGCTCCCAAGCTGTAGTTTGGCCACACCTGGTCTAGATGGTAGTTGAGTCACAAACAGACTGGCAGAATGATTTCTTTTTCCCCTACACTATCACTAGTGTTTCTCAGTCATTAGCGGATACATTCATGGCCAGAATATGCCTTAGTGGCTGAGCTTATCATCACTTCCAAAACTTCTTTGCTAGCAGGGAAACTTGGGATCTCTGAGCCCAATGAGCACATCTTTGAACTCAAGACTTTTCTGCTGGGAGCCAGCAAAGTAACTTTTAAAAGCAAATTTGTTTCATTAGATTCCTAGACCTGTTTTTGATTGCTCTTAGCAAAATGCCTATTTTCCTTCATTGTAGGTTAAAATGAGCCACAAAGGGTATGACATTTTAAATAAAATGGGATTTTTAAAAGGCATACCGGGAAAAAAAAAAATCAGGAAACAGCTGGTTAGGAGATTTATGCCCCAGATTCTTTAATAATAAATATGCCATGTTTCCCCCCCTGTAAATATGTCATATAAAATTACAAACCATTTCACAGCATCTTTTATAGATCAAAATTACATCAGTCTACTGCCCAGTCCTGACATTAACTTTTCCCTCTAGGGTCCTAAGCCAAACTGTGTTTCTTTGGAGACTGTGCACTGGCAACAATTCCATCCAATACCAAAATGGTATAACCAAATTACAGAACATGATCACCCCCAGTGTTCTGATGCGGACATCTGAAACAAAAGACTCACAGGGGTGGGTTGCTTATTCCAGAACAGAAGGAAAACGGCTTTAAAAAAAAAAAACCAATACCAATGCCATTCAGGTCAAACACTGCACAAAAGAACAGAACATCAACCTAAAACTTACACTTCTTTTACATTTATTTCTATAGAACAGAAGATCCAATCCTTAATTTTAAAGAACTCTCATTCCATGTAGACAAATTCCGAAAGGGGCAACCATGTTAGTCTAGTTCAGCAAAAAAAAAAAAAAACCACAAAAAACCCAACCACCAAGGAGGCTTGGGGCACTTAAAAAAAATGAATTTATCTATCATATGAGCTTTTGTGGGAGAAAAATCTCATGTTGTCAGAGGCTTGAAAATGCGGAGGGGAAAAAAAGAGTAGTCTTTAAAACTGCCACAAAACTCCTTGTTTGTTCTTCCTCCATGTAAATATTTTTATATTTTTTAAAAATATTCTTATTTAAATAAATATTATTTAAACTTTAAATATTTATTTTAACAGTATAATTTTGTGGCAAGATAGATACACATATCACCCTGACTTTAATCACTTTAAAAAAAATCCACGTGTAAAAGTATTGTGTATTTCACATTTACAGCTCATAAAAATTCTCGTAAATATCACAAACTTGTCATATTTGATTAATACTGTATAGTTCTATTTGTTTTATTGTTAGATCAAGAACAGAACTAAAAATAATTCTAACTCAGTTGTAAAGTCATGAATGACAGACTCGATGAATAAAATATAATATTATAGTACGAATTTATTTCAGCTGTTAAAAGAGAAAAGTGGTTTAACTTTTTACCAGAGACCAGCAGTGTACTGAGGGAGGAGTGGGGCTGGGAGTGGGGGATGGCCAGGCCTTCCTTGGAGGAAATGCTTCTCTGCTCACATCCCCAGTGGCCATGCCAACCAGGTGTAGTGCCAAAAACTCTAACCAGCAGAGTTTGTAGCTGGTCTCGTGGCCACACAAACTGGGTGCACCAAGGGAGCTGCAGGACAGGCCTATGCTATCACTGCAGATGCCAGCAGGTGTCAGCTTCTTCTCAGAGAGCCCAGCTGGTGTCCCCACCCCTAGATCAGCACACAGATACATGGTCCCTTCAGTATGCTACTGCTGACATATCATTGCCAAAACAGCAGACGGGAAACTGGGGAAAGAGTGAGAAATGCACCTGCAGACTGCCCCCTCCCACAGCGCAATACCAGTGCTGCCACTAACAGGGGGCACATATTATAAATAAATAAGTTATTGGAGCCCCCCAGGCACCAGAGAGCCATGGTACACCACTGCCATTCTTTCAGTGCTCATTTTTAGGATCTGACAGTACTGTACTGTAATACTGTTGACTAGATTGTGAACTGAGGGTTGTACAAAACTTCTCCTTTGAAGACTGAAATTCAGGCAAGGTTTTCTGCTGTATGTAAAACTGGGCAGGTTTTGTGTCAATGTGGCCTTATAGGCTGATTTATGGTTTCAACGGGAAGTAAAAAACCTCTGTCCGCCAAAGTCAACATGATTTGAGTTTAAAGGTGGCAGGACAGAGCTCATTAGTTGCTCAGCGAAAACCTTATATAAGAGTCTGTGGAAAATCACAATCAACTAACAAAACTGAAAAAGTACAAAGTACATGATATCCAGAAATCTAGGAAATTTACCAGTTTCTGTTTGCAGTGGGTTGTGTGAACCACTTGCCAGATCTGATTCAGGTAGTTGCTGATCCTTCGAATTCTGGGTTCAAACTACCCCTGAATCTCTGTTCTGTTCATTCCCTGTGAGGCATCTGGTATTGGCCCTGGTCTGAAGACAGGATATTGGGCTTCATGAACCATTTGTCTGGTCCCGTATAGCAGTTTTTACTTTCTTAAGATAAGCTAGTAGGCTGCAAGCAAATTGCTTGTTCCCTTGAAGTTAATGGGAATTTTGTCATTGATTTCACTGGAGCCAGGATTATACTCTCATTTTGTGTCAATACAGTAAGTGGCATACAGACTTATTTGTATCCACAAATCAAGTAATTAAACAAAAAGCAGATGTCATTATTTGTGCCTGCAAATGGGAGGCCCTGTTGAGGTCCCCTTTTTAAAAAACAAAAACAAAAAGAAAAACAAAAAACAACCCAAGGCCTGTAAGTCTTCTGCATTTCTAGAAACCAGTAAAGTGATTGCATTGCTGTGCATTACATTTGTTTCCAAGATAAATAAGGAATACAACCTCAGTCATGTAGAATACAGTAACAGAATTACAAGAGGAATAAGTTTGGGTGCCAAACATACTATACCTGTAGGCCCCGGAGTGTTGACTCATGTGTCTGAGAATCACCTTCAAGATGTGATAAACATTCAAGTTTTTCCTGTTCCTTTTCCAGCCATACTTCAAAGGCCTTCAGTTTTCGTTGGTACTCATGATGTAAGCAAAGCAGTCGCTCAGACTTGTTTACTGCCTCCTGTTTGTTAAAAATACTTCATTATGACCACAGCCAGCTAAGAGATTATAAATCCTAGAAATGGACCCAAGCACAAAATTTGGATCTAGAGCTGAACTATCCCAAAGTTCAGGTGATCTGGATTCAGAAGGATGGTTTGTGTAATTACAGCAAGATGCAGAATCAATCTACATTGTATCTTCATGCAGATGCATACATTGAGCTCCTTTTAATCTAATTAAAGCACTAATTAATAGTAGCAACAGGCCTGATTTTTTATTTCATTTACTTTGTTTTTAAAACTACTGCAACTCCAGTGACTTAATTGTAATTATTCTTGATTGACATAAAGTATGAGATTAGAATCTGCCCCTCCCTTCTTCCCTTCCTAGGAATTCAGTCCCTTGTCAGCTGCATAACAAAAATAGTTCCAACCTCCTATTTAGAATACATAACAGCTTTTCTCATGGAGAATCTCAAAGTATTTTTCTCTAGCTAAAGAAGGTATTGTTAATCTTTAAGAACCAGACTACAAACCTCTACTTATACTGATGAACAGTCACTTTCATAAGCAGTCCTTCAGATTTCAAAACAATCTGGTCACTAAAACCCTACCACAACTGGGACACAGCACAACAGCCAACCTATCTGAGCAACATTACCAAACAGTATTTTCAGAGGCAATACCAAAGGATTATCATCTGACATGGAAACTGCAAGCAGGATTTCTGTAATTAACAGCAGAGGTGTTTGGTCAATACAGTAGGGTTAACTCATGCTTACTAAATGTGTCATGAGATCTTTGCTGGCTACCAGAGGGCTAGACTTCCTTTTTACATCCCACCTAAAAGGTAAAACCACCATCACAATAAGCACCCAACATCATGCTCAAGCACCTCTTCAGAAACGACTGATAATCCCAAACACTATGATTGCACCTACATTTCCCATCCACATTTTGTTCAGGTGCTCATTGGTTATTTTAATCAGACATCGCAAAACCACAGCCCTATGTGTTATGCCTGCAGATCAGTTTCTGCAAGTATACACAGTTTTCAAAAGTACAAGATACCGTATTAAAACTCCTTCAGCCTTCAATCAATCAGTGACATAAATCTTTCCAAAATCCATCCTGGGCTAGTTCTGGAATCAGCCAATACTTTTATCACCTAGTGTAATGCTTACTTGATGGGTCACATAGGACATGGATGTCAATGGTGCTCGGTCCAGTAATAAGCTCTATATTTAGTAGAAACTATTTGTAAAATTAGACCCTTGGTGAATTACTTAATGGTCTGTCTAGTGTTTACATTTGCTGTAGGATGTGCATTCATGGTCAAACAAAATCCTGATTTGTATTTGCACTGATCTTTCTAAGTTTTTAGACTTGAGCAAAATCCCAGCAGTACTAAAGTCAATCGGAATTTTACTTTTTAATTGAGTAGAGCCAGGATTTCACCTGCCCCCCCTTCTTTCTTTTCTATTTTTCTGCTGATTCAGAATCTCAACTTCCTTGATGTGAAGTTCTGGACTTCCACAGAAACTAAAAGGTAGCAGGGAACTATATTTTCTATTAGACAGATAAATTAAATCTGCCCTGTAATTAACACACCATTTAAAAATTCTGAAACAAACAAAAAGGTCATTTCCCCCTCCATCCCAAACTCAAAGAAAAAACATCGGAATACTACCAAGACAAAAACAGTACCATTGTCCTGTCTTTGAGCAACCTGTATCGTTCTTGGAGGTCCTGGAGTTCAAGCTGGGATACAAAATGCTCAGTCATGCCAGCACCTTTTGCTTTAATAGTCTCCAGTAGGCTGCTGTGACTCAGCACCTCTTCACTGAGTAACTGCAGGACACAGAGTAAAAGAAAAAGTTTACTAATAAACAATATTCAAACAAGTCTAGAGACAGCTTGTTTGTAAAGTATTTAATGGGTTAGTTTTTTGTGTGTTACATTGTTGCTTACACACATTGCTCTTACAGATTCTGCTCTCCAATAGGCCTGCATTAGCCTAAGTGACAGTGGAATTTTGCTAACTGAATTTATTACAGTTTGCAAATGTTTGCTAGCACACCTTGCCAGATGGTTTCCTCCTGTTGATGGTTATAGGAAGTTATTCAAGTGCACACTCACCCAGTGACCTGTACTCTGTCTCTTCCGGTCTCTATTTTGTGCCTCAGCCCTCCTCTCAGTCCCCCCCTTCCAGGGTAGGGTCTACTCCAGGCAGACCCACTCTGAGTCAGTGGCCACACCTAGCCCTCTCACCACACACTTTTGGTCTGGAAGAGGCAGGGATGGACCCAGGTCTAGCTGCTTCTCCAGGCCCTAGCTCAGGGACCCTATGTTTCACACCTGGCACCACCCTCAATCCCTGGCACAGTTTGTCAGGTCTCCTGGGCCACGTCCAGACCATCCACCAGTACCTCTCACCCCTGTATCAGGATCTGGGCTTCTGCCAAGCCCAAGCAGTCTGCAGGGAGCTGTCCCTGGTCCTGCCTCCTGCAGCCACCCTGACAGAACATCCTTCTACCCCACAAGCTGGGGAAGACTGCCCAAAGCTGGGACTACAGCCTCTTTATATACAGGGCTTCTGGGCCCTGATTGGCTCTGCAGTCACCTGCTCCCTTCTGCAGGGCTTTTAACCCCTTCCCCACCAGAGCAGGGAAACTACACTGCTACATTGTTCAAAGTTCCTCTAAATGCATGACTAATTTCTTCCACTTTGCTTTCCCCCCTCCCCTTACATAAACACACAGTAGTGTGGCCATTGGGGGCAGGGGGTGAGTCAGAGATCCTTAATAAAATACAACTCCACTGCACATACCTCTCTCCTCCTGGGAAAAGGAAGAGAGCAAGAATGAATCATACATGAAGTTGTTAGCCATATTACTTAATACTCTCCTGAAAAGCACTCAGATACTACAGGGGTAAGGCACGTGTGTGTTTGTAAGAAGCTAACAATAATGATGGCACTGCATGGCAATATAACCATCTGGATTACACCCCCAATGCTTCACTTTGGGTCTTTAAACTTTTTTAACTGGCTATTTGTCTCTATCAAATGTTTGACTAAAAACACATTAATTACATACTGCATGCAGTTAAGAACATAAAGCAGAATGGGCCTGATTCACTTTTGCTGTACATTCTGTATAGTTATTTATACCAGTGCAGAAGCAATGCTGTAACATAAAACACATCCATTCCAATTTGGTAGCATATTGTGTCAGTTTGCACAAGAATAAGAAAATAAAGATTATAAATTTGAAGATTTATCTATGGCATTTTTTTTTTTAAGACGAAGTTGAACTTCACTCTACAACCACGTTCCTGCTTAGTACTATCTTTTTCCAGAAATTAATGGCTAGAATTTAAATGGGAAAAATACAACTTCATTCTGAACAACTGCCTGATTTCTCACAGTAGGGTATATCACAGTAGCATGTAGGTACCACACATCTGTATTTGTCTGTTTAGACATCATAACATTTATTCCATTCTAAACACAATAGAACTATTACTCAGACTACCAATAAGGATTTTCATCATTAAACAAACCTTTGCTTTGCTAAGGACAGCTGTTTTTTCCCTCAGCTCTGCACACTGTCTCTCAGAAGCATTCATGCTTGCTTCTACTTTGTCCATCCAGCCAGAAAATTTATGAACATCATCCTGGTAACTTGTCCATTTAGACAGAGCTCCTTCCAGCTGACTACAATTTAAAAAAATATTTATCATTTGATATCTCATTGCTTGAACACCACAAGATAAGACAAGATGCAGTTATATAGATTTCATATTTGTTATGGGACAGAAAGAATGGAGACATGCAATATACTGAAATGCCCTGGAGAAAGTTGCAAGAAACTGGTCTGCTATATATCTTGGCTGGCTGATATATAGAAGGACACTGATATTGAAGCTACCTGTCTGCATTTGAAAAGGGACTGTAAAGGGCATTAGTGGTGGATACAAGATGCTTGCAGTTCAGCAAACCCCTCAAACTGTGTGTGCACCAGCTCTAGTAAATATATAGGTAAACCACGGTATAAAGAAATAAATGTTGAGGCCAAATACTCTACTGGATATCTTGTCATACGGTAGGGTGCAGATACTAACTTCTGATAAATAGTCTTGGCTGACTCAAACTTTGAAATATCTGTAACTAGTGATCCTCACCATAACAGGCTTCATTCTTCTGTATTTTCTTTTTATTTAAGCTTTATCACCTTGACTCTCATTGACAATGATGGAATTACTATCATATTTTACATGTTCCAAAGGGGTAGCCATGTTAGGCTAGTTCAACAAAATCAGAAAAGGAGTCTTGTGGCACTTTAAAGACTAACAAACTTATTTTTCACATGAGCTTTCATGGGCAAAGTTATAGCATTGTTTCATCCTTTCAGGTCATGAATATCTCCCAAAAAGTGCCTAGTGCCATAAGAGTTCTCCTGAAGTCAGGACCTGTAGCAGTGGGTCCCTCATTCTCACTGTCCCTTTCATTTGGATATTATACCACTGTTTTCATATCACAAACAGGCTAAAACAACAATTAAATTTAAAATATCTAAAAATAAAAGCTTACAATCAAACTGTTAATACAGAGTCCATTTTTAATGGCAACAAGGGCCTGTTTCCAAAGCAAATTAGTGTGTGTCAAGCCAAGATCTGACTACAGCACAGCAGCTTGGCACACAGTAATTCAGGGTATGGATGCATGCAGTCAAAGACACCAAGTACCCTGTAGCAGTGTTCACATGACAGGTTACAGTGTAGGAAACTGCTATGCTATATGACAAGTTCCAAAGGGGTAGCCGTATCAGTCTGGTTCAGCAAAACAAACAAGGAGTCTAATGGCGCTTTTAAAGATTAATAAATTTATTTATTGCCTGAGCTTTCATTGGAGAAAATTGCACTTGTCAGATGCTCACCGTTTGAATCTAAACAACAGCTTAATTTGCTGTAACAGTTTAACCTGATCCCATGACTTCCACTCCCCTGCATTTATTTTCCTCCCATTCATCTGTAAGCATCTGACAAAGTGGGATTTTGCCATGAAAGCTCAGGCAATAAATAAATGTTAGTTTTTAAAAGTGCCACTTGGACTCCTTGTTTGTTTTGCTGTGGTACAGATTCACACCCTTGCTTGGTGTGCACTGATTTGTCACATGAATGAGCTTGTAGACTATAGTTATACTCCTGATTAAACTCACCACCAGATTTCCCTTAGTCCAAGTGTTAATCTTGTAATTATATGCAGTTTTGTGGTAACTGTATCAATCCCAGGGTATTAAACAGACAAGGTGAATGTGGTATTATCTTTTAGTACACCAACTTCTGTTGGTGAGAAAGACAAGCTCTTGACCTAAACAGAGCTCTTTTTCAGTTCTAGGAAATACATAAAGCATTTCACAGCTAAATACAAGCCATAAATCCAGTGTCTTTGTTAAGATCATGTTTTTTATTAACTTTTTTATTCATTTAATAAAAACGATGGTCTTTAAATAAACACCCTGGATTTATGGCTTATCAGAACAATCACTAACCCCCCCCCCTTTTGTCCTATGACTAAAAGGTATTAATGGCTCATTTCATCTTGAATGGTCTCTTATTACAGCATAAGTAGGTAACACATTCTATCTTCTCCATCTTATTTTTAGGTGTGACACTCTTAGTATCTTTCCCAGACATGAAGTGTTCTATCAAGAAAGTTTGTCTCCCTTACCAGACAGAAGTTGGTCCAATACAAGACACTACTTCACTCAATCTGTCTCTCTTGTAATTATAGGACTTGAGGAGACAACCTTAATATTTTCAACTGTGTTGTGTTCCATTACCATTTCACATTCACATTTCTCTTTACCTTTTGCAGTGAATGCAAGAGGACAAGAGAGAATCCCATGTTTCCTTAACTGCCTGTAACTGTTGTTCAATGACAGGCATTCCCTCTGGAGAAGTGTTTCGCAGAACAGATTCTCCTCTTGTCAGCAGCATTTTCATCTGGATCTCCTTCTCCTGCTTCACTGATAAGAGTACCTAGAAAGCAAAAGGAAGATCTTGTTCCAGCCTTATTGTCATGATGTGCATGTAGTCCTTCTCTCACAAGGAGGGGAAATGGTTAATAAATGTCACTGGAAAAGAAGCCATCACACTATACATCAAATGGATTGTACAAGCTGTTCATCTGGAGGGTGGGTGTGACAGCTAGGCCTTGCAAGCAAATCAGGGTTTGGGCCATAAGAGAAATCCCAGAACTCAGGGACAGAGATCTTTTTCCTAGAGTCTGGGCATAAAGGGCTTTGTCTACAAGTTTCAGAGTCAATCACTACAGGGGGGAAAAAGATATAAACTAAAACTCTCAATGTTGCTATAGTGATCCATGGAGAACTGGAGATATCTTGGGGAGAAAGAAACCTGCTGTGGTGCTGCTACAAGACTGTGTTTCGGTTAAGAGAGGTGTGCTGTGACTCAAACACTAGTGACCCCCCCCCACTATTGTCCAAAGAGAAGGCTAACAAAAATAATGCAGATTTTATTGTTTGGTGTTAAAATCATGAGATGTTAATGTCATATTTTTGTGCGGCTGGCTTGATTCAGAATTTTTGAACACTAGGCATTGATAACTCTGTGGCCATGCTAGAGATGTCCACTGTTACAATGGTAAAACCCGATCATCCACTACTACTTTTTGATAGAGCACTGCAACATTTGCTTTGCAGTGGTATCTATTGTCATACTCTCTTCAAGTTCAATGTTCCCCTAACTGTGGGATGGTAGTGCACCACCCTTAGCGCAAGATTCTACCTGAGAAGCACAGTCTATCCCCAAAATCAGAAAGGTATTAATTACTAAAAACAAAGAAAAAATGTTAACAGAATGTTATGGTTACACAATATAGCACTCAAGTCATTTATAATGTTAGACAAACAGTATGATTGTGTAACTAAACACAGCATCACACTTTCTCCCTAAGTTTCTCAGCTAACCAGAGGTTGAAGTATAATTTGACAGGCCATGGAACCCTCCGAATCTCTAGGCCCCTTCCGATACTGTCCGGGCCCCCTCCATGCACGTGCGGGCCACAGCCCAGATAGGAAACTGCAACCACTTCTTAGTGCCACACGCATCTGTTATCACTCCATAAAAATACTAGCCCCGATCCTGGCCTCACATGCTGTGCCCTCTATCCCTTTCCACCTCCCTGACCTCAATCCCAGCCTCACTCTCTGCTTTCGTAACCCCTCTGTCCCTGATCCTGGTCTCACAGACTGCCCTCTACCCCCATCCTAGCTTCACATGGTGCCCCTTCACTCCCCTACCTTTATCCTGGTCTCACACACTGCCCACTACTCCCCTGATGGGCTGGCCTGGCCTAGCACCCTCAATCCCCTCATTTACTGTTCCCTGCTGCAACTGGGACCACAGCCCCTGGCTGGAGCTGAGTAGCCTCACCCCCCCCCTTGCCTGAGGAGGGAGGGAGGGATGGGGTTGGCCTTTTACAACATATAGCAGGGGTGTTGGTGAGGATGCGAGGGGTCCCCTGAATCAGACTCACATAGGTTCCCTTCACTTTCCTTTCCTGCACAGGTTCCAGTGCTGTGCTGCAGTTAGATGCTCCCTCCTGGCTCCCAGTGCTGGAAGAATTTCGTTTCTATATAAGCTGAGCAGCCCAGCACACACAAAAGCATAAGCTGAGCAGCACTAGGACCCAGGAGGCATCTCACAACTGGCTCAGGCTGAGGCTGTTTCTCTGTGAAGCAGCAGCCCAGGCTGGCCCCAGCTCCCAGGCCAGGGCAGGGCAGAGCAGAATGGGTGTTCTACCTGATTTTTCTATTTTTAGGCCCCAGAATGCTGACCCCTCAAATCCGTGGACTCCGAAGAGCATTCTGGCCTACTTTAACCCCTGCAGCTAAGCATGTACCACCTTGAATTTTTTTCTTCAATATATATACACACCATGTCATAATGGCCCAATATTTCTTTAAGACAAATTATTTATAATAAGTCTTATTTACCCCAAAAGTCAACATTTTCCCAAATGCTTTTTTTTGAACAAAATGAAAAATTGGTGTTTCAATTTGTCAAACTTTAGCTACAGCTGTAATTTGAAGGAATCCTCATGGAAGAGTTTGTTATGTGATCAGCATAATTAGTAGGTGGTTTCCCTGTCAGTAAGCCCTGACCAACTGACTCTCTGAAGGCGCTCAGTTAATTAGTCCTAGCCAACATGTGACCTTATAGACATGCAGGTAGAAAACAGTGATTGCTAACATGGTGAAACCAGAAATAAGACCCCTGAAGGAAATGTAGCTAAAAAAGGGATACTGCAACAGGTAGCACAAGCCCCTGCTCCCCTTGCTCCTCTTCCTTGGTTACATATACAAAAGGTGACAGATAGCTTTCAAATATTGGAACTTTGTCTTTGGGGCAACTACCATGTTCACCACCATGAGTTATAGCTCCCTATGCTCTGCACTCAGTCATTTCACTGGGGTTCCCAACCGCTGAAGAGGCGTAAGCACTGATGCTTTCCAATTTCTTTTCTTTCTTGTCTGTTTGTTTAACAAAACTATTTTGTTTTTACCTTTTACCTTATCTCCCAGTGTTGTGCCTACCAAACCCTTTGAACCTTAGGCCCTAAGCTACATTGTGTGGCCAGAGTCCTGTTACAACAGTGGTCATCCTTTCACAGCAATTGGAGTCACGTGTCCTAGTAGTCATTTGTTTACATACCTCCAGCTTTAACATCCTGCTGTCTAGAACGCTTTTGTCTGCTGTAGGGTGACAATAAGATTCCAGCATATGAATTACATCTGCCATCCAGTTCTGGAGCTCTTTCACGTCATGAGAAAACTGATGGTGTTCTGCAACAATTCTATCCATTCTGGAAAACTTCTCCTGAAATTCACATGGGAATTAATACTACCAACCATTACAACGACTGTTCTCTCTCAGAATGTACTCAGAGCTTTAGACACAGATGGCTGAACTGTGAGTAGATGTGCAGTTATATACTTTGCACATACAAACAGGAGTAGCATATCACTGTGTGCCAATTTTACAATTACACTCCATTTAGTCTCCCAGTTTAGATGATTTGACTCTTCCAATGCTCCATTTTCAGTCTATCCAATGTATATCAGAATGTTTAAATAAATCAGTCATTCTTCTAAAACTATATTAACAAAACCAAAAGACAGTTTTATAAGTGATAATATTATTTAAACAGAATAGCCATTTTCATTTATACTTCTGACCATGGAATCTATGAATCTTAGAAGGAACCACTGTGATAACCTAGTCTTCTCCTGTAAAAGTATTAGAGCAGATCTTTTAGAATAACATAAAATCTTGATTTAAAAATGGTCAGTGATGGGGAATCCACAATAAATGCCTGGTAAATTGTTCCAATGGTTATTATGCTCACTATGAAAAATATATGCCTTATTTGCAGTCTAGATTTGTCTACATGCAATTTTCCGCCACTGGAACATATTACACATTTCTCAGATAGACTGAAAAGCTCATTATTAAATATTTGTTCCCCATGCAGATATGAATGACCTGCAATCAGTTCATCTCTTAACTTTCTCTTTCTCAAGCTCAAGACTTAAAGACCTCAATATATATCACTGTAAGCATGTTTTCTAATTCTTTATTTATTCTCACATCCACACATTGCTTTTAAATCAAAACGACTGTCGTTTCGATTTTTAAAAAGTCACATCCAGATGATGTTTCGTTATTTCGAAATAAGGAGCTCCCTTATCTCGAAATAAGGAAAGTCATTTTGATATAATAAAATCTAGTCATATATCAAAATGATGGTTATTTCAAAACTGTGGTTTTGAAATAACCCGTCTGGCTCTGTTATATTGATATGCCCCACATATTGATGTAACATTTGACCTTCTTCCCAGTGTGCATAGCACCCTAGAGGAAAGCCCACCCCCCTCAGCACCCTGGTGTAGGTGGGCGGAGCAGGCGGTGGGTGGGAGCTGCAGCCCCGGCAGGGTGGCCAGTGCTAGACCAGCTGCCCCCGCTGCCCGCTCTGGGGGGCTGCAGCCCCAGTGGGGTGGTGGGTGCCCGACTGGCCCCCCACGCTGCCCACTCTGGAATGAAATTGACCAGCTTGGGGAGCCTGTCCAGGGCTAGGGGAGCCCCCCAGCCACTTGCAAGCTGCTAGGGATGTGCCACCCCACATTGCCCCTAGATGCTTGCAGGTGGCCAGGGGTTGGGGGAGCTGGCTTCTCCCCCAGCTGCTTGCAGATGGCCAGGCTCTGGGGGACAAGGGCGCCGGAGAGCTCTGCCCCTGCCGCAGCCTGGCGACTGGTCTCCAGCACCCGCTGCCTCGCTAGCTGCTGGCACCCCCAGCAAGCTGGGGGATCCAGCTCAAGGACCCACCACCCGGCTGGCAGCAGGCAAGCCCTGCAAGCCAGTTTGGGGACCAGCCACCTGCCCTGCTGCCAGCAAAGCCCCCTTGAGGGGCCAGCTGGCTGGGGGACCTGTCCCCTGGGCAGCAGTAGGGGTGCCCCAGGGTCCCTCCCCAGCTGCCCCACCAGCAGCAGGGGAGGCCCTGCCCTGGGTGCTTTTTCCCCTGCCTGGCTCTCCAGGTGAGAGCCAGGCAGGGGATTGGGCGGCAACATGGCCCTGCCAGGGGGCCGTGTTGCCACACCTCCCACGGTGCCCCTTTCCTGAATCAAAATAGCAAGTCCTGTGTCTGGACTTGTTATTTCGATTTGGCATTTTTTCCTTAATTCGATTTAGGTTAAATCAAATTAAGGGTTTTATTTCAAATTTGCTTATTTTGAAATTAACTTATTTCAAAATAAGCATTTAGCTGTGGACATAGCCATGTTTCTTCACAGAATCCTCTCCAATTTATCAGCTTTCTTTGTGGGCACCAGACCCAGACACAGTATTTGAACAGTAGTTGCACAAGTGCCAAATACAGAAATAAATTAACCTCCCTACTCTTACCCGAGATTTCCCTGTTTATGTCACACAGGATCAAGTTAGCTCTTCTGACTACAGCATCATGCTGGAGTTCATGCTCAAGTCATTATATGCTCCCACCCCAAAAACTTTTCCACAGCCGAGAGTCCCCCATTCTGTAAGGATGACCTTCATCACTGTTGCTAATACATACATATTTAAATTAAGCCATATAATTTTTGATTCTGCCCAGTTTAACAAGCAATCCACATTACTCTGAATCAATGACCTCAGTCCTCATTATTTCCCACCCCCCAATTTCACATCATCTGCAAACTTCATCAGTGATGATTTTATGTTTTCTTTTAGATCTCTGATAAAAACAACAGTAAAGGGCCAGGAATGGATCCTTGAGGGACCTCGCAGAAAAAACAGCCATTCTATGATGATTCCCCATTTACAATTCCATTTTGAGATCGATCAGTTAGCCATTTCAATATATTTTATATAGAATTAAAATACAAAAAACAATTCAAATAATATTAGATACTTTGGCTTAACCCCATAAAACTATGTACATTTCATTTTCTACCATTCTTCTAGCGGATAGACAGAGGTCCTGTCTTGCTTCAAGACAGTAAATCCACACCTTAATTTTAGTACTATCCTTGAATCAGCCTAATTGTGCCTACATTCTGAAGTGTCATATGGCAGAGAGATCTGGAGTAGTGAATGGACTGCAAATTCATGACAAACCAAAAAAAGAGATTTAACACAATGCTTTAAGAAGAGAATATTCAAGGACGCTACCCCACATTCACAGAGTTTAAGGCCAGAAAGGATCAATGCCTCACCTAGTTTGACCATGTGTATCATGTGCCATTACATTTCACCTAGTTACTACTGGATTGAGCTCAATAATTTGCATTTAAACTAAAGCATATCTTTTAAAAGGGCACCCTGTCTTAACCTGAAGACACCAAAAGATGGAGAATCCACCGTTTCTCTAATGGAGTTTGTTCCAAAGTTAATTTGCACCTAATTTTTAATTTGAATTTGTTTCACTTCAGCTGCCAGACAATGGTTTTGGTTAGTCCTATGTCTATAGTTTTGCATCCTTTTCTTTCATATGCAGACCTTGCCTTCCCCTACCAATGCCTTAGCTACTGCAATGAACTCCACTCAGGCCTGCATATGAAGATCACTTGAACACTTTTGGTAGTACACAATGTGAGCAAACACTTTTGTAGTAAGGTGTCTCAGGTCTGCACAAGCAGTAGTGCTCTGCCAATGCTTTGAGAAGGATATCTGAGATTCCTCCAGATAGGAAGGCATACATCCTCTGCTCTCTGTAACATCCTACAAACATCCTTTTTCTGACTTTAAGATTTGCGAGGAATTCCACTAGTTTTAATTTGTGAGAATTTCCCCATATATCCTTCCTATGTTTTTTGTTATCACGGAGAGCATGACATTGCCCTATGTACCCCCCTTTTTTTTTTAACATTATATGACTCTGTAGGTTTCATAATTCTCAGTTTGTGTACAGTGGACAAAGACTAGAATTTATTAAAAACAGAACTGAGACACTTCATTAAATGATCTCCATTAACACACTTATAAACCATTTGAGTGTTGGACTACAGTAGTGCCTGAAAGCTAACGATCCAAATAAACATGGAAGACAGAGAAGAGGCGGCAAAGAATGACAAAGCAACTTGACCAATATCAGACAGCAGGTCAGTGGGATAGATGGGAATTGGATGCAGGGTCCCAAGCCTCAATACAATATTCAAACCACTAGACAATGCTAACTCTCACAATTCAAAAGCACCTTAAAACAGCTAACAAATACTTTCAAAAATGCTGAAAATCAATCTAACAAGTTCAAGACAAAGATATTCACAATGTAGATAATCAGTCCTCACCCTAAAGGTTTTTACTTAACATTTCAGTATGGTGATTCTACATAAAGTACCCTACATTTGAAAAATAATTACTTGACATCTCAGGGACACCAATCAAACTAAATGATCTTAATTTCTGTAAATCATGGCTTATTTTTTTCATTCAGAACAGCTGCATTTGTTCCATAACTCACGCTCACTATCACATTTTTGTCAGGGAAGAGAAATTATATACTATTTACATATACTCTCAGTTTCTCTTCTCAAAGAGATGCATTGTAAAAAAAAAAACCAAACAATTAGGTCAGTATTCAGTCAGATACCTATCAATGCACATTTTCCCCTCTATACCATAAGCCTCAGCCATAGGATAAGTCAGCAATAAGTACAATACAGAAGCGAGTCAACTGCGATACTTCAGAATTCAACCTTTCATTTTTGCATTGGTTATATGCACATGAACTGCTTGAAAGCACACAGTAGGGGCATTACCTTTGTTAGATTGCTTAGAGCTAGGTATTGAGAAGATAGCTGAGACACTCTGCGCATAAAGCTTTTGCTGGCAGCTTGCTCCTCCGACAGCTGCTGAGCTTTTTCTTTTAGCCTGTTGAGCTGAGGCTCATGGCAGCTTATTTCCTCAAGGACAGACTGTAAAGCATAAGCATGTTACTGTTAAGTGTGGGTGCAAAAGAACAAGCAAAAAACGAAAGTAAGCAGCCCTGATTACCTGCAAATTAATGCACCAGCCATCAGTGAGCACCATGAAAAAGGCAACAGTTGGTCAGTAAGCACACAATAGTTACAGAAAGGAAACAATGCATGTGATCAAGAAGCGCTGAGACACAAAAATCACCTGAGGATTGAAATAAGCCCCGAACTGGATACAGTCTTAGCTAGAGATCACAGTCCCAGCGTGACTGTACAATTATTAGGAATGTGAGACACAGGAAACCAGCCTGGGGAGAGCTGGTTGTGTTTCTAGAGTGTGTTCACCTGTAACTTCTGTTGTTCTCTCCTCTTTGCAGACAGATCGTGAAGTCGACTACTGCTTTCTTGCACCATCTTCTCAGTTGTGCTCAGCCAGTCCTGAAGAGGCTCAGCACTTGCTTCAAAGTCCTTCATCTGTATCTTTAAGTTCTGTGAAGACAAATGATATGCAAATTTAAAAAAAAATAGTGCACCACTATATTTGTTATAATGTTGTTATACAACCCAACCTACAAACCAAACACGAAGAGACGACAAGTTGAACACACAATACCAGATCTCCAGCACATGAAGGGTTCATTTCTGCTCTGCTGTCTTCCTCACACTACACAAGACACTTATGGAAAATGCTATGTTTGGGAACCAAAATGAGAGAATGATTTATAAATGAATGCCTTCAAATCCAAGAGCTGTAGGACTTGGTTGACTCCCCATCCTGCAGATTATTTATTCTATTTCTTTTCACAGAATCATAGAACTCAAAGGGTACCACAACAGGTCTTCTAGTTCAGTACCCTGCATTCAAGGCAGAATCAAGCACTACCATCCCTGACAGGTGTCTGTCCAACCTGCTCTTAAAAACCTCCAATGACTTAGTGTCTACAAAAGTTGGAGACTATTTACTTCAATGCTTAACCAGTCTCACATACAAGAAGTTTTCCCTAATGTATAATCTAAACCTCCCTTGTTGCAATTTATGCCATTGCTTCTTGCCCTATCCTCAGAAGTTAACAAGAACAATTTCTCTCTCTCTCTTCCCTTTAGCAATCTTTTATGCACTTAAAATATTATTATGTCCCCTCTCAGTCTTCTCTTCTCCAGATTAAACAAATCCATTTTTTCCTATCTTCCCTCACAGGTCACATTTTCTACACCTTTAAGCATTTTGTTCTTCTCTGGACTTGCCCATTTGCCCATATCTTTCCTGAAACGTGGTGCCCAGAATTGGACAACATATTCCAGTTAAGGCCTTATCAGCACAGAGTACAGCAGAAGAATTACTTTTTGTGTCTTGCTTACAACACTCCTGCTAGTATGTACCAGAATGTTTGCTCAACTCAGATTTAGTCTGTGACACTTTATGACATCCAGATCCCTTTCTGCACTATCCCTTCCGACTAATTTCTCATTTTGTATGCATGCAATGAATTGTTCCTTCCTAAGTCAAGGAAGTTGAATTTGTCCTTACTAAATTTCATCCTATTTACCTCAGAACCCTTCTTCACTTTATCTAGATCATTTTGAAGTTCACCTAACCTACAGATTCTAACGCACTTGAAACCCCTCTCATCTTGGTATCATCCACAAACTTCCTAAATGCACCTTCTTTGCCACTAGCTAAATCACTGATGAAAATATTGAACAGAACCAGACCCAGAACTGATCCCTGGGGACCTCCACTTGATACGTCTTTCCAGCTTGACTGTGAAGCACTGATAATTGCTCTCTGGGAATGATGTTTCAGCCAGTTAAGCACCCACCGTATAGTAGCTATTATCTTTATCTTTTAAATGACTGTTACTATTTAAGTATGCGGGACTGAAATTTCTGGATTTAAAAGAATTAATCCCAGGAATGGTTCAAGTCCATGTGCGAACAGATCAGAATGAGTCCTCTTCTACTGTATGAGATCTCTCCACACATGCACTCTGAGCGAAAGCTGTTCAGGTTTTCAACTGGCATAAATTGGTGTCACCTCACTGTCTTCAGTACTGATTTACATCAGGTGAGGATCTGGCCCAAAAGAGTTTCCTGTGTCTTCTGTCAATGAAATTTAAAACTGTCATAAAAGAGATTCCCAAACTCACAAAGAAGTTAGGGGCTTGAAACAGGTCAATGGGAAAAGTTTTGTACAATGGAACTTTCTGGACTTTAAATAAAAAAAAATAGATGACCTTATGTATACTGCAAATTTTAAAAATGTTTAATTTGTATGTCTACTGAATGACATTTTGAAAAGAGCAGACTACTGCAGGATCCCACTGTATCCATGATTAAAATATTTGCTTGGTAATTCTTAATTACATTTCAGTGGCGTCCAGTGGGACAAACATGGTTTATTGATTGCAAGAAGGGCTGGATTCTGATACCACTAAACCTGCGTAATATTACCTTGATATTTGAACTAGCCTAGTTAAGTCAGTGGAACTCCTCATGGATCAAGAGCACCAGAGTCTTGCCTGAAAACAATGTATTTTCATGCACCTGAGCTAAGTATTGGATGAAGCTCAAGCTTGCTGAGACTAGGTTAAATTCTACCAGTGTCTATCTCTACCAGCACCTTAGTGTGTGAACTGTGCTGTTGAAATCAATGGCCTGACTTATACACTAAGGAACTACTCAGTGGGAGTTGGATGGCACAATCTGACCCTCCAAGTTTAGCAATTTTCCAGTTGTGCCAAATGAGGCAGTTATATCTAGCTGCATTAGACTCGTAGATTCCAAGCCAGAAGGGGTAGCCACATCACCTCATCTGCAAACCACATGCCACCACCACCACCTAGCACTCGTATAGTAAACCTAAAAAAGTTAGAGCAAAATATTACACCCCATGGAAGTTATTATATGCAATATGGAGATAATAGGTGAAACCAAGGCACAACAATGCCCTTGTAAAGGCAGGAAGCCAGTCAAGCAAAATATATCAAAGATAAAACACAGCAAGTGACCCACACTCCATGTTGCAGAGAAAGGTAAGCCCCACCCAGGCTACTGCCAATCTGATCAGAGTGGGACGTACCTTCGTTACCCCACACTTGTCAATCAGCTAGACCCTGAGAATTTGAGCAAGAACCAGACAGCTCCATTCCATAACAAGAAATGTAAAGCACATAGTCTTATCTAAACGTATGTGATCAGAACAAAAAAGCAAGAAAAAGTTTTCCAATCAATTCATTTCCTCTTTGAAAGGTTCCATACCTCCAAAGCAGATTCCCTCTGGTGCAGGGTGGAAAGAAAATTTCTCCAGTCTTCTTTAGCAGTAATAACTTTGGCCTGGATAACTTTAGCCTTTTCTTGAGGCAGAATGGTGCTCAGCAGTTCTCCCTTACACACCACCATGTTCAGTTTATGCTGACCATTTTCACTTTCAGATATGGATTCCTTGGTAAAACAAATTAGCCGATTAGTTATAAATAATGTGCAGAAAGAGCTTTCACAATCCCACTAATTAATGTTTGTTTAAAGATATTCCATTTTACATGCAGTAAAAAAATCAGAGACTTACAGGACGATAACCACCTATATCAGAGGCATCACAAGCATAAACAAACCAGATACTAACAAGTTAAGTTGGTGCGTGAGTTCATAAAATGTTCCATCCTTTACTGGGATAAGATGCCACTTTGAAAATCTCAATGTGCTGCAAGAAGCAACACTAGAAATTTGGTAGATGGCAGGCACACTTTGTTCAGGGTAGGGAATGAACCAAAACCGAGACATGAAGTTTGAGTTACTTTGATACTGGAGAGATCACTTTTTAAATGACATATATACACAGTAGAAGTTATTTGTAATCTTCAGTACCACACAGGCCTTTTTAAAAAACAGACCAAAAAAACCCAACAAGACTGTAAAGGTGCTAACCACGACATTCTGGACAAACTCTAAATGTGGTTGTTATGGTCTGCTTACTTATATTTACTTCCTCAATTCAAAGTATTCTACTCTTTATGTGGCTATGTCAATAAGCAAATTTCAAAATTCTATCTCAGAAGTATCTATTCCAGTCACGAGCATGAAAAGTATTATAATACTCTAGATTGAAAGAAAATATATAATTAAAGATATCAATTACCACAATTACCATACAATGCATAAAGCTCCTGATTCAAAATTACCAAATCAAATTACCTCCATGTTCAGAATTGATAGGCTTAATGCAGAAATAACTGGGTGAAGTTCTGTGTTATGCAATAGGTAAGACTAGATGACCATAATGGCCACTTCTGTCCCTAAAAGAAATGAATGAAAACATAGCCGCATTCAAGGTCAATGGGAGTTTTACATTATGAATCTATGGGTATGCTTCACTGATGGCAGCAAATTCACCACCAGATCAATCCATTGAGACCATACAAGTGGCAGTGAAGACCTGCTCAATGGATCTAAGTTAATTCAGTCAGAACACATCTTCAAAGGGGACAGTGCTGTCTCATTGGGAACGCATTTCCTTTCAGCACACCACAATGGAAACAGCACAATAGTGGAAAGTTAGGAAATCAATGGGAGTTACGCATGCTATGCAAAGAAGCTTGCGTAACTCTTGTCAATTGCCACTGAATTTCCAGGTAAGTATGTACTAAGTCTACGAATGTTTAGTAAACTCAAACAGACTAATGGATTCCTAACTTTGGAGAGATTAAGGAATGAAAGTACACATGGTTTCTTTTGAAATGCCTGGAGGTATTAGCAGAATTCCTTTTCTGTAGGAAGTGTATAAAGTGCAAAGCAATCATGAGTTTATTCTTTTAGGCAGAAGGAGAGCAAATAGTTATTTTAATCGCGTAATGTTTGCATGATGAATAAAAAATTCTTGTCATTGCTCAAATGATAAACCTAAGATTAAATGGGGTGACACTCCTTTATTCTCAAACATGGTCACCAGAAACAGCCACGAGTTTCCTCCCTTTAAATGGGCTTTTTTGAATTTAAAAAAAAAAAAAAAAAAAAAGAGAGAGAGAGAAGATATTAATCCAAAAATCAGGCAAGATTTTAAGTAGAATTCCAAGGGAAAGTTATTAGTTTTGGGACTTCGAATCCTTAACTGTTGGAGAAGGATTTGTACTGCCTGTAAGTGAACAATACACAAGTTAACTGTCTGCTGCTGTGATTGTGGCCCTTTATTTACATTATAGAGATTATCTTCATACATGATGGTAAGCAGGCAGAAACTATTACTTTGAAATAGTTTCAGGTGCCATTTTGTTTTGTTTTGTTTTTCAATCATTTGTCCTTTTTGTAAAAAAAAAAAAATATATTTCTTCCCTGTTACCATATGAAAGACCCACACAGGCAGACAGAGGAAACTGATTATGAGTATGTCTAAATCACAAGGAGTGACTGCAGCTCAAAGTGACCCACTAGAGCTAACATTAATTTAGCTAGCTTGGGTCCCCATGCAGTAAAGCTGTGGTAGAATGGAATTCTGTGCAGGCTCCACCTGCTTATCTGGAACCCTGAGGATATACCACATTTGTGTTGCTGAGGCTTCTCTGCTCTGAGACTTGAGCTCTCTGAAGTTAGATCAGTTATGTTAGTTTGGGCTCTAATCAGATTCTTTGTTTACAGTGCAGACACATCCTGTAATAGGGAAACCAGTGAAAATGGCTAGTCAAAATACTGCCAGTTACACAAAGTGAACAGATCAAAGACAAAAAATAGTCTGCTAGCCCTTTTCAGTTATAGTTATCTTTAGTATTGCTGTAAGAATAATAAACTAAAAATAGTACATAAATTTCTGATAGATGTGTTGGCTTTAACCTAACCACATCCCTCTCACATCAGTGTCTGATTGCAGAAGAATTACCTGTATTTTTTGTAGGCTTATCGATGCTTCATTGATGCTTTGAGGCATGTCAAAACATTTGGCGGTGGTGATTTTTGAACTGACCAGCCACTGCTGGAAGTCTCTGAAAGCTGTCCGGAATCTGTGCTGCAAGGCCTGCTCTTTACTTTGACAACCCTTTGAAGCTTGTAGACAGAGGCTGAGGTTGTCATTTTAGGGAGTTAAATGAAAAGAGAGGGGGAAAGGAGGAGACCATTAGATATAATGAGAAAGGCATTTATACAGGTAAGATACTATGACTCAAACTATATATTACTTTGAGACTAAAGGCAGAATTTTTTTAGGGTCATACTGCATCCTTGTTTTACACAGTCATAGGGGAAGAAGGGCCTGGCAAACAGATCTGGAGTTCCAAAGGGGCAGACTTGTTAGTCTAGTTCAGTAAAAACAAACTAGAGTCCTGCGGCACTTAAAGACTAATAAATTAATGTACTGCATGACCTTTCATTGGAGAAAATCCCACTTCATCAGACGCTTTGAAGATGGGCAAGGGGGATTGAACAGAGCCTGGCTCTAATCCTACATTCACACCAGCCCAAAGAAATGAGCTGATGTGATGGTAGTGGGGGAAGAAGGGAGTAAAATGAGCACTGTAAAGAGCTGCTGCAAGTTAATTCCTTCCAGGAATAAAGGAAAAGCAGGGGATGAATTGTGACTTTGAGTCACAGGCTTTGCCCAGGGCTCGTTTGGATTAGTGCAGCAAAGTGGCACCCTTTGCTAGAGCTGGGTGAATTTTTCCATATGAATATTTTATTTTACCAAAACCTGACATTTCAGTAGAACTATTCATAAATTCAACAACAGTTCACTAAGTGGTTTCAGCTACTTTTTTTTTCCTTCAGTAAAAAAAATTAGGTATGATAGCAAAATGGCTGGTGGCAGCAGGGCTGCCATACTTATAACTCCTATGTAAGCGTTCAGAATGTTCACTTGGAATGTGGAAAACTCAAGTTCAGTTCCCCCCTCTACCTCTTCCTGTGAAAAAGGAATATGAAGTTGGGTCTCCTACACTGCAGGAGAGCTCCTTAGCCAGCAGGCTGTGGGACATTCACTCAATCACACCTGTGGAAGCTTTTCCACTTCACACAAACAATTAAATAATAAACTGAAGCAGGAAATTGAATTTGACTTTCTCACATCTTAGGTGAGTGTCCTAATTAATAGGCTACCGTGTTATTCTCTCTCTCTCCCCCCAATGACTGTCCATTGTCATTTACAGTAACAATTCCTAACCATTCACTGCTGAGTTTTATGGCCAAGTCTAGTCTTAAAAAATGAACAGGCATTTTTTCCAACCTTTATTGCCAATTTGTACACAGCAATCAATAAATAATCAATCCACTGCTTATTTGTGAATCGCTAATTTATGGTATCATAAATCAAGGATTAGATGTTATACACAGAGTATTGATAAACGCAATAATGAATGAAGGTTGAATAATGAGTAATGAATAATTGAATGTTTACCTATTATACTCTTTAATTAACCCTGAAACTTTTGAAGAATAGGTACTCAAGTCTCTAGAAAATCTACAAAGATCATTTAACTGAGTCTTGATCTCTTCGGTCACATGTTCTGCCTTTGTTAGCGCATCCAGTGTTTCCTGGTAGGGGAAAAAAAGAAAAAGAAAACAGCTTTATGAACAAAACTGAAGTTATGCCTGTTCAACACTGTTGTCAACTAATTTAGATGGCATCTGCCTTCCATTGTTTGGGTTATGATGAATTGAGATTTCTACCATTTCTCAGAGAAAAGGATGTGTACAGTTCTTCAGTGCTGAAACTTTTAAATAAACAAACAATAACGCAAGATATTCTGTGATGACATGATAGGCAAAGTGTTTAGTACATTTGCAAGGAAATACTGTCATGCACGATTTTTATGAAAGTTCTGGTCATTATTTTCAAGCCTGGGTGTCTAAAATTAGATTCCCAAAATCAAATTCAGCTACAGACTCAATGAGATACCAAAAAACAAAGTCAGAGTAGCCTTAATGACACTAGCCCACTCTCCTGGACAGACAGGTCAGGGGTTTTCAAGAGGCCTTCAGACTGACAGGAGGTTTGTAGCTGGCCTGGAGAATGCAGCTCTGTTCTCCCGGTAACTTTAGAGGGGAAAGCCTATGTAACTTAGCTAGTAATGAAGACTAATTTTAGATAAGGCTAAATATGCATGAAGGCTGTCTGCTGATTTAAATTCTCTTTTTCTCTGCAGTTTTGTTTCATCTGCTAAATCAAAATACTTTGGTTTAAAAGAATGCTATCGACCATTTTATCACTAGTAACAGATGACTGAGCAGAAGAAACACAGATGCATGAAGCTCAGTCAAACCTGCAGGGTGGTAAGTAATTTCTGTATCCAGATTCTGGTTTAAGTGTGGAAAACTCATGTGATTCCACCCAATGTGGTAAGGGCGAGAGGCCTATCACAAAAGGGTGTGCCCTGAGAGACCAGATATGCACATAGCCCCACAATATACACAATGATATATCTGAGAACCATTTGCAACCAAAGAATTACTTTTGGGGGGGGGGGGGGGAGCAAGTAGCTGAAATAAATTTAAAAAAAGAAACATTTGTAAATTTTACAACTTATTTGTGGAGAACTATAAATACTGAAAAAGGCACTATCTTTGAATAACTTATTTGCTGGGCAATATTCACCAAGCTGAAATAAAAACTAAGAAGCTATTGAAGTGTCCAAATATATAGGTCAGCAGTAAAACAAACATAATACCTTTCATATACCTGCAAGACTCTAACAACCAGTAAATTGGCTTAGTGGAAAAGCATAAGGACAGTAGACAAGTAACATGCTATGGTAGCTTCTTTTCAAATCCCTTTTCCTAAAATCTCTCTGTATGGCTGTGCATAAATAAATGAAGACTATTTTACCCTGTAATTTCTCGTAAATTAGGAAATTCAAATGTTACACATCTTTGTAATAAAGTCTGAATTGTCACGAGAATCCTTTCAGAAAAAGAAAACCACATAATTATGTTACCTAAAAGAAGTGGTTTGATCACTCTTCAGAACCCAGTATAATATAAAGTGTACTGAAATCTGTTTATAATTAACTTGGATAAAGTGAAACTCAGCAGAATAACTGTCTGGAGGCATTTCAATGCAGCGTGTATACAAACTGTGGCTCCGGTTATTCAGAAACTGTAAAAAACTGACTTCAGCACAGGAATTTTCCACTACATTCCTAACTGTCTTATATTAATGCAAATATTGCTGGGTACTTCTGCTTTGACACTCAAATGGTGTAGATGAATTCCACAGTTATTAAGAGTGACACCCTCAAATCATCAGTTATGTTCTAATTGCTGATATGAAACAGCTGTTGAATTTATTTACACATTAGTAATGTTGCTTAAAAATGAATGGAAGCTTGCTTCTTCTAGCTATCAGGTAACTCTATGATACCTAGAGGACATTTTTAGCAGGAACAATGATGACATCATAATTCTGTTTGCTATAATAGAGTGTATCTCAAGTTCCTAAGTGTAGGACTCACCATTCTAAAACATCAACAATACTTCTGAAAAGTGAACACTGACTTCACATGCCCTGCACTTAAATTTTTATTTTCAGTTAACCTCCCAGCACCACCACAAAATATTTATAATAGCATACTGTAATTTCACGCACAAGCTATCTTCTTACGCGCAGTTCTAAACTGAAAGAGGTTATACATACCTACACTGTATAAAGCCCCCAGAGCCAGTGTTCTGGTAGTGAGATGGAGTTGATTTTGGATCATACCTAACAATTCTGTTGATGATGCAAGTTCAAAAGTACATTTTATTGTTGTTACATAAGGAACACAGCTTGATTTGGGATCCCAAAATGATCTTGCAAGTACTGACAATTAGAAAAGATGTTTTAAGTCTAAACTCAGATGATAACCAAGTTAAGTGTAAGATACTAGAAATGTAATTGCTGCCACATCTTTTTTACAGTCCGAGTATGACTATCTTTGAAGTCCAAAAATGGATGGATTATTATTAAAAACATCAGTATAGCCCTATTGAGTCAATCCAATGGCCCCTCTAGTCCTGTAACCTGTCGTCCAATAGAGGTCACAGCCAGATGCTTCAGCAGGAAGGCACAAAACAATCATGGAGTAATTCGTCCTGACATCTACCCCCTGCTTTTCGTAAACAGGCTAGAGACCCCAAAGCACAGGAGTGCATCCCTGAGCATACTGGCAATAGCCATTGGACGACCTTTTCTCCATTAACTTATTTAACTTTATTATTATTATTATTATTATTTTTTAAACCTCAACATAGTTTTGGCCTTCACAGCATCCCTGGCAATTTTTTTTTTTAACAGGCTGTGTGTTACTTGAAGATGGACTACCTTTTGTTTGTTTTAAACCTGCTGCCTATTAACTTCACAAAGAGAACCCTCATTCTTGTGTTACTTGAAGGAGTAAACAACTATTCCTTTGTTCACTTTCTCCACACCATTCATGATTTTATAGACCTCTCTCATATGCTCCCCCTTAGCCATCTGTTTTCCCAAGACAAAAATCCCAGCATTTTTAATATTTCCTCATACAGAAGCTGCTCCATACCCCTTGTCATTTTGTACCTTTTCTAATTCTAATACACAAGAGGAGAACAGGACTATACATAGCAGTTAAAGGGCAAGCATACTATTGATTTATAGAAGCAATATGATATTGACTGTCTTATTTATTTATTCCTTTCCTAATTATTCCCAACATTGTCTCTTGGGGGGAGGGACTCCCATGGCACATTGAGTAGATTTCAGGAAACTATCACATCCTGATCGTGAGATCTTTCTTAAGTGGTAACAGATGGTTTAGATCCCATCATTTTGTATTTATAGTTCGGATTGTGTTTTCTCATCTGCTTTATTTTGCATTTATCAATGTTGAATTTCATCTGCCATTTTGTTGTCCAGTCCTTCTGTACTGCAACCTCTCTCTGAAACTCTCTATAGTCTGCTTTAGATTTACCTGTCTTGAATAATTCTGTATGGTATATGAAATTTGCCAGCTGTCTACCATTTTTGCAAACCATTTATGAATTTGTTAAACCGCACTCATAGCAGTACAGACCCTTGGGGATGCCACTATTTATCTTTAGGAATTCTGAAAACTGACCATTTTATTCCTGCCCTTTATTGTCTGTCTTTTAGACAGCTATTGATCCAGGAGAGGACCTTCCCTATTATCTTATGACTGCTAGTTTTGCTGAAGAGCCTCTGGTGAGGGACTTGAAAGTCTAAGTATATTTTATCCATTGGCTCACTTTTGTCCACATTATAAATTTTCCTTAAGACTCATAATATTTAGCATACAGCCTCCTACTTTTTTACTGCAAATTAGATTACAAAGTAAAAGCACATACAGTAAGACTGCTGATTTTTCTGCAGTCTACTTTTTATTGGAAGTCAGCATCTTTGTAAAATAGCAAGTGTATTAGGCAAGTGCTACATTCATCTTCAATTTGTGTACAGTATAAATATAAACAAACAACATTTTGAAGCCTCTTGAGATTAGAAGGAATTTAGTATTTGCTTTTTAAACACAAAATCTCTGGTAATTATTTGTGCATGTTGATGATAATACCAGGTTAAAAATAGTATCAGCTAAGGAGAATTTCGTGCAACAGTTTCATTAGACCTGGGGCTGGTACCATAAATATGCCTATCAGTGGGGAATTCTGTGAAACATGAACTAACATGAAAAGGAAGCTGGAGATGGAGATTAACAATCTCAGTTTAAAGGAAGACCACCACAGGGAGTTTTAGAACATTTCAGGTCTTCAGAGAAGGAGCCATAGTGCAAGTATTACACATATGTCTTCTTACTCTACTGCAGGGGTCTCAAACTCAAATCACCATGAGGGCCACCTGAGGACTAGTGCATTAGCCCTAGGGCCGCACCATTGAAACTTTTCCATACAACAATATTGCAAATATCAATAGCTATAGTGTCATTGCATGCTGGAGGAAATAACTTTAGGGGCCACTTGGAGCCTGTGACTTTGAGACCCCCCTCCCCCCCCCGCTCTACTGGAATTGCTCTATAGCAAAGATAACAAAAACTGAAACACTTTGCAACCTTGTTGGAACATACACATTTAGTTATAATATTACAGTTTTTGCCTCTGATACCTAAGAAGAAACAAAGAAGGAGTTCTGTGTGACCTGACTGCCTCTCTCTGCCTTGAAGTAGTATGCTGGGCCAATTAAGAGGATGTTCTAATGCCTCTTCCCTAAACATATGCCTGTGTGTTATAACACACGATGACAAGATGTCTGAAAAATTAGAAGAATAAACTGGCAAAAAGCAAGGATTAAATACAAAAACAAACAAACAAACAAAAAAAACCATGTAATGTCTCTCATAGCTATTTGTCCTTACCAGGATATACAATATTCATTCCTAAAATCATGTGGTTTTGTGGCTTGAAATAATGAGGAAGTTGGAAGGAAAGTTCAAAACTAGCATTCATTGGTTCCTGGCCCTGTTTTCAGCGTCCATAAAGCAGAAAAACATATGTCATACCTTGCACAATGGCATCAAAAAAAGTTTTTGTTAAAATACTATGCACACTGTGTCTCGTTTTTAAAAGTTTACAATGTCATGACTAGAGAATTCAGCTTTGAATTGTACATTTAGAAAATGTATTTCAAAACTTTCTATTTTTCCTGTATTACAGTCACATGTTGCTAAGAACTTTTCTCCCCCAGAGCACTTGTGTATTTTTCCAACCAAAAAGAGGATTAGAGAAACAGAAAGTGGCCTTACTTTTTCCTGATGCCAGCATTCAATTATTTCTTGATCAGTTTGCCTGCCATCCAGGACAGTCAGCTTTTGAGACCACGTTGCAAGAAGCATGCTGAACTGCTGCAGGGCCTTTTCCAGTTGAGCAACCTGTGCTGTGAACTCCTGCTCCGACAGGGCCATTTGGCTAACTATCTCCTCCAAGGTGTTTTGGGTTTGAAATACACTCTCTTCCCACTGCTTCCAGTCAGACTGCAGGGCCTGCATCTCCGCATCTATCAGTTCACACCCAATGGCAGTTGTATTCCTTTTCACTGCAGGAGCCAATGTCTCAACTCTGCTCAGGCGCTTTGCACCAATCTGTCTGGAATCTATCAGCTCCTGCAATGGAACATTGCCATGGTAACTGCAAGTGCTGTGATTCACTACAGCTGGAAATGTGAGCACTTACAAATGGAGGGCAGTGTTTTACTGGGAGGCTACAGCCAGCATTTCGTGGTGAACAAAGCAGCCGTTTCAACAAAAGCATTTGCACAATACCCAAGCCACCTAAAAATGTAAGTGAAAGGTTAAAATAAAATTCAAATAAAAAGCAGACAGAATGCTTTGGAGAGAGTGACTCTGGTTCTGGTATAGTCTTAAACTTTCAGAAGACTAGGAGGAAAAATAACTTTTCTTAGACAATGCACACAAGGTGGTTTAGATTAAGATGTGAAAAATGGTGTGATCTTTAAAATACAGCAATTGCTATTGTGTTGCTGTTCTTCACAGTTTTTGGACATATAGGAAAAAATATACAGTAGGGAAGGAATGATTTGCATGATTTGTAATGCACTTTCATTGGTTGCACAATGTATTGCTTTCCATGAGACACCATGCTGTGTATTTTGATTTCATGCATACCTAAGGGACCCCATGTTGTCACAGGAACTATAAAAAAAGCTTTATAACCTGGGGGAGTACAGCATGAAAGAATTCCAAAGGGGCAGCCATGTTAGTCTAGTTCAGTAAAACAAACTAGGAACCCTGTGGCACCTTTAAAGACTAACACATTTATATAATGCAATAAATAAATTTGTTAATCTTTAAATGTGCCACAGGACTTCTTGTTTGTTCAGCATGGAAGAAGAAACTTGCTGTACAGCTATCTGTGACACCAATATCAGGAGTATCTGAGTGTATTCAATGCCCATGCAGGTAGGGAAGTACTCTCCCCATTTTACAGTTGGGGAGGTGAGACACGGGATACATAGAATGACACAGAAGGATAGCAGTGGGGTGGAAACTGAACCCAGGACTCTTGAGGGTTAAGCTGCTAATATACTCACCAGATCAGCTTTCTACACTTTTTGCCTCAGTCTAAAACCCCCTCAGCTGTATCGGGGGTGAAATGTTTTGACAGCAGATATACCTGAACTCTGCTCTTATAACGCATGCAGCGATATGTCATTTGCTCTGGAGTATACAATGACATAGACAGGGACAGGACCTCAGAGATTGCCAAGGGTAGGGGAGCCCAAGGAGACTCCCTCACTTTCTGGGCTCCATATGCTCTGTTCTTGGGAAAGTGCAGGGATCACTCCCTGTGCACCCCCGAGTACACTTTGCCTGAACAGGACAGGAAAGGTTATGGCAGAAGGTAAGGGCCCCTGCCCTTGCCTTTTTTTCCCCTCTGTATGACTCTGCAGATGGAACAGGCAAACTCAGAGGAGCAAGGTTAGTGCAGCCTGTGAACTGGCTTATTTGGGCACAATTGCCCTCTGATCCCATTGAAGTGGTACTGCTTCCAATGTGGGCCCATGGTTAAAGGCCTCAGTTGCGGTTCTACTTCACATAAACCATAGGCACAGCTGCTGAGAACAGATTCTGGCCTAGGAAGTGCACACTCAACTCTGTGAAAAGTAATGAACAAATAAAGGGAAACAGCAACTTCAGGTCCCACGGCACTTCCGGCCATGTCTTGTTGCAATGCATGGAGACAAAGTTACAAGTAAAACTGGTGCAGCTGACATTTCTTACATTAATTTTGGACAGTTTTTTCTGCATGGCTGAGGTATCTCCAGATGCATCTGACCAGCGGTGCAGCTCTTCTTTTGCAGAATGGAGCCAGTCTGCGAATTCATGCACGGCATCAAGGTACAGCAAATGATCCTTCACAATGTCTTCTACTTTCCTCATTTTTTCCTGGCAATCACAGAAAAATAGGCTTATTGGTGTGCTTAAGCAGTAACATAACTATCACGTCTGTCCTACCCTTCAGTTCATGGTGCTGTATTGCACATTGCTTGCTATGCTGCCTCCAAAGTATTCTTTTTAATAACTGATGTATGAACTGGACATAATGAAGAGCTGTATTTTACCAGTCCACCCGTCACTGTTGTGTCTTCACATTGCACATGCACAGAGTGGCTGAAGAGAGGAGAAACATGCTTCCTCAAAACACATATCGAAGGGAAAGTGACAGCAGAACTATGGCCCTTCCCTTCCACATCAGCCACTGGGTAGGCTGTGGGTAATGGGAGAACACTCACCATCTTTTTAAAGGATGGCAAAACTGCTGATGTGCTGCTGAAGTATGTGTGGCCTTAAAGACCCAAGCAGAAGTCTGGTAGAGTCAGCCAGCCACTGACTCTGTGCTGGCAAGAGCAAGAGGCTTTTAATTTTTGGAAAGTTCAGGGAGATGCCTGGGCACTAACTGCCAGCTAATGGGAAGATGGCATACTTGAAGATGGGTGGGCTACCAGTTGGTTTCCCCCTTTGTACACATGCACTTCTGCACATCCACAAACATGCTCTTTGGATACCATGTTGCATCCCCAGCAGTCTGCCCAAGATCCCTCCCTTGCTGAGTGCAGGGTTGTCCCTAGGGGGGTGGGAGGCCTGGGGCCAGTTGGCCTGTGGTCCCCTCCCCCCACCGTTGGGGCAGGGTTGGCCAGCCCAGAGTCCCGGCCCTGGACTCTGACCCCTACCCTAAGCCAGTCGCTCCACCTCCAAGGCAGGCCAGGCCAGAGGAATGCTCGCTCCTTTCACCCCCACAAGGATGGCCCTGGCTGAGTGTGGGGAAGGAACACTGGAAAAAGGACTTCACGAACAAACCAGCTTGTATCTGCTTTCTTCAGAGGTCAAAAAGACATGCTATACAACATGGTATTCAGTGGCCTATAAAACATAGTTGCATCTACATCTTCATTATAGAAATATGTTTTTTGTTCATCAAAGTGGTTTGGTTTTCTTTTGTGCGTGTGTAAAACACCTCCTTCCCCCTTTTTCACATATATCCACAAATGAAACATGGTGGAAATAAATGAAAAAGAATTGCAGAAATATCTTCAAGATTGAAATGCATGGCTTTCATTGCTCAAAATTAATAAACAGTTCAGCTGATAACCCCAGTTTGATAAAGGAAACAAATCACAAAATCATAGCCTTGGAAGGGAAGACCTCAGGAGGTCATCCTTCAACATCCTACTCAAAGCAGGGCCAAACCAAATAAATTATCCCAGCCAAGGCTTTTTTAAGAAGGGCATTAAAAACCTCTAAGGATGGAGATTCCATCACCTCCGAGGTAACCCATTCCAGTGCTTCACCACCCTTAATGAAGATACTTTTCTTAATATCCAACCTAGACCTTCCCTACTGCACCCTGTGACCATTGCTCATTGTTCTGTCATCTGCCACCACAGAGAACAACTTAGCTCCACTGTCCCTGAAATCATGCAGATCAGTGCATCCCAGTGAATTACAGTAAATTGAATTAGATTCTACCTTAATCGTTGAAGCAAAAAAAGTTAAGAAAACCCCAACACTTGCATTGTTGTTCATGCAAGTGAAACTGTTCTAACTGAGCACCAGTGTTGCCCTCTGATTCTGTTTCAGCATAAATATGCAAACAGGATAGTACTTTGGATGCAATTCTTTAGTTGCCTTCTCTATTAATTTTACAGAAGTGTAGGTAAATGTTCATTATTTGAAATGAAACAGAAATCATAGCAAAAATGTATTTATTATAAGAGGTATGTAAAAATTTCTCTTCCCTTATGAGGGGAACTTCCCATGTACCTTTGCCACAGTGGTTATGTCAGTAAACTGTGTTTTCAGTTCCTCTTCAGCTGCTTCCCTGAAAGAAGCATCCTCAGTTTTCTCATACAGTTCCTTGGCTTTTTCAATAAGTTGATGCAAGTCACCAGAGTGATCCTCTATATCAGAAACAATAGCCTGGAAGTGATCGAGTTGAGAGAACTTCTCTTTCAGACCACTCTGGGTTGGTAAAGGCTGTTCAATTTTATGATCCACTGACTCCAACCACTGGTCCAGCTGACTTTTCCTCTCCAGATGGTCATTCCACTGGCTAATCACAGACTCCAAACAGCTTAGATTAAAGACAGAGACACAGTATAGGTTAAAAGTCTTGCAGGTCTTAAATAAAAATCAATGAAGCGGCACTAAAGTATTCTGTAAAGTTCCTCATACAAGTAAGTGCTCACCAAGGAAAGTGAGGATTCTGTAATCTAACATACTGGGAGATGCTGTTTGGCATGTAACCCCTCTTTAACATAAGCACCATAAAAACTAGTACTTTGTAAGAGTCAAATTGCCTGAAATACAACTGTGAAAATTTTTACAAACATATTTTCAGAATTTCACATAGCTCCAGTAAAGCGAAGTGCAATCACGGAGTTTTCATTGACCATTTTACTGGGGAAGCAATATTACCCCTTGTAGCCCAACTCCTCTTTATATATGGACTGAATACAGTAATTACACTTTTAAAAATATGCATAAGTAGAAAGACTCTATTGGCCTCACAGGCTATGTCTACATTACAAAGTTCAGTTTGGACTTCCTTAATCTGGGAGCAGGCCCACGGGGGCGGGGGGGGGGTGGCGGCTGGGAATGGGGGGGTGGCCGGGAGTGGGCCCACGGGGGTGGAGGGGCTGCTGGGGGCAGGGGTGGGGGCGGGGAGGTGGCCGGGCAGCCGGGAGTGGTCCCGCAAGGCTGGGAGCAGGCCCGTGGGGGGGGGGGGGCAGCACAGCAAGAAAACGGGTGGGGGGGCAGCGCAGCAAGCAACATGAGTTGCTCAGCTGCCAGTGCCTCTTAGAGGGAACATTGGAGGGAAGTATTTTTGCAGTGACCAGTTTACAACAGGGCTGGCCCAACTGTATAGATGAACTCAGCAATTGCCTGAGGTGCCAAATTAGACAGAGAAGTCATAGAATCATAGGGTTGGAAGGGACCTCATGAGGTCATCTAGTCCAACCCCCTGCCAAAAAAAGCAGGACCACTCCCACTAAATTATTCCAGTTAGAGTTTTGTCCAGCCGGGCCTTAAACATCTCCAAAGATGGAGATTCCACCACCTCCCTAGGTAGCCCATTCCAATGCTTTACCACTCGCCTAGTAAGGAAGTTTTTCCTAATATCCAGTCTTGACCTCCCCAGCTGTAACTTGAAACCATTGCTCCTTGTTCTGTCCTCTGTTACTACTGAGAACAGCCGAGCTCCATCCTCCTTGGAGCAGCCCTTCAGGTAGCTGAAGACTGCTATCAAACCCCCCTCAGTCTTCTCTTTTGCAGGCTAAATAAGCCTAGTTTCTTCAGTCTTTCTTCATAGGTCTTGTGCTCCAGCCCCTTAATCATTTTTGTTGCCCTCCGCTGGACTCTTTCTAATTTGTCCACATCCTTTTTGTAGTGGGGAGCCCAAAATTGGACACAGTATTCCAGATGCGGCCTCACCAGCGCCAAATAGAGGGTAATGATCACAACCCTCAATCTGCTGGCAACAGTTCTTCTGACGCAGCCCAGTGTGCCATTGGCCTTTTTGGCAGCAAGAGCACGCTGCTGATTCATATCCAGCTTCTCATCCACCAGGACCCCCAAGTCCCTTTCTACGGTGCTGCTGCTTAGCTGATCGCTCCCCAGCTTGTAGCAGTGCATGGGGTTTTTCCGTCTGAAGTGCAGGATTTTACACTTGTCCTTATTGAACCTCATGAGATTTCTATTGGCCCACTGCTCCAATTTGTCAAGGTCTTCCTGAATTTTCTCCCTGCCCTCCAGCATATCTACTGTTCCCCCCAGCTTGGTGTCATCCACAAACTTACTGAGTGTGCAGTAAATCCCATCATCCAGATCATTAATGAAAATATTGAACAGAACTGGCCCCAGGATCAACCCCTGGGGCACACCACTCATTACTGGTTGCCAACTAGACACGGAGCCATTGATTCCTACACGCTGAAATCATTGATCTAGCCAGTTCTGTTTGTTTGGTTTTTTTTTGTTTAAAAATATATTAATATGTTGCTTTTTGTAACATGTTCGCGGCAAGGACACCAAAGTCATAGTTCACCTAGGGCACCAAACACCCTTGGGCCAGCCATGGTTTGCAGTGAACTATGAACTCATACAGAGGAATCACTACATCGTCTTTTCTGTTCATTTCTTTTCTCAGAATAAGCACTTCTACATTCCATTTAATTCTGGGGGAGATTCTGCAAGCATTACTCACTTTGAGTGACACATTACACCTCAAGCAGTCATCCGTGGAACTCCTTGCAGTTTAAGATACCCATCACTGAGAGAAAGGATGTCAGAATCCAGTCCTGTACTTAAAGAATAATACAATGAGTTTACCTTTGACAGCTCATTGAAGTGTTGATGATATCATTCCATACATCCTTTAATGTTTGTAGTTGGGTCTGGATCACCTTCTGCCCTTCCTCGTTACTGCTTCTAAGGGCTTGTTCACCTTTGCCAATGGCCATGTTCAACTTAACTTCACCTTCACCTTTCATTAAAAGGATTTCCTGTGCAGCAAAAAGGATCACATGTATCAAATCCAATGAGCCATCAAGCATAAAGGAAACCTCCTAATGCTGCTACTCTAGCAATAGTCACCATTGTCATTTAGTTCATTTACCGCTTCTGCACCATACTCCTGTGCATCCCTAGCTAATGTGGACCACACATACTCAGGATTCCCTCTGTGTAGTCAAAGCTTGCCTCTTTCACCAAGAAAAGTTGGTCCAAAGAAAGATATTACCTCACCCACTTGGCTTTCCATTGATTTTTATGCAGAAGTGCTGTAGCAGCAAAGCATATAGTAATACAAGTGCCATATAGCCAATAACTTGGCTACCCCTTTGGAGCTTGGCAACATGCAAAGCACTGACTACAATCATTTGAAGTGGAAATCCGTCAACTTCATGAAACAACTTGTGCAGACTCAGACAGATATCATCTTCCTTTCCAAATGCAAACAATTGGACATCATAACTTTCATTGACTTCATCTCCTTTTATATGCTGTTCCCCAGTGTTTGAATCTTAGTTACTGCGTTGATTTGCTGTTACAGTGTGTCCTGATCCCATGACTTATACTTCCCTGTATTTATTTCCTCCCATTATTTAAGATCCCCCATCTTCAAAGAGCCTGATGCTGTGGGATTTTCTCCCAGGAGAGCTCATTCAATAAATAAATGTGTTAGTCTTTAAGTGCCATAGGACTTCTTGTTTACAAGTGCCATGGTGAATCTCAAGGCATCTACCCATTTTGCAGAAGCTTAGCACCCAAGTTGCATGACTGTGAAAAGAATTAAATACTAATGCAATTTTAACTGATATGCCAGCTTAATGATTCTCAACCACTGTGTCAGCACACATTAAGTGTGTCACGGAGAGCTGGGGAGATGGCTGGATCTGGCCTGGAGGGAGTAGGCTAGTGTGTCCTGTAGATTGGTAATATGCTGCCAAGTGTATCGTGATCCACAAGAGGCTGAGAACCACTCTGCCAGCTCATGTAGCCCTGTGCCTTACCTGAATTTCCATCAGCCGCTTCTCTAATGTGGCTTTGTTACCAACAGTGCTCTCCACAGATGCCAGCTGATCTTGAACATCTTTCACCCAGGACCACATACTTTGCAGTGCTTCCTCCAAGGCTTGATGCTCCTGGAGTGCAACCTGACATATCCGCAACTTCTCCTTGACAGTTTTGACTAGATTTTGATAGCTGGTGAGGTGTTGAGAAGCCAGACGTACTTCCCTCCCAGCACCATGCCCTTCTTCATTTAAAGCCTGTGCCCTCTGGGAAAGGTTATCAAAGGATTCTCTAAAAGAAAAAAAATTATGACTGACAATTAATTTTACAAACAGCTTAAGCTCATGTTGCCATAGTGAGGATGGAAAATTATTTAATGCTGCCAACATAACCAAGTATAACTGTGGTCAGACAATTCATAGTTACAGGAAAAGCTGTCTGGGGAAAAAAAGCCAAATTTGAATGTCTGATATGAGAACCATGTATGGATTTAAAATAATTTAAGTATCTTTAATGAGGGCCTACACTATTGCATTAACAATAACTTTTTGGTGCCAACAGTAAAACCAAAAAGCAGCAATCAGCATGTTCTAATTGAAACCTAATTTTCTTTCCCATGATATCCACCTCTTCTGATATTGCCAATTTCCTCTCTAACACATAATCGAACTAAAATATATATCTGCTCCCATTATGGTAGTATCGGAGCTCTTCACAACCTTTAATGCATTTATCCCCCAAAACTCTTATGAGGTAGGGAAGTATCATCATCATCCCCATTTTACAAATGAGGAAACCAAGACACCGGAAACCAGAGCTAAGTGACTTGCCTAAGGTAACACAGCAAGTTTGTAATTGAGCAGGTCTCCCACATCCTAAGCTAATGCCCCACCAACTGGATCATCCTCCCTCTTGTTCCTGTGTGTATTATTCTGAAGTCAAATCAGACAAAAGCCCTATTGAAATAGCTGTGGGTGGATGGATAAGGCTTGGGTACATTCCTTCTTTCAGTATACTGTGAGGTTTAGCAAAACAACTGAATAATATTTGTTCTACCTCTTCTAACAAACTGTAAAATGTTTGCACAGCGACACAGTATACTAAAAATGGCAATTACTTCGTCATCTGCTGGCTAACTCCCAGCTCAAGTAGAGTTCTATGTCTGAGAGATGTAATGGTCACAGTGCATGCTGGGCAGCATATGAGCTTGGAATCTAAGCTGAACTAGATTTTACAGGAGAAGAGCAAGAAAAAATGCAAGTTTTAAATGGACAATAGGATGAATATTAGTCTTAGCACTGCATTTGGGGCATATCTAAAACATTGCGAAAGCTGAGAGAGCTGGTTTGTAATTAATTGCAGATCATCTTTACTAATGAATTTCCCTGTAATTAGAAATGAGCCTAAGACACTATGTTTGGATCCAGATTCAAATTCAAATTTTCCCATAGTCTGCAGCTGTTTGGGCACAGACTGTTCCTTTGATACACTGCATCTGCCAGCACCTCCCTCTCATACAATCCAGTCAGTTAAATTTCACTATGCCTGAAGAGAAGAAATAAAGAATGCTGGCAACAGGACATTAGAAAACGTTTTTATACCTTGCAGCAAGTAACTCTTCCAGGAACTTTTCCACTTTCTGCACCTCACTTTTCTTTTCAGGAATGTGCTGTTTGCTCTCTCCTAGAGCTTCTGTACTTATTCTTTCTTCAATTTCATGGATCCACAGGTTCAGTTTTTTGTACTGCTCCTCAAAGCTACAAAAGGAAAAAACAAAACAAAAAACACTTCCTTTAAGAACAATTCTTGGGTGTGCAAAGATATTACTGAGTTTATACAGTAGAATGCATATCCAATAGAATAGAAAAATCACGCTGGATATCACTTCGATTTTTAGTGAATAAAAGCTGCACACAAAACACACTTCTGAAGTGACAATTAATCTAAAACTATTCAGCAGGCTCTAAAAATTAAAGATAAGGAGGCTAAAGATAAGGAGGCTAAAAAAAGCCACTCCAAATCTTGCTTATAATTAAAATTTAAGTCAATATTTTTTTAAAGGAGAATATCTAAAATAAAGTGTGGTGCACTCAAAAGAACCTATTGAGGTTATTGGGAGTTCCTGGATGATCAACCTTTCTGAAAATAAGGCCATGGATTTAGGAGTTTACTTTAGTTTCTTATTTTTGAAAAATCTTATGCACCTGCAGGCACACATGAAATTTCCATCTGATCTCATCTTGCAGTTTCATCCTGCTACCTATTAATACTCTTCCTGTTACTTCAGTAGTAAACTTATTGGCTATGTCTACAATATAAAAGCTAAGTCGACTTTATTAAGTTGATTTAATAAAGTCTACTTAAAGTTGACTTTAAGTAGACTATTAAGTCGACTTAGTGAGTCCACACTGCATTAAGTCGACTTCATAAAGTCAATATAACCTGGGGACCCATTTAAAGTCAACTTAATAAAGATGACTTTAAATGGGTCCCCTGGCTTAAGTTGACTGTATAAAGTCGACTTACATGGCCACATTGTGTTAAGTTGACTTAATAAAGTTGACTTAACCCCTGAAGTCGACTTTAAGAGCAGGAATTATTAAGTCGACTTAAGTAAGGCCTTACACCAACTCAGTCAACTCCAAATGTGGACAGGGCTTTGCTTAAGTCAACTTAAGCCCATAGTGTAGACATAGCCATTATGACCTAACAAATATTTCTATCCTTTGGCTTTTGAATTTATCCAACCTAACATTCAGAGCCCAATTGTTTCCCCAAAATTATTAGTACAGACATGATCCTCTTGTCTCCAGAGGAGGGGGTGAAGAGGCCTATAGTACTTACTTCTTTAATTTGGAAGGATTCTCAAATCATGATCTGTATCTTCACAGTCTGAAAATTTCAGCGTCAACCATAAGCCCCACTTCCAAGCCATTTTATAATAAACTTCTGCAGAGCACCTTATTCTATGAAATAACCCACCTTTCCAGCTCTAAAGCACAGGCTTCCAGAGCCTCTTTGTCTTTCAGGCATTGTTTCAGGAACCCCTGGAAGTCCTCATATGACTTTGCTATCTGCTCCTGGATACTGCTCACAACTGGCTTGGGTAGGTAGGCATATGAATTTTCGCTTTGCTTGGAGACAGCATCTAGCTTGTTCTGTCCGTCACTAACAGTGTCCAGCACTCTCTGTGTGTGGGGGGGGGGAAAAAAAAGTACAGTTTAAGCATGTGGAATTAGCCACTAGTTAAGGAAGCATTGTATATACTAGGGATGACTAGAACAAGTTCAGAACCAATGTCCACCTGATTACAACTGGACCATATCATTAAAATCTATGAGGGACTGAATGTACAGTTCCAGTCTCTTCCCAAAACATTCCCATCCCTTTTGGCCTGTTTTATGTAAACTCCAAGACTAGCGGCAGACATTTCAGGGATGAGGGTTGATTTAAAAAATTAGAACATCTTTTGCCCTGTTTGGCTCTTTTCCATGACAGATCACATCAAGGAATCCTTAATATATCAGGTCATTGCATATTTCAAGGGTAGAAAGAGCAATGAAGTGGGAAAGAGTGGGAAGAATAAAAATATTGTAGAGAAAGACAGGAAAGGGATAATGGACGGAGTGAGAGGAAGACAGAGCTGAAGAAGAAAACACAATGTAGAATTTGCAGAGGGGAAGCAAGAACAGTTTTAATAGAACAAAAAATGCCACAAGCTGAAATTCATTTTGGCTGACCTTTTGGATATGGTACAGTAACACCTATGGTTATGTGGAGCCATTTTTGTATTTTATTTCTGAAAAAAGTGGCTTTGTCAGATTTCAGTAGATGTAAGTTAGAAAAGACACAGATGCAAATGCTACACATAGCTCATTATTACCTCTTGATTTGATAACTCTACCTGCAAATCATGTAGCTTTGCTTCTATGGCTTTGCTGTCCCCAGACCTATCAGATGATTCTTTTACTGCTTCTTTCATACCAGAAAACCACTCCTGGAATTCCTGCAGAGAAGCTTTTTAAAAGAAACAGAAAAAAGGAACAAGTTTCCAAAAAAGGCATTTTACACTTGTACAGTCCAAAATACCTATGTAACTTCTTTTCAGTACTCATTAGGAGTCTGATCCAAAGTGTGTGGGAGTTAAAGGAAAGACCCTTATTGACTTCAGTAGCCCTTGCATTAGGCACCTGGTGAGAGACTACACAGAGCATTCGAGTGCTATGAAAAGATGTTTATAACAAGAGGGACTATAATGGAACTAAATGGAAGTGGAAAGTAAGAAATCCAGTTAGGAGGATTTCATAAGAGAAGGCTGAATTGGAATTCGTGTCATGAGAACTGTGTATATTAAATGAAGTTCAATTTTGTTTTTGTAAACCCTTCAGTTTGCACCAGCTGTTGAAACTACCATTTGGTGAAAGCACTTTTATGAAAGACTTTATACAAGAATAAGAATGTAACTTTAAATGATGTCAATGGAAACTTTTCACCAATGCTCTCTGGCAGACTCCTATTAGGCAGTCTGATTCATGGCAGTGGTTAAACAGCTCATATTAACAAGCACGCAGACTCACCAAGGATGTTTTTTTCCAGAGAGTCTTGCATGCTGGCCTGGGTTCTGGAACACAGCTGGTTCACAGCTTCATACTTCTGTATCAGTGAAGTGACAGTGCAACCAAGTGTCTCCAGTTCCACCGTGTGGTACTTGCGGCACAGGCTGTTAAGGTTCTCCCGACTCGAATCAATCCTGCCTTGCTGAAGTTGAAGCTCTTTTTGTATTTCCTATAGGATAAGATAGTATCATCACTGTGATACACCCAACTAAACAAAACAGCTGCCTATTTCCTCTCACTCTGTTACTCCTCTGCCCTTCATCCAGCCACATGATGCAGCTACTGAAAGCACTTTGTGGTAAGGAACTTTGGGAGGGGAACTGAGGAATAGGGTACTCAATTATAAATTTCCTGACATTTCCCAAGTGAGAGGGATTCTAGAAAATGTTTTTCAGAACTTACCACTTTAGTTAATTTTTTTATTTAAATACATTATTCAACGCATAACTGAAAAGAATGCTTATTTACAGTCAATACTGAGGTTTATTTCGGGTTTCACAGAGCTGTGTAAAGAAAGACAATTCCATTAATGGAGGATTTAGATATTTCAAAAACATAGTTTAGTTCTGCTTTGGAACACCAAGCCAAAGTATCTCACATTTTCCATGAAACAAAATGGAGCATCAGTTCCAGGGCAGCCCACCTGGTGGGTAGTTCCAGAACCACAGACCCTGGTCTGGAAGCACTGGGGTTTCTGACTCAAGACAGACTGCCTGGGGAACTGCTCAGGAAGTAGGCAGGCAAGCTGGAGTCAATCAAGTCAGTTTCTGATCCAGATCTGTTTGGCAGTCAGGGTTCCACTGGACTCCAGCCTCTGTGCCATCAGAACTTTACAAAGAAATCAAGTCATCTCTAAAAACCTTTCTATTTTGATAAATTGGGAAACTCCAGTGGAAAAAAAGATGTTTTATCAGCACTCTTACTTCCCAGTGAAAGGTACAATAGAAAAGCAATGTGACTTGCAGTTTGGCAGAGAAGCGAAGGATCATTAGTCCCATCTTTATCTTTCTGGGGAACAGCATTCAAAGCTAAATTTATATCAAAACTAAGTGAGCATGGCTATTTCATCAGAACTGCCATTTATTTACACCACAAAAACCTCCATGCTGTTTGTCACAATATGGAATGCTTGGTAGTCAGTATTCATGGGAAACAAAAAAGGAGTCTTGTGGCACTTTTAAAGACTAACACATTTGTTTATTGCATTATCTTTTGTGGGAGAAAATCCCACTTTGTCAGATGCTTTGAAGATGGGGGAACTTAGTTCGTGGACAGTCTAGGATATAGATAGCAGGATTGCAGCTGGTGACAACCAAGGTCTATTGGTGTAGAAAAAAAACCAAGGAGTCATGTGGCACTTTAAGACTAGCAGATTTATTTTTCGCATGAGCTTTCTCAGGAGAAGATACCACTTCGTCAGATGCTTATGGCGAGTTCTACCAGGACTATGAGTCCCTAAATTGCATGAGCTCCAAATTCACCACAATTAGAAAGAAAAAAACAGGACAGCAAACATTCTAAAGCAATGACTGAAAACATTTTGATGAAACCTCAGTTTCTGTCACAATAAGAGACTGTATTCATTTAATTTCTTTAAAATGTTTGCGGCACGGGAAAAACTGAAGATCAAGAATGCTGTTCACTTCTTTGAACATATGACACTGTGTTTTTCATTGATATCATATAGCATAAAAATAGATAGTTTTAATCTGATCAGATTAAAACTAACTTGTACATTTTAATTAAATCACTACCATTGCAGGAAATCAGGCAGAATTCATGTGTCTGGTGCTGAAGTTGGATTTTACCCACAAAAGCTCATGAGATAAATATATGTGTTAATCTGTGAAAGTGCCACAGAGTGCCTTCTCTGTTTTAGTTATGCTAAAACCATATACAGAAAACAATATGTAATAGAAAGTGTATCCTCTGTAACACTTACCTTCACTTTACTTAGGCCTTTGGGATCTTGGTCACAAGCAAAGTTTAACAGCGACTCTTCTACTTTTGTAAGCCAGTCTGTCATCTGATCTATAAACTTTAGTAACTGCATCTTCTGAGCACTAAAATCTTCCAGTGACTCTTTGGCTGTCTCAGACATTTCTTTGGCATGTTTAAGTTTTTGCTTTAAGTCTGTTTCTAGGAACTAAACCCAAAAATTCTTACATTAGAGCACTGAAAAAAATTACTTTGGCCTAGTATTACAACAGATGGGAAGGTCAAGTGGTATAACAAATGGAAAAACAGGGAAAGTGGGATGTGAGCAGCTACAAATATTTACAGTAATTGAAGATGGCAGGTAATGTGGCTGAAATCCTGGCTCAGCTGAAGTCAATGGGAGTTTTGCCATTTACTTTATGCCACCAGAATTTCACCCTGAATAAATGGCAATCCAACTCTGAGAAAATAAAAAGTTAGTCTTCTTCTCCACAGATTTAACATCTGAGTCACTTAACAAAATTAGTCTTCATCTGAATCAGACCCCCAAAATAACAAAAACAGTATAAAAGTGAATATTTGAGGTTTCTGTTTTAACCTATTTCTAATTATAATTAGTGTGATTAATTGATTGCAATCCAATGTGCTGTTTCTTGGTTTTGTGTATGGCAACATAATTATGTTCCATTGTAACACTACCTTTCAAATAACAAGGCATCTCTGAATTCAGATGGTGGCAAAGTGCTTGTAAAACTGAAACCTCTCTGTATTCTATAGTGTTCTTGTTCAGAAGCCATATCAGTAACTAATTTAGAACGTTCTCAAAAGGAAGAAAACTTATCTCAATAAGGGCAAATATATAGTATGTTCTCTCAAAGAGACAAAGGCTATAGAAGGGGCTCAATTTCAGGATACAGACTGTTTAGTGACAGCTCCATCTTACCAGAAGATCTGCAGGAGACTCTTGACTATTGGTCAGTTCTTTGAGATGTAAAACTCTTGAACAAAGCTGCTCCAACATCTGTTCTTTATTCTTAACTTCAGACTGTAAAATAGTATGTAATAACTAATTTATACTGATCATTAAAAAGCTGAATGGAACTTTAGATAGGTGCTTAATAAATTGGAAGAATGAAAATGTATTAAATATTTAGCTATTCAAACAAAGTTAAATATCATTATCCCTTATTTTTCTTGTCTCGCAAGAATACTTCACTTCTTTCAATTCTTTTTATTAAGTTCAGCCATTTTCCTCTCCACTAAACAGCCACACTCAACTCATTTTAGAGTTTAAAATGTTTAACATCTTTAGTCTCTGAAAAGCAGCTCACTAAAAATGGGAATGCTATTGTTTATGAGACTGGAAAAATTTACTATGGTCATTAGGTTCCACTTAATGGAATGCAGAGAATAATGCACAGTCCTCTGTGTTTTGTTATATAGACCTGAGCTCACTGGAAAAAACAAAACAAAACAAAAAACCCCCGATCAAACGCAGAACTAAATTCTGTGTTGAAAGTTCTGTGTGATTCTATCTTTTATTCACTAAGAAGTCAGGATCTCTAGTGTACTCTGTGTGTGTATATATAATATCAATAAAAATTCTGGAGAAACATTTTATTTGCTAAGCAAACTATAATCACATTATAGAGAAAGTTTGTAGTGTTTGCTTTGTATTTTCCTGAGATCTGAAATACTAGACAAGTTTCTGATGCTGTTGCAGGGAATGTTAAATTAACACAGATCTTATTCATTAGCAAAGGGACATTAAGGTCTAAATCGTGGCATTATGTTTATGCCTTGCAGCAAAGGTAGTGCAGAGCAGAAATTCCTTCCAGAGCTCTTGAGACTTGCAGATGCTGTGACACTTGAAAAGTATGTGCAGTGCATACTTTGTACTGATTTTGTTCTATTGGCTGGTTGAGAAAAGGAGGATGGGGGAAGGTGGCAGAATGGGCTACAACCCTGCACACTTCTCTATCCTTTGTAGAACCAGCAGCAGAGGGTGGTACTAGTTATATGCAGAGTACTTGTACTCCCTGAATGTACAGGCATCTGCTCTGCTCCTATACAATCCTTGAGCTCCCTCTATTTCTTGCAAACCTCAGGTCTGGGTACAAACTGACAATTTATTGGGCTGGTCCAACTAAGAAACTGAAACAGTGGAATTTAGTTTTAGTTCAATCAACTATTCCCTTGGAATCATTTCATAGTATTTATTTGTGTTACTAATACAAAATTATTAGTCATTTTATTGACAATCATTTTTTATTAATGCCAGAGGAAGTGGAAGAGTCCCATTCTTCAATGGATCTGCTGGATGTTTTTGACAAAAGACTATTCTCATAAATACCATTAGCAAGGGAGCACTCAAGTACTAAAGCTCACTTTTCTAGTATTTTGAATCTAGTATAATGGCTCTCAAATATTATTTGTTCATGTACCACCTTAGAAAATTGCTTTAAAGTGAACTGAAACTATCAAGCTCACATATCATGGATGGTGCACATAGCAGAGTTTGGGACTCAGCTAATATATTAAATCAACTCTTATTCAACAGTGCTTTCTAAACAAAAGATACAAGTAATGCATTACAGTATTATTAATGGACATGAATCTTCTGTAGTTAACAGTATTTACAGGGTAATCATAGTGTCACAGAAATGAAGTATTCATGAACTTCAACACTGGAAGAAAAAAGCAAGGAGTCTTGTGGCACATAAAGACTAACAGATTTATTTATCGCATGAGCTTTCGTGGGGGAAAATGCCACTCCGTCAGACGATTTGAAGAGGTGGTGGGATTTTCTCCCACGAAAGCTCATGCGATAAATAAATTTGTTAGTCTTCAGAAGTGCCACAAGACTCCTTGCTTTTTTTGCTTTACTAGACTAACATGGCTGCCCCTTTGGAATTCAACACTGGAGTCACCATTTTCAGTGGGAAGTAATGAAAGATTTTAGATATGCAGAGAGATTTAAATGAAGTGAGACCTGAAAGGAATCAACAGCTAAAGGGTAATAAGGCACTCTTAAGTTGCTTTAAGAGTGGGCTGGTTCTTATTTTGCTAAATTAGTTTCAGAATACGCGGAATGAAATTGGTGTCATTTTTGGGTGCGAACAAGCCCAAATAATTTACTCTTCAACATATCACATCAATTTCAACACTTCACATCATCTTGTATTAGAGGAGTATGTGACATTTAAATTGGGATTTTCACTCAGATTCAGCATAGGCCTAACTCTGTTCCTATGGAAGTAAAGGTAAAACTCCCATCATCTCTAATGGGATTAGAGTAAAGTGAATGCTGACTGTATGAAAATCCCATCCTTAAAAGGGATGTGAGAGTTCCAGAGTAGCAGCCGTGTCAGTCTAGGTTAGCAAAATAAACAAGGAGTCATGTGGCACTTTTAAAGACTAACTTAGTGTTTAAAAGGGCCTCAAGACTCCTGTTTAAATGTTTTAAACAGCTGATTATCATTTAAACTTGGGGAAAGACAGCAACAGCTGGGCTCAGCCCCTCACCAGTGAGAGCAACTGGGCAGCTCTTGCTGATGGGGAGGCTTGGAGCCCAGCAGAAAGGTAGTTGCAACTGGGCCTGGCTTCCTGCAAAGCAGGGGAAGGAGTAGAAAAGACCTTGATGTCAGGGGAGAGGGGACAACTGCAGCTATGCTGGTTCCCCACCAGGGAGAGCAGCTGGACAGTTCTTGTTGACAGGGAAGTGTGGAGCCCAGTGCTGTGGTGGTATTCGACTGCCTCCACGTGCTGGGCTCCATGCTTCCTCACCATCAGTCACTGACCAGCTGCAGCTATCGCCCCTTCCTCCAGCATTCAACTTTTGGGTGTTCTATTTTTAGACTGTTTAAACAGATTTTAAATTAAACTAATTTTACACCCCTAATACCCAGGACATTGCTGCTGCTGGGCCCACTGCACTGCAGCCCCATCCGTCTCCAGCCCTGCCCCGGCAGTGGTTGGGGCCAGATCGGGCCCAGACTAACTGCCGCTGGCAGCCTGTGGCAGGGGCCAGATCTGGAGCGGGCTGCTGGTGGGAGGAGTCCAGTCCAGCCCCCAGATTGGGCCCCGGGGTGAGGCCACATGGCAGACAGTGGGACTCGAGCTTGGCCCCCGACCCTGACCCTATTTTCAGGGCAGCAATGGCTCTGCCTAATACTTACATCTCTAATTTTTTTTTAACAAGCCCCATAAAAGGAGATGTGGTTGTATCAAAGATGATGATGGAGCTTAAATGCAAGGTACATCAGTATTAGTTTTCATTCTAATAGATAATCTCAGAAAGAAGGTGGAATATAAGCATTAGATTTTTACATTCTCCCTTGTAGGCTGCTATGTTTGGTGATAGTGTAATTGTGAAAAAGTTCAAAACGCCAGCTTCTCGGCTGATCTATACTGGTATAATTTCACTTACTTCAGTGAAGCAATGCAGGCTTAAATCAACTGAGTCTTTAATTAAAGCATTTCAAACACTTATATCACTTTTTTGGTAAGCACCTGAAATTCCTTTAGGAAGGCCTCCATCTTCTGACTGCTGCTCAGGTTGCTGATGCCTTCATTCAACTGAGAGATGGCATTCCTGCACCATCTATCAATTTCATCTCCAATTGTGAGGACTTCGTCCCATAGAGAGAGACTGATGCTCAACTTTTCTATATTGTCTTCAGTCCTCTCTGACACCTGTTAAAGAGTGAAAGACATCAATATCCTAAATAAATTAATTTCATATTTCTTCAATTGCAAGAAAAGTAACTCAGAACCAACTGGAAAATCTTGTCTCAGGTCTCTTATTTCACAAAGAGAAATGCATTCAAAAGAGTGAAACTTTATTGTCTGCATTTTAGATTTATATATTTTAAAACCAGCAAAAAACAGTACAGGCCAATGGCTATGAATCTGACTGGGGAAAGAGTCTTCTCTTCTGCAGGCTAAATAAACCTAGTTCCTTCAGTCTCTCTTCATAGGTCTTGTGCTCCAGCCCCTTGATCATTTTTGTTTCCCTTTTGCTGGACTCTTTCTAATTTGTCCATGATCATTTGGCCTCTCCTCTTCCCTCCACCCCCTCAACTCAACACCTGGAAGAAACATCTGGAGAACAAAAGCTTGATAATGAGGAAGGGTAATTCCAGCCTAAATACAGAGGAACCAAAAACCGTACCATCTCGTAAGGCAATGCTCGATTCAAACCTGGTTTAGATGATAGAAGTCAGATTCTGCATTTATTTTTATTTCTTAAGTAGCCAGCTCTGATCTCTATACTTGCTACTTATAATCACTTAAAACACATCTTTCTGAAGTTAATAAATCTTTTTTATATTTTACCTAAGATAGGGTATTTTTGGCTGAAGTGCTTGGGAAATCTCAGCTCAGTTTACAAAGGCTAGTGTGCATCCTCTCCATATCAAGGGGCAAGAGGGATGAGGTAATGAATTTACACTGGACAATCTCACCTCAGCTCTCTGATTTTATGAACCAAAATATATTCAGAACAGCAAGACTTTATTACCTGCATTTTAGATTTATATGTTGTAAAGCTAATGAAAAAGTATATGCCAACATCTATGAATGTTTATATTTTTAATTGTGGAAAGAGTTGCATGTGGAATTAACTGAATAAATTTCCATTAACTTTAAAATGTGTTACACCACTAGCCTAGAACCCCTCTCAATACCGAAAATGCACCTTAGAGTTAATTTTGATGCATCAAAAAGTAGCTTTGATTGTAAACTGAGTTTGCCACATAAGGAGAAACATCATTTACTATCCTTACATCCAGCCATTTGTCCACAGTATTGTTCATATTTGTCTTCACCAGCACGGGATCACAGTTATGAATTCTTTTCAGCTCTGCTAGCAAGTGTTTTCCTTTATTAGTGAAGGCATCCAGCTCTTTCTGTCTCTCATTCAACTCATTCTTGACAGATTCATGCTGTGAACATAAATGTTTGTTTATTTAATACTGTCCCAAATAAGTAAATATAAATCCAAGATACTCAGCCATCCATCTCCAGAGACCTAAACTAACTTAACATATGTATTTCATAGTTATACTAGTTGCTAACATTTGTTGATGTGACTACACACCAGAAAACCTGTAGTTTTTAAAATAAGGAATGGAATATAGGGAATCAAAATTCTAGACACTTTTTCAGTACTGTATGGAAGTATCCACCCTGGCTAAACTAATCCCATGGCTTGGGGAAGAAGATGGACATCAAGAAGGTGTCATCTTTCAGAAGCAGAGGCTAATTGGCTTATGTTGCTGCACCAACACCTTGCATTGTCATACAAGGGCCAAAAGTTCAGTAATCAGCTTCCCATTTCCTTTGGTTTTCAGCTGGATGTGAATTACCAAAGAGGTTAAAAAAAACACATCATGAGAAACATGTTAATAGAAACTTTCTTCTTTAAAATGTTCAGTCCCTTCAATGGATATGTTTAGGATTCCAATAGGTAAGGTCCTTGGAATTAGAGTTTGGGATCCTATTGGAAGGGCTTCCCAACCTAGGGTTAGGATTTCTATAAGCTATGATACTTGGTGCTAGATTTAGAATTCCTGTTAGTATGGTTCCTTAACCTAGAGAGAGGTTCCTGTAGACAGGTACTTGGAGTTAAGATTATTGTTCCCGAATAGGAGGGTATGTATATTAGGGGTAGGTACCCCCAATATAACATTAAGGTTCTAAACGGTTTGGCTCCCCAACCAAGAGCTAGGAGTCTGATGGGTGCAGATGTCAGATGGAAAGCAAGGGCTGCTATGGATAGGGTCCCCCGTATAGGGTTAGGATTTCTATGGGTACGTATCCCCCACGTAGGATTGTGTATAGTTGGACCTCCCTGACTTATGGTTAGGGTTCCTATACGTAGGGCTCTCTGATCAAGGGTTAGGGTTCCTATGGGTAGGGTTCCCTATCCTAGGATTACGGTTCCTATTGGCAGAGAACTTGTAGTTTTAGAATTTCAGTGGGTGTGACTTCTTGACCTATGGTTAGCGTTCTACTTGGTTGGGGTTTCTGACCTGGGATTAGGATTCCACTTGGCAGGGCCCACCAACCTAGGGTTTGGGTTTCTCTGTATAGGGCTCCTGCACCCAGGGTTGTGGTTCCTATAGGCAGCACTCCCTAACTTGAGGGTTAGGGTTCCCATGGATAGGGATCAATGGCCTAGGTTTATGATTCCTGTGGGTGGGGATCCCTGACCTAGGGATAGGGTTCCTGTAGGTAGAGTATTTGAAGCTAAGGTCAGGGTTTGGAACTAGAGTTAAGTTTTCCTATGTGTGGGGCTTCCTCAACAAAGGTTACTGTCCTATGATCTGGACTGCCTGACCTATGGTTACCACAATCTAGGATTAGGGTTTTTATCGGCGGGTCTCTCCTACTTAGTGTTAGAGCTCCTATGGATTGGGCTTCCTGACACAGGGGTTTGGTTACTATGTGTGGTACTCCTTGATGTAGGTTTGGTGTTCCTGTGGGTAGGGCTCTGCAACCTATGGTTAACACCCATACAGACAGAGTATTTGGAGTTAAGCTTTGGCTTCCTATGGGTGGGGCTCCCTACTTAGGGTTAGGGTTCCTATGGGTAAGGTTCTGTGACCTACAGTTAGGGATCTGACCTAGGGTTACAGTTCCACTGGGCAGACCTTGCCAGCCTAAGGTTAGTGTTACACAGGTAGTGTTCCCCAATGTAATGTTAGAGTTCCTTTATGTAGCACTCCCTGACCTAGTGTTAGAGTTATTAATGTTCAGGATCACTGACCTGTAGTTAGGGTTCTTATAGGTAAGAGTCTCCAACCTACTTTTAGGGTTCCTATAGGTAGTGTACTTGCAACTGTGTTTAGGGTTCCAATGGGTGGGGTTCCATGACCAAGGGTTATTGTTCCTATGATGGAGTCCCCAAGCTAGGGCTAAGATTCCCATGGGTATAGTTGGATCTCTCCAACCTATGGCTAGCATTCTTATGAGTAGGGCTGTTTAACCTGGAGTTAGAATTCCTATGGATAGGGATTCCTGACCTAGGGATCGGGCTCCTAGACCTAGGCTCAGGGTTCCAGTGGGTAGTGCTCCCCCATCTAGTGTTAGAGTTCCTCTGGTTAGGTTCCCTGACCTAGATTTAGGTTTACCATGTGTAGGGCTCCCCAGCCTAGGATTAGGCTTTCTGTGAGTAGCGCTCCCCCGTGTAGGGTTAGGTTTCCTATGCATTCCCAACCTTGAGTTAGGGTTCCTCTGGGTAGGGTCCCAACCTAGGTTTAAAGCTCATATGGGTGGTGTCCCCAACCTAAGGTTAGCGTTCCTAGATTTTGGGCTCCCTGACCTAGTTTTGTTGTTCATGTGGGTGGGACTCCACAATGTAGAGTTACGTTTCCTATGGATGGTGCTTCCTGATCTAGGGTTAGCATTCCTATAGGTAGAGTATTGGGAGATAAGGTTAGGGTTCTGATGGGTTGGGCTTCACGATCTACAGTTACCGTCCTATGGTCAGTGCTCCCCAACCTGGGGTTATAGCTATTATAGCTGGGGATCCCTGATTTAGGATTAGGGTTCCTGTGGATTGGGCTCCCTGATGTAGGGTTCTGGTTAGTTTTGGTGGGACTCCCCAACCTAGGGTTAAGGTTCCTATGGGTAGACCTCCCCAACCTACAGCTTGGGATCCACCGGGTAGGGGTCCCTGACCTGGGGTTAGGGTTCCAATGCGTAGAACTCACAGACCTACAATTAGGGTTGAGCTGGGTAGTGCTCCCCACCCAGTGTTATGGTTCTTCTGCATAGGGCTTCCTGACCTAGGGTTAGGGTTCCTAAGGGTTGGGATTCCAAAAGTCTGTTTATTTTTCGAGTATTTTGGGATCCCCAGTTTAGTGATATGGCTCTCACTGACCTAGGTTTAAGATTCCTATGTGTATGGTTCCACATCTCATATCATGTGTCCCCATGGATATGGTATTTTAAGCTAGCCTTAGGGTTCCTATGGGCAGGAGTCTCTGAGATATGGTTAGGGAGCTTCCATGCAGGGCTCTCCAATCTGTATTTAGGTTTCCTATAGTGAGGGATCCCCAACCTAATGTTGCATTCCTGTGTCTAGGATTCTTGGAGCTTGGTTTAGGATTCTGAAAAGTAGAGTACACTAATGTAGGGCTGGGGTCCCTTGTGTAAGTCTGTCCAATATTGGGTTAAGACTTTATGGGTTGGGTTCTTGGTGGTTAGGGTTCCTATGGCAAGGGTCCTCTGTGTTAGGGTTACGGGTCTTAGTGGTGGGGCTGGCTGATAGAATTACTGTGGGTCGGATACTTGGAGTTAGTGTTAAGATTATTATGGGTAAGGTTCCCAGCCTTAAGATTAAGGTTCCTTTGGGTAGAACCGAGGGGTAGGTCTTCTACTGAAAGAGCTCCCTGAACTAGCATTAGAGTCGCTATGTGTAAAGATTAGCATTCCAACTGAGTTCCTCAATCAAGTGCTATGGCTCCTTCGGACAGATGTCACCAAGTTAGCATTAGGATTCCTATGGGTAGCACTCCCTTCCCTAAGGCTAGGTTTGCTTGGGTAGGGCTGCCTGAGGTAGGGTTAGAGTTTTTATTGGCAGGGCTCCCCAATGTAGAGGTTAAGGTTAATGTAGGGTTCCTATAAGTAAAGTACCTCGAGCTAGGATTAGCGTTTGTATGGGTATGGCTCCTACACCTAAGGTAAGGGTTTCTATGTGTAAGATATTTGGACCTTGGGTTAGAGTTTCCATGGATGGACCCCCAGAATCAGTGTTATGCTTTCAATAGGTAGGGATCCCCCATGAACAGTTGGTATTTCTATAGGTAGAGTACTTAAAGCTATGGTCATTATTTCTATAGGTGAGGCTTCCTTGCTTAATTTTTGAGTTCCTGTGAGTAGGGTTTACTGATTTAGGATTAGAGTTCTTATGGGTACAGCTCCCCAACCTAGGGTTTGGGTTACTATGGGTATGGTTCTTGAAGGTAGACTCACATATCTTATTGGTGGGCTCTGCAACTTACGGTTAGGCTTGCTGTATGTAGGGTACTTGTCATTAGGTTTGGGGTTCCCGAGGGCTACGTCTACACTAGCAAATTAGTTCGAATTAAGGAGCCTTCATTCAAACTAATTTGAGCCCTGTCTACACTAGGCTTTGCCTAGTTCGAACTAAAAAAGGTGAGTTCAAGCTAAACCTTAGTTCTAACTATTTAGTTTGGCTGGTTAGTTTGAACTAACTGTTTAGTTCAAATTCATTTGCATATTTAGTTTGAACTAGCCCAGTGTAGACATGCTAGTTTGAATTAAATAAGTTTGAACTAGCAGTTAGTTCAAACTAACTGTTTTTTTTAGTTCAAATTAACTTTTAGTTCGAATTAGCCACGCTTTTTTAGTTAGAAGTAAATAGTTTGAGCTTAAAAAAAAAAAAACAAAAAAAACCAACAACAAAAAAAAAACTTTTGAACTACTTAGTTCAGACTAAGCAAGTCCAAACTAAGATTTTTAGTGTGGACATAGCCATAGCTAAGGCTCCCCAATATAGGGTTAGGATTTCTATGGGTAGGATATTTTACATGTAGGATTCTTGTGGCTAGAGGCCTACCCATTACCATCTCCATTATCTGTACACAGCTTGTCCTTCTACACAAATGTAGATTTTAAATCACTAAAGGAATGTAAGAATTTAATATAAACAGCAGATGCATGAAAATTGAAACTTTTTCCTGGAAAATTTGCAGAGCGAGCAGTAACAGCCAAATTCTGCGACTGTCAGTCATTGACAGATTTATTATTTATTTGATTACAAGATGATTTGGCACAAGATATTGCCAGTAATTTTAAGTAAGAATCAGATGAATTTCTTTTCCAATACCAAAAGAATGATTCACTAAATTTTTTGAAGGCAAAGATCCAATCAGTTATTTTTAAATTGAAACATTTTAATTACCTTTGATAAAGTGCATCTGACTTCCTCCTTGTCCTTTAAAATGGATTTGGTCACAGTCACGTGGTCAGCATTCTCTATGACTTTATCTATAGCTGATTTCAAGCTTTGATACTCTTTCATTAGATCAGTCAGGACACAGCACTGCTCCTGTCTGTAATAGAAAATAGCTGTGTTGAAAGAATGGTGTTCATTCTGACATTTCTGAAGCAAGGTGATGTGACACATGCATTTGTCAGGAGTTCTCTTCCAAGAGTGACCCAGAGGAATTAGGTTAGAATGTTTAAGCAGCATGGTCTTTTTGGTTATCATCCTTATTCTCTGCACGTCTCTTTTTGATTCATTAATCTCAAAGTGCTTAACAAAGGAAGGGGTGCTAACTGACATTGCACAAATAGACTATCTGAGCAAAGTGACTTGCCAGAGTTGACATAGCAGGTCAGAGCTAGTAATACAGTCCCAGTTTCTTGATTGCCAGCTCAGTGTGTCTCAAAACCACAGTGCCATGTAGCTGGCTTCTGATGGCCACTTTTCAACTACTTGAATCAACTAAATAAAATTCAGTGAAAGATTTCAAACTTTATGGTTAAAAAGGAAAAAAAAAAAAAAGGGGTAAGGCCAAAGAAGACGACAACCTGTCCGGCTTCATTGATTTTACAGTCAAAATATTTTCTTTCTTAAATTTAAAATATTGTTTTGAACTTCTCTGTCTTGAGCCTATACAGCTGGCAATGGGAACAGTTTGCTGCTGAAGCCAGATCTTATGATTGTATTTTGGATTTCTCTGCCTAGGCAAGCCTGAGATCTTTACGTTCGATAGAAGTTTTCAATCAAATTAAGCTCTTCATGAGGAGGGGTCAGAACAGGAAGCCCCCATTTCCTTTATATAGTTTACTTTGTTAAAACAGTACTCCAGTGACAAAAAGCATCTAAGAGCCACAGGTGACCACACATGAAACACAGACACTTCTGAGCTCATCACATTCTCAGAAGCTCGCCTGTGAAATAATCATGCACAGCGAGAACCCCCTGACTAAAATAAAACAGCTTAAATAAACTAAAATCACATTTGTTAAAAACAAGGATTAAACTTCTTCAGATTAGAAAAGAATCATTATGAAAATGACTTCCAGTTATCTATCTATTTTGGGTAATTATATGACCCCCCCCATTACCATAGTGTCTCTGAGCACCTCACAGCCTTAACTGTGTTCATCCTCGCAACACACCTGTAAGATAGGAAAGTGCTAATATCCCTTCTGTACAGATGGGAAGCTCAGGCAGATAGAGATTAAACAACTTCCCAGGATCATATGGAAGTCTATGACACAGCTGGGAATTCAACCAGGTCTTCTGAGTCCCAGTCTTGCACCCTAGCCATTGAATCATCATTCCTCCTTGCTACTATAGCTGGGTTGCAGTTGTGTGAATTAAAGGGAGCTAACTAGTCTGTACAGATACTTATCTCTGAGAACTACACTTTCAACTCTTCCTGACTTACTGTTTTGTGTGTCCTTCAGTGGTAAGTCATTTTGGTGCTCTGACTGAACTTCTGCAAGCAAGTAGATATGATTTTATACATATATAGCCTTGCCAGTTCTCATATGGGGATGTCTTCTAAGGCATCAATATAAAATATTCAGGAATGGAGGAGCTGGGGTGCACCCAAAATAGAAATACTCTGGTGCTGCTGAACTGAATTTCCACTCCCATGTGTCAGAGTGAGTTGTTTCATGTGTTCAGGCTGGGTTGGACTCCATGGCTGCAGGGAGTGGAAGTGAGAGCAGGACTCAGAGCAGCTGTTGCAATGGGAGCAGGCAGGAACCAGTATGATGAATGGGTTGGGGGCAGCTACCCCCAGGGAAGGAAATGAAGACTTTCAGGACCTCACTTCTCAACCTGGAACTGTCTGCCCCATCCAAGCTCCCAAGTGTTTGTAGCTGTTCTCACTCCCATGCACAGCCGTCACCCTGATTCCCCTTCTTAGCCCCGACATCCTGGTCTCCCCCACTGCCACAACTCTTCCCATTCCCAAAGATGAGCAGTCATCCCGACTTCCCCTGACACTCCTATTTCCTTTCATTCCCCATGTTTAGTACAATGCTTAGTGTGTTTAGGTTTCATAATAATCCTCCACCCTGCCCCCCAGTTCAAAGTGAGCCTCCATTACCTCTGCAGCCCATAAAATAAAGATGAGGAGCAGGTGGTGACCTTGAGGGAACAGGCATGAGAGCTCTGTAAGTACAGTCCTCCTCCTCCTCTCTTGCTGAGAGTTGCACACCTCATTACCAAACAAGTATTAGGATACAAGAGTGAATTCAAATGAACAGAACAGCTGTGGTTATATGTTCCAAAGGGGCATTCGTGTCAGTCTAGCTCAGCAAAACAAACAAGGAGTTCTGTGGCACTTTTTAATTTTTTTGTCGCATGAGCTTTTGTGGGTACAATGCAAGTGGTATTGTGCCATGAAAGTTCATGCGACAAATAAATCTGTTAGTCTTTAAAAGTGCCATAGGTCTCCTTGGGTATGTCTACAGTGGAGACTTAAGTTGATTCAAGCAGCCTTAAGTCAACTTAAGCATGCTTAAGTTGACTTAAGCAACTCCCTGTCCACATCTGGAATTCATTAAGTCAACTTAAGCACTTGCTTAAGCTGACTTTTAAGGGTTACGTCGACTTTATTAAGTCAACATAACATAATGTGCCTGTTAGAGTCAACTTAATAAAGTTGACTTAGTGCATTAAAGCCATTTAAGTCAACTTTATAAAGTCAGCTTAACCCAGGGGACCCATTTAAAGTTGACTTTAAATGAATCCCCTGCCTTAAGTTGACTTTATAAAGTTGACTTAAGAAAGTCAACTTTAAGTCAACTTTATTAAATCGACTTACCTGAGCCCTATAGTGTAGACATAGCCCTAGCTTGTTTTACCACTGGTTATGGTGATAAAGGGCCCAACAAAGGATGAAACCCACAATAATCAAACAGATATAGCTTAATTAAGTGCTAGTGAGTATACAAATATTTGAAGGGTATCAGCACTAAGGAGAGAGAGTAGGTTTATGGTGTAACTCAGAGGAGAAGTCTTTTTAATCCAAGAGTCATGGGTGAAAACATCTACCACTTATTCCAACCAAAAATAAAAACAAATGTACAAATAAAAAATCTTTAAAGAGTGTTATAGGTTTCTTTCCAAAGAATGCAACCGCAATTAAGACATAAAAATTTATAGGAATATATATCAAGAAATTCCATTTATATGGACAAACAGCCCACAGCATTCCCCGCTGAATATAATCTAACAAGAGGCATGAGTTATGATTGTACTCAAAACATAATCTTGAGCTGGGTTGACTGCCTAGAGGCTGGTGCTACTTGGAGCCATATAGGAGACTTAAGCTCAGTAACAATCTCTAGGCAAAAAAGCAAGGAGTCTTGTGGCACTTAAAGACTAACAGATTTATTTTTTAGTCTTTAAGTGCCACAAGACTCCTTGCCTTTTTTGCTTTACTAGACAAACACAGCTGCTCCTTTGAATCTCTAGGCTGTGGAAAATGGGTATTTTGTAGAGGTTGCATGTGGCAAAATAGGGCATTATAATTACACAGCAATTATGCAGTCTTAATGGAGATTTCCGACCTTTCCAGCCATAAGGTAAGTTCAGAAAAGCGCAAAAGGGAATATAATTGCTTGGATTTATTACATAGATCCTGCTCATACAGTTCATTTAAGATATGAAACAGTATATGACTGCTAGGTATCATTATTGTATATTGGAGTTGAAATGGAAAATGAAATAAGATTCAAATATTGAGCTCAGTATCCACCAAAAGAAAGGTAACCCTCTTCCTTTTGTTTTAAGTAAATCTAGGATCTACTTACTTTTCGTGTATTAGTTTCTTGGTATCCTCCCAGGTAGCTTCCAAACTATTTATCTCTTTGTCAACTTCAGGTGCCAATGTTATGTCCTTCTGAGCCATTTCTTTTGCTTTGTCCATGAGCCACTGCAGTTCATGCTGATGAGAATTCAGTTCATCCTCTATTTGGCTAAAGATCTTTGCTCTGAAAATTAAATAAGTGGTTACACATTTACTTCTTAGCTTCAGTGATAATGAAATGAGAGCGAGAAAGAGAGACATTGTAAATAAAATATATCTGCAGGCCAATTTCTGGCTTTAGTTTTAACAGTGCAAAAGTAGGACAACTTTAATGAAGACAAAATTACACTGTATTGGTACTCATGGAACTAAAACCAGAATCTGTTCCTCTCTGTTTCTATATTCACACATATGTAAATTCCCATGTCTCACTTCCTATACACAATAGCTATGTCTACAGCACAAAATTAGTCTGGACTCTATCCCCACTAGGCTTTGCCTAGTTTGAGCTAAAAATGTATTTAGTTCAAACTAAGCAAAGCTTAGTTCAAACTTTAAAATAAGTTTAGTTTGAACTAGCATGATATAGTCGTGCTAGTTCAAACTAAATGAGTTCGAACTAGTGGTTGGTTCGAACTAAGCGTATTTTTTAGTTCAACTAATTTTTAGTTTGAACTAACCATGCTTTTTTAGTTCAAACTAAAAAAAGCATGGTTAGTTCAAACCTAGTAAGTCTGAACTAAGGTTTTAGTTGTAGACATAGCCCATGTTCTTGAAAATGTTCTTCTAGAATCTTAGAATCACCTTTATGTAAGTTTCCTGTATAATGTAATAGTTTATTACAGTTAATGGGCTGAATCCATGCCCTGTTATTCTGTGAATGTGCTAGCAGAGATAGGTGTGCCCCAGGAGTGGGCTGGAAGTTTTTGTACTAACACTTTCCAGTTTAGATTCTCTCAGGATAGAGCAATTTTCAGTGGCAGGAGTTTTGCCTTCTGCTTTTCCAGAGGAAAAGATCTGGGAGATGTGCTGAGACAGAGCATCTGATGAGTGTTATGGATGTGTCCTCTCTTCTGCCAGACTGCTTGCTTTTGGAACTGTGCAGGCTGGATCCACTGATTGTGTATAACTTGCACCACTACAACCTTTTTCTCTGCAGACTTTCCACCACTGGACACCTAGAGCTCCCAAGAATGAAACTAACTCAGGTATAAATTACTGAGTATTCCAAGTCATCAAAGCATCTAACAATATTATGGAATACAAGCAAAAATAAATAGCATAAAAGATTATGTACTTCTAAGATTTTTGTTTTTACCGTTGTTGAAGTGCCTGAAGTGTTGGTTCATTCAACCCTTCTGTGTCAGCTCTTTCCTCAATATCTTCAATGCTCTTTAACATCTGTTCTTTACGTTCCATAAAAGACTTTCGCAAAGCTCCAAGGGCTTCTGCCTCACTCTGTCTGGTTCCCAGCAGACTTTGGACTGACTCCAGTTCTAAACACAGATTATCAGCTACAGCCCTGCACGACATTCTCTGCTCAGAACCTCCATGTCTTAGATGATATTGGGCTTTCATAAGGGCTCCATCCAAACTGACTGCAGCAGATGCTAATTTATTAACATCTTGAATAACATCCCTCAATTCCTTCTCCAGCAGTTCTGATTTGGCCTTATCAATGTTTCCAGTAGTCTCTACTGTTTGCCTCAGGTGATGGAGCACACTTGATGCAGTAGCATGTAGTTCTAGGAACGCTCTAAGCTGATTCTGAGCTTCTTGTCTTCGGCTGATTATTTGACTGGCCTCCTGAAAGAGCTGGAAGCAGTCTTCAGCCTTCCCCTGTAGTATGTGGTGGTCTTCTGGGTAACTAAAAGAACACAGCTTTTCTACATGTTCCTTCAGACTTTGTAGTTCTTGTTTCTTGCTTTCCACTTCCATGGAGTGGTCCTGCAAGAAAGAAAGGAAACAAACAGATTTTTCTTACAAAGATTCAGAGAGAGTCTTGATAAAAAAAATTAAATTAATCAATTATTAGTAAATAGAATCCAGTAGGAACAATGTTGCATTGCTAGTTTGCAATAGCCCAGTTTGAAAAGTGAATTGTAATGTGGACAGACTATCAGATTTCCAACAGGTTCAGCGTCCCTTTGATAGTTTTAACTGCATGGTCTTTGGAATGCATTATGCACATTATGCTTTCCTTTATATTTTTGAATATTTCAACTGAATATTTCACCTTATTATGGCATACAGCTGGATGTTGATCAGCTGTGTTTATCTCAGAAGTGGCTTGCAGTTCACCAAGAAACTGATTAATCCATTCTGAAAAACGGAGCAGCAGCGCATCGAACTCCCCATGTTCTGCAACTAGAGATTGAAGGAAACTGATCCTACAGGAGATCAGATATAAAAATGAAAAGTTAACTTTTCAGTATGAGTCAGTCATCTGAAGAATCAAATGCACAGCTAACAAGACAGTATTAAAATACATTCCAGGGGAAAGAAAGAAGGAAAGAATCCATGGGAACAAAGCTTGCATGAATGGGCCCGTGATCATAAATTTAAATTTTCAGACATAACAATTCTGGTTGAAGTAACTTCAAGCAAGTGTGCTTTGGGCTCCGCCCTGAAAAAAATCAAGTAATCTGGTGCTCATCCTTTCTCAGGAGTACTCAGGATTGATCAATTACATAAAAAGCTGAAAAATAAATCCCTTCCACATTACTCCCCATGCAGGAAAAGACTGGAGGGGAATAAGAAATGCTGCAAGAATTCCTACATGTTTTCCATTAGAGAGTTGGCATTTTCCTCTAAAGAAGTAAAATGTTTGGGACCCAAAATCAGGGGATAGTTTGTGGAAACCATGGAGACTGCAATATCCAAGCATGATTCTTGCAAAGGTCAAACTGGTAGGAGCTCCCATCTGCTGCTAAACCTGGTCCACCATACAAAAGGAATGTTCCATCATTCAGAGCAGGAGAACTAAGCACATTAATATCGACATTAACTTACATAAGGAAGTTCTATGGTATTTGTGTGGGGACAGTGCTGCCTCCACTGCCTACTCCACCCTCCACCTTGCATATAAATTGTAAATGCTTCCACTGGAGAAGGGGAAGAATGACATTAGTGAATCAGCATGCAAGATCTGTTGGATTCCCATAGTCTCCACATCTGTGAGCGTACAGCCCATGAAAACTAACATTTTCAGTGTCACACAGTAAAACTATTAATGTGGCAGGGTATTCTTCATCTGCATGTTGATTTCCTTTTTTAAGTATGTAAACCATGCTAGATATATGCCCTGAAACACACACCTCTTGTTAACGGTTTGTGGTAAAGATTTCCACCTCCCATCCAGCTCTTCAAACTCTTGTTTCATTGCTTTCACACTTTCCTTGGAAGCTGTTGTGAACAGTGACTCATTTAATTGTAATAGGTTGGTATATAGTGAAGTGTGGGATGCAATATCAGCTTGCAAATCCTGGGGAACAATAGATTACATGTTTCAGGGTACAAGCAATATCATAATATGCAAGTAAACACATCCGACTGGAGTCAGCTGGGGATCTCCAACACACTACCCTGAGTCAGGACTCAGGTAAGGCCAAAGCCCTAAAGGTGTTTTGGATTATTGGGACATACAGATGCTCAGCAGGTGTTCAGCAGCCCGTGAAGGGTGAGACTTTACAGTCCTTTCTCGGGTTGATGAGCACCTATTTAAACAGGTAGCCAATGGAACTACTTGTGAGAGTAAGTGTTCCCACATCAGTATGGGTTGTAAAATCTAGCCTAGAATTTGGTTCATGTCACCAGTGCTAGAGATATGTCGATTAAAAAAAAATCACGCTATAAGCTGAACATAAAAAAAACCCCCTCCAATCTCTTCAGTGTTGAAATGAAATTATGTCTTCATAAGATTTGTAAAAACTGAATTCTTTTTGCCCAAATGTTTCCCATCTGTCCTCTAAAACAAATGGTATTTATTTACAGATGAAAAGTACCTTAGACCTCTATGAAATTTTACATTGAAAACTCAATGGAAGTGCTGCAAAAGCACCATTTCCATTCTGAATGCAAAGTCCCTGTATGCTTTGCTCCCTGAAAAGCCTTCTGATACATGAAAGAAAAATACACAAGGGTATTACCCAAAGAAAATACATCCCTGAAGTTTGAAGGATCCGGTGGCACTCAGCCTGAAGCCCTCAGTCCCTGTTAAGTAGTAGGTATCCTGTGATATTTTTCCCCAGGAAACGGCATATACTGATTGCAAAATTATATTTTTACTTCAAACGCCTGCAGTTTGATAAACATCAATATCTGTTCTATATTTTTACAGAGTCTAGCTCAGTGGGATCCTAGTCTGTTAGTGGGACTGCTAGGCACCACGACAATAAATAAATAAAATAAGCACTTTTAGTTGAATGAATCTCTACAAATCACCTTTAATCAGTTTCTCAGAGGGCAAATGAGTAGATTCATTTCTTTAAAACTAAAGAAAAGCCAGTCCATTAAAGCAGATGAGTATCTGGGCTAATGTGCGCTCCTGACATTTACCTGTGCTGACTGTAGTTCACCTTCCAGTTTGACTCTGTCTGCAGAAACGTACTGTTCTGAAGGTCTGGCTGCAGTTTCACACCTCTCTAACCAGGTTTGGAAGTTAGATAGCTCCTTCTCCTGCCTAACAAAAGCATGGCATAGAATATTACTGACTCAAGCACTTCACATTCTCTTTGACTTTCTGAAAAAATGTCTCTGCATTTGTCAAAACAAAGGAAAGTGGGTTACTCACCTCTGCCACTGTACTAGCAGAGTCTCTAGTAAGGTTTGCTTCTCTTTGGCTCTCCCTAGCAATTTTTCGTATCTCTGCTGTAACTTTGTAACCTCTTGAATAGCTTTTTCTTTGTTGCTGACTTTTTGGGCAGAGGCTGAGAGGGAGGTCAAAGTATTGCTCATTTTTCCCACAGCCTGACAGAGATCCTGTTGATGGTGAGAAGGGAATACAAGCCACAAATAGAATAAACAAACAATAATATCCATAAGCCAATTCCTCCTCCTGTAGGGAAGCTCAAAGGAAGTTGAAGAATTAATAAGGTTTCTCTACACATGAAGAGCAAGCCATGCACAGAAAGGACTCTTCATTCCCTGAATGGCATGAAGCATTTCTCCCTACATGCTTAGATTTGATCCATGCTACTCTTTGTGGGACAGGCTAGGGAGGTGGCAAGATTGTGACCAGAGCATCAATAGCTACCAAGATCCAGTGACACAAATGCTGCCGAAAAAAGCACAGGATCTGCAGCACTGCTAGAGCACAAGGATCATGGAGTTACTGCATGGGTTCTCCATGACCTTAAAAAAAAGGATTCTACCACCTCTACCCCCAACAAAGGTCTCTTGCACAAAGTCTCTTTTCTCAGTAGGTTGGAGAATTTATCTTCAGGAGGAAAAAAATAAAAAGCTCAGCACATCAGACACAAACGGGATAGCAATTCTGGTAAGAATATAAATCCATGCAAATATAAAAGGTTCAGATGCTCTGGTTTGGACAAACTATGCCTGGCACAAAGCTTTGTTGGGGGCCAGAGGCCCATAGTCCAGAAGAGCTGCTTAAAGGCTGCTCTAATTTAATTTGGCAGTTCATAGGCCTACATGGTCATTCCAGCATCTAGGGGTAGCTACAGAGCAGGGGCACTCAGTGAGGGGTCGGGGGGGGCATGATAACAATTACAGTGGATATACACTAAGGGAATCCCGCATTAATGAGCTACCTCAGCATTAGGGCAGCCTTGCAATGCACCGTCTCAGGAGGCCTGGAGCTAAGATGTCTTCATGGAAATACATCAGAAATAATGACTGAGAAACAGGGAAGACCAAATTGAAACCCAGCTCCCCATATCCTAAAATTGTAAGACCAGTGCCGTTCTAACCATATTATTATTATAATTAATAATAATAAGGTGTGACTAAGGATGTAATTATAGTACATCATAGAAGAATAGGTCTAGAATAGGAATTGTGAAAGGAAACAAGAATGGCCCAGAAAGGAATCTCAGGGTAAATAAGGTTGAAGAATTTATTCCTGAAAGATTAAATTATCAAGGTACAGTACTCACTAAATAATGGTTAAACACCAAGCATGCTGGTCATGCGTAACAAACAATTATAGTAGAAACAATTTCAACTACTGTATGACTAACTATTTTACATGCAACAGTATTTTTCCTCATTAAATAGGTCTTTGTTGTTGCTAACTTTTACAACTTTTTTGCAGTTAAAGACGACAGATGATTCTTGCAGAAACCCATTGCAAGCCACGGTCACGATTTTCAGTAAGAATTACACACACATATCTGTGAGGATGCTCTAACCAAAGATTTGAGAGAAAATAAGAGGGAAGTAGCAATGAATGTGTATGTAATGTATAGAGAGAGCTGAAACAAAACCCTGGAAGAAACTATGTCAGGCTTTTTCAAAATCTGAATCCAGATCCAAATTTTGCAGACTGTCTCTATCTTTACAACTGATGAAACCAAAACACATACTCCTGAAGGGTTCTAGGTACAAGAAACCTGATTTTAGTTTTGAATTTTACAGCATGTCAACAACCAGAGTAATAAAAGAAAATCCATTTCTAATAATAGATTGCAATAAACCATGACTAGGTTTCTTGAAATTTCTCTATAGGAATAATCACAACTCTGTGCATTTCTTATCTTTTATGTATGACAATGTTTTAAAATGCAGAAGAACTTAAAAAGTTCTCAGGACTTGTTTCAGTCCTTTATCTGCCTGCCCAGAGCTGGAAAGTCTGCCTGAATGGAGAGGTGAAGTAACACAAGCCTTGGATAGAGAACTGGCTAGATCAACGGTTTCAGCGTGTAGGAATCAATGGTTCCATGTCTAGCTGGCAACTAGTCACGAGTGGTGTGCCCCAGGGGTCGGTCTGGGGCCGGTTCTGTTCAACATTTTCATCAATGATCTGGATGATGGAATAGACTGCATTCTCAGTAAGTTTGCGGATGATACCAAGCTGGGGGGAACGGTAGACACATTGGAGGGCAAGGACAGGATTCAGGGAGACCTAGATAAATTGGAACAGTGGGCCAATAAAAATCTTATGAGATTCAGTAAGGAGAAGTGTAAAATCCTGCACTTGGGACAAAAAAACCCCATGCACTGCTACAGGCTGGGAAACATTCAGCTAAGTAGCAGCAGTGGAGAAAAGGACCTGGGGGTCATGGTGGATGGGAAGCTGGATATGAATCAGCAGTGTGCTCTTGCTGCCAAAAAGGCCAATGGCATACTGGGCTGCATCAAAAGAAGTATTACCAGCAGATCAAGGGATGTGATCATTCCCCTCTATTCTGCACTGGTGAGGCCACATCTAAAATACTGTGTTCAGTTTTGGGCTCCCCACTACAAAAAGGACAGGGACATGCTAGAGAGAGTTCAGAGGAGGGCAACCAAAATGATTAAAGGGCTGGAGCACAAGCCCTATGAGGAAAGACTGAAAGCATTAGGCTTATTTAGTCTGCAGAAGAGGAGATTGAGGGGGGATTTGATAGCAACCTTCAACTACTTGAAGGGATGCTCTAAGGAAGATGGAGCTCGACTGTTCTCGGTGGTAACAGAGGACAGAACGAGGAGCAATGGTCTCAAGTTGCGGTTAGGGAGGTCTAGGCTGGATATTAGAAAAAACTTTTTTACCAGGAGAGTGGTGAAGTCTTGGAATGAGCTGCCGAGGGAGGTGGTGGAGTCTCCATCTTTGGAGGTGTTTAAGGCCCGGCTGGACAAAACCCTGACTGGGATGGTTTAAGCGGGAGTGGTCCTGCCTCTGGCAGGGGGTTGGACTAGATGACCTATGAGGTCCCTTCCAACCCTATGATTCTATGATAAGCCACAGACAAACTCCACTTTGCTGTGGAACTGAACTGGTTGGGGACATGTGCTGATTTTGTGTATTTTCCATGGAGTCTCCTATGGAATGCTGACCCAAATTTAAAAGCTGTGCCTCTAGACAGAACCTGCCTGAAAACTTGGGAGAGTGAAAGTTGGTAGCAGTAACGTTGCATGCTTTCCTCAGGTCTAGTTTCTACATCATCCATGGAGGTGAATTAGTCACTTAGTTACTTCTGTTTTCCATAAAGTCAGTATAATACAGTTTCCCTCACTTTTTAAATAAATATACAAGCACCAATTATTGAGCATTGTTTTACCATGTGATCTTGAAGAGCTTTGTAAGTATCTGCTGATGAAGAACACGAAGTAACAGGTTCAGCCAGTTTAGCTTCGAATCCAGACACAGCCTGCTGCACCTACAAGATACATACACAAAACAGAGATTTTAAAAACTAGCAAGAACAGAGATTAATGACACATTGTAAAATTATGTCTTTGCTAACGACTTACATATCCAGGGCCAACTATAATATAAGGGCCTGACCCTGTGAACTGCTGAGTGTCTCCAGAAGTAAATAGGAGTACAGGGCACTCAGCTGCTGTCAGAAGATGTTCAAGCTTATTCCAATTGACACTGAAGATGGTCAAGTTCATATGCCAAGTCTCTGGACTTGATTTACTGTCACAGCATCAGAAGAACTGTTTTCTGATATTTTAAAGAGATATAACACTGCAAGGTTCTTTATTACAGTTTCTCTATTTCATTCCTTTAATAATTTTAAACAAAATTTCCCTGTGCAGTATTGGAAAGTGCTTTGCTAACTAAAAAGTAGAGCCTAATCCAATCCCTTGTATAATACAGCATGATATATATAATTTGAGTGTTCACCTGGGAAACTACAGGCAATTTAGAAATTTCCTATGTATAGTCTCTTGCAATGTCTACCTGTTTGAGACTTTCTTCATACTTCTGCTGCTGTGATGCATTCCCCATGATTATTCCTTCCAGGCAGCATGTATGTTCTCTAAGCTCTTCCCAGTACCTTCTGATCTGTGTTAACTTGGCTTTAATATGCGCAGATTCTCCAGAAGTAACAAACTTAGAAAAAGACTGGGCTTCCTCTTCTAGCCTTGGGATTCCATCTATTTTGCCATCTATTTCTTTACTAATAACCTAAAATGTAAAGTAATAATAAATCAACAGCTACAATAAATTTTCAGTTGATCAGAACAATCCCCTTCTATTTCCCTTTTTATCAGTACTTTTAATAGTAACAATAGCTTTCTTATAAATTAACGTATAGGACAACTCAGAAGTTACCCTACACATTGTGTTATAAAAATCCTTCTATATTATGAGTTTCCTTTCCTTATCATATTTAATGTTAGAAAGTTGATTTAAAAAACATTATCTGTGAAAACCAACTAGTGTAGGCTAAATGCAATGTATATTAGTATATACAGACAGGATGATATTTAGAATCTTCCGCCCCCCTGGAATTGGTTGAGTAATTTGGATGGGGAATTCAGGAATGACAAAAAAAAAAATATAGCTAGCAATGATCATATAAAATTAGATTTGGTAAATAAACCATTAAATGTGCAATGAAAAATAAATTTGTATTGATCAGGAGATGGGTGGTAATAATCTAATATGAATGTGATTTAACAGATTGTAAGAATGTCCTTTAAAGTGCAAATAGGAACACTTTCTAAATTGGAAAACATATTTTCCATCTCAATTCTCTGATCTTGACATAAAAATGAGATTAGAAATGTAACTAGCATGATTCTGCCTGTCAAGCATAAGGTTAAATGCAGAGCCAGACTAGAGTTCAAGACATTCTTCCGCTCCAGAGCAGATTAATAGTGGTCTTTTACAGTGTTCAGTTTGTTCTCAGTCATTCATTAGAGGCCTTGGATACTCTAGCTTTGGCTCTTGAGGTTTGGAGGAAGGCACTAGCTGATCATAGTTTATCTAATTGTACACGTTTCTGTGCTTAGTTGCAATAGCAATTAGAGATAAGCATGAGACCTGCATGCTGGAAACTTGTGGCATACATCTGCATTAACTAGTTAAAACCTGGGCATATGGATAAATATCCTTTCTTCACCAAAGAAGAATATTCACTTTGCTTCATGTGGCATGTTCAAGAACCTTTCCTCACAAATAGTGAAATATAGCTGTTGGAACTAGCTGGCAATGGGGTGATAAGCACTCTTGTACTCATACTGGAAAATGCTTTAAAACCTGCATAAATACTTATGTAAAGGATTATCATGAAACTGCACCGTGCAAGGCACAAGATCTACTCCATCACTGTTATCATGATAATAAAAATCCTAATTATATTTCTAACTTGCTATTCAAGGGCAATTACTCAACTTTGGGTGAACACAATATCGCCAAATTAGTGTCTAGAGTTTCAAAGTGACAGTACGTTGTGGTAAAATGATAAGAGTGTATTGCAGGAATTCAGCTGGTGTAACATCTTTGTGTTATATGTCCTGAATTAATTCTGGTTATAAAATGCATTTTTGCATAAGAATACAATGCTAATGGAAGGTACTAGAATGACAGCACTGGTGCTGAAATCCTCTATTCAACATCAGAGTTACAAATTCAGCAGTACAAGTTTACACCTACAAGTTCCAAAGGAGTAGCTGTTCTAGTCTAATTCAGCAAAACAAACAAGGAGCCCTGCTGCAATTTTAAAGACTAACAGCCCCAGCACACCTTGTTTGTTTTGCTTTACACCTACAATGTCTTTTGCCCCAGAAGAGACAGATAACTGAGTGTGTTAACAGTGGTAACATTTAGTGGTAACTGTAGAAGTAGTTCCTGTGGATCTCTGTCCACTGGGATTTACAGTGAGACCATAGCTCTACTGAAACAGTGGGAGTTTCTCCATGGATGACGATGACATTAGGCTGGCACTCTTATTAGTCTTTTCACATAGATTTAGTGAACAATGAGTAATTATAGTCATCTACTCTGGTGATCTAGAAATGAGAGTCTGTATCACATTACTTTTCCCCTCAGCCACTAAGATTCTGACATTGTTTAATATTGCATACTATAAGCAATATTAAGAATGTGACAAAAAGCAGCAAATGCACCACAAAACACAGCACGTGTTCTTCAAATATGGACAGAACTATAAGAGTTATGAAAACAATTGAGGTGGCACCTAATTATATCTACTTGTTGGGGGACACATGGCTAGTTTTCCACTTCATTGTGCACTACCTTGCTTTTGTTCCTTTGAAATAATCTTATTTTCTATTTCATATAACTTCAGGTTGAAGAACTTTCTTTACTTTATGACAACTCACTCAAATGCTTATCTGTCAATTTAAAATAATCTGCCAAGCAATTTTCAGTCTGATGAGTGACATTTAGTTGAAGAGCTGTGCTTGATTTCTCACAAACTTACACTGGGATGGAATGTATTCAGTGCTTACCAGTTCAAACAAGATAAGCATATAGGTTTAATTCCTACAATTGGAAATGCATGAAAGAACCACTATGTCTTGCACAGGTTAATTATCTTCATGCAGACGACCCAGCTGAGGAACATATTTTCTAAAGTATATTATAATGTCATGTGTCATTCAGATGTACTCATTTTCTCCATCATAGCATTCAAATATCAGGGTTCTCTCTAGAAGCTGCTAACAAACAGGGATATATGATTTAAGGTATGTCCACTAAAAACATGAAAATCTTAACTTTACTTAGAGTTGAGTTTTGTTTTGTTTGTTTGTTTTATATTGCTTTAATGACAAAGAAAGAATTCAAGGCAAGAATTAGTTTTTATCACTGCAACTGAGAAACAGAGGGTTTCATTTATTATATGTTAATATGATCACAACTTCAGAAAAATAATATTCTGCCAAGAACTCTTCCAAGTCATCACCACCTGAAGCAAATGTGACTTTGGATTTTTTGAAAATATTCTGTAGCCAGTGTACAAGCCATTGCAAAATTAAAGGGTTTATACAAAACTCTACATTTTGGGAATTTTGCACCTGGCACATATGCAAGTGCTAAAGACATACCTGTTATTTTTCCTGTGAGGATGTAAAGTGAGCCTTTGAAATGGGAGCATATTTTTGACTAAACGCAGGTTTTGGAGACACTATGCATATCTGAGTCTAATAAGTGAAGTAGGATAAGAGGTGTAGAGAAAATTTGGTATACTACAAATACTGTAGCAATAAAGGTCTATGGGTGCACAAGCTAGTGAGCACACTAGTTCCTTTATTATTTCAGCATAAAAGATACACAAAACATCAGGTACTATAAAATAACATAACTACTGACCAATGTACATTTTACAATATAAAGGTTTTTTACACTCTGTATAAACATACCATATGGCTATTTGGTAGGCCAGTGACCTTCATTCCAAAAAAAAAAAAATGCATTCATCAATTTTTTTTGAATATTACATACAATAAAGGGTTTGTATGTATAAATAGCCACCAACAGAAACACTAGCCTATAAAGTTTTTCTTTTAGCTCCTCAAAACCTTTGAGCTTGGTATTTTTGTATACAAAGTGTGACATCTTTACAATCATTGTAGTTCTGAAACATGAGTCAAATGTCTGTTCCTCTCTTTTGCAGCTTCTAGGGGGGGGGGGAAGAAACAGGGTTTTAATGCTTAATGTAACATGTGAACCAATCACCTTCATTTGGCTGATCTGCATGTCCAAGGGAGATGATGATGTTTCCAAGGTATCCAGTTCTTTTTCTTTTTCAGTTATCCAGATGGACAGAGCTTCAAAATTATTGCCAAATTGATCCCACTTGCTTTTCACCATTTCCATGGTTTTAATACTAAAATTAACCAAATTAAGTAGAGAAAATACACAGTTTAATATAGTGTAACTTTGCCCATTTTCTTACAAGGTCTAATAAAAAGCACTACTTAACCAAATTAGAGGCAGGTTTTATTTAAAAAAAAAAGTGTTTTTAGAGATGCAGATATGTGTTTTAGAACAACATCAGATTGGATTTATATACTGAACAATTCCATTAATCTCAATAGTGTTACACTCAATACAAGTAAGCATAAAATCTGTTTCATCATCTGTGTGTTCAAGGAACTTATGAAAGCAAGAAATAATAAAGAGAAGCAATTAAGGGACCATACACACATGATATTCTGTGGAATGTGAACTGTATGAATATGACTGTAGTAGTGTGCCAAATCACTAAAAATAAAGGAGTCTGAATTCATTTACAGCAGTATACTGTAGCTCAGCATGGGATCCATATGAACTGACTACTTTATTCTCTTATGCTACACCCCACAAGCTTGCAAGCAGTCACTTTTTTCATAAGCAAAGAGTTAACACTGAGACAAAGAACAGAAAAATGATGATGAATCAGTTTGTTCCAAAGTAATTTTAGTCTGTAAATATATAATTTGTGTGTGTTAAAACAGGAAGAGATTGCACCACACAAGAAGTACCCTTCTCCTTTCTCTCATACCTTGGGTATATCAAAATTAACTCTCTGACCAGATTTTCTACTCCTCTCAAAGAGTACAATAGTGTTCATGTAACCCATGCCTGCATGGGGTGGCACACTAGTGGCACATACACCAGCTAGTGAATAATAAGCCTGCTACAGCTTTGGTTAAAAGAAGTATGTCTTCCTGATCAGGCACTAGGGGTCATACATTAAGTTTCACATACTGAAGGTTTGATCCGAGCTGCAGATGACTGGAATCTGTCAACATTAAAAGTGGAGGCTCATCTGGAACATCAACTGGGAACTAGTCTGTGAAGCTCAGGATGTGCTTCTCCATCTAAAGGAAGTATTTAATCCATGCCTGCCTGCTGTAGCACTCAGTCTTCCTCTACTGGTGGCTAGATCTGATTTATTGATAAGCCTACTTGGCTAACAGAGATGTGCCTTTTTCACCCAGGCAGTAGAATGTCAAGCATTAAGCTCCCAAGATCCCCAGGTTTCATCCCAACTGACAACAACCAGGCTATTTTGATGTTATGCTCATGGCTGCACTGACGGTAGCACCACAGACAGTGTAGGATTGACTGTGCAAGTTTGTTTCTATGTCAGTAAAGATGCACTCAGTCGAACCCAGAAGTAGTCGGAAGTCAATCTATTAAGACCACCGCAGCATAGCACTGCATTGACGAGAGCATTTGCCATTGATTCAGTGTAGTGGAGATGCCATGGTACGTAGGTGTTGGGAAGTCAAAGGGAGAAATTCAAGTTATTTTCAAGTATCTCCCTGCAAGTGCTGCCGCAATTGGCAACAAGTGACAATATAGTGACAATATGTGTTCTAATTGTATCATGATGCCAGGAGGCATTGGGCTGGGGATCAGAACACAGAGGCCAGACAACTGAACAAGTCTGAAATCCACAGGGTTGGGATCTGATTTCATTATGATTCATTGGGCTCTGCAATATTTCAAGAACATCTCTTTGTCACCCGATCAGCTACAAATCTATCTCTGCAGAAGAAATGTGTGTCGGGTTTGCTGTGTAGCTAACTGTGCAAAGCTGCTGTTCTTTTTTATCCTCCTGAAAGCTTTCCCAGCAAAGGGCAGCACAAGAACTTCTGTGCACCAATCACCCCATGAGCATAGATGCAAATTATTTACTTCCATGCAAAAGATACATTTTGCAAGTTCATCTGGTTCTATATTGAGTTATACAGGCATGCATCCTTTGCAGAAAGAACTTATGGGCTATCTGTTGTGTCACAGTGCCATTGGAATATTAAAGGATTTTTCTTCCAATGGAAAATCTATTTCAAAGCTAGTTTTTAAGTAAATATGGCCAAGCTGTCTGACTTTCTGCAAGGCCTTTTTAAAATGATACCACATTGTTAAACACAAAAATGAAAAACTGCCAGCATGGGGATAGTAAGAGTCTGTTGAATCAAAGGATAATAGTAGCCTGCTCAATGAGAGTTGGAAAAATAATACAAGCAAGTCAATTGTTAAGTAGAAAATGATAGACTATTTGACCATAAATAACCATGATATTTCACAGATTCTAATTGCACAGCATGTAAAGGATGAAACTACCAGTAGCAAAATACATATTATAGAAGCAGTTGGGGCCAGGATTCACACTGGAAACAAAAAGTTGTTGAACTATAATCAAGCTGGTCCCAAAATTTCAGAGTAGCTGGATAATGATCAATAGTGAAATAGCCAATGATACTGGTATTTGAATTGCCTTGGTTAGACGACCACTGAGATGGAGAGGAATATGTCCTGCTTCTTACTACTCAGGAAAATTCATCCTAACAGTAACTCCAATAAGGCAACATACTCAGAAGTTCATCTTTATAATCAGTGGGTTAGATCCTCAGCTGGATAAATCACTAGTGTTGCATGGAAGTCAATGGAGCAACCCAGATTTGTACTGGCTGAGGATCTGGTCCAGTATCCTCAGAAATTCATACATTTAATGAACTCTTAAATTCTAAAGAAACTGCTGAGATCGCAGCATGGTATATCCAACATGGTTTGACATAGAATCAATATGGTTTGGCAGCTATATCTGCTCTCAGGCCTCATATCTGAGCTTAATAAAGAGTTTTTGGAACTAATAGCCTGGACTATGTCAATCTATGAACAGAGTTGCACCAGTTGTTACTGTCCAAACTGAAACATTCACAAACTTGTGAAAATGTATTATATTTTTACAAATGAAAAATGTCACATTTATTCTCAGGATTTTCTCAGCATTTCCATAGATCTTGGTCTTTCCATTTTTAACCTGAGTTTTGGTAAGCCTTTCATTATTTTCACCAGCAGAAACATCTTATTGCATTGCTAGTGAAAATCAAACTGGAGCATTCACTAAGATAAAGACACTTCTTGACATTCCTGTGGAACAAATAGGAAAATGTGAGACAAACATGGTAATTGTGTTGCTTATATACCTGCAGAGAGATTTCTTTTCAAAAGGCCTTAAAAACATGACAGATTACTGTCCCCTCTTCCCCAGATGCCACTAATCGTTTTGTTATTGATTAAATATGCCTGGAATAATTTTAGTTAATTTGTATGATGAAGCCATTATTTTTTCATTGATAGCTATTTGCATTCTCAGCAATGCTTAATATTATTCTTCTGATTACTACCCAATGGCAAGCTGAAATTTACAGAGCCCTTTGAGACTTAACATGAAATGCGGACAATGTGATGTAAAGATCAGATATATTCTTATGGCACAGAGGAAATACTAGGACTTGTTCAGAACATACTCTTCTTCAACGGTAACTTCCACTTTTTTCACTTGTTCCTGGATTGACCTGGCCTGCTGCTGAAGAGACTGTTTGTTCTTTGAGCCCAGCTGTATCTCAGAGGATTCCTTCACAAGATTCTCAGCCTGTACTGCCATAGCTACAGTCTGTTTAGAAAGTTCCTGTAAAGAGGCATCATAGTTATTGTATAAACAATTGTTTTACATTTTCTGATCCTAAAATTGTTATTTCTTCACCTGAGGCCAGAGCGTGTTCCTGTGATTATTCATATTTATTTGATGTATGTGTAAAAACTCAGGCCTTCTTATTTTCAGATTTCCATTAATGACCACGCATTTTAATCTACTATTCTGATCAAACTAAGGCAAGAAACTACTATCATATATCAATACATTTCAACATATTCAGTTAAAAGTCAGTGTTCTGGATGTTTTGTGAAGCAATTTCATTAATGAGACTGCAGAGGACAGCATGTTTAGATGATTCTTTGCATTTAACATTTTAGGCATTATAACCCCCACATATATGGTAGATTTACAGCTTCATCTAGCTTGTAGCTTTACTTTTCTCTACATTTAAGCAATTATTTCCTGTCATATAAGATAATGGTGGATAGCTAGATTTACCAGACACAATTTGGTATCCTAGTCAACAGGGAAAGGTATAAGAATTAAGAAAAAACACTTAGCTAGAAAAAAAGCAAGCACTATGGGCCAAAGTCTGCCTCCATTTAAGTCAGCACCAAAGCTCAGATTGACTCCAACAGAAAACAGGAGGATCAGGCTTTAGATAATATGTCTGGAGTTGCTAATACCAAAGCAAGAGCAGAAAGGAAAACAGAAAGAAAGGAAGACAGGGAGGATGAACGAACAAATGAACCAATGAATGAATGAACAAACTAAGTGTAGCTTTATGCTGAATGTGGGGGGAAAATCAACCTTATTTGGGCTCTTGCTGTGCACAGTATAGAGGACAATCACACAATGGATACATGATCTCAGACAGTATGGTAGAAAAGTGAATATTTTAGTTCATATCTACTCTTATATTTATAATACTTGTATTGAACCAAATAGTAAAGCTAAGGAAATTACTTTACTCTCCACATGTGTGCTTCACTGGTAGATACATTCATTTCAGTGGTGAAATGGTCATTTATCTGCTGCAAGCTCTATATTGTTTCCAATTTATGTGCACAGCTCCCACAGACATTAATGGAAATTCAGAAGTGGGTAGCTCGAAGATTAGTCACTTCCACCAGTAAAAGGAGGTCCAATAAAAGGTATGACCTCACCGACCTTATCTCACATTAAATGGAGAACCATACAGGTATCAAAAGACAACATGTTACACTACATATTAAGAAATAAGAAAGAACAGTTTCACAATTCCACAGTGGCATATATACCTTTGTCAGATCCAGTTCAGATGAGAGGCTCTCTAAACTGCTAAAGCTTAAGATGCGTTCAAGGGCAGAGCTTGCTCGATTAAGATATTTGACTACTGTTTCTTTGTCTCTTTCAAACTGCTCCCATTTGTTGACTGTGACCTACACAGAAAACGACAGCAACAAAAAAGAGTTTGGTTGTAAATTATTGAAGAAAGTCAAAGACCTAAATGGTAAACAGAGCCATCATTTTTCCTCTCTCGGAATCCTACCTACACTACAGACAGCCAGGACACAGCTGAAGTGTGGCTGATCCCCTGACACATGTTCTGTTCTATCACATAAAAAAGCACAGTTCTCTACAGTAGATTTCTCTTTGTACCTCTGTTTCCATATCTATGAAATCAGGTGATCATACTTCACATGGCAGTTATGACTGTGAGGCTTAATTGTCTGTGCAGTGCTATATATATACAGTGCTGTATAAGTGTATTATTAAATGCGACCTAAATAATTTCACTACAGTGCAACATCTCTTTTCATGAATAATAATATATAATGACTATATATTAATAATACAACAATCCCCATACATAATCCTCAACTGAAACCTAACTCATAGGCATTTTGCCTATTATATCAGAGTCAAGTCAATTATCACTGAGCTCCAAGCTTGTAAATGCTTCTAAAAAAATTAAATGATGTTCTATAAACCCAAAGGTTTCTGCATTTGGTTCAAACAGTGCAGCCCTTAATAAGAAGAGAAAAGTATCGGGAGTGACAGATGGGTTCTGATTGTGAACTTCATGCATACCAAGTTTCAAAGGAGAGAATCTGATCACAAATTTGTTTCAAAAGTTATAATATGACGCAAACCCATCTCTAATCAGACGGATATAAGAGTAAGATAAGAAAAGGCTAGTGACCTGTTACCATTGGAGGAAGCAGCACAGTGCTATCGCCTTAACTGCATTAAATGAAAAAAAAATGAGAAAAATAGATTACAGAATACTTATTTCAGTAATGTTACATGCAGAACATTCACCTGTAATTTTTCTTCCCGTTTCTCCATTGACTGCTGAATATTTTCTAATGTACCTCCCAACTTGTGTAAATCTTCTTGCACTGTGCTGGGCAGTCCTCCTTCAATCTGCAGCTGTTTCGCTCGGGCAATCTGCTGTTGCACATCTTGCCTCTTTGCACGGAGCATCTTTGTCCTTTGCTAGATGCATTTATTCAAGAGGATTGATACAAATGAAAACGCTTGTAAGTTCAGTGTTGAAAACAGCACACCAGAACACGTTCTAAACTTTCTCTATGTGTATGTGTATAGAAAAGGAACAATGGCCAAAGAACTACATTAACTCCTCCTTGGATAGAAGTATGGTCAGAAGGTGAGGACACATGGAGACATTTGCTCCTTGCTAGTGCACCTACACAGAAGGTAGGCATAAACTGGTTACAAAGATAACTGAGTAATAGAAGTGGCCAAGGGGAGGCTGGTTCACATTGCTTTACTACACCCAGGCTACAGAGCACCTTTGTGCGGACATGGTAGTAGCCCAGCTGGTTCTCTGTGCCACTCACCAGATGAACAGCAGCATTGGGGGAAGTACATTATATACTCACAGAGCAAGCACAACAAGCACCAAAGTTGTGTGTTCTCCCTCAACACCCTGGACACTTAATGGATCAGATTCTGCTCCTCTCAGAGATGCAGCATAGAATTCATAGCCAAAGTAGAGAGAAGGGTAGAGTGCCTTTTAGGAACTGTTACGTCTCCCAAATTCTATGCTGATTAATGAGGTAGTGCATCCCCTAACATAATTAGGGTGGCTTAGAGGGCTGACCTATGGACAGCAACACTTACAGAAGCCTCATGCAGCAGCTGCACCTGCTGGCATCCCTGCATCTGAGCCTGCTTCTGACACAACCCTTTGCAGGGCCTGTGAAGGAATCCTCAGAATGCAGACTGCAGCTCTTTGTGTCAGTTCTCCGTTGACCACTTCTAGGGTTTTTAAAGGCCCCATGTGTACCACTCCAGCCTCCCTTCTTGCTGTAAAGCAGGAACGTCACTGCCCCAGGGAAAGACCCAGGGCACATGCCCAGACCCACCCCATAGGCCCGGGCACCACTCCCAGGCCATGAGCCGGCGCCCAGACCCTATCAGGCATCAGGCTTCTGCCACCGCCAAACTATCCCCAGATTGGGCTGGGAAAGGCAGGCACTGCCACGGGCAGCCTGGCCTCAATCCCTGGCCGGGAGAGGCACGTGCTGCTATGGATGGCCTGGCCCTGGATCAGGGACAGGGATGGGAGAGGCAGGGGGCACCCTTGGCACTGGTGCCAGGACTTCGGGCACATGCCCCATGTGCCAGGCACCAGCGACACCCCTGCCATACAGAAGTCACAACAGGGTGTGAATTTCACCCATGACTCTGCAGGGTCCCTGTGCATGGTGCACCTCTTACCTCCTCTCACAGATTGGCTCAAGTTTACAGAACCTTAAAAGCCCAGTGCATAGAGAAACTTAAACACAGATGTAGTTGCTAAAAATATGACATGCCCTATACACAGAGCTACAACACAGCAGCGTCTGATTAGACAACAAAGCACATCTTACTGTGCAGATACACAGGTTAATATACAGCATTTACACAGCATACCACCACCAACAATAATATGATTCTTACTTAGGAAACCCCAAAGTTACAATCATACAACACACTCTTCTTCTTATAGTCCATGATAGAAGATAACCCTCAAGTTTTATTTATTACTAACAGTAGTAGTAGTAACAGTTGAAGTTATGATTGAGAATAGTGGATGTGTGTAACTATTGCACAGTTGGGTCCCCCGTCAAGACTAAAAACCACTTTTTAAAAATTGTTTACCTGAAAAAAAGGGAATCTGTTACTGTGGTATCTGAGCACTTGATTTGGTGAAAATATGACACTTTACATTATGTATGCATTAATGTAAACTCCCTAGAACAGTGTCTTATGGCAGTGATTCCCAACCTCTTCTCTGCTGTGGCAGACCTTGATAGCTTTAATTTTTTTTGAGGCACACGCCATATAGTCTCCAAATGAACTCATGAATATTCATGAGCCAATCAAGAACTCTGAGTAGTTTTTCAAAAAAATTCTGTGACACACCTGTCAGGCCTGACGGCACACCTGTGTGCCATAGCACACCTGTGTGCCATAGCACACTCGTTGGGAAACACTGCCTTATGGTCTTACATATTCAATCTAAACATTAAGGACAAAGTCTGTTTTCAGTTACGTACACTGATGTAACTGAAGACGGAATCTGGCCTTTAATATTAAAAGCAGTAACTGTGCAAATCAGAAAACCAGGTTAATTGCACAATAGCAATAAAATGTCATCAAACCAAACTCTATTACTGGAGGTACAGTACTGTAAATATGATTGATTTAAATCATTCCTTCTATTACTCTAACAGTGATCAGATCAGAACTTAAGCCTTTAAAAATTATAATAATTATAGAGTACATCTTGTCAAAATTTTCAAACTCTGACACCTAAATAAAAGTGGCCTGATTTTCAGATGACCTGGAACTCCAATGAAGTCAGTGAAACCAACAAATGCTCATCTCCACTAAAAATTTGACTATTTTTATGCAGAATCTGTCCTAGGGCAAGTAAAATTGAAGTTCAAGACAGAATAAATGCCATCATTATAAAACAGTATCACTTAGTCTGATATTATTTCCCTTATGCTTGGGCTATATTTTTTACCTCTCATAAGTCATGTTAAATATGCTGCACACCCCCATAGAACACACCATACAAACAATCTACGCTTGTCAATGACTCAAACATCACATAGCAAATATGCCAAACCTGGGTATGAGCAATTGTCCTACCTGATGATGTAGAAGCAGTTGTTGAGCCTCTAATAGGCTTTCTGTATCTAAGATTTTTTCAGCATCTACCTGGGCTTCTTTCGAGTTGTTAATTAGCTCTTCTACTGCACTTTTTACTTCTTCTTTGTATTCTACACAACCTCCAACAGTGCTTAGCATCTTCTCAATCTATATTTATGGACAATATTGAAGATTCCAAATGAACAAAAGGAAATATTTTTTCACACTATGCCAAGTCAACCTATAGAAGTCCATGTTAGAGGATGTTGCGAAGACCAAAATTATAACAGGGTTCAAAAAAGAGAAACATAAGTTCATGAAGGATAGATTCTTGGATGGCTATTAAACAGATGAGCAGGGATTGCTGTTTGCCAGAAGCTGGGAATGGGTGACTGGACGGATCAATTGATGATTACTTGTTCTGTTCATTCCCTCTAAAGTACCTGGCATTGGTCATGGTCGGATGACAAGATACAGGGCTAAATGGACCATTGGTTTGACTCAGTAAGGTTGGTTTTATGTAAATATGTAGTAACTGAACCAGATTAACTTACATTTGGAGTATTTTTTGTAATATGATAACTGTATATATGCAAAACCCACACAAACCTAGGTCATTTAGGATACCCCTTTTGCTATACAATTAAAGAAAAACTGACAAAATTCATAGCATCAAAATGTGATCTATCCTAACCTTATTTCCTATTTGTTTGCAACATATCTGTAGTACCTCAGGGATCAGATCTTCAATTGAAGTAAATTGTAACTGCATTTACTTCAGTCCAGCTACAATAGTTTTACACAATTTGAAAATTTCTCTCAATATATTATTTGTTCTATTAGCCTAGTATTTATCAATAACTCTACAATATAAGGTAGATAACTAAAAATACAAAATATAGTGAGAAAACAGATTTCAGGTTTTAGGAATGTTTGAAATATTTTAGGCATATTAAGAACCAATAGAACCTTTACTCTAAACCTGAGGACAACATAAAGCTAAACCATATTTAGATTCTGAAAATGTTTAGTAGCCATTTCCTGTTTTGGTTTTAAATGTTCATGAATCTCTACTTTTCTGGGCTATTGTTTTTGGGCGAGACAGGAGGTAAATACACTTAAATACCATGACATTTTTTTCCAACCCAGATCATATTGCCCCTTGAGCTAAAGAAACGCAAATTCCTTCAGGATAATTGGATGTTGTCTGTTAAAGTTAGCCCTAGGCTACACTTGCCGCACTTTTTGGCAGCAGTCAACAGGAGATACGCAAGATACGTAAAATACCTTGCATATCTCCTGACAACTTACAAAGTACTCTCTACACACTATGCTAAGCTGACTAGAAAAGATCGGCTTACTGATACTCCAGTTCCAGGGCTGGAGTTCCTGTGGCAAATTCCAGATTGACTGAGCACATCTACACATACCATTCAATCGAACCTGGAAGACTGTGCTGATGGAAGAGATTTTGCTGCCATCAGTACAGACTTTGCCTTAGGTGGGAAATAGAGAAGGGTTGTGAAGAAGGCTGTAGAGTATCCATATGTCTGAAATTGATGGAGTGCCTAAACCTAAATAAAATATCCTATTTTTGAAAGAAACAGGCTCTGAAACAGTCATACTCTTGTGGACTATATCCTTTTACTGAATCTGGTCTTCCACAGTATTTTGTACACAGATCCTGTTCCTGGAGGATGAAGAGTTTCTCAGTTGGTTAAGAATGAAAGGATCTTCCACCACTGCAGGAAAGCTTGTAGTCCTTCAAAGACTTCTTTAGAATAGATAGTACATACTCTGGCTTGTCAGTATTGTCAGCCACCGCCTGACAAAATCATTTTTTCCTGAGATTTTAGAAACATAGAGGATGTGCTATGAATAATTTGCTGCCCAGGTTTGAAGCCAGAGTTGGTGCCTGGACACTGAGTTTGACTCTTGCTGGCAGCTTTAATAAATCCATATACACTGGAATAAACATGGTAGCCAGGAATATCTTCTACAGTATCAACTTGAAATCATCATAGATCTGGAGACACAAACATTTTATATAATTGAATCTAGATATTTTGACCCAGGAAACTGGTGGTTGCTCGAGAGACCCCAGGGCAGCTGAAGAACTTCTGAAGTCACTTTTGAGGATTGCTTCCATCTTCTTGTGTATTGCAAGAATTATCTTGTTACTTTCCACAAATGCCATTGTTGTATTAGCAACAAGGATGATACAAATGCAATTTTGTTTCTTAGGACCCTGTAGAATAGCAGGACATGCCAAATGATTCTTCCCTCTTCATCCACAGTTTTCCCTATTAACATCTTTAATGGAATGTAGCAGGTAACAAAATTTTGTCATGCTCACCACTACCTTCCTCCTCTGGGTTTCAAACATGTGCAAGGAAAAGACGACTTCCTGCTTCTTTGGCTCAGAGTTATTACAGTCTGAAATCAAGAGCTTGCCCTCTTTACGAGAGGAACTGAAGCTCATGGAAGGAGATAAAGATCTGAGGTGCTCTGGGGATTCTTTTCTAGTATTGTCTGGATTTTTTTTTTCTTTTTTACTCAGTTTTTGCTCAGTTCTTCACTCCGACAAATGCTCCTGCCTGGACACTGTGGGGTGGAAAAAGTTTTCACCCTTTGTTTTTCAGAAACTCCAGCTTGGAACCCCTAATGTATGAGCAAGTGCCGACTCTAGGCATGAAGGTCCCTTGCTTTGTTTGCCACAAGCCCCTGTTTTCAACACAAACCCAAGGTCTTCATCGTGCGATACAGGGCTTTACTAGCAGTCCTTTGCCACAGGGCTTGTTTTACAGCCCTTGGGTGGAGACCCATCAGTTCTTATTCTCTCCATGCTTTCCCTCATTTTCATACAGATACGTCTAGCTGCCAGCAAATTCCCTGAGAACAAATAGATCTTGAGACAGCCGTGGGGCCTATGATAGGCATCACTTATTAAAAGAAGAAAAGAAGACCTGTTCCTTGATGGACAGAATTATTTCAGTAAATTCTCTTTGGGGAACTTCTCAAGAATTTTCTTTCACACTGGCTATGTTCACACACAGAGGGCTTGTTTCGAAACAAGTTATTTCGAAATAAAAAAACACTGTCCTCGAAATAACTCAAAAGCCAGAATCAAAATAGCATGTCCGGACAACAGTTATTTCGAAACGAGTCACCGTCGTTTCGAAATAACATGTCCGGACAACGGTTGTTTTGAAACGACGGGATTGTTTCAAAACAACTCGTTTCAAAACAATGTTGTTTTGAAACCAAATGGGGTTTAAGTTGTTTCGAAACAATGCCATTGTTTCAAAACAACAGAACCCATTGTTTCGAAACAACAGTACGTCGTGTGGCCATGGCATTTCTTATTTTGAAACAACCTCTGTTGTTTCAAAATAAGTGTGTGTGGCCATACCCACTGAGTTATTTTTCTCCCATTGGATATTTCTGCTGGAGGGGCCACCTTACCCATACCTTTCATGATACTGTGCTCTAAAGTATGTTCATTTGTAGTTCATGATTAGTTTAGAAAACTAAGTACCGTATTTCCAGTAGATTTTAACATAAGTTTTCTAAAAACTATATATTACAGTTTTTAGCCCACAAAAACCCAATGAAAGAAATAGCAATATGCTAATGTGATTGTAATGATTTTTGCAGCACAGGTTTCTTGTGAACTGCTCTGTAATTTTAAGACACTGAGTTTTATATACATCTTGGCTTATGACAAATGGTAGTGTTCCCAAAGCTTTTCAGCATGAACCATCATTTAAATCTGCACCCTTGAATCACATTTCTCCAGCCTAGGAAGTTGCAACAATTAAATCCTGAGACTACCAGTCTGAAATACCCATTTCACAAGGCAGTTAATGTAAAATGCTTAACAGCATTTAATTACAGCAAACTAATATTTCTTTTTGGCTAAGAAATCCTAAGTCACAGCAAGTTCCAAAGGGGTAGCTATGCTAGCCTTGTTCAGCAAGACAAACAGTGAGTCTTGTGGCACTTTTAAGATTAACACATTTATTTATTACAGGGGCTTTCATGGGAGAAAATCCCACTTCGTTGGATGCTTGCAGATGAAGAACTTGAGAATGGGATCTTCTTTATCTTCAAGCATTTGACAAAGTGGGATTTTCTCCAATGAAAGCTCATGCAATAATTAGATCAGAGAAGACATTTTTGACCATGTTTATCACAATGCTTTCCAATACTGCCATGTGGCAGGGGTCTGCTGATGAGCTCTATCAATATTTTTGTCTGCTAGACTCAAGGGTTTATTGCATTGGGATCTGAATGAATTTGGTTTGCTGTGGGTTTTCAGCATAATTAAAAAACTGCAGGAGGTCATTTACTTTTGTGGAACTAACAAGGAGTCTGGTAGCATTTTTAAAGACTAACAAATTTATTTATCACATGAACTTTCATGGGAGAAAAATTTCACTGTCAGATGTTTGAAGAACATGTGTGTGTGTGCGCGCATGTGCATGTGCGTGTCTTACTATGGCTGTTGTCACCACGTAAGATGCTGTCAATGGAGTGGGATTGTATCTCTCATACTATACCTCAGCCAGCAAATGTAAGAGTCCCTTGAAGTCACTAGAAAGTTTAGATAGCTGATCCTGTTGCTTCCTGGCTTCATCCTCAGTAGAAATTTCAGTCAAAACAGCAAGTCTAGATTTCAGCCAGTTAAAATTTTCTCCTTGTTTGCTGATATCTTGCCTGATATTCTACACAAGAATCACAAATGTACAAGCACAGAATGAATTAAATATATCAGTGAATAACATTCAAGGGCAATTTGCCATTCAACTTCATAGTTAGCAGCATAAAAGTGTAGGTGTGAAAATTTGTGTATTTCCCTTTGAAGGCTGAAGGTACAGTATTTTTCTCTAATCCCCACAGAGTCTGTCATATTCTTTCCAGTTTAGGGCCAGATCATCATTCCTTCTACAAGCAATATACTATTGTCTCCTGCCAGTTACATTGCTGAAGCCTGGTATTTTTCTCTACAGGCTAGCATTTTTGCTCTTCATTGTCTGTATGGTTATTGCTGTATATATTATACTGTATATACGGAATATCTTTTCTCAGACAGTGCACTGCTCTGGGGCTTAGGCACCCAGACCCTTCGGGTTTGCAGTGACCTTCCTCAGAGGCATAAACATAAGCACCTGGGAGCATTTACTACAGGCATTCTGAAGTCTACAGGGTTTGGTGACAAATAGGCCAGGGCTTTGGGAACACCAGTGGGGACTGATTTTGTGATTTCAGTGCCTAAAGTGGCACTTAAGCACCTTAATCCTTTTGTGTATTACCACTTACAATATAAAAATATACATAAAACCCTTGCTTGTAAAATAATATTTTATGTCATTTTAGGAACTAATGGTAAAGCCTTTCCACATGTGATAAATAACAACTTTACCAAAATCCAAGTACATCCCTACTGCACTTCCTTTGTGAGAGGAGCCTGAGGTGGTTTGTTTAGTTTAGCAAAAAGATGGCTGAGAGGGGGTATGACTGTTCTATACAAATACACTGAAGAGGTAAATACCCAGGAGGGTGAAGAGCTATTTAAGCTAAAGGACAATGCTGGCACAAGAACAAATGGTATCAGATGGCCATGAACAAATTCCGGTTGGAAATTAGAAGAATGTTTCCAACCATTAGAGGGTGAAGTTCTGGAACATCCTCCCCTTAGGAGTTGAGGAGGAAAAAAACCTAACCAGTTTTAAGAGAGAGGAGAACAGATTTATCAGTGCAACTGTATGATGGGGTCTCTTCCAGCTTATTTCTTATGCTCCTAAAATCTCAAGCTTTGTACTTCAGCCAGTCACCTATGAGGGTCAGGAAGGGATACGCTGCACTCCACTATATTCTGGGCTTTTTTATTTTGTTCATCAGAAGCATCAGGGATGGCCACTGATGAAGTTGGGACACTGCACATGGTCGGATGTCTTTCTAAGATGGTAGGATGTTGCTCTGAGATGCTGCCAAGCTTTCTCTCTTTCAGTCTGACTGGCTTTTGCTCACAGGCTCAGGGTCCAAATGGTCATCATATGTGGGGTCGGGAAGGATTATTTTCCTCAATCAGACTGGCAGGGACCTGTTGGGGGGGGGCACACAGTTTGCCCCAGCGTGGGACACAGTTCACTCTCCTTTGGGTTGCCTGAATATCTCTCACTTAATTCCTTGTCATTACAGGAGCCTTTGCTATTTGTACTCTACATGCGGCACAAAACAATTTAGTCTTCTGGGGAGCTCTAACACTTTGCATAAGGCTAGTTGTTGGATTTAGTGTGTGGGTGTTGGGTATCATCGATGGCCTGTGATATACAAGACGTCAGACTACATGATCTAGTGGTCTAGTCTGGCCTTAAACTCTGTGACTCTTCATTGCCAGTCAGGTCTGCTCACTGATGTGAAGGTAGGTGGTGAGCAGGCCTTGCCTTCACCTTGTTCTTCTGTAGGGGCCAATGTCTGCACGGGTAATAATCTTAAGCAATCTCTGCACTTAAAAGAAGCCCAAGCCTGAAACTGTGGCTCTTCTCACACAGGAGTTGCAATGTGAACATTCTTACAGTCCTCAGATATGCCTGCAGAGTTGACCATAATGTTGTTCACCTGTGTATTTAGATTCTTCTAAATGTATGAGTAAAGAGACTTGACTTCTCCAATCTATTAGGACATGGAGCTCCTGCTACACTTTATCTCATATACCACTTACTTTAGATTTACAATAAGCTGGTTTAATTGACCCACTGTTAAAAATGTAAGAAGCCACCAGACCCTTGTTTATACCATACATTCCCACTGGTGCATCTGAGCTGATGGAGACAACAGTTAAGTCAAGGGTAGAAATCTCTCTACTTTTTTTTGCATATAAAACAGAACTAACCTCCACTGCTGCTTTAGATTGCTTGTATTTGGCAGGATCACTGACACCATGCTTGATCTTCTTCAGCTCACTCTCCTTTGATGAAATCCAATTTGCAAATTCAGAAGTTCTGAAATCAAAGACCACACAACAAAAAATAAGGCAGAAGTTAGTTCAGACTAGCCTTTATCAAGCCACTGCTGAAAGTTATTAGCTTAAATAAAAATAAAAACAAAAAAACCCCAAAACCCAAGGGAAAAAAAAGATTATTTTTGGACCTACAGCATAAATAGAGTATTCTGTTTACGGAAAAAACGTTTACTATTATTTCTATGTATTTTTCTATGACTGGCAGTTTTACAATAGAGCATATATGTTAATTGTTCTAAGCAAAGCTCTGTCATATCCAATTAGCAACAGAACTAGTACCTATTCTTATAGTCCTTCCATTTGTCAGGGTGCTCTTTTAACTTCATGTAGGTGCTATTGATTTGGAATTTAAGTTCTTTTAGCATTTCTTGGCTGCTTTCTGATGTAGCCTTAAGTTGATCCCATTCTGGAAGTTTTAGGCACAGTTCCTCAATTAGCTTCACCCTTTTCTCACACAGCTGATAGGGTCCCTTATCGTTGAAGAAAAACTGGAAAAAGGAGAGAAAAGCTATAATAATACAAACTTACAATGCCACAAACCACATTTGTATTTGATATAAAACTAAGAAGGCACCCAGTTCTTATACAGAATCATAGAAACTGGAAGGGACCAAAAGAGGTCATGAAGTCCAGTCCCCCGGACTCATATAGCAGAACCAAGTACCAACCTAAACCATCCCTGACAGCTGTTTATCTAATCTGCTCATAATAACTTCTAATGATGGAGATCCCACATATCAGTATAAGAGAATTAAAACAAATTTACTTTTTTTTAGGTTTTCAAATCACAGTACACTTAAAAATTGTTCAAAAAACTTACAGAACCCACATCCAGGGATCAATTTACTGCCATGTTACACCAGTTTCACGGCACAGAAATCAATGCAATTGCACAATTGTGAATCTGGAGTAATTTACTCATGATCAGCCAGGCCATGGTTTCTTCTTTGCATATCCTGTTTGTATTTAAATGCACTTCCACACATGTGGCACATGTGTCCATACCTGGTGCTCTTTGATGATCTTTTCACTACCTTCACTGGATACCAATTTGCTCTCTCGAGCAAGTTCAGATCTACACTCTTCTACTGTGTGTAGGAGTTTGCTTTTCTCTACTTCAATCTTCAGATGGACCAAATGATATGGGGCTTCTGCCTGGAGATCCTGTACTCCATCGAGGAAAAAAACAAACACAGGCAGAAAGCATGATTCTCATTTATCCAATATAAGGCTACTAAATGAAAATCACAACAATTTTTAAAGGGCAATAGAAATCACATACATGATATAACAAACAAATCAGAGATGGTTTTTCAGCATTAATGTATGAAGGATAATAAAATATATTTGTTAGTAATAACTATCAGTTATATACCTAGAACATAAGAACGGCCATACTCCATTTAGTCTAGTATTGTGTCTTTCAGCAGTGGCCAATGACAGGTACTTCAGAAGGATTGAACAGAATAGGTAATCATCAAGTGAACAATCCCATACCCAGCCTCTGGCAAACTGCAATCCCTGCCCATCCTGACTTATAGGCATTGATGGACTTCTTCATAAAGTTATCATGTTCTTTTTAAAACTCTATTACAGTCTTATCTTTCAAAACATCTTTTCACAATGAGTTACACAGATTGACTATGCATTCTTTGAAGAAATACTTCCTTTAGTTAGTTTTAAACCAGCTACCTATTAACTTCATTTAGTGATTTCCTAGTTCTTGTGTTATGAGAAGGAGTAAATCACACTTCCTTCTTTACACTCTCCACTCCCATGATTTTATAAATCTCTATCACATCTCCATTTACTCGTATCTTTCTCAAACTGGAAAGTCCAAGTTTTATTAATCTCTTTTCATATGAAAGCTTTTCTGTACCCCTTAATCATTTCAGTTGCCCTTTTCTGGGCCTTTTCCAATCCCATCCATGAAACAAAACACAAACGTATTTTAAAGTCTGGATCACTTCAAGAACTCCTTCCTCTTTCCAGTCTCTTAGCTGAACCTAACTCCCCAGCTCACTACTTATGATGCACCACTGGCCATCCTTTTGAGGTTTCTGAATTTATACTTCACTTAGTTTTGGCTCTAGATGGGGACCAATGTTCCACCTAAGCTGCATGGCTACGCAGCTCCCCCCTGATGCTCAGCGCAGGGGACACTGCCAGCCACACATGGCTAGCAGCCAGAGCCCTTACCCGGCTGGAAGATAGTGTCTTCCAGCCGGTGGAGAGCTACTCCACAGCTGGAAGTTACTGAAACTCCAGCCCAGTGAAGCTCTGATGGAGCATGCTCAGAACATCTAAGCATGCTCCATCAGTGCTTCTCTGGCTCCAGAAGCCATGGCTGGGACCTGTGCGGCCAGGTAAGAGTGGGGTGGGGGTTAAGCCGGCGCTTACCGGGAGAGCTGTGGGGGGGAACATCAGGCCCGGGTGTGTGTGTGTGAGGATCAGACCTACATGCCTGTGCAGGATTGGGCCCGCTGGGGTGGTGGGCCAGCCTGCACAGCAAGCAACTTGTGTTGCTCAGCTGCCTCAGGGCCTTAGAGGGAACATTGATGGGGACACATCCAAATGGAGCATCCACTTTCTCTTAAATTGTAATTTGGTAGTTTATCAGTTCAGTGAGTAAAATATCCAGTGTTTTCCTCTCATTCTCAGTCACTACAACCCTGTAAACTTTTTTAGATGAGGTGAGCAGATCTGCACACAATAGTCAAGATGTGGGCATACCATGAATTTATAAAGAAGCAATATATTATTTTTGGTCTTAGTATCTCTCCATTTCCTAATGATTCCTTTTTTTGTAGTTTTTTTTGACTGCTGCTGAATGCTGAGTGGATGTTTTCAGAGAACTAGCCACACTGACTCCAAGACCTCCTTTTTGAGGATTAATAGCGAATTTAGGCCCCATCACTTTATATATATAGTTGTGATTATGTATTCTAATGAGCGTTACTTTGCATTTATTGACACTGAATTTCATCTATCATTTTGTTGCCCAGTCACTCACTTTTGTTAGATTTCTCTGTAACTCTTCACAGTCTGCTTTAGTCTTAACTATCTTGAGTAGTTTTGCATCATCTGCAAATTTTGCCACCTCGCTGTTTAGCCCTTGTTCCAGATCATCTATAAACATTGAACAATACTAGTCCCAGTACAGACCCCTGGAGGGTACCACTATTTATCACTGTGCATTCCAAATACTGACCACTTCTTACTATGCTTTCTTTCCTATCTTTTAACCAGTCACTGATCCAGGAGAGGGCTTTCTCCCTTATAGAGTGACAGCTTACTTTGCTTAAGAAACTACATTGAGGGATCTTGCCAAAGACTTTCTGAAAAGTTAAGTATATTATATCAACTGGATATTCCTTGTCCACAAGCTTGTTTACCCACTACAGTGCACCCACTAGAGCGCACAAATCCCTCTAGAACCTGAAAAGAAACCCAAGATTCCCACATCTCATCATTCCTCTTATGTCAGGAGTTATCTGTGAAACCCAGTGACAAAGTGTGTCTCTCTTTCCCCTATTATGCTGGTCCCTACAAAGGATGACAACTACTACTGCCATCTGTTACTCCATTAGCTCAAGTAGCATAGGACTGTGTGGTAAATCCAGCTGTGCTGGTGGTCCATGTTGGAGTCATGCCATATGATGGAATTTATTTTTTTTCATTTTCCTTTTTAGAAAACCTAGGAAATTACTCACCAAAATCTACATTAAAAGTACAAAATCAAGTACACAAAAGTAGAAGTACCAGAATTAAATATGTCTCTGAAACCTTAATTCAGCCCCTTTGCATGTATGCATTGTGCTACAGCCTTTAAATACATGATCACATATATTTCTTCTCTCGGACCCCTGCCTCATTCAGTGCGCATGATGGACCTGATCTGGGAGGTGAGTCAGGGTTGCACAGTGAGGGAGGCTGTCATTTGGAGGACCCCTGCTTTATTTGTTTCAGAATATGGAAGGTGTGTAATGCATGAAGCAGGGAACTTCAGGAAGCGAAAGGTGGATCTCAAGAATAAGACAGTTTAAAGTTGTCGTGTAAAACTGGATTTTATCCCTTTCTCAGTCATCAAATTCCTATATGATATAGCAAGTCTCTTACATCAAACAGCTCACAGGTGACAAGTTCCAGATGGGTAGCCTTATTAGTTTATTCCAGCAAAACCAAAACAAAGATGGAATTCTGTGGCACTTTTAAAGACTAACACATTTATCACATAAGCTTTGGTGGGTGTAATCCCACTTAATCAGGCACTTGAAATGGAATATGTGACATGTTAGATGTGAGTACATACATGCAGAGAAGAGCGGTCACAATGTAAATTAAAACATTCAGAGGGATAGACTGCTAGCCTATCTCCGCAGAGGAAACAAGCTTTGTTTTGATTCAAACATTGTACAAGAGGGAAAGCCAGAGCTGCAATAAGTGCTGAGAAGGGTGATAAGAGAGGAAATTTGTTAGTCTTTAAAAGTGACATGAAACTCCTTTTTCATGGTGGCCACTGACTGTGTGTTTCTCAGTCTTTGCTTCCCTGACTTGAGATTTTGAGGTTTGATTTGCAGAAGCACTGAGTACTTAGAGATGCAAATGAAGTCAAGGGAACAATATCTGAATATGTAAAGTTCTATATACTATAGCTATATACTACTAAATACTCTAAAAAATCAAATCCTAGGTGTTTCAAATTGAGCACCCGAAGTTAGTGCAATGTGCTTGACCTTAATCCATTTGCGCCTCAGTTCCCATTTCTATGAATGGAGATAATTCCTCTCACCTCAGAGGGGTATTGTGAAGATAAACTTATTAACATCTGTAAAGAACTCAGATAGAACAGTGATGAGTGATGCAAAAATGACGAGGAGGAACTTAATAATTCTATCTTGTTTTGAATAGTTTGCAGTCTTCAAAGTAGTAAGGCCCAGAGCCAACACTGACTGATGATAAGAAAACAAAATATTGAATAGCTCCTACTCAAGTGAACACAGTCCAACCTATGCTCTGAATGACCCAGGCATCCTGTGGAAAAAGTAGTATGTAACCATGTAATTAAACACTATCACACTGTATATGCACAAGGGAGCTGAATTAAATTTGCACATGCAAGCTCTATTCTAGCATTTCCATGACTTTTGAGGGCTGGACTTTGCAACTGTGATAATGTTCTTTTAACATAGTGCTGTGTAATTGTAATTATTTGTTCAGTCCATGTGTCTTTGGGTATGTCCACACGAGTCTTTTATTTCGAAACAACACTGGTTGTTTCAAAATAAAAAACTGAATGTCCACACGACGTTTTCCTATTTCGAAATGACAGGCTCTGTCATTTTGAAATAAGAACCATCATTTTGAAACAGCTTAAACCCCATTCATTTCGAAACGACTGTTATTTCAAAATAGTTACTTTGAAATAACACCATTTGGACATGTTGTTTTGAAACAACACCATTGTTTCAAAACAACTGTTTCGAAACAACATGTCCAAATGGCCTTATTTCGAAATAACCATTTTGAAATAACAGCTTTTTCGAAAGCAGGCTTTCCCTTAATTCAAATTAACATTTTCTTAATTCGAATTAACTTATTTCAAAATAATTCATTTTGAAATAATGATGTATGTGTGGATGTAGCCTTTGTCACTTATACAGGGAGAGGAAAGATGAAGAAGGGGACAAGATACCCCCAGTTTCTAACCACAACATATTTCCTGAGCAGCTGGGTCTCTTGAGCTATTCAGTTTACCAGTTCCAGAGTTCCCATTTAAATACTAACCTTCCATTGCTTATGGAGTTTCCTAACAGCTTCCTGCAGACTGTGTTGTTCTTGCTCAGGAAGGATGTCAGTAAGTTCATCACAAGCTTTCAGGAAAGCATTAAGCACTCTCTGGTCCAACTGGCTGAAAAACTCCTGATATTGAAAGTAAAGGTTAAAAGGTTAAGTTGTTTAATGTTGTTGATATGAAAACCAGCAGGAATGAAGTTCGGAACAACATATGCTATACTAGCATACACAAGCTCTCTGCAAGTTTGAAAGATCACTGCATTAAAAAGACTGAATTCAAGTTAAGATATGGTGCAATATTTAGCAGAAGATGGAAATATTCCTGAAAGCTTCTAGGGTAGAGCAGGGGTCTCAAAAATGTGGCCTGTGGGCCACATGCAGCCCCTAAAGCTATTTCCTGTGGCCCACAACAACACTATTGTTACCGATATTTGCAGTATCATTTTATGAAAAGGCTTTAGTGGTGTGGCCCTCGGGCTAACATACTAGTCCTCATGTGGCTGTCATCGTGATTTGAGTTTGAGACCCCTGGGGTAGAGAATCAACTCATTCTTAAAAATGTCAGATATTGTAGAGAGATGGTAGCTTACAGTCATAGGATTCCACAGTGAAACAATATTTTTAAATAACAATAAATGTAGCAATATTATAGGTTAGCTCATTCACTTAATAAGAGCTCCTATTTTTTCATGCTACTAGGGCCTCCTGAACACTATGTCTATGTCTACATCAGCCAAAATTAGTTCAGACTTGTCAGTCTGAAATAGGAAGTTCAAGGCTAGTTTGAACTAACATCAGGTTAGTTCAAACTAACCTTGCGCTTATAAATTCAAACTAACCACATGTTCTACTTCAAAATAACACTTAGTTCAAACTAGAACATGCTGTTAGTTTGGACTAACTGGCTTTGCTCAAACTTAAGGTGCAATGTGGACCAGGCATGATGTAAACTTTTTAAGGCGTGATGTGAATGTCTTAAGATTGAACTAAACACTGGTCCTGGTCGACATCATGCCTAGTTCGAACCTTAGTTCAAACTAAGCGCTTAAGTCTGGACTAAGTGCTGGTACTAGTAGTTTGAATTAAGTGTTCCTTAGTTCGAACTAAAAAATTTCTTAGTTCAAACTAGGGAAAGCCTAGTGTTGCCTTGGGCTAAATTAGTCCACACTAGCCTCTTTAGTCCAGACTAATTTGCCAGTGTAGATGTAGCCTATAAAATTGTTATATCTGATCCCATATCATTTATAAGATTAAACAGACTTTCTACTCGTGTAACTTATTCTCACTGTCAAAATCCTACATGGGGACTGCAATGTTAGTCAAAGAATTTACTCACAGTATGTTTCCTGAGAAGTTCTTCCGGATTTCCTTTTTCTTCTAGGCAACTATTGGCTATCTGTAGCACTTTCTCTAGTTCTGCCCTGGACTCCTCAAATTTTTTCATCAATCGGCTATTTACTTCTACATTTTTTCTCCAATCACTAGTCTTCTTCACCATATTCTAAGTTAAAAGTGAAGAAAAAACAAGCTAGTATTTTTTTCTCAGATTATTTTCTGAATGCTGATCTTTATAAACTATACCATCTACAGTCCCTCATTAAAATGCTTCCTGTTGGGGTTGCCGTTTGGGATTTGTGAAGTTTACGGTTCCTCCTCTACTACCCATAAATGACCATGATAATCCCATTCTTCCATTAAAATAAAAAAAAAAAAAAAAGAAAATTGTGGTACTGCTGAGAGTTTCAGAGACACCCTGGCTTGGCCTTTCAGACACATCAACCACACAACCATAAGTCTCTTAATTTTTTGAAGGGCTTAAATCAACCTCCAGACATAGAGGTTAGGAACAAACTTCCTTCCAGCTGGTGGCCTACATCTGAATGCTCAATATAGTGAAAGGCAGTGACTCTCATGGTTTAATCCCATCTCACAAATCCCTCACTCCTTCTGTGGTCTTTTTCAAATCACTTAAGTTTTTGCTTTAATTTCTTAATCTGTAAAATGAGAATAGCAATATTACTGATGGGAAGAAGAGAGTGGAAGATATCTTGTGTCTACATTAGCTAATGATTCTAGAGTACAAATAAATACATAACTGTTATTATCCACAAAGATGCATAAAAAACCCCCCTGCAAATAATGGGAACTCTAATAACCACCGAGAAAACTTATATAGCTCTTCTATAGCTTAACTAACTGTGCTTCCCTTGCAGCAAGAAGCAACAATGTCAATAACTCTTTACCATCATATACACTTTATAGAATAGCCATTTTAAAACGTCTTGAGCTGACCCCACCTCCCCACACTGAGTTGTATATTTTGGTTGCTCCTCTGTAAACCCAGACAAAAATTAACACATGCAAAAGTATGCTTGACAGCCTACTCAAAAAACTATTAGAGACTTTAATACAATTTAAATTAAATTACCTACACCTGTAAGTTTCAAATGCTGATACTTTAAAGTGAAAAGTGCACCTGTTTCTCTGTGAACCATTTATCAATTTGTGAGGAGATATTTGAAAACTGACATTGTGAGGTTGTCCTTCATTTCCATTCTCTAATGGTACTTTCTCTTTAGCACAACCAGCACAGAGAATCTGAACTCACAGAAATAAGATGAACAAAACAGTAAAAGAACTTAGGTTACACACTTGGGACAAAACTCGATATTCTGAGCCTATTTGCAACCAAAAATCACTCAAACACTGTTTTTAAAATTGAATGCCCCATGTCCTATCACTCTGAAGTTAAATCAGCTTTTCCTGAATGTCATTTGAGAGATGGGACAAAGTCACTACCTCAGCTACAAAAATTGGATAATCCAATCATTCAGGGGTACAATCCCTTCAGAAAGATATTTATCCAAACTAGCTCTGAGAGAAGTCAAATGATTCTTGATTGGTTCCACAACACTCAATAGCTCAGAATCTGTTTCATCAATAGCATCCATTAACATTGGGAATAGAACGCTTAAACCAGTTTCAATCTGTTTTTTGCTCAAAGATCTAACTTTCTCTTAAATGCTGATATCTTGCTGTGCAGGCCAAAAATAGTACTTTCTCTCCTTGCAATAAGAGCTTTAGAGAATTCAGTTTGTCAAAAACATCAGCAAAGAAAGCCAAAAGCACAAGCAAGTGGAGATCACACCATCTCTCTGCATTGGTGAAATTCAAAATACAGTAGAGAAAATTGAACTTTCTTTTATCACATTCCAGTGCTCTCCCCCAGATAGCCATCTGATTTCCATGTGAAACAACAAAGTGTCATGCTCAGTTCCCATTTCTGTACAAAGCATTGTAAAGACAACAGAAGGAGGCCTTTATGGGCTGTGGCTTGATAAAATTCATGATCTTAACAAAAGAACTGTTAAGTACCTGGATCCACATTTTGGGTTGCAAGGGATCTGCAGCGTATCACACAACGGTTATGTCTACACACAAGGTTTTATTTCGAAATAAGTCATTCCGAAATGACTTATTTCAAAATAAAACCTTTATTTTGAAAGGGCTTATTTCGAACTAAAAATAAACTTAGTATGAAATAACTGAAAACCTGAAAGTGAAATAGCAGGTCCTATGTGTGGACCTGCTATTTCGTTTCAGGAGAGGGGCACTCTGGGAGGTGTGGCAACATGGCCCCTTGCCGGCCATGTTGCCAACAACCAGGGCAGAGGGGGGAAGAGGGCTTGCCAGGAGCCTGGGGGTGCCCCAAGCTGCTTGCCCTCTGGGCAAGCAGCTTGGGGAGCCGCAGCACTCCCAGGGTCCGCTGCCCAGGTCACGGGAGCTACAAGGGCGTGGGGTGGCTGCAGCCCCCAGCTCACCCTGCGCTCTGCTGGGGGGGGGCTGCAGCCCCCGCGGGCTGGCCACAGCCCCGGAGACTCACCCCGCCACCGGCTTCAGGGGGGCTGCAGCTCCCGCGGGGCGGCCGCAGCCCCGGCAGATCACCCCACACCAGCTTCAGGGGGGCTTCAACCTTTATGGGCTGTGGCTTGATAAAATTCATGATTTTAACAAAAGAACTGTTAAGTACCTGATCCACATCCCCTGAAGCCGGCGTGGGGTGAGCTGCCTGGGCTGTGGCCACCCCGCCAGGGCTCCAGCCCCCCTGAAGCTGGCAACGGGGTGAGCTGCCCGGGCTGCGGCCACCCCGCAGGGGACTGCAGACTCCCGATCCCGTGCAGGGGGAGCTGCAGGGCTCCCAGCCACTGCCGTGGCTGAGCCCAGGGGCCTGGGGAGCCGATGGGGCCCGGCTCCCAGCGGCTGCAGCCGCTCAGCCCCCCGGGCGCTGGGGAGCCAGGTGGGGACCAGCTCCCCACGGCTGCCGAGACAGCAGCTGGGAAAAGCTGGACTGGCACCCCGCCATGGGACTTGCCACCAGCCCCAGCAGCGGGGAGATCCAGGCGCCCCCGCAACCCAGTGGCAGGGCTTCCCCAGACCCCAGTGGTGGGGAAAAGTGGGGAACGCTGGCACCCTCACCACCAGGCTTGCCAGTAGCCCCGGCGGCTGGGAAAAGCCAGGCACCTGGCTCCCCACCCGCGGGCTTGGGGGCAGGCCTCCATAGCTTGGGGCTGGTGTTCCCTCAGCACCCTAGCCAGGGTGCTGAGGGCTCCCTGGCCAGGGTGCTGAGGGGGTGGCCCTTGAAAGTCAAAACATATTGTTTCAGAACTGCTTTTGTTCTGAAACAATATGTCAAAATGGCCTTCTTTCGAAACAACTATTTCGAAATAAGGGCCATTTCAATAGGAAACGAGGTTTAACTGTTCCGAAAGAACACCTCTTATTTCGAAATGACGGAGTCTGTCATTTCGAAATAAGAAAACGTCACCTGGACATAATCCTCCACAATACATATGGAGGAATTTCAGACACTTTGGCTTTCAAGTCTGCCTTATCTCCATACATAGAAGAGGCTGTTTAGATTCCAACACAGCCTTTCTGCTTCAACTAAGGAGAAGTCAGGAAGTCATTTAAAATATTAAACAATTTAGATCCAGCTTCACACATCTTAATTGGTTTGCTTAACAAAAAGTCTTCCAGTATTAAAGTTTTGTGAGGGTACTGAACATAAACAATTATTTAAGAGCTTCTTTTGAGCATATTCAGTGGTTCCTCCAATTAGACTGCAAAGCAATCAAGAGATCAGCTGTATCTTGATACGTTTTAGCATATCATTATTTCAGCAGCTCACCATATTGTCTGACACTATGATTCTCCTCTCCTCCTACTGATGAAATCCTCATTTTTGCTGCAACTTCAAATTATAAAAAAGGGGAATTATCCCACTATATCCTGCCGCTACTGGCACAGTTGGAATTCAGGGAAAGATTTCAGTAAGAATGAGCATCTGTGGCCATGTGTATATTAGATTGGAAAGTTTTATATTACATAACAACCCTGTGTTTCGTTTAAAGAGTATGTGGGTGTCAGAAAAATCAAAAGAAACTTCTTTGCACTCCCTGTGGCAACAACTGAAAACTGATAGCAAGTGAAGAGAACACAGTAAGAAGTGCAGACTAAGAGTATGGATAGACAGCAACTAGGCACTCATGGCTGGCCCATGCCAGCTGACTTGGGCTCACAGGGTTCACACTGCACTGCTGTCTAGATCTGGGCTCAGGCTGGAGCCCTGCTGTCAGACCCTGTGAGCTGGGAGGGTTCCAAAGCTTAGTCTTCAGGCTGTACCCAAAAGTCTACAGAGCAATGAAAACACCCCAAAGCCCATGCACAAGCCATGGGTTTTTCTTTGCTACACAAACCTACCTTAAGAGATTCTCAAAAATGAACACAGAAACAACAAAGTACCTGAAAAGTGACCTGGATCCCTGTGACTTTCTTCTGAAGCATCAGTGGGTTGAAATGTTGTAACACCTTACTCGAAGCCACAAACTTCAGAATACCCTGACTGTTTCTCTCAATCTGGGACAAAGCTTTCTTGCAGTTTTCTTGGTATGCTATCAGATCCTGAAAGAAAGAAACACATCTCTGTTCTGGCCAAAACAAAGGAAAGAAAAGTTAAAGGGGGGGGAGAAAGCCAAGGGAGGCATTTCCGTCAATAAGAAAAAGGCTCCATCAAGAACAGTTTAAATAAGACATTCAAGAGAACAATACAACAAACTTTTTCCAGTGGGTGCTCAGACATAGCCCTATCCACAAAAATCATTCATACAAAAGAGATTTCCGGGTAGGGTCCACATATCTAGCTTCACAAAATGCAGTGGTCTTTTCTGGCTCTATTATTCTGGCATTTATCCCAGATTTCAGTGTTATTAATATCTGTACCCACAGTACCAACTGCAAACAGATGGGTTCATTTATGTAGGGAGTAGATAAAAGAATAACAACTCACGGTAGCTTGCTAAGATGTTTACACATTTGGCCCTTGCCTTCTACCAACCCAGTTATTAGAATTTAAATGATCACAACAAATCACTAAACAAGAAAATCAGTAACTATAACTCCATAGAGATAAAAAAAAAAATCTCATGAATGCTCATGGCTTGAGAGGAAATACATATATAAAAAGCACAAGATTGACCATTTGCTATTTAATGAATTATCTGTTCCATGAGCCTGTCAACAGCTTCTGTATCATCTGGCAGACTATCATGGATCTCAGTTCCATGGCTGGTAAATCCTTTCAGCAGAAATAAGCCATTTACTGTAATTTATGATGTCTAGGCTATGGTCATCTAAAAGATGGAAACCTCATGATGATGAACTCCCCTCACTCTGCAGATCTGACATCTGATCCATTTGGTGTTTGTGCTCAATACACAGCAAGAGTCATTCAGCAAAGCAAGGGAGTTTAGACCAAAGCTGGATCGGTAGAGCCCTGCAAATCCATGGATATCTGCAGATATCCGCATCCACAGATACAACATGGATATCTGCGGACCATTTCTTGTGGATACAGATCGGATATGGATCCACATATTTTTATATGCACAGAGCTAGAGCCCTGCAGATATCCGCATTATATCTGCATCCGTGGAGACAACATGGATATCCATGAGCCATTTCATGCGGATGCAAGTCGGATACGGATCCACATATTTGCATCCATGCAGGGCTCTATGGATCGGCTCACATGCATGGTCAAGTGCAGCAGCCTAATGATATTTTTCTTTCAAAACCAAAGATATAGCTTCAAAAGTCATTGACGGAGGACAGGACATCCATGACTGAAGTGTGGAACACCTCTCCATAATCACTGCAATTATGAAGAAATTTCTAATTGTTCTTTCATATACTGTACTAGCTCCACTGTTCCTCTCCAATATTGTCTCCAAGCACTTGACAGCACTGTGACATTCCTGCCTTATATTAGAGATGCAAGAGATCCATCTACGATATTAACAGATGAATTGAAGATGTCCTTCAATGTGAATTCTATTGTCTAACTGAGTTCCTGCAAAAAGATACCCTCCTCCTGCAACACAAGTGTAATTTTAAGGCCCCATCACATTATTTCCCCTCTCCTGTCCCCCATTCCCAATAACTTCAAAGAAGACTCCTACCAGACACACGGGAAGAGTCCACCAACACCAAAGAAAATCAGTGGGAGTGCCTGAGCGTTCTTAAGGAAATCCCAATGTTCCTTGATGCTGGGTGCAATTGTATAGGGGCCTGATCTAGTTTTTCTCAAAATCAAAAGAAAGTTTCCAGATGAATGAATTGTGGGAAGATTGGTAGGCAGAACCAAAATGTAGAGCTGACATCTGTATATCCCGAAGAATGTATTTAAATATTATTAAATGAAAGAAATTGCTCCTCAGTTAAGAATCACATCTCAGTACTCCCTGTTTTGATCCATAATCCTGACAATCTAATGTGTTGCAGAAATGTTCACAGAGAGAATTTTGGAGGGATTTTTTTTAAACATACCTGGTGGTTTTGTTTAAAAACAACTGCAGGTTGCACTTCAGTATCCGGGGCAGAAATGATTTCATTGACTTTCTCAAGAGACTCATAAAAATTTGTAATTTGCTTTTCTAATTCTTCCAGAGGAGGCAGCAGCTGCTGTGCTTCATAGAGCAGGATAGGGCAATGCTCTTTAGTCTTTTGGCAACATAAAGAAAAAATTCTCATTTCAACAGAAAGTTACTGAAATGCAATAAACAATAAATAATCTTTCGTTGTACATTACTTTATACAAGCCCCTCCTTCCTCTTTTAAAGGTAAATAAGCCTGATATTTAGTTCTTATTCAAGCAAAAATTACCATTAATAACAAATACTTCAAGATCTGGTCTAAAAATAGTACCATCTTCTTGACGCTACATACAACTCAAAGTCACTTTAATATATGTGCACTAGATACCGCATATTGTCATACATAATGTAAGTCTGGGATTATGTGGTGTTCAGCTCAATGGTTCCACTTTGGGCCCATTTAAACTTCTGTTTGGGAGATCACTTCTTTTATACTTCCTTATACTGTTTGCTATCTTCTGTCTCATGTTCTCTTTCCTACATTTCCTTCTCCACTCCCACTTCTCTCTTCTCTTCCATCCATCCTTGCATTCTCATTTTTCCACACATCCTTTCTTTTTTTCATTTCACTTCTTTCCCTCTCGTTCTCTATGTTGTATCTGGCCCAGTCCTGCATCCCTTACCCAGGAATTTCACATATGCATGATTTGCAAGATCATCTGTCTCTAGTCACTGCACCTCCCACTTCAGTTCTCTATCATTACCTCCAACTCAGCTCCTGTCTTTCACTACTTTGTCCCTTTTGTTGAGGTGAGTTTGTGAATGAATGTATTTCTAAGATAATAATACTGACAAAGCCTTGGTTGGTTGTCTATGTATTTGTGTGTGTTTTGTTTACTTTCTATATCTATATATTTCTCTGTATTTCCCAACTCTACAGCAGTCAGGGTGAGGCTCTTAAGCTTGTTAAAGTTGGGGGGAAAAAAAGCACTCACCCACTCAAGATAGAAGAGTGGCTATGCTTTTAGGAGCAAAAGAAGTGTAACAGTTGTGATACAAACTAAGGTTCTTAAACTCCATGAGATGATATGGGTAAGAAAGAGTATCTCAAACCATTTATTCAGCTCAGGAGTTAGGGGTTGGTACAGCTCTTGGCTAAATGGTTCCACTTTGGGCCCATCTTTAATGATTAGTCCAACAGAATACCTAGGGTACAACAGAAAAGGTATTTCAGGACCTTGCTTAGCTGTGATTTGAGCCCTGCCATAGTTGCAAGCATTTCATTGACTTCTTCTTGGGGAATTTCCTTTGTAATAAGTTGTGCTGTCCTTGTAATCATCTTGTACTGAGCTTCCATCACAGGCACCTTCTGCTTAATATCCTGCAACAAATATTTTAACACATATAGTTATGAATTCATGTGGCATATCAGTTTGTTCTCACAATAGTTGCAAGTGATAGATCCAAATCCCACTGACTTCAGTGGGATTTCTTCCATTGACTTCAAAGAGCATTGGACCTGGCTCAGAATGTATTTGACGTAAGCAAAGGAGATCCCTACCAAAAGTCTTTAATAAAGTTCAGCATGCATCTCATCTTATGTGTGATTTCATCTCTGAAAATCCAGTGACACCCTTGTTTCTTGCTTTAGAAATGTGTCCCAGAAATGCCATTCATAGAATGAAATAATTTAGATTACATAAAAAAACCAAACTGTATCATTGTAGATAGTATGAAAAAATAGCCGTGGCAACAAGTAATATTCTGATCCTCTCCTGAAATTATATAGTTAAATAATTTTCTCTCCTGGGAAGAAATGAGAGAGACAGACACTCAAAGAAGAAAGAACCTTACCTCCAAATCTTGGACAAACATTTTGACATTTAGAAAGAATACTTCTATGGGCACAGAAAATTTGCTATTGCTGCAGTCAGCAAAGGTTGACAGGGTGGTAATACCATCCAAGTATTCCTTCTTCATTCTCTCTAGTTCATCTGCCCTCGCATACTACGAAAAAATGGAAAATAAAGACAGAGAGAACACATTAAAATATTCAATGCTGCATCTTAAGGAAACTAATAGTTCTTTGGTTATAACTTATTTTTTCTTTCTTTTTTATTCAATCTAATTTACTAGTAATCATTTAAGTGAAGGGTCCAGCAAGTGGTTGGTTTGCTGTTTTTTAATTTTTAATATTAATAAATGAAGAACATGGTTCTTTTTAGGAATGGGAAAACTTGTTAACACCCCTCCTCCCCTGAAATGGGCCTCAGTTCATCCCATCCATGAAAAAGAAATAATTTAAAGTTTGGATCATTCTGAGAACTCCTTCCTTTCCCCAGTCTCTGAACTGAACCTAATTCCCCAACTCATGACCTACCTTCCATCTGAGGATTCAGATTTCACCTTTTACTCAGTTTTGGCCCTAGACAGAGACATATCCAACCTGGACATCTACTTTTCTCAAACTGATTTGCTAGTTTATTATTTCAGTGAGTAAAGGGCCAATAGCCTTCCTCCCTTCTCAGTTGCTTCAATCCTCCAACAGTGTCACTGGGGACCTAGTTTAATGACACAACAAACATGGTAGCATCTCCCCTAAGGTCCTGGCACTACTCAAGTCACATTCTCTGCACTGTAGACAGCATATGTCTGTGCAGCTGTTAAAATCAGGAAATAAGAATGCATCAGTATCTGAAGCATAGCAGGGAGAAAGACAGCCAAACGAAACTGGGGGAGGCTGGGAGGACTGAAGACAGAGAGAGAAGTCAGGGAATTAGTTGAGGGCTAGGGTAATGGAAGATCTGAGGAACAGTTAGCGCACAAAACAGACAGGAAAAAACTAGGTGTGAGAATTGTTAGAAGGCCATAGAGAAGGATGGGGAACAGGTATGGAAAGAAAGTTTCAAAACGTGAAGAGGATTAAAGTTTGCCAGGTAAACCACTCTGACCCTTACTAGCAATAATAAAGCTGTAACTGCATTATAAGCAACACTTTGATAAGGTTTTTAAAAAAATAAGAGCCAAAAGTTGACTGTTTTACTTAAGTGATTCATTGACAGCAGTGGGAACACACATATGGGTACTGGCCTTAGGTAAATAGTCGAAAATAGTTAAATTAAAATATTAAGTAGCCATATGACTATTTCAGTGCAGATATTTTAAAATGTGTAAATAAGACCATCAAATAACTGGGTACAAGTTGTATCTCACAACCTCCCTGACACTGTTTTGAACAACTTCTTAACATAACATTTCTTTCCCAACCAGCCGAGTCTCTTTCCAAACATGCTTTTTTTGCTTTGGGCCTTGTAGAGCACAAGACAACAATGATGTCAGCAAAGCTTTGGGAATGGAGCTTGTTGATTCATGTGCGCTACTTCCATTGTTTCAGCTCTATGATAATTCAACTCTGAAATGCACTAGATGCGTTTACTTACACCAGGGCTAACTTGGCTAAATGGAGGTATATAGCTCTATAAATTCTATATAAACAGCAGCTAGTTTTAGAAAATCATTTTAAATTTTCAAAAACAGGGAATGTCCATTTTTAAAAAGTTAAACTCAAAGACTACAGAGATAAGCTGCAAAGCATGGCTGCTGCCGAACTTGAAGAAAGCCATCTCTGTTCATCTCTCTAAAAAGATATAAATGAACCAACAATTCTGGCGGCACATATTGATTTCCAATTTACATAATTATGCACATTTACATTAAACATAGCCCTTGGACTCCTAGGAAGTTTTCAATGCAGGCTTCAGTGGTACAAATCTTAGGCAGCCCTGCTCCACTGCAATGGTAAAATAATTATTTTAATACAACAATCGTAAAAACACATACTTGCTTAACTTTCATAAACAACTCTCTCCATCTTCCATTTAGTAGCAGCAGTTGTTGTTTAAGGTCTCTGGAAATGGTCTCATCACAAGTTTCAATAAGGAAGTTACCAGCATCATTCATGGCCGTGTGCTGTTGGATCCAATGAGGTAAATGTCGGAAAAATTCCTAAACACAACATAAACAATATTTCCATATACAAAGTTGTAAAAGTCAGTACATTACATAATGAAGTATAAACCCAATCACCTACTAAAGTCATGGATAAACCTTTTTCTCACAAGACATGTTATTCTGAAACATCCAGTGTTGGGTACTTTGGTAAAATCTTAAGTTCTGTAGTAACATTTAAAGTAGAGCTATCAAAATAACCATCTGTGTGAATTGAAGAGATTCTATTTTATAAAAACAGTCAGTACCATCTCAATTTAATCCAGTAAGTAGCACTACTGAGATCAATGGGACTACTCCCTTGAGTAAGATGAAAGGATTGGGTTCTTAATTTATAATATTGTCACTATTTCATCTAATTTCAGTTTAACTTGTATACAGGTTCAGATTTATTTAATTCATTTGAAAACTGTCAACTTCTAATTCACTATGGGCTGGATTGCAATGTGGGCTACATGTCAACACATCAGTTAGAATTCCCTGTGTAAATCCAGCACAGGTAATGGAAGTATGGGGTCTGAGAGCATAGGGGAAAAGATTGTTTAAGAGTGCCCCTTAAACTAGGTGTTATGAGCAGAAAAATGGGAAGACCCTTTTTAGCATTGCAAAATAACATGAAATCAGACAGAGAGATAAAAAAAAGAAAATACTATAGTGTGGAATGAAGGTTTTATAGCCTATGTTTGAAATGCACCATAATTCTCACAAGTGCTGAATTTACAAGTGAGTTATACTGGTTGGGTCAAGCAAATACTAATAAAGCCCGTATATCACACAACAGCAGCATGAATGTTACTTGTGACACACACAGAACAGAACAATATTCTGGAAATGTTTCAGTAAGTTTTACCCTATGTTACTGGTACTATTTAATCATGTCTAGAAAGAAAGCTATAACTAATAAGTTCTAAAAATCTCTTAAATGACCTAAAATTGCTCTGCTATATCAGTGGTTCTCAAACTTTGTGATACTGCAACCCTCTAAAATGATAAATGAATTTGTGTGACCACACCTCAAAGTTGCTCATGCCCCCCACTGGGTCCCAACCCACAGTTTGAGAACCCCTGCCATACATGATGATGTCACTCTCTTAAGGTCTAGTACTGCATCTTCAAAACATCTAGGCTAAGAAGCAAACTCTGTTACCTTTTGTTTACTGGGGATAGTTCTGAGCCTTGAGACAGTGCCATATGGGGAAGAATTTGCATATTCTTAGGTAAGGAAATAATATTCCTATGTCAGCATGCTTTGTTTGTTTGTTTGTTTGCTTGCTAGTTAGTTTGTTTGTTTGTTTAAACTGCAGCTATTTGAAGCTGCTGACAGATTTGGAAAGTTTAAATAATCAAACAATCCCACTGAAGACAGATCAGTAGAGTGGGCAGAGTGCAGATGGGATGGTCAAAGGTGCATGATGAATACCATTTATTGCATTGACAGAAGCAGCATGTGTGTGGCACTGTAGACATGGATTCATATTTTGTTTTAAAAATCTTTAAGATGAATCTGTAGAACAAGCTAAACACATACAGGTTTTGACTTAAACGTTCATATACAAAGAAAATGCCAATATTTCATTTTAAACACAATATGCACACAAACAACCCACATGTACAAGCCACTGACAGTCATGTGTTAAACTGCATTTATCAATGTGTCTGACCATCTCGCCTGCCCGTTAATCTACCATTGCCAGTTTATATGATTTACAATATGACAAACTACTGAGAAAACTTTTACAGGCACAGTTTCTCTTTACACATGAGAAATGCTCCCTTCTTTTCCCCCAACTCAAAGGACCGGATTTCTCAAAAAAAATTAAACTGGGTTTGTGACCCACGATATGTAACATTCAGCACTCAACTGATTTCAGGACTAAAGTCTGATATCCTGTAAAATAGGAGCTATTTATCATACATAGCTCCCAAAGTTACAGACTTTAGAACTGTGCCATTAAAATTGTGGTTTTATCATCATGTGTGAAAAACTAGTTTAGGTCACTTAAAGAAGTTTCTGAAATGTATTTGTCATACTTTTTCACCTCCTCTGAGGTCAGAACACAACTCATGATACCAGTGCAGACAGCACTGATGATAAAATGTATAATGCATAAAATAGTTGGAATAGCTTTCTGAACTAGCTAAAGCATTTCTAAAATAGTGTAAAAACAAGCTTATATTTGAATTTGCCAAGCAAACATGACTACATTTTACCTAGATAAACTGGCTATAGATAATTCAAAGCAGTCACCCAAATGGTAAACAAAAACGTAAAAGCATAATATTCCCTGAACATAAATGGCTTTTTAAGCGGGCCTTACTAATGCAGCTCACTTAAACTCCTAAACTTTTGCCAAGAAGAAAAATATTTAAACCAGTTTTAGTACAAAATACGTGGCACACACAGAACACATAATGATAGTGATAACAGTACTTATTTTGAGTGAATTGCATAGCAACACATTCTTGGTTTTGCACTTATGAACAATGCTGCCATCTTAAATGGAGGCAAGTAAAACCTTTACACTATACCATCACAAATGTGCTCACTTTCCACACACACACACACACACACACACACACACACACACACACACACAC
>ML682021.1:29135060-29264519 GCA_007922195.1 Podocnemis expansa
CACACACACACACACACACACACACACACACACACACACACACACACGTGTGTGCACGTGCATATACACAAACCTAACACAAATATGCTTACACAGAAAGTGTTCTATGAATCTGTGAAGGTTTTGGACAGTGAAGAGAGTAGGGCAGGGATTATTTCACATATAAGTCTTAACCTGCCACAACTCCAGCAGCTAGGACTTCTCCTAGTCCTCTGCAAAAGCCCCCTTAATATTTTTTTTTTAAAGTCTGGATTCTCATAGGTTGTAAAACTTCTGAACAGTAATAGAAGCCACATACAGGGAGTGGATAAAGTAACTTACCTTTTTTGCATGTTCAGGCTGATTCAGCATTTTTTCAGCATCCTCCAGCCAGGCCTGCAGACTGGCCACAGTGCTGCTGTATCGATCCCAGTTAGCAATCACTTCTTCTAACATGCTCTTCACACTTCTCACCTCTACTGACAGGTTCCTCCACTGCACTGTTGTTTCATTCATGAATTTCATCACATTCTCTGCTTCCTCCACTAAGACACATAAAGCATATTGAATTTTTAAAAATTACTTTAAATCTTGGACCTGCTGGAATTATTTAGCCAAGTATTTAGCCTGCACTCCTTTTCTTAAAAATATTATTCAATCTTTTTTATTATTTTTGTTGGATAATTATAGTTTATATTCTTTACAGTATCAGCAGGTTTGTTTAAACATACAATAAATGCATAGCCTAATATTAAGGCAACAGTAAGGTTGAGAAATGAAGTATATATAGTACAAAATAAAAGTATATAAATCATATAACTCAATCATCTTGTATATCCACCATATTATAGGTATATGCAACTAATAAAAAATATTTCTAGAAAGGTTCATATTTAACAAAGAAAGACAAACAGAAAACTGCATTTAGCCGATTCAATGTTGGGTTTGCATTATAAATACTCATTGAAAATCTATTCTCATTCACAACTGTGTAAATCCAGATTAATGTCACTGGATTGTTTTTTTGTTTTTGTTTTTTGGTTTGTTTGTTTTGTTTTGTTTTCTGTCTGTGTGTACTTGTTTTCTGGCCATTCCCACTTTGAAAGAAAGAAAGAAAGAAAGAATCTGAGGCTTCCTCAGTAAATGTATTCATAATGCAGGTTCCCTAAAGAAATGAATTCAGAGTTAAGGTGTCCTTAGTTTGCACTATTTGTGTTGCCAATAATTCAAGTGAATAATTATTTGCTGGAAAATGACTTATCATTGGATTTTTTTTAAAATTATGAAAAAATAGCTAATGATCTTAGGGTTTTAAACTGTCTTTTTACAAAAATCTAAGTTCTGGGACAAGTTTGAGTTAAGTGTCACTTTAAATGGATAAAATATTCATTTTGTCTTCCTATCGATAAGCGATTTTAACAACTGTAATTCATAATCACTAGTTTAATGCTGCCCTGAGAACAATCAAAGCAACCTCACTGAAGCTGGAGTTGTGTAGGTGGACCAGAAAGCAGTTCATCCTTCTATACATCATCTTATATTGAACCTACCATTTAGATTATTCTTTGTAATTCTTTGATGCTTGTGAAAAATATTTCAGTGAATACTATCTCCACTAATAATGATACTGGGCAAGACTGTTTTGTACATTAGTGCAGAGGCATAATACAAAAGATCCTTCTGCTGCTTACACATAAGTAATAAACCACCACTCCATTCACCTGGAGACTAACAGGATAGTAATTTCAACAAGGGACTAACAAGCCTTCTACAACCTCCCATTGGATAGTTGCTGCTCTGAACTGCCCCAAGACAAGGCTATTTCAAAATGGCACGAATTGCTTCGTCATTATTATTGTGATTGTAATAAAATCCCCATTCCAGATATTTTTAGAGGAGGTTGTCCCTTTTTTTTTTTAAGCCCCCAAACACAGGAGACCTATGTTACTCAGTTCTCTGGTATTCTCATTATTCACCCCTGTGCAAAGGATCAGTATAAAGTATTTTAGACTTATGTGATACATGTGCATTATGTTAGCCCTCTGCACGAGGGTGAATTTTACTTCCTGTGAATCAAAATCTTCAGTTATGACCAAAGGTGCTTTTCTCTGAGTCGAAAGAGGGAGAACACTTAGATTTCTGTGTGTTCCAGCAGCATGGCTCTAGTAATCACTCAGTCAATACACAGGCAGAAATCCACTGGATTCCAGCTTTGTCATATCCCAAGTGGTTAATTACAGCTACAGCAGAATTGTACTGCATAGAAGGAATTTACTTTTAAATATGCTCTTAGGAACTCATTTAAAAAGGATATTAAAATTAACAGAGACTTAATGGCTTCAATAATGCAATAGATATAGAGGTATTTACCTGAGCCATTAGCTTTGGCATACATCTCAGCTGCTCTTTTCAAGATCTGGTATGTAACTTCATACTGCTCAAAGAATTTACTGTTTTCAATAACAGACTGAAAAGGAGAAAAATGGTTACAAGGGGCAAAAGTAAATATCACATAATAAAAATAAAGATGAGTCCTTTGAATTACAATTGCATTAGGATACAGTTTCTCAAATTTCACCAAGCAATTCCCACTTCATTTACAAAGCACCATACCAAGTTCCTTTGGATAAGGACAAGCTGGCAAGTCCCCTCCCACCTTCTTTTCAGTAGCACATTGTAGAACAATATTTTTAATGTGCTCAAAAGATAACTTTTTAATTGCTCTTTCTTGCTGGAATTCTTTGGACTTCTTCTTGCTTAGAATTCAGCAGAAGCCAAATAACTGACTGAAGAGTCACTATTTATTAGATAATTACATTGCTGAGATCCAAGTGAAAACAATTCAGTAAGGGCAAAGTTCATCTTTGTGCAGATGACCACCACAAAAACTATGTACCATTTAAATCCCATTTAAGCCTTTAAAATAACCCTCTATTAAATTATATAGATATTTTGAATGAATTTCTATAGACCAGGGGTGGCCAAACTTATGGAGCTCAAGAACCGCACAAGTTGATTATTAAACCTCCAAGAGCCACACTGAGGCAAATAGCCATATACTTTTACCTATTCCAAAATTACTAAGCTTAAAATTCATTGCACACTTTAATTTTATTATAAAAAAAGGGCAAACATTGATCCTACTAATGTCAGATTCTAATAATTACTTAAGGTTACCATGAAAACTAGGCATATACAGAAAAAACTTAGCTGTCACGTGGCATAGAAGACTGCAGGCTAATGATGAGTTTTTTAAAATCCTGACCATGCTGCACTTCTCCCTACCACCCCTGACCATGCTGAGCTTCTCCCCGCCGTCCCCAACCATGCTGCACTTCTTCCCACCATCCCGACTCCCTCCCGAACCCCCAGGCCCTACTGCTGGCTTCTGCAGGTTGACCCCCCAACCTCCCTGGGGCCCTCTTACCTGGCTGCTCCACCCCAAGCATGTTCTGAGCATGCTCAGAGCGGGAGACTTAAAACTCCTAGGCTGGGGCTGCTTTTCTAAACTAATTTGCTGACATTCTTCCAGGAGCCGCACTTTTTCATTCAAGAGCTGCATGCAGCTCCCAAGCTGCAATTTGGCCACTCCTGCTATAAACTGTACTATACATCCATAGAACCCTATTGGTTTAATCTCTATTAAATATTATAAGACTCTTTAGTCTGAATGACTAAGGCAAATAATTTTGGTTCTACATTTTTTAAAATAATCACTTTGTTCTCAATCAGTTATTCAGAATATTAAATATTTAAAATCTTATTCGTTTTGACTGGCCATACAGATCACATGGTACATTTCTGGTCAATGGCTGGTTGACCATCTTTTAGAATCAGTTTTCTGGTCTGAATCAGGGGCATCACTGGTGCTGGGCACTCCAGGGCATGTGCTCCGAACCCCAGCGCCAGTGCCCTGGATCTCCGGCCTGATTGGGCCGGAGATACAGGCCCCAGCTGCCGGCAGCTGCGGTGACCCCATCCCCTGCTGGGGATCCGGGGCTCGGCTGCTGGCGGCCACAGTGTCCCCGGCCCTGGCCTGGGATGCAGGGCCTGGCCACCGGCGGCTGCAGTGGCCCCATCCCCAGCTGGGGAGGCTGGGCCCACCACTGATCTGGCTGGGAGTTACTGACAGTGGCACCGGAAGACAAGAATCTCAGTTTTGTATTAGACACATAGTTTGATACCATTTCTTAAACACTTTTTGCCAAAACTTTGAAGGTGTTTATGCTGTATTATGAAAGCATCTGGGGCTAACTTAGCCAAGCATACTTCTTGTCATCAGATACACACTGAAACCCACTCCAAACCAGCAAAGCATCAAACACATTGATAAACATTTAGAATGTGAGTGATCCCACTAAAATGAGAAAATATATGCTTAAGAGTTAAGCATGTGATTACTAAATGATTTACTGGACTGAAGATCAAAAAGCAGTGCACTGAGGAAGCCATTATTAGTTTGGTCAGCAACACTCCTTTACTTTAATAATTTGAAGACCAATATCATATTTAGTAAAAATAATGGAGACTATGGGCTTGATCCTCCACTGCCATGGATCACCTCTCTTCATTTTCACTCTGGCAAAGTGGACATGGGCATAATTCTCTGTGTCCATGTACATCAGTCTAAATGCAGAAGCAAATCAAATGAAGATTAACTAATTTACACCAATAAAACTGGTAAGTGTGATCAGAATCAGGTCAACTCAGAACACTATGTGCAAGTCAGTGAAGAATCAAGCTCTGGCTCTTTGTTTACTGCCAAAAGAAAAAAAGGAAAGCAGCAAAAATATTTTTAAAATAATAATAATAATTCCACCTTCTGGAAAATTTCCATGCCAAAAATGCACAATTTTAAAACTAGTTAAGATTGTTAACTGCAAAGAATGCTGTTACCAACTGCACAATTTACAAATACGGAAAAAAGCAAAGAAATTAAGAGGCAAAGCTATCCTGAATCTTACATTGCTTGCTTAATAAACATCTGATTTTGTGAAGCACAAAGAAACGCATGGACTCTCATAACACAACAATCAACCTTAGTTCTGACATAAAACAAAACAGACCTCGCTTATATAATTTTACCATGAACTAATAATGTGATACATTTTCTCTACCAAATGACACAAACACATATACTCTCAAGAAAGAGAAGTTAGAAATATTTTAAAAGTTTATGGTCAGTACATCAAGTGATAATTCTGATTTAACAATACTCCTTAAAAGTAACTATTTAGAGGTCTTCCTATTAACTTTTACCCAAGTGTAAAATGAGGATGAGAGTATTAGCAACATCCTCAATAAACGCCATGTAGAATTACAACCTCTCTGTTCTTCTGAGCTAAAGCTCTTCTCTGTCCTTACTGCCTGAGGTCACATACTCTGATGCGGGAAGCAACAGAGGAGGGAAGGCCATGATTCCACCTTCCCTTTTGCTCCAGCTAGCCGTGAGCTGGTTGCCTTCCATATCAAGGCACATCTCAGAAAGTAGTGTAGTGGTAGGTGCATATCCAGAAGTTCCCAGAGACATTAGGCCACCCCAAAGTACAATACCTTCTGCTGTTCCTCTAGATAGGTTTGGTTATGCCCTCTGACTCGCTAGGAGTGGTGAATAAATAGCCCAACCTATGCCTTAAAATACTGGAATCAAGATAAAAAAACTACATAAAAATACAATAGTCCATGACTTTGAGTTAAAGTGGTTGTGTTGTAATGATACATGCATGTCTTTATATTTAAGTATAATGAGCTTGAATCTCCATTGCTTTTCCCCTTGCATTGTGATTTACACCTAGGTAAAGAGAATTGTGAAATACTACCATAACAGAACGGCAGCATTTTACAGCTGCTTTGTTCTCCATCTGAAGGTATAAGACAACACAGATTCCAGCAGATGGACCCAGTCCTGGCTGCACTCCAGCTGGTTTGTGGTGCTCCAATGATACAAAGTTCTACTAGACCCAGCAGATCCAGCCTTTGAAAATAGGAGGATCTTTACTGGGTGTAGAACTACTTTGGGCATATCCATATTATTGCCTCTTCCAGATAGCTACCCAGCATATTGGGGAAGGAGGTGTAGTCAGGGATCTCTCACACCTGGATGTCCAGCAGTCACTCCCATGGCACTTTGGTTATGTTTCCACTAGCCAAAGTTAGTTCAAACTTGTTAGTTCGAACTAATAAGTTCAAGCCTAGTCTGAACTAAACTCAGGTGAGTTCGAACTAACCATGAATTTATTAGTTCGAACTAACCATGTGGACTAGTTTGAACTAGTTCACATTTTTCAGTTTGAACTAACTGCCTTAGTACAAACTTAGTAAGTTCAAACTAAGGGATAGTTTGAGTCTTTACCATACTTAGTTTGAACTAATGTTCGAACTAAGCGCTTAGTCCGAGCTACTTATTGGCACTTACTGTTTCAAACTAAAGAATTTCTTAATTCAAACTAAGGAAAACCTAGTGTTGCCATGGACTAATTTAGTTTGAATTAAGCTTACTTAATTCAAACTAAATTGCTAGTATAGACATAGCCCTTGAGACCACTGGTGACTTTTGGAAAATAAAACAGCTTTCAGGTCATTCAAAGTATATTGGGAGCTTCACCCAGAACAGAGCAGCCCTAAGGATTGGGAAACACCTTTGGGCCCCTTTCAGCCACACTGAGCATTCAGCAGCTGAGATTGTGACCCAGTGTATTTATTAACTGAGCATTGTAAGATTTTTTTATGCCCTCACTTATTTATTCACTTGCTTTGATGTGTTTCAATTTTGTACATGATGTTTTGGTTTCCCACATTATTGTCATTAGCAATCTTAACTTTTCCTTTTTGAAATCTTTTTGTTTGCCAGTTCCAAAGCAGTAGCCATGTTCAGCAAAACAAACAAGGAGTCCTGCGGCACTTTTAAAGACTACTAAATTTATTTAGCACATGAGTTTTCATGGGAGAAACCCCCAGTTGGGCATCTGACAAAGTGGGATTTTTCTCTCACAAAAGCTCTTGCAATAAATAAATTTGTTAGTCTTTAAACGTGCCAAAAGGGCTTCTTGTTTCTTTTTGTTAGTTTGTGCATTTATTTGTTTGCTTGTGGAATGCATATGAATGCCAAACTGAATTTATGAAGCAACAGATCAATAATTCAAAATAAAACACAAATTCACTACCTGACATGCTATTTCATTTAAAAGCTAAAAATAAGATTATTTTCTGCTTGCTGTAACATAATGGTCCAAGAACATTTTTCTTTCAATTACCTTACTTCCATTATGCTTTTAATGTTCATAAAAGCAGCCACACTGACAGCATTAATGATTTATAGTTCTCTAGCTATTGTACATGAAGAATTCCATACTTTAATTCTAATTTAGAATGGGCAGACTCTGTAGAGTAGGATATTCCCACCTCTATACCTATAAGTTTACCTATTTCTAGGCCCAAACCTGAAGCAAACCTCTTTTTTAAGGTTGTGAAGTGTCTGGACCAATTTTTTTTTCATCTGGTATCTATACACAACTGGAACTCAAATCAGAAGTTCCAAGGTATCACAAGAAAAGCAGTTCTTATGTTACGTTCAGTTTGACTGAAAATAAAAGCCCAGAAAAAGGGCCTGAGGGTGTGTTTACATAGCAACTGGGAGGTGCAATTCCTCCCATATGTAGTAATATCCATATGTTAGCTCTCCTTGAGCTAGTGCTTTAAAATGGCCATGGTTGCACAAGTGGCAGCTTGGACTAGTCACTCAAGTATAGTCCCTTCCGATCCCCATATACATATTCAGGCAGCTACCCCATGCCACTGCTCACATCACCATGGAAGCAATGCCTTTTTTTAGCTTAAGAAGCGCTAGCATGCGTATACCTACCTGAGTGGAGAACTATACTTCCCAGCCACTTACCAGACACAATAAGAGAGACAGCCCATTATGAGAAACCTGACCGACTTTGGCCTGTCCAAACCCATGCCAAAATTTTTAATGCCTAATGGTCTCCATTTGCTGATCTCAGACCACAGAAGAGCAAAAGGCTATGTTGGATATATTTGAATATCTCTGATAGCTAAGGGAAGTTTTTCAATATTCTAGTGGTTTTGCAGCAGAACATTAGTTTTGGAAGACTGCTCCAAAAGCAATAGAAAACGATTACACTGTGGGACTGTAAACCCATCCATTCACCCAAGGCCTTCGTTCTAATTTTTTTTTTTTTCATGACTGCAGGTGTTGTTTCCACACAGAGGTCTTAATTTTCCTGCACACTCCCCGCAGCATGGAAAACTGTGAAGGGGTTGAACATGTGCAAAACTAAATATCTGTTTTGCATGCCTCCTCCACTGGTGTGTGAGAAACCACCAGCAGTGGCTCCACATCCCCACCTGCCATTATAAACATGGATTTGTCAAAAGTAGTGTGGTTCAAGACCAGACATGAAGTACCTTTCAACCCACCTACAGTTAGCATTCAGCAGTTATGGTACTTGAGGTAGTTAGTGGAAGGTATCCAAAAGGGAAGACCTGAAACTAGCTACCTTCCAGAAGAGAAACAGCACCCTCACTACCCATTACCACAAAGGCTGAGGAAGGAAGTTTGAAGGCTTGAAAGCATAAAATGACTCACAGAATAACGTGGTCAATCAATGTACAGATGTAATATCCCTTTGTTTTGAGACTGAGGGCCCCCTTTCTTTGCTTCTGTTTCACATAATGGTAGGCTGCCTGACTTCAAAACCTTCTCTCTGTAGGAGGATTACACCATCACTCCTGCCTTTGCATATGCTCTCAATGCAAATTCTTTTGACTGAGGATATGTATGGCGGAAGAGAATTTGGTCTTTGGAAAGTATGTTTTTTTAAAGATAACATTCATATAAAATTGGTGACCAGCAAATACAACTACTTTGTCTGTACTTCCTTAGGGCCGTAACTATGGCGGGGTGAGCAGGGCTTTATCCCCGGCATGCTGGAGCAGCTCCAGCTGAGCTGCTCCATTAAAGGGCGTGTTCTGCGCCACTTGCCCCAGGCACCGATCAGCAGTTACGGCTCTATACTTTATTTATTTACAATTATTTAAAATCTGTATATAAAAAAAACCAAAGAGCAAAAACTTACAACATAATTTTGTAGAAGTAGTTCTACTGACTCTCGTCTTCCGTATTTGATAATCCATGATTTTAACTTTGATTCTGCAAGGACTAAGAGTGATAGCAGACGGTACTTCAGTTCCAGAAACTCCATTTTCAACAGATGGAGTTCAGATGTAGAAGCAACAAAATTAAACCTAGGAATGAATCACACTATAGTGTAAAAAAAAAAAAAAAGAAGAAGAAGAAAAAGAAAGAAAAGGAGAAGTGCAGCATTCACTATGTAGAAGGAACAGAGAGATTTTTGTATAGGTTCAAGCTACCCTGTTATGTGTAAGACAGATCTCAATTTCCTTGATCTAATACAAAGCATGAAGACACGTTGAATTTTATCACCCTGAAGGATGCTTATTAAAAGTAAATATGTTATATTTTTGTTTATACACAGAAGTAAATCATTAGTTTAAGTCTATAGCTAAGTTCTTTTCATTACCAAGGCATCTCTCTTCCAGTTTGTTCATAAGCACCCGAGTGTTGTTACATAATGTTCCTTACAGTGCAGAGTAACAATATGTTCAGTCTGAAAAATTATTCCTTCTTGAAAATCTATATCATGTTTAAATCAACCTTTATCAAGTATAAATATCAGGTTTTTCAACATATTTCTTATTTGTTGCTGCTCCCATTTTTCTTAACTAAGAACCAAATGTAAAAACTGATTTTTACATGACAAGATTATAAAGCAAACAGGTTATTTGTCACTCCCGGAGGAGGTTTCATTTAAGATTGAAATTCTTCTTACCTCTCTGCCATATCGTCTAACTGCTCCAGTGGAATAGGAACTCCATTAACAGACCTAGCTCGCTGGATCCCCTGGAATGCCTTTTTGTGGCCATCTACGTTTTTAAGCAAGTCCTGGTTGATTCAAAGAGAGAGAAAAGGCTCACAGTAGGCTAACTAATAAGCTTGATTTTAAGGCTGCAATGATGAGTCAATGTAGTTAAGTATTTGAACATGCTGTCACATTTGCATGCAACTTAATGCCTAATATAAAAGCATTATACAGCAGCTGCACACAGGGAAAGTACCTTATGAGATGTTCCGCTAAAGCTGTATGATAATTCTGGCAGATTTTAAAATAGACGACACTTGCACTGCCTCAAATAAATCTCCCAGAGATTTAAATAAACATGCTGAACTCTCTGATTATGCATGAATTTTCTGAGATATAGTCTGCAATTCCTGGACTTTCATGAGTACATAATTTTGCTATGTTTACTGTTTTTTCTTTACTACAGAAACCAGCCTTTATTAAGTATTATTTCAAATGTTGAACAATTTATCTAAACCCCCACCCCCCATGTAAAGCCAGAAGATTCAGGGCTCCTGATGTTATTATGTATTGAATGTGAAGTGAACTCCCAACTCGCAGCATCAGAAGATTCAGTGGTTTGTATGTTATGTGTTATATCAACCTATACTGAATGCAGTACCCAACCTGTGGGCTTATGATAAGATATGAACAAACATGAGCCTCATAATAACAGCTCATTTCTACAGTAACCAAGCAACACTACTTCACAGGCTTTACTGGAGATTACTGATTAAAATGAATGACTAGCAACAGTCTCCAAAGAGGTAACCATAACAATGTCAACTCTTCACAAGGCTGCCAAACATCAATGGATACTTTACTGCACCGGCTCTTACTGAACCTGATCAGTAACATACTGACAAATTAAATCATCCACAGTTCATCCTCTCCCGAGGAAAAGGGAGCTGGGTTCCCCAAAGACAGACTAGTAAGCTTATCTCAGACATCTATTTTTATAAATCCACTATACTAAAATATCACCTCTCAACAGACTGCTCTGACTGTGCACTTGTGCAACCGCATAGAAATATATATGATTCTATTGCCTCAATTGACAAAACTGTGCTCCATATTCCCCATCATCCTCCACCAACTCATATGACTCTACTCCATCCTCCCCTTTGAAAGAAAGCTTGAGAGAACAGATAAAACTCATAGTGTGTCTGATGCAGGATACATCAGACTTTGTTGGGCAAAGGGGACAAAAGAGTTGAGAATCAAGAAACCCTTCCTGAGAATTCCCTGGGGATATTCTCAGGGGGTAGCCTTCTCTCATTTAAATGAGTAATGGTAGAAGAAACATTTCAGATGACTGCATATGCCACCTGGCCATACAAAGAGGGAAGTGGTCTCCAAGGGCTCATCTACACTGTCCCAAAGTGAAGACTACACCGTTGCTAACACCAGTGAGTACCAAACAATTGTGCTGCAATTTCCCAACATACAGGCACAGAGGACACAGACTAAAAGTGCTCTGCTTCAGATTAGCACAGTCTTCTTCCAATAAGACTGCATTAATGTAAACTAGGAATCTTTTAGTTTGCACCCTAAGCATTCATATGGGGCAGTTACAGTACAGCACATTGGTGCATACTGCAATTCCCACCCTCACAGTCCAGACCGTGAGGCTGCACAGAGATAGCTTGAGTTACAGAGACAGATGTACTATTTAGAGCTTTAAAGTCAAAACCATTTCATGAAACTTCACTCACCACCAATCAGCTGCAAGTCAATGAAAACTATGGTGTACAGATGTAATTCGCTCCTCAAATCAGTTACTACTTATTAAGATCCTGCCCCTTCAGAGACTTATATTCATGTTTAACTTAACAACTGAGAGTAGTCCCATTGACTTCACTAGGAGTACTTATGGATGTAAAGATAAACACATTCAAAGTTTTGCACAATGATGCCTGAGAAGGCAAAGCATATTTTGAGATGTACTGATTAAATGTTGTACATAAAAGCTAGGCATTTATTACAATAACAACAAACAACAACAACAACAACAACAATGTATTCTACATTAGTTGCAACTTCAGAATGACCTTAAGGTAGTGGTTTTCAAACACAGGGTTGAGACCTAGTACAAGGTCATGGACCTCAAGCACTGGGTTGTGGCACCCCCTGCTGCCACTGCAAAATGACTGGAATGTATTGCTCAAAGATTTAATTGTTGGGTTGTGGGCATAAATGATTTTTTTCAACTGGGTTCCAAGAAAAAAAAGTTTGAAAACCACTGCTAAGGGGCCCCATCATATTCAATGTCAGGTAACAGGTCTTGGAATTATCCATTCTGGAGGTAACAAAGGTATGGATAATGTGGAAAGGTTCACAGTAGAGAAAAATAAAAAAATAACACCTTATTGCAAAGCACAGGTGGAAAAAACACACTGACCCACTGCTGCTACTTAAGCAACTGAACATCCTTCATAACCTCTGTATCCAGATGTTAAAGTACAATTTGGCATGCCCGAGAACTCTCCTAATCAGTGGGCCCCCTTCCTGTATCATCTGGGCCCCCTTCATGCATGTGCAGGCCCCAGGCCGGGTAGGATGAGGGCACAGGATGTGGAAGGAGGGATGAAGAGGAATGGAGCTGGGGCAGCAGGTGGGGGTGTTGAAGGTGTGGCTGGGGACAGGGGCAGGAGATGGGGGCAGTGAAAGGGAGAGTGGGAGGCAGGAGCTGTCAGGATGGTGAAAAGGGGCATGGCCAGGAGATGGTGCAGCAAGGAGGCAGGGGACTGGGGCAGGGGCAGGAGGTAGGGTGGTGAAGAAGGCAGGGGCAGGAGATGGGGGCTGAAAAGGGTGGACTGGTGCAGGAGGTGGGTGGCTGTGACAGAGATGAGTTTGAGCAGGGGAGTTGGGGGGCTGGGGCAGGAGGCAAGGGGTTGGGGCCATATGCCAAGGGGACACTGGGCTGCTCACCTGGCCAGTGCCCCTCTGCGGCCATGGGGAGCTAGGGGACTCCGATCGGGGCCGGCTTGGCAGGAGCGAGTCCACCCTGCTGCTCCCCGTGCCAATGCCAGCCCCAGCCCCAGCACCGGCTCAGCTTGCCACCTGTGGAGCCAGAGCAGCCTCAGTGTGGCACTGCGCTCCTGGCCCTGGCCATAGGTGGCTGAGGAAGGCTCATCTCCTGCTCTTCCTCTGGGTCCAGCCCAAGCCCAGCTCCAGACCCCCTTACCTGGCCACCAGAGCAGAGTGATGAGGAGCGGTGCAGCCACGTCATAAGCTGAGCTCCCTGGGCTCCTCCCTCTCAGCATGCTCAAAGCATGCTCAGGGTGGGAGTTTTAAAAGCTCCCAGCCTGGGGGAAGCTCCCTACCAGCCAGAAGACTGTGTCTTCCGGGCTGGTAGGGGCTGCAGCTGCCACATACAGCTGTGGCCCCTACCTGGCCAGTAGACACAATCTTCCAGCCAGCAGGGAGCTTCCCCCAGGCTGGGAGCTTTTAAAACTGCTGTGGGGGTAGTAAGTGCAGGAGAAACACACTGGAAGACTGCGTTCCACCCCATTATTTTATTTTTAGGAGCCCTGGAATGCTGGCCCCCTAAAAATGGTGGGCCCCAGAAGGGCATTCCAGTGCGTTACCCTACCTTTATCACACTTCATCACTTTAACCCCTGCCTGTATCACAAACCTGAGGCTATGTTCACACACAAAGTGCTTGTTTCAAAACAAGACGTTTTGAAACAAGATGTTTTGAAATAATATGTTATTTCGAAACACCTTATTTCGAAAGACAAAAAAGTGTCTTCAAAATAAGGGAAATGAAATAGCACGTCCACATTGTGGACGTGCTATTTCGCTTCGGGGGGCTGCAGAACCCCGTGGGGTGAGAGGAGCCAGCGGCTCACCCCCCGCAGGGGTCTGCAGGCCCCTGCAGACCCCGGCGGGGTAAACCGGAGTGGCGGCTGTGGCTCACCCGGCGGGGGTCTGGAGTCCCCTTCTGCCAGCGAGGGGACACCCCTCAGCACCCTGGCCAGGGTGCTAAGGGTTCCCTGGCCAGGGTGCTGAGGGGGTGGCCCCTCCTCCCAGGGTGCTAAGCACCCTGGGAGGAAGGTCAGATGTTGTTTTGGAACAGTTTGTTCCGAAACAACATGTCCCCCCCTGGGTTGTTTCGAAACGGAAGTAGGTTTAACCCATTTCGAAACAAGGGAACCTCTGTTGTTTCAAAATAAGAAGCCTGTGTGAACACACCCTGAGTGACAAAAGATAAGGAAAGACCCTCAATATAAGGAGCTGATATAATTTCTACTGATTTTTCTGATGCTTTCTCTATCCCATATCAGGCTTGAAAAATATCAGAGTGATTACTTAAGATGTGAGAGCTCACAATGTATCTCTAAGATTTCCAGGAGTTGTTCTAGCAAAAACAAAAGCTCATGCAAAAAATAAATCTGTTAGTCTTAAAGTGCCACACAACTCCTTGTTGTTTTTTCACTGGACTAGATTAACACGGCTATCCCTTTTAAAATTCATGATATTGCCAAGATGATCAGAAACTCTTTCATTAAGAAACCTTTCAGGCTTTCACAATACTCTTCACTGTACAGAAGCTAAAAAGAATACAAATTAATTTTAAATAAATAATATGCAGATTATTTTGAAGCAATAAACCAGTTGTATCTTGAATTTTTATTTATCATGCTGCCAGCCAACCTTCAATGGACAACATCTTTAAATACAAGCTACTACATACATCTTTCTTGCTTCTGTTGTATCTTTTTTCCTTTGCTGTTTCCACTCCAATTCTTATTCTTTTTCTTTCCCATAACATATTATGGTATTTCTATCCTTCTATTTTCAATATCTGTTCTCTCTTTTGTTCCTTTCCCAGTTTATATAACCCTTTTCTCTTTCCCTACATTGTGTTCTCTACTTCATCCTCTGTATTTTTGCCTCAACTTTCTTCTCCTACTTCCTTACAAAAATATTTATCTACCTGTCTAGATACAATTTACTTTTGTTTTCTAAATGAAAGCTTAGAATCTGGAGAAACTAAGAGCACTTATATTCAAATTGGCCTGTGATAGCTTCTTATTCACCATATTAAGAAATGGTTACTTACTTGTAACTAGTGTTCCTTGAGATTCTTTTTCATGTATATTCCAGCTCGTGTGTGCATGCCACGTACAAAGATTGCTGGAAAGTTTTTCCGCTAGACTACCCATAAGGTTGGCTGTGGCCACTGAGGGTACCCAAAGACCCTATATATATAGCTCAACCAACCCTCTCCTTCTCCAGTTCCTTCTTGCTGGAATTCCGACAAAGGGGAGGAGGGCAGGTGTTGGAATATAAATGAGCAACACATCTTGAAAAAGACTAGTTGCAGGTAAGTAACTATTTCTTCTTCTTTGAGTGATTGCTCATGTCATTTCCAACTCAGGTGATTCCCAAAGCCTTACCTTGGAGAAAGGATGGAATTCTACAGCTTGGTCATAGGCAGCACTGCTTTGCCAACTGCCACATTTTCCCTTGGTTGTTGGGTAAGCGCATAGTGGGCAGTGAAAGTGTGCACTGATGACTATGTCACTGCCTTGCATATGTCTGTGATGGGGACATGCACCAGGAATGCTGCCAAGGAGGCTTGGGCCTGTGTAGAATGGGCTGTCAGCCATGGAGGCACAGCTTGGGCCAGTAGGTAACATTGCCTGCTAACAGGCTATAATCCAGAAACACAGGTGCTGCCATGTTACAGACTCTCCTTTCATTCTATCCATGACCACTACAAACAGCTGAGAGGACTGCCAAAAGGGCTTTGTGCAATCAGTATAAAAGGGTAACACCTTTCAGACATCCAGGGTGTGAAGGCATCTTTCTCTATCTGTGGTGTGAGGTTTCGGGTGGAAAAGTGCAAGGAAAATATCCTATGAGGTGTGGATATGGGATACCATCTTAGGTAGAAAGGCTGGGTGTGGACAGAGATGGACCTTGTCCTTAAAGAAGAGTGTATATGATGATTCTGATGTGAGTGCATGCAGCTCGGACACTCTCCTGGCCAAAGTAATCACCACAAGAAAGGCCATCTTCCATGATAAATATAGGAGGGAGCAGGATGCTAGTGGCTTGAATGGAAGACTGGTGAGTCTGGAGAGGACTAAGTTCAAGTCCCACTAGGCTACTGGGGGTTGGATGCATAAGAACAGCCTATCTAGGCTTTTCAGGAAACACTTGATCATGAGATCAGAAAACAGACCCCTTAAATGAACCTTCATGGAATGCCGAAATGGCTGCCAGCTGGACTCTCACCGAAGATCCTATCAGATCTTGCTTCTTCAAACCTAGAAGGTAGTCCAAGACAGTGGAACTGGTGCTGAGTACGCTCAAACCCCTTTCTCTGCCGCCCATGTAGAGAGTCTCTTCCATTTTACTTGGTAAGTGAGCCTGGTCGAAGGCTTCCAACTATTGAGCAAGACCTTCTGCACCTGTGTGCAGCATTTCCTTTCCCCTTGATTTAACCACTGAGGAGCCACACCCTGAAATGCAGTGCCCTGAGGTTGGGGTGCCTCAGTGCTCCCTGATCCTGCAAGAGCAGGTCCAGATACAAAGTAGTAGAATTGGAGTTTTGACCAACAGGTTCAGTAACATTGAGAGCCAGTGTTGACAAGGCCACTCCAGGGCAATCAGAATTAACTTTGCCTTGTCCTGTTTCACTTTGAGTAGCACCTTGTGAATTAGAGGCATTGGTGCGAATGTGTAATGCAAGTGGTTAGACCTTGGGATCAGAAAAGCATCCTCCAAAGACCTGGGGCTGCAGTCCCAAAATGAGCAGAGAATTATAGAATCATAGGAAGGGACCGCTTGAGGTCATCTAGTCCAACCCCCTGCCAAAAAAAGCAGGACCACTCCCACTAACTTATCCCAGCCAGGGTTTTGTCCAGCCAGGCCTTAAACATCTCTAAAGATGGAGATTCCACCACCTCCCTAGGTAGCCCATTCCAATGCTTTACCACTCACCTAGTAAGAAAGTTTTTCCTAATATCCGGCCTTGACCTCCCCAGCTGCAACTTGAAACCATTGCTCCTTGTTCTATCCTCTGTTACTAAAGACAACAGCTCCATCCTCCTTGGAGCATCCTTCCAGGAAGTTGAAGGTTGCTATCAAATCCCCCCTCAGTCTTCTCTTCTGCAGGCTAAATAAGCCTAGTTCCCTCAGTCTTTCTTCAAAGGTCTTGTGCTCCAGCCCCTTGATCATTTTTGTTGCCCTCTGCTGGACTCTCTTCTAATTTGCCCATGTCCTTTTTGTAGTGGGGAACCCAAAACTGGATACAGTATTACAGATGCGGCCTCACCAGTGCTGAATAGAAGGGAACAATCACATCCCTCAATTTGCTAGCAACACTTCTTCTTGATGCAGCCCAATATGCCATTGGCCTTTTTGGCAGCAAGAGCACACTGCTGACTCATATTCAGCTTCCCATCCACCATGACCCCAAAGTCCTTTTCTACACTGCTGCTACTTAGCTGATTGGTCCCCAGCCTGTAGCAATGCATGGAATTTTTCTGTCCCAAGTGCAGGTCTTTGCACTTGTCCTTGTTGAACCTCATGAGATTTCTATTGGCCCACTGTTCTAATTTGTCAAGTTCTCCCTGAATCCTGTCCCTGCCCTCTAGCGTGTCTACCATTCCCCCCAGCTTGGTGTCATCTGCAAACTTACTGAATGTGCAATCTACCCCATCATCCAGATCATTAATGAAAATGTTGAACAGAACTGGCCCCAGGACCGACACCTGGGGTACACCACTCGTTACTGGTTGCCAACTAGACATGGAGCCATTGATTCCTACATGCTGAAACCATTGAAATGTTGCATTTCTTATTGGTTTCTGATGCCTACAAGTCTGTCTGGGGAAATCCTCACCTTTGGAAAATTTCTCTGCACTAGTACTGTCTTGCCTCTCAGCCTGTCCTGGAAAGTTAAGCAAGCTAAGCAAACTGCTCTGAGTTCTTTCAAACTGATGTGCAAGGGAACCTCTGACTTGGACCACTGACCCTATGTTCAGAGGCCATCCAAATGGGCTCCCCACCCTAGGTTCAAGGCATCTGTGACTAAAGATATCAGATCCTGGGAACCAGAGGGCAGTGCCGGAACTAGGTATTTTGGCACCCAGAGCAAGCAGCAGGGAACACGTGCCCTCAAATCATGTGGTGAATGGAGCCACTCGATATTCACCTGGGGCTTTGCCCCAGTCTCCCCGTCCCACTTACAGCCCTGCCAGAGGGCACTGGATCCTGGAATGGGTGCCCTGTGCAAAAATTGCTGAGGACACACCACTACTGTAGGAACTCCCGCATGTGCTGAGGAATGGACACCAGGCCATCCAAGAGGTCCATCCAAGGGCAGTAAACTATGGCCAACCACAGTTATAGGGGCCTCAGTTGCAGATAGGCATGCTCCACCATATATGTGCACGATGCCAGGTGGCTGAGCAACCTCAAACAAGTTCACACTAATGTCAGGGATGCTCAGGTCTCTGATTTATGCTCCTTGTGGTCAGGAACTGGGCTTGCGGAAGGGAGGCTTGCGCTTTCTTCAAGTCTAGGATAGCCCCAATGAATTCTATACACTGTGTGAGAAACAGCATGAATTTTCTCTTGTTCACTATCCAGCCAAGCTGGCAAAGGCAGAACAAACTACTTGAAGGTGGGCCCGAACCCCTTCATGGGAATGGCCCTTTACTAGCCAGTCATCTAGATAGAGAAACACCTGGACCTGTTCCCTTTGCAGTAACATGGCTATGACCACTAGGCACTTCATGAACAGGGTGCTGCAGTAAGGCTGGAGGGAAGGAACATGAATTTAAGGTGTCACTCCCCAACCACAAAACAAAGAAAGTGTCTATGATGTGGTAGGATGGCATTATGAATGTAGACATCCCTTTGTTCAAGAGCAGTGTACCAATGTCCTGGATCTAGAGATGGAATGATAGAAGCTAAGGAGACCATGTAGAATTTTATCTTGCAGAGAAATTTGTTTAGACCCCAAATATCCAAGATTCATCATAAGCCTCCCTTTACTTTTGGAATTAGAAAGTAGACAGAGTAGAAATCCTTCCCCCTCCAATTTTCTGGTACTTCCTGAACTGATCCGATCGTGAGAAGAATGTGTACCTCTTTGTGAAGGAGATATTCCTGAGAGGGGTCCCTGAAGAGGGACAGGGAAGGGCAGGACAAGCAGGAAGAAGTTATATATGAGAACTGGAATGAGGTGATGTTGGACCATGCCCAGTAAAATTGGGAAAGTCTGTTTGTGAAGGAGGGAATCAGTGGATTCGATTTTGAGTCCTGTATGCCATCCTCAGGCATACCCTCAAAAGTTTTTCTTGCAGCCCTGTTAGCCATGCAACTGGCCCTTAGAATGCCCAGAAGATCTCTGAGCATGAGCAGCAGCCATTGCAGCTTCCCTGGCAGGAGAAATCTGCTCTGGGCTGGTGAGGATCAGATGATGGTTGGAGGTGGAACAAGCGTCTCTGGAACGCTAGGGTATGCAGATCAAGAGACTTAAGCATGGCTTGGGAGTTCTTTAAGATCTGGAGTTTAACGTCTGTCTGAGACGAGAATAGAGCCTGCCTGTAGCAGGGTGCAGCAGCCAGGCTGGGCTAACTCCTGCTTAATTAGGAAACAGGGGAGTCAGTTGGGCAGGCTGGCTAATGAGCTGGAGTGAAGGCCAGCTGTGGGGTCTGGGAGGTGAATAAAAGTTCCAAGGGAAAAGCTAGAGGAGGCTAGGTTAGAAAGCAAGGCTAGCCCAGAAAGGGAGCTAGGAGGCACAACCACCCGGTAAGCTGCAAACAATTGGGGTTGAGCTTCCCTGATCTTGGCTGAGCTGGTGAAGCTCCTGGGGCTGTGTAGCCTGTGAAACTGTATATAGTTGGTGGTGGGTTGTTCAACTCAATAAAAGGAGCACTGGTGATATCAAAGCTGGGAGTCTGTGTATGACAGATAAGGACCAAGGAGTGGCGAAGCAGGGAAGACGGTGTGAGCCTTCTACATTGCCCTTCAAAAGATAGGTCCTGAATTGTCATTTAGACTTCATGAGGCAGGCCTGAACCTGAAGCCAAGTGCTCTGCCTCATCATGATGTCCGATGGTATGGCTTGGAGTAGCAGCATCCGCTGCATCTAAAGCTGATTGTGATAGGGCTCTTAATAAGACCTTGACCTCTTTGACCATTGCCAAGAGTTCAGGCTTTGAGTCCTGTGGCACCACTGATATGAACTTCTTCCTGGACACCCAGGAATAAAATGCATAGCAAATGAGACTGGCTTGCTGATTTGCTAGTCTCAACTGCAAGTCCACAGTAGAATAAATTTTCCACACAAACAAGTCCAGGTTTTTTGTGTCCTTTGACTGGGCAGTCAGGCCCTGGTGGCCTCGTCGTTGTTTCTTGTTGGCTACTGCCACCACCAACGAGCTTGAGGATGGGAATGTGTAAAAATGGTGATGTCCTTTGGCAGGACTAAGTATTTTCACTGCACCCTTTTGGTGGTGACTTGGATAGAGGTCAGGTGTGCCAAAGTGTCTTCCAGTTTTAATCAGAGGGAATACTACCTTGGACAGCCCCTCAGGTGTCAAAATGTCCACCATGGGGTCAGCATGCTCCACCACTTCTTCCTCCTGCAGACCCACATTTCCTGCTACTCTCCTAAGTAGCTCCTGGCGGGCATGGCCTCAGAAATAGCTCCTGCCACTGCTTCATTGGGAGAAGATGACAAAGACTACCTTTGGGCCTTCTCAGTGTTTTCAGGGTCAGTTGGGCGATGGGTTATGGAAACAGAGACATCCTCTGGCCTGTGACCTCCTGTGCCCACCGATTCTAGGTCTGAGTCTCCCCCTAAATCTGGAGGGGCATTTACAGCCTGTGATGATAGTGGTTGGGATCCTGTGGATAGTGAGAGACCTGCTACCAACTTCTGAGACTGATGATAGGCCCAAGGAGTCCAAAAGGGCCATTGCGGGGGCATCTGCCACTGAGGCCATTGCAGATGGTATGGAAGGTGGCTTTCTCTTTCTGTGCCTACTGCCCCTGCTGTTTTGGGAAATGGTCAAGCCTTCATCTGAGCCAAATGAGAAATGGCTGCAGGGAAATCAAGGAGGAGTGGTGCCATGAGGTGTTGGAAACCGGTACCGAATGCTGACCAATAGAGGTTGTTTGGGAATCGGTACCAGACAGTCATGGTGCCAAGGTGAGTGGTATCATGGAGTGCCTACTGCTGCCACCAGCACTGGTGGTACTGGCAAGCAGTTCCAGGCTGACAAGGCCTCTGCCAGTGCCAGTTGCAGCAGTGAATGTGATCTGCCTTTCCGCACCAGCAGTTCTGATGACTGATGCAATGGTATTGGTGGCCTCAGAGGTGTTGGTTTGCCCCTCAAGGGCACTGAGGGTCTTGGCATCAGTGCAGATACCAGTACTGAGATGCTCTCATGGGTAGGTAGAGCTGTCTGCACTATTAGCTAACTCACTGCCTCAAAAGTTTTAGGGATGGGGGGTAGCTGCAACTCTTCCTCCAAGATACCCTGAACTGGAGAAGGCACTGAAACCAGACTCAGTGGACTCCCCGGTCAGGGCCAGAGTCAACAGTGCCACAGAATGCAGTGCTGGGGTTGAATGGCACACCTTGAGTTGCACTTTAGACCCATCCTTGGCTGATCTGGCAGTAGGAGCTTGACCTCTCTCCATCCTCCTCTTCTTCAGCAGTGGCAGGGAATGTGACTGGGTGCTGGTGAGAGCCTCCCACCAGTGCTGGGGAACGACAGTACCGGGGTTCTTTCCCAGAGTCCCTATTCCTCCCTGCTACCAGCACTTCAGACTGACCTGGTCCTACCAGAGCTGGAGTCCCCGGCTTCTATTGGGTGGAGATCTTCCTTAGTCTCTGTTCCCTATCATTCTGGGTACGCTGCTTGAAACTCCTGCAGATCTTGCACTTGTCCCACAAGTAAGACTCACCCAGGCACCTCAGGCAAGATGGTGTGGGGCGACCCTCGGCATAAACTTATTGCAGGAGTGGCAGACATTGAAGTAAGGCTTACCATGGCAGAGCCATAACCAGGGTGGGGCAAATGGGGCTTTGCCCTAGGCGCACTGCAGTAGCTCCAGTGAGCTGCTCCATTAAAGGGCGTGTTTTGCGCCGCCAGCCCCAAGTACTGCTGATTGCAAGGGGCACATTCTGACTGGAACATACCCCAGGCACTGACACAGAGCCTTACAGCTCTCTACCATGGCCTCCAGGCCTGGTGCACTGGAGAGGCCCCAAGACTAAACACCTACTATTCTACTTAACTAACACTATGAATAACTAAAGAACACTTAAGGCTACAACTCTAACTTCTGACGAAGTGGAATTTACCCAGTGTTTGAATATTAACAACTATTTTAATTTGCTGTTACAGTGTGACCTGTTCCCATGACTTACACTTCCCTGCTTTTATTTCCCCCTATTCTGTGATTTCCCTCATCTTCAAAATGCCTGATGAAATGGGATTTTCTCCCATTAAGCTCATGCAATAAATAAATGTGCTAGTCTATAAGTGCCACAGAACTCCTTGTTTGCAATAAATATATTTGTTAGTCTTTAAGTGCCACAGGACTCCTTGTATGTTTTACTGAACTAGACTAATATAAGGCAGGCTTAGACGGTGTGCCTAACATCTTCTCGGGGGGGGGCAACTAATCTACATGAGCTTTGTATTTGCATGAGGACAAAGAACATATTAGCATAGGTGCAGTGTGGGTGCAGGGCAATATGGGTAATGGTAACTGGGTTCGCTTGATCACAAATCTGTCAATATCTGTAATTCTACTGAAGGGAAACATGAATTACTGTGTTTTGTGATATGCTACTTTCTTGATTGTTCAAAATCTTTTTGGGTTAGTTAAAGGGTAAAAGCTACCCTTAGCGAAAAAGAAACTTGTAAGAGAGGCCGCTGCCTGTTTTATCCCGGAAAAGTGATGACAGGGGTGGGGGTTTTGCATTAGCTCAGTCTGGAGCTAATGCTTAAGGTAATGCCTCATCTTCTGGCCCCACTGTCAAATGATAGATCTGGCCAGGCTTTCTGTGAAGCCTTTCTTTTGTTATTTCAGTGGGAGAAGCTGTTGGTAGATAAGTAAGGTATAAGCACTGAAATCACAGAGAGGAGGCATTCCCTGAGCTGAAATCACTGAGAGAAGGAAAACCCTTCTTTCTGAGCTGAAATTACTGAAGAGAAGCAGCAGATGGAGTGACCAGTGGGTGGAGCTGGCAGACAGTGAGCAGAGCCAGCAGGTTGCGGTGTGAGTGACCAGTGAGCAGAGCCGGCAGACCAGAGGGTGGGGCCAGTGGCTGGTGGGAGTGGAGCGTGAGTTACCAGCGGGCAGAGCCAGCGAGCAGCTGGTGTGAAAGACAGTCCCTATGTACTCTGTGGTTTGTTGGGAACCCTGTTTTGCACTAATTCTCCAGATCAGTCCTGATTTTTGCTATTGGGTTTTACATACTGTTTTACTATTATTAAAAGTTCAGTATATCACACACAGACTCATGCTTCTGAGTGGGGAAGCCTTACCCGTTTGGGGGGGCCCAGGGAATAGTGCATGATTTTCCAGAAGACTGAGTGGTGGCTTGAGCCAGTTGGTGCTGTACATTACTTGGAAACCCCTAGACATAGAACCCGTCCCTTGTGCTGCCAGCTCACCCTGGCAGAAGGGTTACACTAACATGGCTGCCCTTTTGGATCTTGGCAACTCTAACTATGAACCACAACTCAAACAAAGGGGAATTGCTGCATGAGTTAAGCAAGCAACTGTTCCAGCAACTGTCAGGGCAGTAAAAAGGAACTGGAGAAGGAGAGGGTCAGCTGAGCTATATGTAGAGGGTTGCATGGCCTTCCCAGTCGCCACAACCAACCCTCTGGGCAGTCTATGGGGAAAACTTTCCGTCAATCTGTGCACGTGGTGCATGCACGCTTGAGCTGGAACTGACATGAGCTATCACTCAAAAAATAATGTGGATTTCTCAAGTCCTATTCATGCATAAAATGACCTATGTTCATCTCATAGGCTTCTTCTGAGCCCCAGTGTTGCTTAGGCACTGGTTAAGATCAAACACAATGAGGGTTGCCAGTATATTTGAGGAGATGTAATCTCTCTATTACTTCACTATTTCATCTGGTTTCCCATATAGGTTGAGTAACAAAATGGAAAACTGTGGAGCTTTGCATGAGATATCTCTGGAGCAGATGAACAATTATGGAACGTTACTTTCTAGGATTCACACAAAGAAAGGAATAAGAGACCTTCAAAATAATTCCAACTACTTCTCCTAGGATCTGTAGATATGTTAATTAAAACCTCATAGTCAAAGTATCATCTGCTAGATCTAAAAGAATTGGCATGGACACCTTATCCTCATCGATGGCCAGCAGGAGATTATCTAACAATACAATAAAAACATGTAGCCTACTTACTATATCATGTCAAAAATCAGTTTGTGTGGCATCAAGGAAATCTTAGGGCTCCAAGTTGCCTCATTACAACTCACTTTCAAACCAAATCAAACAACAAAATTTGTTGTTCAAGCATGAGTCTCAGTTACCCACAATCCTAAGAACAGTGGTCACACTGAAACTGGAATTTCATGCATAGAGAGGCCTCATATGGATCTACCTTATGTTGTTCAAGCTTCCGACGTATTGTGTTTGCTGTTTCCTCATGAGCTTGCTGAATGATTATTTCTTCCCTAAGGGCAGTCTCTGCTCTGTAAAGCCAGGCACCTATGGTACCCAAAGGTGCAGGAAGAGATTTATCAAGATGTTTGTGCCATTCAAGTAGCTGGAAAACAAAATTAACAAAATTAAGAATACTGAATCCCATTCTTGTATTAATTACACAAGTAACTATCACAGCACTCAGGCTCCTTACCATCCTAATGCTGGATAGTTACATGGCCAAAAAGAAATTAAAAGAAATAATACCAATGTATAAAATATAAATGTGAATAGTCAGGTTTCTGGTGTTACCATATCAAGGATACTAATCTATAGTTTTCCTAACAGAAGTTCTTTTCTGGGTAAATCATGCATGGCATCATTACTCATTAATTGTGTGATATAAGTGTATAATGGTAAAACTCGCCTATCATCCAAAGCAATACCACAGATGGGGTGATGACAGGCTTGAGAAAAAAATTTGAAACCCTGTAATAAATTGATTATTTCACATGTCAGATGTGTTTCATCTGCTCTCTATTCATTACCCCATCACATAGAAGACAAATATCAACATGAATCCCTTTTCTCCAATAGGTTACAGCACTTGTTTCCTACCCTGGTAGACTGCAAAAGTTCAGATTTTAAGATTTAAAGTTAGTTACAAAAAAAGAGGCTCTCTTCAGTAATATTAAAAGGTCGCTATTAAACTGTCTCTTTCTCTGCGGCCTGTATACTTGTATCTATAGAAGTAAAAGGAAGAGTCCCAATTAAGGAAGTGAAAAATAATGTCAATTAACATGACAAAACTTCAAAATATTTACAGCATAGGGTTTTGGGTTTTTTTTGTAAAAACATGATATAGAAAAAAAAACTCAAGACAGTATTATAAAGAATTCATTGGCTCTCATTGGGAAGGACTTAACTTATTTGTTGCTTCACCATTCATAAAGATGGTTACCTACCCTTCCGTAACTGTTGTTCTTCAAGATGTGTGCTCACATCTACTCCAATTAGGTGTACGCGCAGTGCGCATGCACGACTGTTAGTAGATTTTAATCCCCTAGCAGCCCCACGGTCAGATGGAGCCCTCTGGAATCGCACATCCATAGCACTGCGTATAAAGTCTCACCGACCGCTCCCCCACCAGTTCCTTCTGAGCGAACCGACAGAGGGGAGGTAGGTGGGTTTGGAGAAGACATGAGCACACATCTCGAAGAACGACAGTTACGGAAAAGTAAGTAATCGTCTTTCTCCTTCGAGTGATGCTCACATCAGCTCCAGTTAGGTGATTCCCAAGCACTCATCGGTGGTGGGGTTGGAAGTTCCAAAGAGGCTGTGCCCAGGACTGCTCTGCACACTGAGGCGTCTTGTACCACCTGTTACGTAAGTGCATAATGGGCCATGAAGGTGTGAATAGGCGACCATGTCGCCACCTTGCAAATGTCCTCTATGGGCACTTTTGCATTGAAGGCTATAGAAGCATCATGTGCCTTTGTGGAGTGAGCCGTGATGCTAGGAGGAGTTCTGCTGGCAAGAGAGTAACATGTCCTGATGGACAATGTGATCCAGGAGGAGACTGTCTGAGGAGACAGCCCAACTCTTCATTCTATCTGCAACCACCACAAACAGTTGTGGAGACTTCCTGAAGGGTTTGGTCCTTTCCAGGTAGAAAGCCAGTGCTCTATGTATGTCTAGAGAATGCAACACCCTTTGGCGGTTTGACAAGTGAGGTTTTGAGTACAAGACTGGAAGAAAGATGTCCTGGCTTGTATGAAAGAGGGACACCGCCTTTGGAAGGAAAGCTGGGTGAGGTCGCAGGTGTACCTTGTCCTTAAAGGATACCAGATAAGGTGGGTCTACAGTGAGGGCCCGTAACTCAGAGACTCTCCTCACCGAAGTGATAGCAACCAAGAATGCCACCTTCCAGGAAAGGTACAGGTCTGAGCATGTGGCCAAGGGTTCGAACAGATGTCTAGTTAGGGCCATTAGGACAAGGTTGAAGTCCCATTGACAGACTGGTTTCACTACCTGAGGAAACTTCCTAACCAGGCTTTTAAGGAAGCAGGTCACAATGGGTAGAGAGAAGACCAGATGACCTTTGATCTGCTCATGGAACGCCAATATCACTGCTAAGCAGACCTTGAACGATGAGATCGAGAGGCCGTGGTGCTTTAAATGTAAACGATAGTCCAGAATAGATAGAGCCGAGCAGGAAGTTGGTGGGAGTGACTTTTGTTCGCACCAAAGGCAGAATTGCCTCCATTTCACCAAATAAGTTAGTTGGGTTGATGGCTTCCTTCTCTCCAGCAGAACCTCTCTGACTCCTCGAGAGCACTGAAGCTCATGTGGATTCAGCCATGGAACTTCCACGCAGTTAGATGTAAGGCGCAGGGGTTTGGGTACCTTAGAGACCCCTGGCTCTTTATCAGGAGGTCCAGAATTAGTGGCAGCATTATAGGTTCTGTCACGAGGAGATCCAGGAGAGTGGGAAACCAATGCTGGTGAAGCCAGGCTGGGGCTATTACGATAAGTGATGAACTGTCCAGATATGCCTTCATCAGAACCTTGTCCACCAAGCGGAAGGGAGGAAAGGCATATAGGAGTTGGCCTGTCCATGGCACCTGGAATGCATCTCTGATTGAGCCCTCCTCCATGTGCTGGAAGGAACAGAAGATTTTGCACTTCGCGTTGAGGCTGGTCACGAATAAGTCCAGAAGGGGAGTGCCCCACCTCTGGAAAACAGCAAGTAGGACCTGTTGGTTTATGGACCACTCATATGGGTGAATCAGGTGACTGAAGGAGTCCACCAGTCTGTTCTAAGGGCCCGGGAGATAGGAGACCGCTAGGTTTATGCCCAGGGGGATGCAGAAGTTCCACAGGGCCATAGCCTCCACGCAAAGTGGATGAGAATGCATGCCCCCTTGCTGGTTTATATAGAACATCGTAGCCGTATTGTCCATCTTTACTGCTACACAGTGGTCCTTCAGTTGATCTTTGAATGTCTGACAGGCAATGTGAAGCGCTCTCAGGTCCTTGACACTGATGTGAGCTAGTCTGTCCTGGTTTGACCAGGGGCCTTGGGTTTTCTGGTCTCCTAGATGCGCACCACAGCCTATGTCTGAGGCATCTGTTATGAGGGTCATTGATGGGAAGGGCTTTGAAAAGGGAATTTCCACACAAACAGCAGTCTCGTCGGTCCACCAATGAAGGGAGTCCAGAACATGGCCAGGGACTGAAACTTTCCAGTCCATGTTGTCTCTGGATGGATGGAAGACTGATATCAGCCATAATTGCAGAGGCCTAAGGTGAAGCCATGCGAAGAGGACTACATTAGTGCAGGCTGCGAAGTGGCCTAGTGGTTTCAAGCAGGATCTGGCTGTAACCAGTGGATAGTTTGCCCAGTCCTTTACTATCGCTGTGATCGCCTGGAAGTGATGACTTGGGAGGGACGCTAAGGCCTTGGATGAGTCCGAAATGGCCCCTGTAAATTCTATCCTCTGAGTTGGAATGAGAATGGATTTTTCCACATTTATCAGCAATCCCAGGTTGTCGAAAGTCTGTTGTATGAAGGTCAGGCTGGCTAGGACCTACTCTCTTGAAGACCCCTTCACCAGCCAACCGTCCAAGTAGGGGAACACGTGTACCCGATGACTGTGAAGAAACGCTGCTACCACCGCCATGCATTTCGTGAAAACTCTCAGAGCCGTGGAGCTGCCGAACGGAAGGACAGCAAATTGAAAATGACTGTCACGAACAATGACTCTCAGAAATTGTCTGTGCTTAGGGATGACAGAGATACAGAAATATGTGCCCCAAAGGTCAAGGGCAGCATACCAATCCCCAGGGTCCAGGGAAGAAATCACTTATCCGAGAGAGATCATATGGAACTTTAGCTTCCTTATAAACCTGTTCAGACCCTGGAGATCTAGGATGGGCCTGAGACCTCCTTTGGACTTTGGAATCAGGAAATATCTGGAATAGAACCTTTTCCCTTTTAGTTCCGCAGGAACCTCCTCCACCGCCCCTAGCGCCAGAAGTTGACGAACCCCCTCAAAGAGGAGTTGGTTGTGAGAGTGGTCCCTGGGGAGGGCATGAGTGGGGAATAGTATGGAATTGGATAGAATAACCCAATTCCACCGTGTGTAGCACCCAGCTGTCTGAAGCAATCTGGGGCCAGGCCTGGTGGAAGCGAACTAAGTGGTTGGAAAAAAGACAGGGAATTGGTATGCTGTCCTCATGCAAATTTTCAAATGTTCTGCTTCAAACCCTGAAACTGTTTTGAGGGTTCCCAGATTTCACAGTAGAGAAGTGTCTATGACTACTGCTGCCTTAAGGTCCATTGTTTCTGGTCTGTCTATGCTCCAAATCCTGTCTTTGTGAGTGGTTGGTTGGTCAAGAAGAAAGCTCTGACTTAAAGTGTTTCTGCTGTGTGGAAGGGGTGTGCATCCACAACAATTTGAAGGTGGCTATAGAATCTTTCAGACTGTGAAGTTTTGAATCAGTCTGTGATGAGAATAACGATAGTCCTTTGAATGGTAAGTCTCGGATTGTTTGCTGGACCTCGTAAGGCAACCCAGAGACTTGTAACCATGAACTACGGTGCATGGAAATGCCTGAGGCCATCACTCGTGCTGCAGCATCCGCCATATCCAGGGCTCTTTGCAAGGACACCTTCGCTACCGATTTGCCTTCTTCTATAAGTGCATTAAATTCCTTCCTGGAGTCTATTGGAAGGTAGCCTGTGAATTTCTCCATAGAGGACCACGTCTTATGAGAATATCAGTTTAGGATGGCCTGTTGGTTGGCCACACTAAGTTGGAGGCCCCCTGTGGAATAAACCTTTCGGCCGAAAAGGTCCATTTTTTTAGCCTCCCTTGATTTTGGTGTGGGAGCTGGGTTCCCTTGCCTCTCTTTATCGAAGGCCGTGGTCACCACCAGAGAACTCGGGGGAGGGTGGGTATAAAGATATTCATATCCCTTAGAAGGAACAAAGTACTTCCTCTCTACCTTCTTGGCAGTAGGCAATGTAGAAGAAGGAGTTTGCCAATGTCCTTCAAGGCCCTATCAATGGTTTTGATAATTGGGAGGGCCACCCTGAAGGGACCCAGGATGGATCGGATGTCGGTCATTGGGTCCGAGGCCTCTTCTGAGATCTCTTGGGCCTGGATACCCATGTTGGTAGCCAGCCTTTTGAGTAAGTCCTGTTGTAAGTTTTCTGTCCTTTGAGGGGTAGGCCGGAGCAGCTCCTGCCACAAGACGAGGAAGAGGAGTCCTTAGTTGGATCCCCCCCTTTGGTGCTTATGATGTCGTCGGTGCTGAGGGTGCCGATGTATCCTCCTAAGGGGCTTGAGACATGGCACTAGGAGTCGTAGGGGCCGATCTCACTGCCAGGGTATTCAAGGAGGTAGGGGCCAGCTCAATAGCTGTAGGTGGTCTAGAAACAGTCTCTGAGCGAGAATAAGATTGTCTGCTCGCTGAGGCCATTGAGAGTGAACAAGTTGACTGGAGCCCTTGGATTTGATGGTATGCCCAAGGTGTCCAAAATGGCCACGGACCAGGGTTCTGCTACTGAAGACCCCATGGCACCAGAGGTTGCTGAGCAGTCTGAGATCCTCTGTGGTGGGAGGTGGATCTAGAACAGCTCCTATGCAAAGTAACTTAGCCTGTCTCTGAGCCTGACAGGGAACCAGATCTCAGGGACCATGGTGGTGCCGTGGATCTCGGTACCCGGGACTGACAAGGCGAGCGAGGTAGCGGTATAAGTTTGCCTCTAGAGTGGGGTCTCAGCACCAAAGCAAAGTCAGTACCGGGATCGGCACCTGCCGTGGTGCTCTCAATGAGGTCTCTGGCGGCTTCAAAAGGTTCTGGAGTAGAGGGTGATCTGACCATCTCCACTTCATCACGAGAGCCCACCAACAGCAATGGAATCGGCACCGGGCTCGACGCCATCCTCCCATGGGACTGGGCTGCTGGTCTTGATGGGGAAGACCTGGACTGGTGGCCCGGCACGGATCCTACCTCACAGGCCACTGCTCCACTAGGCTTCCGTGGAGAGCAACTGCGATCCATTTTCTGTTTCTTCCTGGGCACCAGGGATTGCGATCGGTGCCGCGGAACTGGCTTCATGGTCGATGACTTCCGGTGTCAGAAGGCTTCCAGTGCAGTGTCTCTTGCTGGTGTCAGGGCGCTCTTGGTTGATGTCATGCTGGTTGGTGGGTCAGAGGATGGCGAACATGGTCTCAGGGCTTCCTCCATTAAAAATATTTTCAGCCTCTGAGAACGGTCCTTAAGAGTCCATGGATGGAAGCTCTTACAGAGCTTACACTTAACCTTTTAGTGGGGTTCCCCCAAGCATTTCAAACCCAGGGAAGCCGGGCATAACAAGGGAAGAAACAATGACAATGGAGAAATGATTCCCTGAGGCGATTACTTAAAACTAACTATCTACAACTACTCAACTAACATAATACCTAGCAAGAGCAAAATAGCCCAAAGGCAAGGTTAGGGGAGTTCTTCCAAGAGGGAGATAAGAGAACCGACTAGCCATCACTTGCGGTCAGAAGGAACTGGTGGGGAAGCAATCGGCGAGCCCTTACATGCAGCGCTATGGATGCGTGATCCCAGAGGGCTCCGTCTGACCACGGGGCTGCTAGGGGATTAAAATCTACCAAAAGTCACGCACGCACACCATGCATACACCTAACTGGAGTTGACATGAGCATCACTCAAAGGAGTAGTCATGTTTCCATGCCAAATTAATACCATTACACCTTTATATGACACTGAAACTTTCTGTAATTGGTAGGCAGATACAAATTGTTCTGTAAATTAACAGTTGCAGAATTTTGTAGGGTTTCAAATAATATTGTCCAAAAATCTTGTCTGTCAGTCCAGCTGGAAGGAAGCTGTGAATTACACTATTAGTTGCATTTTTGAAACAGTTGATACTGCTTTGTTTTTATCAACATATTTTCAAACAAAGAGCAGTTAGAGTGGATGATTTATCCTAAAGACCTTATTCAATCTTTGCTTTGACAAAACTTAAAAATTTATCTGTAATAAAATGTATTTAGTGTGTTAAATTTTTTAACTTACCCTGGAAGAAACCCTGTCCCAAGCTTGCTTCACCATAGCTTGATCAAGTGACAATTTACCATCTTTACGTAAAGACTGAATTACAGCTTCAATCTGTTTCCTCTTTACTTCATATTGAACTCGGAAGTGTTTAAATGACTGCAAGAAGAAGCAAATCAGTACAGTGAGACAAGGATTCAAGGAAGGAAATGGCAAGATATATATGGGGCAAGACTGGCATTTTATGATTGTGAATTGATAAAAGATTCTATCCTTTTGAAGTAGGAATGTGTGTATAGTCATGTATTTATGAACTCAACTCCACTGAATTACATTTTTAAAGGGTAAGAGATCTGAGAGACATTCACTGGAATACAGATCTCTGTTTTCGTCCAGCTATCGGGTACCTGAACCCTTATAATATGAAAGGCAGAAATAACTTGAGTAGAAGTAGCAACTACATTCAATTAGCATTTACCAGGTTATAAGTGGGGTTGGAGCCCTCTCTCAGAAGCAGACAAAAATAGGTGTTGGGACAGAGGGGGTTTGCATGGGAATTCCTAGAATAAGCATACTTTGGGAGAGAGTTTAGGTTGAAATTTATGATGTGGTGTGACCAATTTTGCCAAATTCTAGGAAGTGCAGGAATCCAATACCGCAAACATTTATGCACATGACTAACTCTGCACGCAAGTAGCACAAAGGAGTTGGTACTATTCACTAGAGTTCATTTCTTCTGTGAATAATTGTTTGCAGAATCAGGACCTACATGGGGACTTCATGCATTGTACATATAGTCTGCTCAGCACAGGGTGAGAATCCCACCTGCTTACAAAGATCTGCCATGATTTTTGATTTAGTGCCTTAAAATCAAGACCTGGTCCTATAGCTGTCCTCTGTATAGCACTCCTATTGATATCAATGGGTACTTTTGCTACAGAAGGACTCCGAGAGCAAGCCTTATAGTGTCAAAAACATAGAACTAGGACTTTACTGCGGCATAAGGAGCTAGGATTGTGAGGCAAACAAAAGCTCTGGTTTAACAAAAACTATCAAAACCTACTCTTCAGAGCTAAAGCAGTTTAAATCCAGAGTCACTCATAAAGTTCAATGAATTTAGTCAGAATTACATGAAGAAATTAATTACTCCAAATTCATAAGGCATAACTGAGTAGAAGGTGATCCAAATTTATATGCTTTAATGATAGATGGGAAATAAAGCAAAGTGCAGGCAAAGAAAACTTCCTCTCCATTTCAATGATTTTAGTATTACTATTATGGCCTTCTACACCACCTTCTCCCACAAAAAAACCCTGAGCAGGTTTTTCAAAGGGTGCAAATCTCTAAACACCTTCCCTGACATCATCCTGTTAGAGGGGCAGACTTTGCCCAAGTGTAAAAGGCTGTATGATCTGTACACAAACTGTGCAGGGAAGATAGATCCACTGAAAGCAGACTCTCTGCCCCCATATTTATTCTGGTCCTTATCAGACCCACCCATTCAAACCTTCCAGCATGGCTTCACTGGAACCATGCTATCAAGGTTTCCCTTTGGCTATGGTTGCACCAAGTGGAGGAAGGAGTTTCCATTTAAACATAACAGAGGCCATGACTGTTTTAGCTATTTTGGCTAATTTCCAAAGCCTGGCTAGAGGAGGCTGAAAGAGCCCTGTAACCATAGAATCTGGAAGGGACCAGGAGAGGTCATCAAGTCCTTCCCCTGCACTCATGGCAGGACCAAGAACCCTCTTAGACTATCTCTGACAGGTGCTAGTCTAACCTACTCTTAAACACTTTCAGTGATTGAGATTCCACAACCTGCTTAGGCAACTTATTCCAGTGGTTAATCACCCTGACAGTTAGGAATTTTCTCCTAATGTCCAACCTAAATCTCCCTTGCTGTAATTTAAGTCCATTGTTTCTTATCCTATCATCAGCAAGTAAGGAGAACAGTTTTTCTCCCACATTTCATGACAATCTTTTAGGTGCTTAAAAACTGTTAACATGTCCCCTCCCAGTCTCCTCTTTTCCAGATTAAACAAACCCAGCTCTTTCACTCTTCCATCTTAAGTCAAGTTTTCCAGACCCCTAATCATTTATATTGCTCTTCTCTGGACTTTCTACAATTTGTCCACATCTTTCCTGAAAGGAGGTGCCCATAACTGGACACAATACTCCAGCTGAGGCCTAATCAGGGCTGAGTAGAGCAGAAGAATTACTTCTGTGTCTTACTTACAATACTTCTGTTAGTACATCCCAGAATGGTGTTTGCTTCTTTTGCAACAGCGTCACACTGTTGACTCATATTTAGCTTGTGGTCCTCTGCGACACCCAGAACCCTTTCTGCAGTACTCCTTCCTAGGCAGTTATTGCCCACTTTGTACATGTGCAATGGATTGTTCTTTCCTAAGTGAAGTACTTTCATAGAATCATAGAAACCTAGGGTTGGAAGGGACCTCATAGGTCATCTAGTCCAACCCCCTGCCAGAGGCAGGACCACTCCCACTAAACCATCCCAGTCATGGTTTTGTCCAGCCGGGCCTTAAACACCTCCAAGATGGAGACTCCACCACCTCCCTTGGCAGCTCATTCCAATGCTTCACCACTCGCCTAGTAAAAAAGTTTTTTCTAATATCCAGCCTCGACCTCCCTAACTGCAACTTGAGACCATTGCTCCTTGTTCTGTCCTCTGTTACCACCGAGAACAGTCGAGCTCCATCTTCCTTAGAGCATCCCTTCAAGTAGTTGAAGGTTGCTATCAAATCCCCCCTCAATCTTCTCTTCTGCAGACTAAATAAGCCTAATACTTTCAGTCTATCTTCATAGGGCTTGTGCTCCAGCCCTTCAATCATTTTGGTTGCCCTCCTCTGAACTCTCTCTAGCATGTCCCTGTCCTTTTTGTAGTGGGGAGCCCAAAACTGAACACAGTATTCTAGATGTGGCCTCACCAGTGCAGAATAGAGGGGAATGATCACATCCCTTGATCTGCTGGTAATACTTCTTTTGATGCAGCCCAGTATGCCATTGGCCTTTTTGGCAGCAAGAGCACACTGCTGACTCATATCTAGCTTCCCATCCACCATGACCCCCAGGTCCTTTTCTACACTGCTGCTACTTAACTGAATGTTTCCCAGCCTGTAGCAGTGCATGGGGTTTTTCTGTCCCACATGCAGGATTTTACACTTGTCCTTATTGAACCTCATAAGATTTTTATTGGCCCATTGTTCCAATTTATCTAGGTCTCCCTGAATCCTGTCCTTGCCCTCCAACGTGTCTACTGTTCCCCCCAGCTTGGCATCATCCGCAAACTTACTGAGAGTGCAGTCTATTCTGTCATCCAGATCATTGATGAAAATGTTGAACAGAACCGGCCCCAGGACCGAGCCCTGGGGCACACCACTAGTGACTGGTTGCCAGCTAGACATGGAACCATTGATTCCTACACGCTGAAACTGTTGATCTAGCCAGTTTTCTATCCACCTTATAGTCCACCTATCCAACCCATACTTCCTTAATTTGCCAATGAGAATGCTGTGGGAAACTGTATCAAAAGCCTTGCTAAAATCAAGGTATATCACATCAACGGTTCTTCCTGCATCCAGAAAACCAGTCATCTGCTCATAGAAGGAAATGAGATTGGTCAGACATGATTTACCCTTGGTAAATCCATGCTGACTGTTCCTGATCACTTTATTTTCTTCTAAGTGTTTGAGGATGGATTCTTTAAGAATCTGCTCCATAATTTTGCCAGGGATTGAGGTGAGGCTGACTGGTCTATAATTCCCCGGATCCTCCTTTTTCCCTTTCTTGAAAATAGGCACTATATTTGCTTTTTTCCAATCCTCTGGCACCTCCCCCGTTCTCCATGAGTTTTGAAAAATAACGGCCAGCGGTGCTGCTATCTCATCGGCCAATTCCCTCAGCACCCTTGGATGCAGTTCGTCCGGCCCCATGGACTTGTGCACATCCAGCTTCTTTAAGCAGTCCCTAACCTGACCTTCCATCACCAAGGGCCTGTCTTCTTCTCTCCCATCTGCCATACCCATGGTAGTGGGCTGGGAGCTGACCCTGTCTGTGAAAACTGAAGCAAAAAAAGCATTGAGCACTTCAGCTTTTTCTTCATCCTCTGTCACAAGGATGCCTGTCCCATTCAGCAATGGACCTACACCATCCCTGATCCTCTTCTTATTATTAACATACTTGTAGAACCCCTTCTTGTTATCCTTTACATCCCTCGCTAGCTGCAGCTCCATTTGTCCTTTGGCCTTTCTGATTTTATCCCTGCAGTCCCTAGCAATATCTTTATATGCCTCCTTGGTCATCTGACCAAGCTTCCACTTCCTGTAAGCTTCCTTTTTATGTTTAAGCTCAGAGCAGAGTTCTCGGCTAAGCCATTCTGGCTGCCTCACATGTTTGTTCTTTCTCCTAACTGGAATGGCAACTTCCTGTGCCCTTAGCAGGGTTTCTTTAAAATATAACCAGCTTTCTTGGACTCCTTTCCCCTTCAGATTAGCTTCCCAAGGGATCTTGCCCATCTGTTCCCTGAGGAACTTTACACTTATTGACTTTCTTTCTGTTACCTCAGATCATTTCACCAGTTTGTCCAAATCATTTTGAATTGTGATCCTACTCTCTAAAGCACTTGCAGCCCCTCTCATCTTGGTATTATCAGCAAACTTTATAAGTGTACTTTCTATGCCAGCATCTAAATTGTTGATGAAAATACTGAACAGAACTGGACCCAGAACCGACCCCTGCAGTACCCTTCTTTTATGCCCTTCCAGCATGACAGATAAATACAAAATTTCTTTCTGCAACCATTCTGCAATCTGCGTAAGCAGTTTGTGGATGTGGATATCTGTGAAGCAGATATCTGTGGATTTTCAGGGCTCTACAAATGTCACCTCTAGTCCTGCCCAAGACCTGCCACTCATCCTCTTGTCCTGCTTCCCTTCAACTACTCCCCTATCATGGAACGTCTGCTGTGCAGAGCAGTCACTGCAGCATCTGGGAATGTATGGTTGGGGAGAGGGGACTTAACTGCCCCTAGGTGCCCACTTTCACCTAAGACGGGTTAGCTGCTCTTCCATACTGCATGAGACAAGTCTGTATTACTCACGTCTCCTCTTTCTGAAGAAGTAGTGGGCATAACATGGACATTTGCAGACTTTTCAGATTTGTTCCAGCCCTTAAACACTTCACACTTTTATGCAGTTGCCATACTGCAGTATTTATACAGAAGAAAGTTACAAATTCAGGGGCACATATTACACCTAATCGTGACAAAAATCTTCCGCCACATAAAGTTTTCCACAGTTTACCTGGTATTTCTCCTGCAAGCTTCCTTCTGCCATCTGTGATCTGGTCAGGTCTCTTTCAAACTGTTCTACCCAAACTTTGAGGTCACCCAGCATCAGTCTATCTTCTCTCTGTGAGATGGCAAACCCAAACAGCATTGCAAGATGGTTGTTAGTCAATGCCAAAGACAGGCAATATATTACGCTTTCCTAGCAGGCCAATTTCATCTACAGAGAAATCAATATAGTCATTTGGCTTACATTGATCTGTTCTCTGCATGCAACCTGACTGAGTGGGGTTGCATGGATGCAAGAGCAGAAATTGGACTCCTAGACAAGAAGTCCATACTAGCCAATCATTGTGAACATTTTTAGGCTACTGTAGTGTCACATAGAACACACTGTCACATGGAGTTTTCATTTGAAGGTAACAATGGAAAGCCAATTTTGGTCTGCCACAGTTGATGTAAATCACAGTTTGTTCACAGCAAATATCCAGTGAAGATCAATTTTATTTGGAAAGAGACATTATTCCTCATTTTATCATCACTTATGACAAGGGTGGCTAAACTTACTGAACTGCCACCCCAATGAAACGGCTCATCCCAATAGGCAGAATTCTCTAGCCCCATTACTCTGACAGAGGGCTGAAGCTCCAAGGTCCCCACCCAAGTCTGGTAGGTAGAGAACGGAGGAGCCTCAAAGTCACATAATGATGTCTAGATTTAGAGTTGAGGGTAAAACACTGGATGCCTATAGGTATTCAATCACCAAAACAGTAGAGAATGCCTTCTGTGGGCTTCATTTCTTTTGTTTTCCACAATAACCTGTGACACTTGCTATTTTGCACCCAGTCTCCCTTTTCTGGAACCGATTTTTTCCCCACATTGTAATAGCCTAGAACAAGCGTGGCCAAACTGTGGCTTGGGAGCCGCACGTGGCACTTGAATGAAAAAATGTGGTTCGCGGAAGAATGTCAACAAATTAATTTAGTAGGTAAAATTATATGGCTATAGGCCTCAGCAAAGCTCTTGAAGGTTTAATAATCAACTTGTGTGGCTCTTGAGTTCCGTAAGTTTGGCCACCCCTGGCCTAGAACAACTGTTGATCTAAAAGAATGTCTGAATGCTGTATTCTCACACTTTCTTGCCTGGATAATGCTAGGTACTCAAAAAAAAGTTGCTTCATTACTTTTAAGTAATCATTTATTATCATAACAGGCCTCCCTAAGCTCTGGTGAAACAGAGACTGTGTGTGTTCACATTCAGTAGTTCATCAGCTCAGTCTTCTGGTTCTACACTTGACGCTCTGTTTAGCAGAAATGGCACAGCTTTACAAATTCAGCTGTCCTCTCATAGAGATCAAACAAAACTACTTGTTTCTTTCATCTTTAAAATACTTATTAATCCTACTTAATTGTGAACTGTGGTATTTAGTCTGAGAAAGCCTTTGCTTCCAAAAAAGTTCTGTTAATGAAAAATGATATTGATAAAAGAAAGAAAAAGTCAGCTAAAATTGTAACAAAATTCCTAGGGCAGCATTATAGAAAACAAAATGTTACTTTGCAGATTTCAAACCACACTTCAATTTCCACCACACACTTTAAAAGTCAGAAACTGGGCTGCCCAGGTGAATACTGACCTACCCACATGCACCTTTATGAAATAATGAGTAATAGTAAATCTCAGCTTCCTAATAAAATTAGCATAATTAATAATCCATTTAAATTTTCTAAAAATTGAACATTTGAACAGTCAAATGCAAGGGGTGAGGGGAGCTCCTCATGCCTATCTGTACCCCCCCACACCTCTTCCCACCCACCACCTGTGCAGAGCCAAAGCTGGGCAGTTCTCACAGTGAGCTAAGCCAAACCCAACTGTGGTTCCCTCTCCCCCTCCCACTGGTCTCTGCAACTCCCTGTGAGCAAGAGCTGTCCAGATGCTCTCACTCAGGGCGAAGCTGTGGGTCTCCTCTCCAAAGGTGTTTAAATGGTAATCAGCATTTTGAAACATTTAAACAGCTGATTAGCCTTTAAACTTTTAGGCTGTAAAATCCCTACCTGCTATCACTTCAATTTTCTTTTACCTGGATAATCATTTACTGTAAAAAAAATGTGATGCAACATATGCATGGTTCAGAGGTCTTTATAACATTACTAGACTCTGTATGTGAATTAAAGATGATGTGTTGCACTTACATTCAGAAGAATATCTGGGAAAGCATTGCAGCTAGGTATGATGTTGCCAACTGGATTAGCCATAAACTATGTTAACTCCCTGCTTCTTCTTTTTTTCATTAAGTACTGTGTAAATTAAAATGATGATGATTGCTGGAATTTGTGTGCAATGCTCTACCAAAGCTGTCATAATGGCCTTCACTAGGACAAACAGAACACCCGAAAGGGCATCATCAGAAATATCAATGTTTTAATGTTGATGGATACTCATCGACAAATAATGAGTAGAGCAGATCCAAAGCATGTGTGGTGCAGAGTAATTTCAACACTACTCTGTAGTGTACCATTACTTTACAATAATACAAGCACTGAGGTTGCCAAGTCAGTGCTCTCAAATTACTAAATCTAGGGGACAACTTCAGCTATTGAACATTGAAGCCAGACTCTGCCAAAGCACTGCCATTCTGTTGATATACGGTTTTCTCAACAAGCCTCTGCAGCAATCAGCATCAATGTACATAGGTTAAATAATCCATTGGTGAGCTGAAAAAAGGCAGCTGGTGAGCTCTTCTTTATAGAAATGAAAATGTCTTGGAAGTCATAATATAAGATTAATGAGAACTAAAATTAAAAATGCTGATTTGATTCTCCTATCATTTATTTTTCTTGGACAAGCACAGAGAAAACAGCCTGACCACTGACATTTAGTAAAAATTATAGGTTTCCCATAGATTAGCGTGACACTGGTGGTATCTTTAGAGTGATCCAAAACCTGACAATAAGACATGGCACCACTACAAACCCTACTGAAGTCAATGAGAGTCCTTCCATGGATTTGAATGGACTATGTCTCTGGCCCTACAGTCCTGGAATTTAAGACTGATGCCAATATCACAGAATTTCCAGAGCTGAATTTCCAAACCATTTCTAATGTTTGTATTTTAGTAAAACAGGATTAATGCTCTCCCAAAGTCATCATAATGGCCTCCACTTGAACAAACAGAACATCCTAAAGGAAAAGAATCTGCTATCATGAGAAGTATCAGTGTTAATGTCGATGGATACTCCCTGACAAATAATGAGTAGAGCAGCTCCAAAGGGTTTGTGATGCCTAGTAATTTCTATGCTACTGTATAGTGTCTCACAGCAATCCTTTATAATAATGCAAGCATTGGAGGGAAGAAAATGTCAACTAAAGTTCTCCTGCATCGTTTCAAAACTCCTTTGAGAGTAAAATTTAAAAGCCTTGACAGATCGTAACGGGTATCCACAGCAATGATTTATACAGAGCAGTATTTATTCTTTTTTTGTCCAAGGAAACTTTAGTTATATTAAAGTACTTCTAAGTCTCTTTTACAGGTGTTGTAGAGACCCATAATGAGAAGAGGTGATTCTGGAAACGCAGGCAGAAATTTGACTAATGTGAAATGAAAATAAATTCTTCTTGTTTTTCATATATTCCATTAGGGAGCTCCATAGGATACCTCAATATATTTCCCCTTTTGCAACTCATGCATCACAGCCACTGGTGATCTAGCCAAGATTCTGCTCCATTCAGAGCTCTTCAATATCTCTCCATAATGAGTCACAAGAACCATGGCTGAAAAGTGTTGGTCACATCTTTTCTCTTCTTTCCTGTGTCAGAGGCCGAACAGATTATCTCTGCAGTATTTCCAGTCCCTGACAACTCGAGGAACAAATTATTTGGTTTAAGAACTGAACCATGATGTTCTGCAAGACACCACAGAGCACTAACATTTAGAAGAGAAGCCAGTCCAAAACGAGCATGAATAAAATTGAATCAATAGTAAGAAAATATCTTGATGGAAAGCACCTTTTTAAGGTGAAAAATCAAAACAGACTGTGCGAAGGAAGAAGATGTTGTCTCCACCATAACTTACTCCCAAGTTCTGAAGGTCCATTTGGAGCAAGATTGGACATAAGCAGTCTTTCAACCACCCCTGTTCTTGCTTTGAGATCTTGATGCAAAGAAGCAGTGATGGAAACTCATTGCTTCCGTTAATATTTTATTTCACTTTCACTGACATTATGTTTGACAGCAACCTAACGTATCACACACCAGAGCATCATAGTAATTCTGATCTAACCTCTGTTGTACACACAGCTAGGTGAACCCAGTTACTGTTATTCAGAGGTGGTGTTTCTATAGTGGGGGGAAAATAGAAATTTCACTGTAGGCAGTTACGCTGGCACCAAAGCTGTCATCATGTTTCCTGTACTGTAGGCATGGCCTGATATTGCCACTGTTCACCAGAATTAATCCAGCTTCTTCGCCTTCTGCTGTTATCTCTCTGGGGTCATTATTTCCACCATCCTTTATTCTTTCCAGCTCCAAAATTGTTACTACTGTCCATTTACAACACTGGCTTCTTTTATAGTCAGCTAGTCTTCTCTGGCAAATGGTCTTTCTAGCTCTGGTGGCTATTCATGCAGCTGCTTCTTCAAAAAAGAAATAACTTACATGTTTTGAAAACAGATGTCAAAATATGCCCATTACATAAGCAACCAATTAAAATGGAAATATAATGGAAACCTACATCATTCTCAAGCACCTCAGTTGTATTATGAAGATCAGGATAGTATTTCAGGAACTGTGCTACGTAGGTCATGATAGACTTTTCGTCGGGCTTGTCAACATCCACGTCTGGAAGACAGCAGAATATATAGTAAATTTATTCATAATTAAACAGCAAAAATATTACATATCCTTGAAAAAATAAAAACAAAAATTAATCTACACTAGTCCAAAATTTGATAAGTTTTAGTTTATACAGTACCTTCAGGATCAAGAAGTCTTGGGATTCCCAGTTCTATTTCTGCAACTGTGAAGGCCTCACTTAGGTTTTCTCTATTAGATCTTCCTTTCACTTTCTCCATGTCCACTAGGTCTGGACGAATAGCATGAATAACTGAATGAAAGGCAACCCCACTCCTCCAACTTCGCCCAAAATCTTTTACTTCAATTCCAACCTTCCTTAAAAGTCCAAAAAAAGAAAAGAAAAAAAAAAAGAGACAACGTATCAGTGTAGCCATACGAGACAGGACACACAAGGTTATTTTTTCTATTAATGCCCAGGAGTGCATTTTCCATTAAGGAGCAAGCAAAAAATGGCATTTCTCATGAGCTGCTTGGTTACATTAAGCCCAGTGTGTCATGAGCAAATGGACTACTGCACTGTATGTGAGACACTACAAAGTCTGTTGGTATATAAAACAATTATTGTTCCCTTCCGCTTTGCTGAATCCCTCCAGTCTTCCTTCACTGTATGTGTACTTCCGTAGTTATCTGCATCAGGGTTTTTAAAATAAATTATTACAATAATACTTTTTCTATTTTAAAATAACATTTTGGGAACTAAAGTCATTGCAGTTCAGTCCAAAAATAAAAGATGGAGTACTTTCTTACAGTTCTTGTTCCATGCATGATTGATAATGTCCTCTCACAATATCCAGTACAGCTGCACTGTCATTGTGAAACTCACACAACAATGGGAGAGGAATCTAAAAGTGATTAGCATTATACTGAAGAGGAAGTAATCACCTACTTGTTTAAAGTAATTTTAAAAACTAGATTCATATCAGAAAGTGAGGTCCTCACCTTGCTTTTTATTCAGCCATTAATGAGGCAAGCCTCCAGTGAAGCCATATAATGGCATTCCAGTGCTTACCCTTTACAGCAGGAGTCTCAAACTCAAAACAACACTAGGGCAGCATGATGACTAGCATGTTAGCCTGAGGGCAGCACAACTGAAACTTTTTCATACAATTATATTGCCAATATTGGTAACAATAGTGTCATTGTGGGCCACAGGCAATAGCTTTGGGGGCCGCATGCAGCCTGTGGGCCACTTGTTTGAGACCCCTGCTTTACAGGGATGGCGTGGAGTTCAGACTACCTCAGAGGGAGCTTAGAGAGGTGCATTCTTCATGGAGGCCATGCTTTTCTCAGCTCCAAAGCCTACTGAAATTCTTGGAAAGACTCCCAGTCACTTCAGTGGGCTCTGAATCAGTTCCTGAAGGCTGCTCAGGACACAATATGCTTTCTCATGGCACAGCCTGCTCCTGCAGTGCAGCCATCCCACTCTATGTGCTTCTGTGGAGTGATGGGGACCATGATGCTCCCTCCTCTCCCCTTATTCAGGTCAGTTTTGTTGCCACAATTTTGCACTATCCACCTGCCTGGATGCTGCTGCTATCAGCTTTGAGCTGTCTGTCTCTTACTGCAAACCATTTTGTAGGAAGAATGCTATGCTCAAGTAGATTGCATTGCACTGTAAATTACCTTATACTGCATTGGTGTTACAGAGACCTGGGCATGGTGTTCTCTGACCATAATGACCACATTTACTCTCTCTGGGGCTCCATTTTTTTTTCTCTGAGCTGGTTAGTCTCCCTACTTATTACTGTGTATTTCTGAATGTACAGAAACTTGTTTATTAAATTTGAAAAATTAAATCCAGTTTATTCATCTATGACTTTGAGGGGAAGGATCTGCCTTTTCCTATGTTGGAAGCAATCAGATCACTATTGGTTTCTTGATTTAATTTGATTTTTGTTTTATGCCCCATTGGACTTGGCAAACACAGAAGAGTTGTACCAAATAAAGGCAAATGTTTTGAAGGTAACAAGAGGGGGCCCTGTTACATTTCTGAACCAAGAAAAATTAATGCAATTTTTTTAATAATATATGTAAGGGAGTACCATTGATTAAAGCATGATAGTCATGATTTTCAACAACACACATTCAAGTACAATTGTGCTCACTCACTGGCACAGAAATAAACTGCTACTAAAAGCACTATTTGTAAATTGAGGCCTTTCATTATGGGGCAAATGTATCAGGAGGTTTGGCAGCAAGAGCCAACACTATTGCAGTCAGACAACATCCAATTCCCTGTCTGGTTTTTCACTCTCTCAGGGATAATTCTGCTTAATATGCCACAAATTGGAATTGCTTTGTAAGATTACTCAAGATGATGATGATTATTATTATTTTATTACTGCTACTACTACTATTGTTATTAGAGTCATAATAATACATAGGAGCTAGCTGCTATACAAACACAGAGGGAAAACCTTGGTCCTCAGTAAAGCGCTTACAATCTAAATTAATTCATGAGTTTAACTTACTTTGCCGCTGTGTACTGCACCCACTTTAATAAAGCCTTCTTAGCATTTCCTTGGACTTTGGTTACTACTTTCCGTTTTGTTGGTGGACTTGCAGCCTCAGCACTGAGGACACTATCTACAGAAGATGTACTGCTAGACAATGACTGCAGCTGGGGAAGGTTGCTTGTCAGCTCTTCAATCTGTGTGTAGAAAAACATCAGTTAACTGCTACACTGACATTTATTTTAGTCATACTTAATGGGACGTTAAGAAGATTAGACAGACTAAAAATAAAAATACATAGAACAATGAGGAAGATTTTAAAAAATGAATTGGGTGCATAACGGTAGCTTTATAAATTCTCGTTTAAGTGACTAAATAAGTGGTCTTCTTTTCAGAATTGCTGAACTTCCAGCAACTGTTGACTTACACATTGTTCAAGCTATAGTACACTTGTGGCCAAACTGTGGCTCACAAACCTCATGTGGATCTTGAAAAAAAAGTGTAGCTCGCAGAAGAACACGGTGGAGAGAACTGTGGCATGGTCAGAGACGGTAGAGAAGTGGTGGCATGGTCACAGACAGCAAGGAGAAGCGCGGCATGGTCAGGGACGGTGGGGAAGTGGCAGTATGGTCACAGACAGTGAGGAGAAGTGTGGCATGGTCAGAGGTGGTGAGGAAGCAATGGCATGGTCAGGGACAGTAGGGAGAAGCATGGCATGGTCAGAGATGGTAAGGAGATGAGCAGCATGGTCAGGGATGGTAGGGAGAAGCGCTGCATGGCCTAAGACTGTAGGGAAGTGACAACATGGTCAGGGACAGTGGGGAGAAGCATGGCATGGTTGGAGGTGGCAGGGAAGCAGCAGCATTTTTACTGTAGGCCTTGTTTTCATGGTAACCTTAAGTAATTATTAGAATCTGAGATTAGAAGGATCAATATTTGCTCTCTTTTTATGGTAAAACTAAAGTGTGCAATGAGTTTTAAATTTAGTACTTCTGGAGTAGGGAAAAGTATATGGCTACTTGCCTCAGTGTGGCTCATGAAGGTTTAATAATCAATTTGTGTGGCTCTTGAGTTCCCTACTCATCTCACTGAGACAGTTTCTCAGTTGCCCAGTGATCATTTAAATGTCAACATGATTCATTATTGGACTCTTCATGTAAGAATTTCAGATCTGCTTAATTTACAGTAGTAATTTTGGTGCCACCAGTGCTTGGCACTTAGGGGTTATACCACTCTTTTTCCCACAGTCAAGAAGGAGCCAGACTTAAGAAGCCTAGCAAAGACCACAGGCAAATGAAAGCCATGCCAAAGGGAAGCCCAAATTCAAGGAGACCCATGGAGCCAAACACACCACACCATCAACTTTTTGTGAACAAAATCTCATTTTGTCAGCTCACATGGGCAGTCTTTGCAGCTCCTTGCTAGAAGCCCTGTGGTCATAGCATACCCAGCTCCAAGAAAGCAAAAGAGCAGAAAAGGTAGATACTTCAATCTTCCTTAGAGAGGACCCTCTGGAACAGTCATTTTGTATGCGAGAGAGATGTTGCCTTCCAAGGGCTAGAGGGTCTAGCAACATCCAATCAGTGGCCTGCTGGCCCAGATAAAAGGAGCTGCCTGACCTGAGCTGCTCAGTTCCCGGCTGGGACCAGAGGTGTGAGCAAGAGGAACTGGCCACAGGAACTTGCAGGATAACCAGAGCATTTCTGACTGCATTTGCTTTATCTGGATTATAGGGATACAAAGAGTCCAAGAACCTGAAAGATGTTCCAAAGGGGTAGCCATGTTAGTCTAGTTCAGCAAAAGAAACAAGAAATCTAGAGGCACTTTTAAAGACTAATGAATTTACTTATCCTATGACTTACATTTCCCTGAATTTATTTTCCTCCCATTCATCTGTACTTCTCCATTTGCAAGTACCTGATGAAGTTGGATTTTCTCTCATGAAAGCTCATGCGATAAATAAATTTGTTAGTCTTTAAAAGTGCTGCAGGACTCGTTGTTTGCAATCCTGAGATGAGCTAAGATGGGCCAGATAGGAAAAGGCTCAAAGAAGAAACAGCAAAGAACTGAAATCAAGCCATACATGGGTGCTGGATATAGGATTATTGGGTTGGTGGGTGGGCTTAGGTTCCTCCACTTGTCACATTAGCATAAACCCCAAGAAGGGGACAGGGCTTATTTGAGAGTCCAAAGAAAGGGTTGAATTTAAAAGGCCGAGAACCAGGACTAAAGATCCTAGGGAGGATAATGGGACTGTTCAATTAGAGGCTCTTTACTACCTCAGAAGAGATTCATTTGGACTTTGTGAATCAGCCAAAGGACTAGGCTACAGAAGATCCCAGCAACCTACAGGGTGTGCCAGGAACAAGAAAAGACTACATGAAAGCACTCAAGAAGTGAGTGCCTCATTACACTCATGAATCAAGATCAAATTCTCTCCTTGAAAGTATCTGCAGCTCCCAATGAAATCAGTAGGTGTCACCCAAAGTACATATGAGGGCAGACTTCAGCATTAAATAGTGAACTGTTTACAAAGTGAATCCACTGGATTTGAAAACCTTGTGTGTTCACCATCGGACTCTCTGTTAGTATAAAAACAGCTTACTTTACTTGTTGGAGCTTATTTACAACTTTTTTTTAATTTACTTGTCTATGTATCCTTCTTCAGGAAAAGAAGTGGGAGTATATAGCAATATCAGCTTACCATCAACTGAAAGATACATTCCTGAGCCTCAGTCCTGTAAAGACTTACACACACGCTTAACTTTACATTTGGTGAATAGTTCCATCCTCATATGTACATTGGGCAAGATCCTCAGCTGGTGTAAACTGACATAAAATTATTGACATCATGAGAGTTGCACCAACTTATATTAGGAGAGGATCTGACCCATTACTTCAATAAATAATAGTTGCATATATAAAATTACAGTACCTGAAAATATAAAATTATGGTCCACATCAAGCCAAGCACTATAGAAGGTCTGCCATCAGCAATATCAGTTGAATTGATGTTGACTAGCTTAATCTGTTTAGAAAAGAACATACAAGAGATGTTACTACATGGATTCTGAATGGGTTTGGTATGTAACAAATTTAGGCAAAGAAATAGTTAACTCCTTGATTCAAAAATTCAGTGCGCTGACCAGAATATATCACACAGCCATAGACATGCCTTAAAACAAAGCAAGATAACAAACAGAAATATAACAAAATGAATATATTTTTCAGTTTGTGATTTAATATGATTTATCATAGCATCATAGGAACTGCATGTAAAAACTAATCTAAACTACCACCCTGGACAATATGAGACTGTTTCATTTGTATACACAATTTTAAGTGGGAAAAATAAGCCACTTAACTTAAGCTTTTTTCTACTTATACAAGTTTTTATAGTGTTAAAAATTCCACAAGATCTTTGTACTAACCGGTGAGCCTCTGTACGTGGACTAGCATGAAAGGCAAAGGGGAAAAAGTGATATATAAAATCAGCTTAATGTGCTAAAGTAATTCATTTTCCTGGTAGTTAAATTTTAGACTGTAAAGCTAGACTAATCAGCAGTACAATGCATAAAATCCATTATATTCTGTTCTCATACTCACTTGTTATCTCAAATTACTCTCTTAGTTATGAACAACCTATTTTTTGCCATAATTTCTAAAAAGATGCTCAGGGAAAGACAGGAGATGGGAATAGCAAATAAATGGGGAACAGGGAAAGAATAAATAGATGTGGAAAAGAAAAGTTTAGTTTCTTATACAATGTTTTTCATCCTAGGATTGTAAAGGACTTTACCAGTATTAAAATTCACAACATCCTTCGTGAGATAGGCATTATTTCTCTTTTAAATATAGGTAAATGGATATGGATGCACAGAGAAGAATGAATGACTTTGCAAAGCAAAGTCACGCAGCAAACCAGTCATAAAAGCAGGAAGAGAATCCAGGATCAGAATCTGACTCATGGTCCTACACGAACCACATACATTCACATTAAATAAGGTCAGAAGAAAAAACACAGGAAAGAAGAGGTTAAATATACAAAAGACTATAGAATCAAAGAAAATGTAACAGCAAAACAAATAGAATAAGAGAGAAAAAACACAGAATTAGCATTAAAAAGGAACGAAAACATACATAGTGGGTCTGAGTCTTCTCTCTGTAATAGTGACATAAATCATGAATAACTGCACAGAAGTCAATGTTCTATTGGTCTACAACTGGTAAATTTAAAATTTCCAGATGGGTAGCTGTGTTAATCTGTTGTACAGTAAAACCACCAGGAGTCCAGTGGCACCTTAAAGACTAACAGATTTCTTCAGGCATAAGCTTTTGTGGGCTCCAACCCATGTGACAAAGTGGGTACGAGCTGACAAAACCTTATGCCAGAAGAAATCTGTTAGCCTACATCTTCACTTAAAATCTTAGTTCAGACTTGGTTAGTCCAAACTAAGTAGTTTAAAAGTCAGTTCAAACTAAGCACATTTTTTTCAGTTCAAACTAACTTTTAGTTCGAACTAAGCCATTTTTTAGTTCAAACTAACTTTTAGTTCAAACTAGCCACACTTTTTTAGTTCAAAACAACCTCTTCTTTTGAACTAAAAAGGCACTGCTAATTCAAACTAAAAGTTAGTTCAAACCAAAAAAAGCACTTAGTTCAAACTAACTGCTAGTTCGAACTTATTTAGTTTGAAGTAGCATGTCTACATTGAACTAATTCGAACTAAGTATGCAAATTAGTTTGAATTAAGCAGGTAGTTCAGACTAACCAGCCAAACTAACTAGTTCAAACTAAGAAACTTTTTAGTTCAAACTAGGCAAAACCTAGTGCATACAGGGTTCAAATTAGTTCAGATTAAGGCTCCTGAATTCGAACTAATTTGCTAGCATAGACATAGCCCCTAGTCTTTAAGGTGCCACAGGACTTCAGTAAATTTAAACTTTTTTTCTTCTTTTTCATATTAGATATTTTGAATATATTAAATTTCTCATGAAATATTTCAAAAACAAATACACTCAAATGGAAAACTGTTCAGCTTAAGATAAAGCATCACCTCCCTATACATCATCCTTCGGAGAAATTCAAGAGAGCTTCCTTTTGTTCAAAGAACCAAATCTAAATGCATCCCGAAAATATATTATTGTATTAATTAATTTAATTAAAATGTTCTGCATCTCCAAGCAGACAGCTCTTCCATTTTTAATTTAAGAACAGTGGTACTGTTGGTTACCATCAACAATCTTTAACATTTTTTTGGTGCTCTCAGTCACTGTGTTATCTCTGACCAAGGACAACCATGGTGTTCCTATTACACAGGTGATACTGTGAGAGAAAGGAAACCTTAAAGTACTGGTTGGCATTAAGAGAACAGGAGACTTATTTTATTGGACTTTTAACCATATGGAGAAAAGAAAGCTGTCCTGTGACTGAGCAACATAAGAACCGCGGAAGCTGCTGTTAACAGGTAAAGCAAAGGATCAAGGTTTGTTTGACAAAACTTTCATGTAAGGTTGTAGACCTGACTCCCTCCCCTCTTAAAATCCAATAGAGATCCTGGAAAGAACCCTAGAACAGAATTCCCTACAGGATATTTTCCCAAACCACTTAATAAAATCTTGTATACGCTTCCTGGGGAAACCAGAATTCCGTATTTCTTCTTCTACTGGTTAATAAGGAAAAGTTACTGTTTATAGCATAGCTCAAAAAAAATTATTTGGAGACTCATTCCCCAAAGCTGCCTCAAGCACAAACAAATCTTTATTTCCTCTAAATCCAATAGATACAAAGATTGACAGGGCTCTCTAAAAAACTTTTGCACAATGCAGTGTATGACTCACACAATTCAATCTCCAAATATTTAATAATGGCAAGCAATGTTGTAACTCAATAGACACTTTGAGTCCCAGCCTTCCACAGGAATGAAATATTAGCTTCATTTTAAAAGACATCCCTGGATTTGTAAAACAATCAAGGAGTCCTTGGCACTTTTAAAGACTAACAGATTTATTTATTGCATGAGTTTTCATGGGAGAAGATCCCACTTTGCCTTTATCTGTAGAATCACTAGATAAATTCATGAAAATTATCTGACAGAAGCTCTGCTACCCTGACATCTGAGACAAAAGACAACGTTCAACAAGGGATCATAATATAGATCCCAAGGCTCCTCAGCAGATGGTCCAACTTTCTTTCTTTACAGAAAGAGAACATTTTTGCTGGAGGCTTTTAGATGAAGTAGTGGAAATACATGAGATTGCTTTAGGTCAGTGGTCTCAAACTCAAATCGCCATGAGGGCCACAAGAGAACTAGTAGAGGGCCACATGAGGATTAGCACAGTAGCCCAAAGGCCACACCACTGAAAGCTTTCCATGCAATGATATTGCAAATAGTGGTAACGATAGTGTCACTGCAGACCTCAGGCAAGAGCTTTAGGGGCTGCATGTGGCCTGGGGGGCTGTGTGATTGAGACTCCTGCTTTGGGTTGTGTAAAGTGCCCTCTACTAAAGATTACACAGGCTACTCAGAGAGAAAGAAAATAGGTACCCAGTACGTCTTTCTTTCTGCTCCCTGGGTTCTCTCTTTCCCAGGTCCTCATCACTTTTTTTGCAGCATCAGTCTGACCAGGCAAAACAACCAAAACTGCATTTGAGCACAGAATTCTGAGACTGGTGGCTGTAGCACAGTTTGCATTAACAAACTTCACCAGGTGGGCTAAAACAAATTTTACCTGAGGAATGCTTTTGTCCTTTCTTGAACTCTATCCTTCCCACCCAGAGCTGAGCCAAATAAACAACTTGAGGTGGATTTACTTCTACAGAGAGCTGCTATGACTGTCGTTTGTGTGGCAGAAAAGTAATTAGGTCTGATATATCATAGTGTGAGATTAAAGCAAAATGTGCCAACAATCACTGATGGCAACTAATGGCTGCTGGTTCCTAGCTTTAATTGCTTTATCCCTATGCTATCAGATGCAATCTGGTATTGCAGAAATTAAAACAAAATGCCAAGTGGAAAAAGGAGCAAGATATACCTACTCTAATAAAAAAGATAAACATAAGTCAATAGAATAGAGAAAATCAGAAGAGGACACCCAGGAACACATGAAAAAGTAGGATTACTTAACCTGGCACTCAAGAATGTTCTGAATTTTATTTACTGTGTTTTGTCACATTCTGCTACTAAATGGGGAAGAATGATGTTTTTTCCAGAATCAATCAGGACCTTGATCTGAATGCCAGTCATGGATTTATTATGGGAAGTTATTTTTGCAAATATAATTTCATTATGTTTGGAATGTGTTCTTATATTTACAGGTGAGTTGCTTGTCCAAATGTAGGGCACCTTTTTAGCTGTATTCAGAATGGGATCTAAGGAAATAAACTGAAAGCACATCATAATTGAGGAGACAATTAATAATTGCTCAATGTCCAAAAATGAAAAATGAAAAGTTGCACCATAAATACTATAGCTTGGAAGCTGAACTTGGGTTTTCATTGGGTCATATCTTTATATGTAGACACTTAGAATTTTGGATAGCCCAGACTTATCAAGATTACAGCAATTAGGTGAAGATAGAGTATGGCCTTCAAAAATAAAACAACTGCAGGAAACAAAATGGTGCTGATACAATGTTAATTAAACTTACCTTCCTTCCTTCTAGAAACTTCAGGGCACTGCCAATATTAGCTACCCAGTGAATTCTCTTCAGATGACGTCCCTGTTCGCAAGGCTTTAAGAGAGAATAGTGTACATTACAATCAAATTTAGACCAACATTATTACAAAGAGGAGATCAGGTCATTATAAAAGTTTATTATATCTATCTATAAAAAAATCCCCTTTCACCCCTATGGGTGGTATGTGTCTTCCTCAACCTCGGGTCCTCTACCAGAGGCCTGGGAGTTTGAGGGTTCTGCGCAGTATCTTAGCTGTTCCTAGCACTGCACTCTTCCGGACAGAGAGCTCTGATGTTGATCCTGAGATCTGGTGGAGCCACTCTCCCAGCTTAGGAGTCATAGCCCCAGTGCTCCTACTACCACCGGCATTGGTTTGAGTTATGGTGGTAGTAGGAATTGTCGTTAGGGCTCTGTTGGCATCTTCTAGCATACTAGCTGATGGTACTTCTCCAATGAGCCTTGGTAGTCGGTCTCGAGGGTTGACTGTAGTTAGTTTATCCATGATCTTATGCCTCATATCAGCTGCTGTGCTCTGTAATGGAGAGGGTGGCAGTGAAGTTCCAGCTTCAGGTGTTGGCTGCACATCTAGTTGTTCTTCTGGTCTTCTTCTTGAGTCCGGGATGTAATGTGGAGTTGGTCTATCTCAAGTTGCGAGAGCAGCTTCCTCTTTACTATGTTGAAGCATTAGGTAACTAGCTGTTTCTCAGTCAGTGTGGATGTAGGTCTTTTGTCCATCCATAGTTCCCTCCTATGTTTCATATATCCCCCCTCATTAGGTCTACTGTTGTAGTAGCTTTCCATCAATTCCAGGTTCTCGTCTCGTCCATGTATGGTTTGTTCCAGTAGCCCACTTATCATCAGATTGTCCTGGTTCCGCAACATCTGGCACGGACCTTGTTAATCCGGGCAACATCCGAGCCGGCATGACTCTCCTAGTTCACGTCACTCTCGTATTTGAGGTAGGCAAGTGAGGCATTAGGGGGTCTTTTGCCCAAGGACCCCTACTGGAAAGGTAGGTAGGTACCAACTGGGATTTGAACGCCGGTCTCCTATATCAAAGGGCAGCGCTCTTACCTACTACACTATCCAGTCACTGTATGTACATATATATAGATAGATAGATAGACGTACGACACAACTGATACATAAAAATATTCCTGACTGCACTCAAATTAGGCTTTTTGTATATAAAAATAGATGTACAGCAAATACCAGAAGGACAAATATTGAAGGCATATTTTACACCTTTGCTTAAATTTAAATCTATATATTTAAGGATACAATTGTCACAGAGGTCACAGACTACATGACTTTCCAGGATCTCTTTTTCTGAGGCAGGACAGGAGCAGCAGCTGCTGAAATAGCTGGCTGGTGAGGCCACTGAACAGATGACCAGCCTGGTGAGGACATTGAGCAGATGACCAGCAGCCAGCCCCAGGGCTGTGGCCAAGTTTGGGTCAGCACTCCTGGACCTGGAGCAGTAGCATCATCTCCTGCCACAGCAGTAGTGCTGAGGCTGGCAACTCTTGTTTCTCACCAGACTATTTGTAGTAAAAAGTCAGTGACAGGATCTGTGAATTTTTTTTTTATTGCAAACGACCTGTCTCTGACTTGACTACATTTTCTCTGAATGCAGATACATAAATGGTTCACTGAAGTTTTAAATGACAAATCTGTTTTCCTTCCCAGTATCACTTCCTTATCTTAAGCAGGTTTCATTTTTTGGACACATAAGTAAGGGAAGAAGAGAATATGCCACCTCTCCGGTATTATCTACAAAGGAAGGTTGCTTTATTTCAAAACTTTAATTTGCAGTAGACCTTTTCATTTATCAGTTATAATTAATGGCCTCTCCAATGCCAAAAATTGTCATTTCCTTCCAGGGATCTTTTCAAAATTTAGTTCCCCAAGCTCAGGGCTGTTCTACCTTAGAATTGGTACATTGGTACAGCTGTGCAGTGTAGCAAAAAAAAAAAAAAAAAAAAAAAAAAAAAGTAAGGAGTCCTGTGGCCCTTAAAGACTAACAGATTTATTTATCACATGAGCTTTTGTGGGAGAAAATCCCACTTCATCAGATGCTTTGAAGATGGGGGAACTTACAGAATGGGATAAAAATAAATGCAAAGGAGTGTAAGATATAGGATCAGGTCATACAGTAACAGCAAATCAGAGCAGTTGTTAAGATTCAAACACTGGGAAATGGCACACAGAGGAGGGTGAAGTCAAATTACCTGTTGTAATGGAAAAAGAAGCCATAGTCACAAGTCAATCCTGCGTAATAGTTCTAATTCAGCTGTTTCTCTTTGAAGTCTTGATGTTCCACTGACTTTCTTGAGCACAGTCATTAACAAATCACCCATAGAGTGATTAGAAAGATGGAAGTGCTCAGCAACTGGTTTTTGCATGTCGTGACTTCTGATGTCAGTTTTGTGCCCATTTATTCTTTTGTGCAGGGATTGTCCTGTTTGTCCAATGTATAATCTGTCGGGGTATTTCCAGCACATCATGCCATAAATCACATTAGTGGATGAGTAGGTTAATGAGCCCTTGATGAAGTAGCTGGCTTGATTAGGACCTATGATGGTATTTTTAGTGCAGATAAATGGGCAGAGTTGGCAACATGGTTTGTTGCAGGGGTGTGTGCCTGTTTCAATGTTTCTTTTGTTAGGTCTGTAGTTGCTGGTTAGTATCTGTTTCAGGTTAGGTGGCTGTCTGTAGGCAAAGAGAAGTCTGTCTCCCAAGGCTTGAGAGAGTAAGAGATCATCTTTTAGAATTGCTGTAGGTCCACACAGGAGTTCCACTTTCTGGACACTACAGTACAAATTAGCGATGGACACATCAACACCACCCTTTACCAAAAACCTACCGATCGATACAGTTACCTACATCCCTTGAGTTTCCATCCTAAAAACACCACATGATCCATTGTCTACAGCCAAGCCCTAAGATATAACCACATTTGCTCTGATCCCTTGGATAGAGACAGACATCTTGAGGATCTCTATCAAGCATTCTTAAAACTACAGTACCCAGCTAGGGAAGTAAGAAAACAGACTGACAGAGCCAGACAGGTACCCCAAAGTCAACTACCACAGGAGAGGCCCAAAAAAGAAAACAATGGAACGCCACTGGTCACCACATACAGCCCTCAAGTCAGACCTCTACAACAAATCATTAAGGACCTACAGCCTATTCTAAAAGATGATCCCTCACTCTCTGAAGCCTTGGGAGACAGACCCATCCTTGCCTACAGACAGCTGCCTAATCTTAAACAGATACTCACAAGCAACTACAGACCTAACAACAGAAACATTAAAGCAGGCACACATCCCTGCAACAAACCACATTGCCAACTCTGCCCACATATCTGCGCAAAAGACACCATCATAGGTCCTAATCAAGCCAGCTACTCCATCAAGGGCTCATTAACCTGCTCATCCACTAATGAGATTTATGCCATCATGTGCCAGAAATGCCCCAACACCAGGGGCATCGCTGGTGCCTGGCACACAGAGCATGTGCCCCGAGTCTTGGTGCCAGTGCCCCGATTGCCCAGGGCAGCCCCTCCCTCTCCTGGTCCTGTCCCTGACTGAGGACCCAAGGCGCCCATGGCAGCACCTGCCTCTCCCATCCCCATCCCCGTCCCCGTCCCTGACTGGGGATCCAGGCCGGGCCACCAGCAATGGCACCCTCCTCTCTTAGCCAGGGATTGAGGCTAGGCTGCCAGCAGCAGCACCTGCTTCTCTCGGCTCCGGATCTGGGACCAGGCTGGAGGCAGCAGGAGCCCGATGCCAGATCGGGCCCGGGCCCCAGACCATGGCCACGCAGTGGACCTTGGGCACAGAGGACAGGGCCTGGGTCCGTGCCCTGGGTCTTTTCCCAGGGCAGCGACACTCCAGCCTGACACCTTATACATTGGAACTACAGGACAATCCCTGAGCAAAAGAATAAATGGGCACAAAACTGACATCAGAAATCACAGTTGTTGGACTAGACTAACACAGCTGCCCCTTTGGAACTGTGCAGTGTACTGCATCTAGTAAAGATGCTCGGAGTTCTCCTTTTAGCATAATAAAATCACCTTTGCAAGCAGTGGTAACTAGGTCATTGTCTACACCAGCACTTTGGTTCGTGTAACTTATGTCACTCAGGGGAATGGTCTTATTCACATTCCTGAGCATCATAAATTTATGTTGACATAGCCTGTAGTACAGACAAGCCCCAAAAGAGACACACAAATCTTTGAATATACTCAAGACATGCACACTGTCATAGGACAAACTTTTAAAATACAAAGTGATATTTTAAATATACATCTAATCATATTGTGATACATTATTCCATCAAGAAAGCAAGAGAATGATTGTACCATTCTCAAGGAATCTCTTCAGTATATTAGAAATCAAAGCACAGCCTAGACAAGTTTTAAGATTATGCAAATTTCATACCTGAACCACTTTTCCCTCTAAGATGTGTGTATGTGCATGCACACACAACAAAATACAGCATGCACAAAAAAATGAATAGTGCTAATATTAGCACACACAAGGATTTATTTTGCACACACAAAGAAATTTTTTTGTGCACACAATCTACAAAAAATTATAGGGAACTCAGACCTGAACTATGGATTGCTGAGATCCAGAGAAACAGGTCAACTGGTTTCCCCTATTTTGAACAATTCAGTCACAATGCATCTAATAGGCAACCCCCATTTTAGTATCAATTGATCATTATCTACTTCCATTTTCACTCCTCTTAGAAAATCATAAACAACTTTTATGAAAGCCTGCTATAGATCCTGAAATTCCCTCTGCAGTTTGAGTGAGTTTTAACACTCTTCACTCCCCGTCCTAACTGTAGTGTATTGTTGTTGTGCATTGTAAAACAACAGCTATATTCCAATCCATCAGTGACTGCATTTCCATGGAAGGTAATCTAGCTAATGCTTTTGTATAGATTACAAAGCACTATGTGATCATTCTAGATGAAATATCCTATTCAATCTGTAAATGATCTCTTATTATTCTTTTGATTATCCTGATATGGTGGCTTTCAAAACTCCAGTAATTTTTGTGGCTATGTACTGCTTCTTTTCTGTCAATAATGTATTTATGTTGAGTTTGATATAATGCAGTTGAATCTTACTATTATGGCAAAGCTCCTTTCTTGAAACACTAATAATGCTTTACCACAAGGGGGAGACTCCCCTAAGAAAAGCATCAAACAGAAAAACTCTAGTGTAGTTCATCGTGGTAGAGATCCTAATAACACTTCAGAACACACAACTCAAATTAAGCAATTTTTCTTCAAGTGAAGTGTCAGTAAGCATGTTTAATATCACATTGGCAAGCAGTTTAGACACACAATCAGAATGATTTTAAAGCTGTTATAATCTAGTATTGGTTGGCATCTGGAATCAAAATGCCTCTGTATTTTAGAGGTGCAGATGATATCTAGATAGGAATAAAAAAAAGGCTGCAGTGTGGCCGTTAGAAACTGTCTTGAGTAGGGGACAGAGTGGAACTCCTGAGCCGTAAGGGGAGTTTAGGGAAGGACTGTAACTCTGTTCTTTAAGATCCTTGGTATGGTTTGGAAGGAGCCAGGACACCTAAAATATACTGTAATCACCTCTACTGACCTGCATAGGGCCAAGTGGGTCACAAAATTAAAGACTGTTTCTCACTTACTCCAAAGCCTCTTTGCACATCTCTAGGACTATGTCTACACTAGAGGGCTCAGATAAGTTGACTTAATAAGGCTGACTTAAAGTTGACTTTATTAAGTCGACTTAGAGAGGCCCTATTTGTTTAAGTCGACTTTATAAAGTTGACTTAAGCCAAGGGATCCATTTAAAGTCGACTTAATAAAGGTGATTTTAAATGGGTCACCTGGGTTAATTTGACTTTATAAAGTTGACTTAAATGGCTCTAATGCACTAAGTTGACTTTATTAAGTCAACTTTAATGGGTACATTTTGTTTAGTCAACTTAACCCTTAAAGTCGACTTTAAGGGTGAGAGTTATTAACTCAACTTAAGTAAGGCAAGTGCTTAAGTTGACTTAATGAACTCCAAATGTGGCCCTGGAGTTGCTTAAGTTGACTTAAGCCTGGTTACATGGACGTAAGTCTCCAGTGTAGACATACCCTAGAAGTGCAGAAAGCATTTAAATTGTGTCTCTTTTCAATGGAAAAGCAGAAAAAAAGGGGCTTTAATGTAAATGAGTATCAGGTCCTAGATAATTTTAATTATCCAGCCTTCTCATAAAAAAATGAATAAACCAAACAGACATGTTAGGCATTATTTCTGTGAGGTGTCCAGAAAGTGTTCTGTGCTCATATTCTCCCTCTACTGGCTCTAAATGATTTCTCATTGTAGTCAGCTTCGGGTCCTGATGATGCTGGAGCACAAACACAACAAAAATGCCATTTTAATCTTAAACTCCACTGAAACGCACATGCTGGTAGATAAGATGCACATAAATAATCAATGTTTGCTGAATGGAAAAAAGGCAAAATGAATAGCAAAACAACTACTGTATGTTCAGCAAAGGACAAATGGGGAGTAAAACAAGTTTATCAAAAGCATTCCATTTACTGTAACTAGACAGGCCATACAGCTAATACTGTATATACTTGTGTATAAGCTGAGATTTTTGTGCCTGAATATCCCCTTTAAAGAGGGCACTCGGCTTACACACAGGTCATAGAGCAGAAAGCAGCCCCAGCCCAGGAGTTTTAAATCTCCCACACTGAGCATGCTCTGAACAAACTCAGAGTACGCTTGGGGCATGGGGGGGAGCCCCAGCCTCTGCCTCGCCACCACAGTGGCCAGGTAGGGGGGCCCAGGGATTAGGGAGTGGTTGGAAACAGCAGGGGAATGACGGCAGATAAAGCAACAGCATGGCCCAGGAGTCAGGGAGGGTGTCAGAGAAGGTGGATAAAGTGGCAGCAATTCCAAGGGGTTTGGGAGGGTCTTAGGGATGGTGTTAGGGATGGCAAGGGAAGCGGTGGCATGGCCCAGAGGTTAGGGAGGGTGTCAGGGACTGCAGGGGAAGCCACAGAAGTTCCTGGGGGTTTGAAAGGGTGTCAAGGAGTCCAGGAAAGCAGGTAGCGCAGGTTGGGGGGTCTAGATGCCCAAGGCCACAGAGGGAGCTGAGCTTATATGGAGGTCACCCATTTTTTCCTGTTTTTGGGCCCAGAACCAGGGGTTTGGCTTATCTGCCAGTCTGCTTATCTGAGAGTATATACAGTAAACCTGTTTTATGCCAAGGGTGTAGCTACAGGTTGTTCCGGATGGGCATATACCCACCCAGTTGGTCAGTAGGCCTGCCCATTACTGTCCGCTGCAATGCCTGGCGGCGCAAGCTTGGCTGCCATGACCACAGACTGGCTAGCAATGGGCAACTGTGAGCAGGGGCACTGCAGTGGGCAGCTGAGCAGGGGTGGGCTGCTCTGCACCAGCCCAGCTTCAGCCCAAGGAGGCTACTGCAGCCTTTGTACAGTAGTGGCTGAGCTGCCTCTCCTCTTCCCTCTGATGCACCAGTTTCTAGGCAACTGGACTGTTTGCAGGAAGTTTCCAGTCACATGAGCAGAAGCAGGACTGGCCAGGGCCACCCTGGAGAGTCAGGGGTCCATCTACGCCCCTGTTTGGTGCTGTAACAGACAGGCATCTGTTGTCTTTCATGTATTACAATAATAAAAAAAAAAAGAGAGAGAATTATTTAATTATTGTAATCATTTTAGAAGTTCAGAAAGCCATCTTATCTCATTTCAAAGGGAAACAAATCCTTACCAGCTTCTGACCAGAAAGAACCTCCAAAAGAGCAAGTAGCATAACGCCATCTTTGATATCTTCAAACAGATCATTGACCACCAAGGGGGGATTGCGCTGAAAGGTGAAAAGAAATCCAATATTGAACTACCAACACTACAACTTTCTTAAAATAAAAAGTGGTAGAAAATTAATCTGGTCTTTGTAACAATGATTTAATTGGCCAATTATCATTTGGCAATGCAGGCTCTGGAAAGCAATATCAGATGCATTAATATCACAAACGAAGGACCTGAAAAAAAATCTACCACTATGCACAGGGAAGGTGTGGAATGTCAAATATAAGGACAGATCCTCAGCTGATGTAAAACAATATAGCTTTATTAACAAGTTCATAAGTTTGAGATAAAAGTGATAAGGACAAAAAGTGAAAGGTAGCTACATTCTGCGTTAGTGAGATATGCAGATTCCAAATTACTCTCACCTAGTAGCAGCATTAAGGTCAAAGAAAGAAGACCGTATAATTATATGTACAATTTTCATACTAAGGATCACACCTGACCTTAAGTCCTTCCATGCACACTCATTTTCCACCCCACCATTTATCCTATTTTTGATCTTGTGCTCCTGAAAGGAAAGGATCATGCACACAAGAAGCTTTATGTTCTTCATATGAAGAACTATGCCTATTTCTTAACATTATTAATGCCAATACATAGCTTCCACACCCACTTAACTGTGTACTACCTGTTGTGTAACATGTAAAGATGTGCAGGATATAGATTATTATACAATGTAAAAAAATATTATGGTGACACCTTAAATAGTGTTAAAACGTTAAGTCTATATCATTCTTACATCATGGACATCACAAGAATTTATCAAGTAAGGTCAAACAGTTTCTGCGTATAGACATCTTTGGATTACCTCATATTCCACCTCCTATTCTATATGCTACAGGAATTTCAACTGCCTCTAAACCTGAAACATACAACTAGGTGAATAGTATGAAGGGAAGACATTTGGTGTGTATAGTGTGTTGGGGCTGGTGGAGTGCCATTACTACTTCTTCAGAGCTGACAGCTGTTTCAGATGGTTCCCATATTTTCTCCCCTCCCTCTCCTCGGGGCGTTGCAGTTCTCTGACAGTAAGTTACTCAGAATGTCAGTTCCCATTCATGACAAATTTCTGCAACACATGCTCTTAACTTTTCAAAGACAACAGTGGAAATATTAAAAATATACCTAAACAAATTCTGTTTCCAGACATGTTGAACAACACAATTTCTTCATTAAACTCTACTTTCTCAAATGCTTTGTTACTTCTTATGCCATGTTATGGAGCTTTCACTATCAGCTGGATAGCACAGCACAATAACAGTTACTAACATTTTCTCTAACATAAGCACATCAAAAAAACAAAGTGAAATCCTGGTCCCATTGAAGTCACTGGCGAAATTCCCACTGAACTTACTGAAACTAGGATTTCACCTTGAGTTTATAAACAGCCACATATTTTATAACTTCAAATCATTGTATATGACAACAATAACAGATATTTCAGGTGCCTACTTTTTTTCCCCTAAACTTTATTTTTATTGTTTTATATACACACATAATGAAACAAAACATACGTAAATACATGAACACATAGGAAATACCATATAAATACCAAAATACAGTCTTCATTATTTGTAAACCTTAGATAAGAACCAAACAAAATACCCTGAGTCCACAGTGATCACGAATGGTATTGATTGTTAAAGTGACTAAATAGATACAAGGTTGAGAACACAGCCTATGTTGACTGTCAGGGACCAACACATACTAAACAACAAAAGTAGTGCCTGCTTTGTTTTATAGCTACATCCCATGTTCGACTGAAAAACCATGCTTGCACGATTGATTTAATGTACAGCTCTTGTATAGTTCACACAGAAAGTAACCCAAGATCTGGAGATAACAAAAGAAGGAGAGAGATGTTAAAACATGGCAGGAAAGAAACAAAGAATCTATGTGTTTGTAGTCTCCACAACTGAAAATACACTCCCATTGTTGTTTAATCCAGATTATCTATGTCTTTCATGAAAAGAAATACTTTTGGCATTAGAGAACAGAGCATTCTTTTGTTGAAATGAGTCTTGTTCTTTTAAGATTTGTTATGTAGTCATGCTCTGATAGCTACAGTAAGAGAATTTCATGTTTCTTTCAGATTACTGTACAGATATTTTGTATAATTTATAAAAAAATGATTGGAGTAATGTGTAATCTTCCTTCCATTCTGATCTGCTAGTGTCACCAAACACTGTTAAGGTAAATTTAGAAGTACCAGATTAATGATTAATTTTGATTCAAGAATACTTGCTGTTTACCACAGTTGCATTTCTACTCACACCCTGATCATAACAGTTGCCATCAAACCAACAACAGCATGAGAAATCACATAATTTTGCATTGATCCTTTTGAAACCAAGATTTCTTCCAGAAAACTTACTTTTAAAACACTGCTTTCCATACAAGCTAAAGCTATGAACACAGCTTTCATAGACTTGGAACAGGAGGCAATATACAAAGAGCGCTGGAAAAGTAACTAAGAGGGGTAAAACAATCACTGACAGTAAGGATTTTGAGACCAAATGCTGAGAAATGAAGTAACACTCTTAAATTCCTCTTTAAGAAATTCATCTTGAAGAAAATTAAGTACTTCTTAAATTAAGAGACTGCAATGCATGTCTTCCTGGTGCTACCTGCTAAATTTAAACCTCATTGTATTTTATTGACTGAAGTTGTCATACTTCTTTTCTCTTTACAATCACTCATGGTGTATAGCCAAGCAGAATACATGCCTGGAAACTAAATAAGACAAGCACAAAAGGGATAACAGGGAAGCAGAAATAACAGGTAAGAAACATGGGTACTTATGAAACAACATTGGGGCAATACATAGTTTCTACACTAGTACCATTCTGCTTCCTAAGCCCAAATACTTGGTGCAATATACTTTATAATGTAAAATCCTTAACTACCATTATAATGTTGACATCTGTTTTAAAAGAAAAGAGCATCTAAGAGATGCATTTAAAAGAAAAGAGCGTCTATTTAGCTATGTACACAGGTTATTTTTAATAGCTTAGGAGTTGTTCTTGCCCATGGTAAGTAGATGACATAGCAGCAATTTTTTTTTCTGTTCTGTTTACTGTATACTGCCCTAGCCACACTGTATTAGTTAAAATATTACTGAGTATGAAAGCAAATTAAAAAGTACAAGGCCAGTGCTTTGGCAGCTCTTACCTGAGTTCTCACTGACTTCTATTTGCATTCTAGTTATGTTTGGGCAGAGCAGGGTGACGTGAATTAGGGTTTTGTCTGAGTAAGGACTTAGTAGGATCTTAGTAAGGACTGCAAGATTTGGCACATTTAGAAGTGCCTATGTGTAAAACATGTATGTAGTCTGTGATATTTAACTTCAATGAAATTTGACACACACATTTCTACCTTCAGAATGTTTATTATCACTATACAATGATCACATTTACCTCAACATTTACCACACTGTTATGCCTGTGATACCACAGTTATCTATTGAAGTATTTCATGCCAGTGTAAGAATGGTTACCAAATGTTGACTTTTTTATGGTAACTGTAACATCATTTTAAGATTACTGTTGACATCAGCCTTATTGTAATTCAGCTGCATGTACCAATGAAATTCAATATCTCGCAAGTAGTATGCACAGACTTCTTGACACTGAGTAGTTTGTGCATATTTATACATTATATATTTATATATTATTGTATATGCACCCCTAAATAAATATGATAGCTAAAATAAAACACCGGTTCTTCATGGAAAAATCTTCCATTCAAACTAACATGATATGATTCTTCTGGCAGAATGGAAAAACACATTGATCCTTGGCCACACACATAATATCAAATGGAACAGTGTGAGTCAGCTAACGTACTTTTTCCTTGGTGGTAGCCAGTTGAGAAAGACAGTATGTTTTGATAAAAATATGAATAAAGTTACAATCTACTGAATAATAGTAATATACTAACAGTGGACCAGAACTTAAGCATTTCATCCATCTGCTACTGATTGCTGTCAAAATGTTAACATGAACTCTGTAGAAGCGCTCTCTGAACTTTAGAAAATATTCGATCTGTATCCAAGCACAGGCTTTGTCCCTGGTCCCTCAAGCTACAGTGTCTGAATCAATAACATTGATCTTAACACTCCCATCTTGCCAATTAATTCATACGCCTCCTATAGTGCTCATGAATGTACTTGTGGTGAATGTTCCTCCTCAGTCACATCTTGCCTCCTCACAGCTTTGCTGTCGCTTTGATATTTTATTATATTGGAGGCGGTAAGCAGACAACAAATGTTATATCTCTGTTAGGAAAAAGGGGGTATTCTTTATATATACTATCTAACATACGTTAGGATCCTAGCATAGCCAAGTCAAGTTATAAACTTAAACAGGTTTTCCTCAATCTGTTAACATGAGTTTAAACCACAACTTGTGTTGTCTAACACACTAGGATTTTGATGCATTTTAATTAATGTGCTTTTCCTAATGCAGACAAGGTCTTTGGTGTCTTCTTACACACACCAAAATATCAAAGCAATAGCAACACATATATAATCATATCAACACTAACATTTCCATAATTTCAGCACATATAGAGTGAGAGTCACACCCATGACAATAGTGATATTTAAGAATTGCTGTGAAGAGGCCAGATACGAGTGGTGAGGCACACACACCACAAGCAAATTCATTAGCACTGTGGGAGACATATGAATTAACTGGGAGGCTTTTTAAAGGCTAGCTACTTGATTTTCATAAAGTATTTTATTTCAATAGGGATTAGAACTGCTCACAAATGTAGCCATGAAGGAATGGTTTGGATAATACTGTTGCTCTTACAAACTGGCCACTTGTTTGAACTAATACAATACTCAAAAAAAGTCTTTGGACACTGAAAGCAATACAATTTAAAGTAGTATATCAGTTAATATACTTAGTATGTAAGTATTCAACTCAGAAAAGCAGATTCCTGAACAGCCTACAAACTATAGTTTCTCCTCTCTCTGAAGTATCAAATCAAAGAACCTTTGGGGCTTGGGGGTGGGGGAGGAGACCAGAAAAAAACCATTGAATTAACAAAGCATTTGCTAAACTTCTTTTTTCTGTGTTAGTGGTTTCTTGTTGCATTGCATCTCCTTTTCTGTGTTTACCTACTGTTTCTCTAAACCAGGGTGGGCAACATTTTTGGCCAGAGCACCACACTGTAGGTACAGCTCCTTACAGCATGCCACAGGGAAAGGGGAGTGGAGAGGTGGGGCTTGGAGGGGGAGTGGCCAGACCACCTCCCCAGAAAAAGAGGTGGAGCTGGGCTCCATTCTTCCCTCCCTCCCAGTTTTAGTAGTGGCTTGCACTGCATCCAAAGCACCATTGCCACTCTCCCTCCCCTTCCCATGTCCTGGTGCAAGCTGCCACTGCCCCTCCTTCCCAACTCAGCTGGAGCTGGGAGTCAGGGGGACCAATGGTAACGCTCTGAGTATGGCACGAGCTGCTGCTGGACATGGGAGGGAGAAGGAGAATGGCAGCAGCAGTGCTCTGGCCATGGTGTAGGCCGCCACTGCAGCTGCGGAAGGAGGAGTGTCTCTGAGCTGGTGGCAAGCTGGAAGACAGGTGCTTGCAGGCCAAATCTAACCCGTAGGCTGTAGTTTGCCTGCCTCTGCTCTAAACTGTAACCACTTTCAGGTGGGACTCTTTCCTCACATCTGGGACTGAACTGCCTAAAGCATTGTTGCTCTTAACAAAGGAAAACAGCGGTGCTGAGTTGATCCTTTGTATGAAGATTTGTAGACTTCTGTGAAATTTCTGCTACTAAAAACGGTGGTAAATGAATTCTCAAGTACCTTCAAAACTGCATGAGCAAATATAGTACATACTCCTAACAGGTATGTGTCATTTCAAAGGTTGTTTTGAATATTTGGTCCTTACTCCTCAGGGCAATTTAGAGGATTGATCCTGAAGCCTCTAGTCTAGTAGTCCATTGGTTTTCAAACTGCCAGGTCTGCAGTCTGTACCTAAAAGGGGTAGGTTATCATTATCATAGAACAGTGGAATCTAGACCAGTGGTTCCCAACATTTTCTCTGCCATGGCACACTTGGCTACCTTTAATTAATTTGAGACACAGCACCATATAGTTTCCAAGTGAACTCATGAATATTCATGAGCCAATGCAGAGCTCTTTGAGTAGTTTTTCAAAACATTTTGTGGCACACTTGCTCAGACCTGACAGCACACCTATGTGCCATGGTTGGGAAACACTGTTCTAGACTATGTCTAAGATTTCCAAAGATGTCCACACCTCCATTTGAAATATTTTAGGGGTCTACAGGTAGAAAAAAAAAAAAAGATGTTGAAAACTACTTCTCTGGTCACATGTCCTCTCTCTCTACAGGCATAGCCAGGGCCAGACTAAAGCAGGAACTACAGATCCAAAGGGGCAGCCGTGTTATTCTAGTTCAGTAAAACAAACAAGGAAAGAGTCCTGTGGCACTTAAAGACTAACAAACACATTTATTGCATGAGCTTTCATGGGAGAAAATCTCACTTCATCAGATGCTTTGAATCTTCAAAGCATCTGATGAAGTGGGATCTTCTCCCACAAAAGCTCATGCAATAAATATATTTGTTAGTCTTTAAGTGCCACAGGACTCTTTCCTTGTTTGTTTTGCAGGGACTATAGTATTTGCACCCCCAGGCCCTGGCCTGAAGGGGGGCCCCAGACCACAGCCCCTATAGCCACTGCTGACCTGGTCCTGTGGGGCTGGGGCACGGGTGCTGGCTCTGTGGCGGGGTATCGAGCCAGAGGCTGTGGCAAGCTGTGGCACTCCCACCCAGCCCCTGGACTGGCACAATGGGCAGCCTGAGGCAGAACAGCCAGCCCAGGCATAGGGTGCAAACATTGCAGGTAGCTGCAGCCTCTGGTCTGAGGGCCCTGGCCTCCCCTCCCAGGCCACCATGGTGTGGAGCCAGGAGACAGGGTGGGGGGGGAGCACCCACGGCAGGGTCCAAGGATGGGGGGAGGCACAAAAACGGTCAGCCCAGGGACCCTGCTTATAGTTTTTAGTTCCTTCTGTGTGACTAACGGCTGCTGGTACAGGCCCTAGGCTTACTTTGGTAGTTTTCGTCCAAGGATATCTTTAACCATTGGTTCATTATTAACAAAAACATCACTTTCCTAGCACAGGAGATGAAGGATTTACAAATAGCACATGCATTGGGAAAATGTGATTCTCCCACACAACAGAAACACTTCAAGTGTTCATCTGAGGCTGAGATAACTCCTTATTATAAGGGGCAATGTTTGATTCAAGGAGGACCAGACAATGTGACAAACCAAACCAAATCAGAGACAAATAAAACTTAAGTCTAAGGGCTGCAACAAGCAACTAAACAACTATAATTACCAGCTAACTATGGAATAAATTATAAAAGTAATAAGGTATCAACTAGAATAGAAAGGATGGTGATATCTTAGACAGTCAGGATTCCCTCTCTAAGTTAGATGACCCAGTGAAAGGAACTAAATGGCACCCAGCAAGCTACACGCTTATATAACCTCACTACAGAGCACAAGCACTGAAAGTACCATAGGCCAAAAAGACTTCAGTCTCTGGATCATAAGATGCACATGCACCTTCAGTGGAATGTGCATAAGGAAAAGCACTCAGATGAAAGCTGTTGCTTTCTGACTGGTTAAGCCTGGGTCTAGCTTGTCATCTTTTTTAAAGCATTGAAATTTCCCATCACCTTCTGCCAATGATAACACTAGCAGAAAAAAGACAGGTTTTTTGTTCTTACTCTGACAATGAACATTGTTATTTCCTCTTCTTTAGTCACTCAGGCTCTTATCAAAAAATTCAGGGAAAACACTGAAAAGGAAAACACTTGAGTAACTGCCATCCAGAGTTGTCGTAGTAAATCAGTGTTGCAAATATTTTAATTTAGCTTCACAGCACTGTTATTCTCCATTTTAAAAAAAGATCAAAGATAGATTTATCCAAATCAGCAGCAGACAGCTTTCTCAAATCATTTTAGATTTATTTTGTAGGTCTGCCTTTGACAGATAAAACTAAACTAACAAAGTTTTGAAGAACATTCTAATAGTCTGATTTTAAGGCACAATCCCCAATTCTCTATAATCATTCACCTGCCGAACTTTATGTATATTATGTGTATTTCCCTTGTCTTCATGAGTCTTCTGATGCACAAAGGTAATCAGGCAAATACATCTTCACAGGATTGTGGCCTTAAACTTGAAATCATTTCATGTGTTTTAGTCAGCAACTTTTTATCCTGAGTTAGAATCAAATCAGTAAACTAGAGGTAAAGAGATCCGTGGAGATATCCATTCCCTTTTTACTTTTATTTACAACTTTCTGTAAGTCTGAATGATGCAGATTCTCTGATACAGATAATGATACTCTTTCTTTTCACTAGGAGTGCTCACTAACATATCAAAACTCAGAGATAAACCTAACCTTTCACTGATCAATAAACATTACACAAAGCAAACAAAAACCATGACATTTCACAGAGATTTATTAAGAACTCAGATACCACTTATATTCAACCCTCACTTAACAAGGTGATGTACATGTTATAGATTAGGACACACTTGATAAAATAAGGTTTAGACTAAGCAAAACTAAAATAAGATTAGATTAGACAGAGCAAATTACATTTCAATAGCTGCTCGTGCTCAAAATAACAGCTGCCAATACTCGTAGAGACTATATGTCATCTTTGGTGGCTACACCATACGTAGAGGTTTATGAGTCTGTTACTGCCTCTGTACTGGTCCCTAATAAAACAGCCTTGTACCTCAACAAGGCCTGTGCTTGGATATCCCAGAATTCAAACCCAGCAAAAGACCCAAGCAGGGCCTATATTATACTTAATAATATTGCTTGCAACCACCAAACTATACTCTTAGCAGGGGAGTCGTTGGTGCCGGGCTTACAGCGTTCAAACCCGAATCCCAGTTCCAGAGCCCCGGGTCTGTCACTGCGGCATGCTTAAAGCATTCAGGACCCAAGTCCTGCTGCCCAAGCCCCAGATCTTTTTCTGGGCTAGCAGCGCTCCTGACCCTTAGGGACCGGAAGCAAACCCAGGAATTCTGATACACTACTTTCTAGAGCTATTTCACAAACAGTCGTGTAATTCTGTCATTACACTCTTTAGGGGTGGCCAAACTTATGGAACTCAAGAGCCGCACAAGTCGATCATTAAATCTCTGAGAACTGCACTGAGACATATAACCACATATTTTTACCCACTCCAGAATTACTAAGTGTGACAGGGTAGCCCCACCCCACACTATAAAAGCCCAGCACACACTATGGGCGGTGGAAGCCCCACCCCCTAGACTCTGCTGGGCATGCTCAGACTGTTGCCCCAGTATAAAAGGAAGCAACTCAGTTCAGTGTGGGCTGGCCACTAGAGAGGAATAACATCTGTTGGGAGTGCCTGCACCAGAGCTGTAACAGCCCCAACTTGAGGGAGACTGTGTGGCCAGAGGAAATTGTACAGAGTGGTTACCCTGCAAGGAGTGACTCATGGCTGAAACCCAGAACCTGTAAGAAGGTTGATGGCAGCTCTCCCAGGAGAGAGAAAGCCACAGCCCAGTGCTCAAGAAGGACTTTGCTCTTCCCAGGTAGGAAGTAGCCCAGGGGGCCCAGAGGGTGAATTTAGGGCACAGTGAAAACCCAGTCAGTGTGTTTTGGTCTGGGTCCCCACTGACTTGGGGACATACCTCTGGCACCCATAGGGCCCTGGACTGGGGCTCAGTGGAGCGGGAGGGCCTTAGCCCCCCTACTTGGGCACTGTTCCCCATCATAGACTATCCTATTGACTCTGGCTACTAGCTGCACTGCCCTGAGCAGAGGGCCACTCATAGACTGTTGTATTAACTTTGGGGAGTACTAGACCATACTGTCCAGTACCTGAGGGCCTTGTACTGACTCTGGCAGCTAGGCATCACTGCCCTGAACCTAGGGATTTGCTTGGACCCAACTGCTAGGCTGTACTACCCTGGTGCAGTAGATTAGAGTGTCGTGAGGGTACCTTACCTGCTAATTGTGCCCCCTTTGTATTTCTCCAGCTGGGGGCATTAGAAGGACATACCCTGCGACACTAAACTTAAAATTCATTGCACACTTTAATTTTATAGTAAAAAAGGGGCAAATATTGATCCTACTAATGTCAGAGTCTAATAAGTTCTTATGGTCACCATGAAAACTAGGCCTATACAGTAAAAACTTAGCTGTCGCTGGATGTAGAACACTGCAGGCTAATGGCAAATTTTTTTAAAATCTGGCAGTAACTTGTTGATGCAGTATGTAAAAGCTCTCTCAGGTGTTGCTCTCTAAGTATTGCACAATGTTTTGATTTAAGAAATTTAATTGTGGAATACAATGCTTCACAGCAGCAAATTGTGACAAACATTGAAAATAACCTACATTCAGTTTTAACCTTTTCTCCTTTGTATTTTCATTTCTTAGTATTCCATGTCATGTTTAAGACATGTAGAACATGATTTTATTTTAACGAGTAAATTGCATTAGGGCCTATGAGAAAATCTAAACATGCCCTCCTTCCCCACCCCCACCCCGCCACTGGTGCTTCCCTGTGGTCTCTTACCATGCTGCTGCTTCTCTGCTGTCCCCAACCATGTCACACTTCTGCCCTCCCCCCCACCAACCCCAACCACGCAGCCACTTTCCTCACCAGCTCAGAACTTGCCACGCTTTCCCTACTGGCTCGGATCATGCGGCCACTTCTCTGCTGTCTTCATAGAATCATAGGGTTGGAAGGGACCCCACGAGGTCATCTAGTCCAACCCCCTGCCAAAAAAAGCAGGACCACTCCCATTAGATCATCCCACTCAGGGTTTTGTCCAGCTGGGACTTGAACACCTCCAGAGATGGAGATTCCACCACCTCCCTAGGCAACTTATTCCAATGCTTCACCACTCGCCTAGTAAGGAAGTTTTTCCTAATATCCAGCCTGGACCGCCCCAGCTGTAACTTGAAACCATTGCTTCTCGTTCTGCCCTCTGTTACTACCGAGAACAGTCGAGCTCCCTCCTCCTTGGAGCAACCCTTCAAGTAGTTGAAGGTTGCTATCAAATCCCCCCTCAGTCTTCTCTTCTGCAGGCTAAATAAGCCTTGTTCCTTCAGCCTTTCTTCATAGGGCTTGTGCTCCAGCCCTTTGATCATTTTGGTTGCCCTCCTCTGGACTCTCTAATTTGTCCATGTCCTTTTTGTAGTGGGGAGCCCAAAACTGGACACAGTATTCCAGATGTGGCCTCACTAGTGCAGAATAGAGGGGAATGATCACATCCCTTGATCTGCTGGTAACACTTCTTCTGATGCAGCCCAGTATGCCATTGGCCTTTTTGGCAGCAAGAGCACACTGCTGACTCATATCCAGCTTCCCATCCACCATGACTCCCAGGTCCTTTTCTCCAGTGCTGCTATTTAGCTGATCACTCCCCAGCCTGTAGCAGTACATGGGGTTTTTTCGTCCCAAGTGCAGGATTTTACACTTATCCTTGTTGAACCTCATGAGATTCCTCTTGGCCCACTGCTCCAGTTTGTCTAGGTCTCCCTGAATCCTGTCTTTGCCCTCTAGGGTGTCTACCGTTCCCCCCAGTTTGGTATCATCCGCAAACTTACTAAGTGTGCAATCTATCCCATCATCCAGATCATTAATGAAAACATTGAACAGAACTGGCCCCAGGACCGACCCCTGGGGCACACCACTTGTTACTGCCTGCCAACTTGACATGGAGCCATTGATTCCTACGCGCTGAAACTGTTGTTCTAGCCAGTTTTCTATCCACCTTACAGTCCATGCATCTAACCCATACTTCCTTAATTTGCCAATGAGAATGCTGTGGGAAACCGTATCAAAAGCCTTGCTAAAGTCAAGGTATATCACATCAACGGCTCTTCCCGCATCCACAAATCCAGTCATCTTATCATAGAAGGCGATGAGGTTGGTCAGGCATGATTTACCCTTGGTAAATCCATGCTGACTGTTCCTGATTACTCTACGTTCCTCCAAGTGTTTCAGGATGGATTCTTTGAGAAGCTGCTCCATGATTTTTCCAGGGATTGAGGTGAGGCTGACAGGTCTGTAATTCCCTGGATCCTCCTTTTTGTCTTTCTTGAAGATAGGTACTATATTTGCTTTTTTCCAGTCTTCTGGCACCTCCCCCGTTCGCCACGAGTTTTCAAAGATAATGGCCAATGGTACTGCTATCTCATCAGCCAGCTCCCTCAGCACCGTCGGATGCAGTTCATCCAGCCCCATGGACTTGTGCACATCTAGTTTCTTTAAGCAGTCCCTAACCTGACCTTCTGTCACCAAGGGCCTCTCTTCTTCTCCCCAGTCCCCCGTACCTAGTGTAGTGGGCTGGGAGCTGACCTTGCTTGTGAAAACTGAACTAAAAAAAGCATTGAGCACTTCAGCTTTTTCCTCATCCTCTGTCACGAGGATGCCTGCCCCATTCAGTAAGGGACCTACACCATCCCTGATCCTCTTCTTGTTATTGATATACTTGTAGAACCCCTTCCTGTTATCCTTCACATCCCTTGCTAGTCGCAACTCCATTTGTCCTTTGGCCTTTCTGATATTATCCCTGCAGTCCCGAGCAATGTCTTTATATGCCTCCTTAGTCATCTGTCCTAGCTTCCACTTCCTGTAAGTGTCCTTTTTATGCTTCAGCTCAGTGCAGAGCTCTCTGTTAAGCCACAGTGGGCGCCTTCCACATTTGCTGTGCTTTCTCCTTATCGGAATTGTATCTTCCTGTGCCCTTAGCAGGGTTTCTTTAAAATGCACCCAACTCTCTTGGACACCTTTCCCCTTCAGATCAGCCTCCCAAGGGATCCTGCCCATCAGTTCCCTGAGGAAGACAAAATCTGCTTTTCTGAAGTCCAGGGTCTGTGTTTTGCTTCTTTCCTTCTTTCCTTTAATCATCAACTTGAACTCAATCATTTCATGGTCACTGCTACCCAGGCTGCCATTGACCTCTACTTCCCTGATAAATTCTTCTCTATTTGTGAGCAGCAGATCGAGAGGCGCAAGGCCCCTCGTTGGTTGCTCCAGCATTTGTACCAGGAAGTTGTCCTCAACACTCTCCAGAAACTTCCTGGATTGCCTGTGCACTGCTGTATTGGCCTTCCAGCAGATGTCAGGGTAATTGAAGTCCCCCATGAGAACCAGGGCCTGTGCTCTAGAAACTTCTGTCAGTTGTCCACAGAATGCCTCATCCACCTCCTCCTTCTGGTCTGTAGCAGACACCTACCACAACATCCCCCTTGTTGCTCTCCCCTCTAAACTTAACCCACAGACTTTCAACTGGCTTGTTTCCACTTTCATAATGAAGCTCTGAGCAGTCATAGAGCTCCTTTACATATAGTGCTACTCCTCCCCCTTTCCTTCCCTGCCTGTCCTTCCTGAACAGTCTACAGGTAGTCCTCACTTAGTGACCGGGTTCCGTTCCTGAAACCCGGTTGATAAACGAATTGGTCACTAAACGAGGAGCAGCCCTTACCGGTATTTCAGGCATAATGTACTTTACTGGTAGTGGGTTTTTCAACCATCGGTAGATAGTTTTAATGTCACCTTTGCATCATTTATAACATTTTTAATATATATTAATGTTTTAAGCTCTAATGTACTGAACTTAGTTTGCATAGCGTACTGTAAATATAGGTAATCTGAGAGAGTTGATGCGAGTTCTCATACATCGCCATAATACCAACTCATCAGAGAGCTGGTCATAACTCTGAGGGGTCACTAAACGAGTAGGTCACTAAGTGAGGACTAGCTGTATACCCATCTATTGCAGAGCTCCAGTCATGCAAACTATTCCACCACGTCTCTGTTATCCCAATCATGTCATAGTTCTTTGTCTGCGCTAGTGCTACCAATTCCTCCTGCTTGTTTCCCAGGCTCCTTGCATTTGTGTATAGGCACCTAAGATACCCAGCTGATTGCCCTACTGTCCCATTTTGACTTTCAATTCTATTGTATCTACCTCCCTGGATTTTCTTTTGGTGTTGACCTCCCCCACCTGCCTCAGGCATTGGGGCTTCATTAGAGCATCTAAGAAAGTTATTTGATTCCCCCCGCATGTTCCAATTATCCTCTCTTCTATCCCTGTAGTTACAGTCCCGGCACCCCCCAAGTTCCATCCCATCCCCCTGGTCTCCCACATAGTCACTTACCTGTGGGCTTTGGTCTCCTTCCCCCTTCAGACCTAGTTTAAAGCCCTCCTCACTAGGTCAGCCAGTCTGCGTCCAAATACGCTCTTCCCCTTCCTCGAAAGATGGAGTCCATCTCTGCCTAGCAGTCCTTCTTCCTGAAACAGCAACCCATGGTCGAGGAAGCCAAAGCCCTCCTGACGACACCATCTTCGCAGCCAAACGTTCATCTCCAGGATGCATCTGTCTCTGCTCAGGCCTCTACCCTTGACCGGAAGAATCGAGGAGAACACCACCTGTGCTCCAAACTCCTTCACCCGCGCTCCCAGAGCCCTGAAGTCACCTTTGATCTGCCGAGGATCACCTCTCGCAGTATCATTGGTTCCTACATGGATGAGAAGCATGGGGTAGTAGTCAGAGGGGCGGATGATTCTCGACAATCCCTCCGTAACGTCTCGGATGCGGGCACCTGGCAGGCAGCATACCTCTCAAGAGATCTTGTCAGGGCAACAGATGGGTGCTTCCGTCCCCCTCAGAAGTGAGTCCCCAACCACCACAACTCTACGTTTCCTCCTAGCTGTGGTGGCTTGATCCTCCCAGCCTCGGGGGTGCATGGCCTCTCCTCTTCTACCTCCTTCACCGTCTCTAGCACCGCATAACGATTCTTCACCACAACAGAGGGTGGGTTTTGGGCAGGGGTGGAGCACTGCCTACCGCCAGAGGTAACCAGCTGCCAGTGTCCTCCCCCTGCCACAGGCTCCCCATCCAGCTCCAGTGTTGTGGCAGTAGTCTCTGGTACCTGGTCAGTACCCTCCATCTTGCACTTCTCCAACCATTGAACACTTCTCCCACTTGTCTTCCACCATGCCACCCTTCCACGTGTGCTCTTCCGAGAGCCGCACTTTTTCTTTGAAGAACTGCATGTGACTCATGAGCTGCAGTTTGGCCACACCTGCTCTAGATGATCCTCAAATATCTTAACATGCTTTCCACAACCAGTTACTCCAATAGTTGTGTTACCAAAAAACAAAAGTGTGTTTTCATTAGTCCTTGGAATAATCTCTTCTTTGTTCCCTTTGGCTAGGTCTACACCTAAAATCTTAGTGCGGACTTGGTTAGTCTGAAATAAGTAGCTCAGAAGCTAGTTTGAACTAGCTGCACATTTTTTAGTTCAAACTATTTAGCTTGACCTAAAAAAGAGTGGTTGGTTTGAACTAAAAATATGCACTTAATTTGAACTAACTGCTAGTTCGAACTTTAGTTCAAACTAGAATGTCTACATCATGCTAATTTAAACTAAATATCCAAATTAGTTCAAACTAAACAGTTAGTTCAAACTAACTAGTTCGAACTAAGATTTGATAACTAAAAAGCTTATTAGTTTGAACTAGGCAAAGTCTAGTGTAGACAGAGTTCAAATTAGTTTGAATTAAGGCTCCTTAATTTGAACTAATTTGCTAGTGTAGACATAGCCATTTACTTTCTTACTCTGTTTTGAAGACATACCAAGTGGCAGGACCTGGTGCCTTCATCTGAGAGCAAGGATCCCTCATGGAACACTATTCTACTGTGGTTCTACAACCTACTAGAAATATTAGTTTTTGGTTCCTTTATGGTGTTGTGATCATGGGCATAAACTGGCACACAGTTTGCTGATCTCCTGACACAAGGGTTTGTCAGAATACATCCTACATCCACATTGACCATAACCCACTGCTTAGGTCTAAGCTGTGTTTTTTCCACACACCTTTTTATTTTTTGTTAATTATCCACAGCCCTATTATATCCAGAGACCTTCTTATGAACTCCTACCTGGCATTGCCCAAAATAGTCATTAAGTGCAGGAGGAGGAATCTTGAACATGGGGAAGTTTTTGGTAGCTGCTTTCCTTGGCCTCACACAGGTACTCAGGCACTGTTCCTCTCTAGGCAACATCTAAATGACTCCCTCAGCACTTCCATGGAACAGTGGGCATTCCTAAAGCATCTCTTCCAGTGTCCATCTGTGGCATTCTTACTGAAATGTTTGGCTTCAATATCTGTTTGACTAATTATGGGGAAAAATCTCAATGCTAAGTCCTTTATTTGATTCCTCTCCTTCACTGGGGGCAACACAGTTGTCTATGTGGAAAGGTCCCTTTGGATAAATACACAGAATAAAAAAATGTGATGCTACACAGGAAGAGAGGATGAGATATAATATACTTGTCCTACCACTTCTATGTTGCTTTTGCCAGTCATAGCATCTTCATCTTCCCCCTCTCCCATAGAGTTTTTATTCCTCTATTTTTTTTTCTCTGTCTTCCACCCCACACAGAGACCCTCATTCACATAATCCTCCACTTCACTGGTATTCACATGCTCATCCAACAATTTCCTTCATTCATATCACTTATCCCAAATCCATTTACTCATTCAACTCTACCAGCCTTATCCCCAGCTCAAAATCCCCTCACCAACAGCTCCCCTTGACTCCCTCCAAGCAGACCAGCTTCTGCGCAGCTTCCAACCTTTCATACACAAATTACTCCCTTGTAGGGCTAGCCCAAGGGTTTTTGGCACCATAGGCAAACTGACTTTTGTTGTCCCCCCTCCACATTTAATAAGAGAAAATATTAATATATTTCTTCAAATAGATAAAAAAAGTAATTGTTTGTCTGATTTGGCACCCTTCAAAGACTAGTGTCCTAGGCAACCCCCTAGTTCACCTAAATGGTTCAGTTGGCCCTGCTTCCTTGGTCCAACACAACCCTTCCCCCAGCTATGAAAACATGCACCAGTTCTAAACAATACTTTTCTTCCCCTCATCCAATATCTTCAGAACCCCTTGCACTCCAGGCTCAAAACCCTCCTCTCCTTATGCTCTTAACCCTTCTCTGCTAACTCAACCCACTCATGCCATGAGAAAAACGTCTAACCAGGCTTATAATCTTCCCCCCTCTTATCTGAAACCCCAGGCTCAGAAACACCACCTTGCCTCAGAAGGCCCCATCAATCCCACTTAATGCCTGAGCTCAAACACTCCATATTCATAGCTGGGCCTAGAGAAACAGGAGTGGGAAGTTTGAGCAGAGAGCTCCATCTGAAGTTCTAAGACTAAGGAACCAGTCTGAAACTCTGCACCTGCAGCTTACCTGCTATTGTGACTCTAGGTGGAGTTGGAATAGTTCCAGCCCTACCAGGTGTCCCTCGATGGCAGTCCAATGTATTGAGGTCAGTGGAACCTTAGGGGGCAAGGAAGGCTTTGACTTCAGAAAGAGCCCTTAGCGGAAGCTGTTGGTTTTGCACAGCCCCAGTAGACCAATCACTCTATAGTCACTACAGTGACTACAATGTGGCTGACAGATGGGATGTTATCAGCAGAACTTAGCCCCATCAACACAAGACGAGCCACTCATAACCATTAAAATGTACTTCTATGTTTCAAATATTGTGATCTCTATTCAAACAATACTCTAAAAAATTAGGATTGTCTGAGTAAAGATGGACACTATCCCCCCCAGCTTCATTCACCAGTCCAAAGAGAACTGGTCGTGAAGAAGACAAAGTATCCTAAGCATGTAACAGAGAGCCAATGAGCCAAAGCACCAAGCTCCCCATTCCTGCAAGTCCTTGGATCCACCTCTGCACCTGTTCTGCATGGTTGAGGCCCTGGCTGCTTTCCAAGGTAGAACTGGAGATGGACAAGAGTATAGCCACTATTCATATCTTGCTCTTTTTTTTGGATCCAATCTAGTTTGAAGCAGACAATATGCTAGGATTAATGCTACTAAAAACAAACTTCTGCAGTGATCTGTTTGTGTTGTTTAAAAAAAAAAATCAAACGCAAGAACATCTAATACTTTTCCTTTTGGGAAACATACTGCCAATAGGGAGAGCAATGAGCACCTATGAAGCCCTCCACATAGAGCATCTACGACCTCTGTAAGAATGGCTCCTGAATTCCCCATAATCCTTAGGCTCTGTGCAGCTTGGAAACATGTCACAGGGCTGGCAAATCCTCTCACAGCTGGGACAAGAATTTCTGCAGATGCCCATGGCTTTCAAGTCACAGATATATGAAGTTATTTGTCTCCTCCCAAGGGTTTTTCCATGGGAGGATGACATGAACCCCTGATTAAAGACTTAATATTTTTCTCAGTTTTTGAAAATATTGACAGAATTGGAATTTAACTAAAACATATGACTTGGCTTATTAGAGCTAATTATACCTATGGCCCATCAAAGCTCACATCTATAAACTGAAAAAACACACATTTGTGTTTCTTAATATATCTTCCTCTGCAAGTACTTTGTTCTCTTTTCCACTCTTCATGGTACAAAGAAACGGTAGGCTATAACCTAAGGTCACTACTGTCTCATCAGTCAGTCCTTTCTCAAGCTAGACTTCCACTGAAACAAGGGATCCATGATCCAATGGCTAGAAGTTGAAGCTAGAAAAATTCAAACTGGAAATAAGACGTACAGATTTATTAGTGAGAGTAATTAACCATTGAAACAATTTACGATATGTTGTGGTGTATTCTCCATCACTGACTATTTTAAAATAAAAATTGGATGTTCTTCCTAAAATTTGCTCTAGGAATTATTTTGGGGATGTTCTATGAGCTCTGTACTCTAGTAAGTCCATCTAGATATCTCAGTGGTCACGCCTGATGTAATCTATGAAAGAGCCTGAATAAACACTATGTGAGTAGGTCAAGATTTGGCTTAACATTAATAACAAAATATATTTTTAAAACTACCTGAACACAATCTGCTAGTGGGCACATTTTGTAGCAAATCAAGGATGCCTCAGGGGCACAGTATGAAAATCTTATATGCTAGGCACTTATACTTCATTGCTTACCTGTCTGTGTGTCATAAGACAACAGGGGCAAAAGGGTAAAGAATTAAATGAATGAAAAGTTGAATCTTAGTCCTTTGAGAGTTCACTCAGATTCATGGCCATCACCAGGTTTCCACAAATCGACTGATTTCCCCTAGCCTGAGAGTAGCTGCTTTGCTCTGAATATGTACTCAACGCAGGAAAGCTGTAACATGTCTTATACTGTGGCAGAAGGAAGGGGCAGCAAAGGAGAAGTCTGATTAAAAAGATTACCCTGAATAAGAACTGAAAGACTTTCCAAGGCTCTTACTCAATTACTGATCTTAATTCTTCTAATAAAGATGGTATAACCATTAAAACAGAGGTCACTGGAAAATTCTAAGTGTTAACATTAGGATCTGAAGTCACATTGTTTTTCTATACATCATGCAGCACAGGAGAGCCAGAGATGTCAGCTGGTACTGAAGAATTACAGCAATAGGATAACAAAATAAAGAAATGGTATCTTATGTTTATATAAGGCTTTTCAGCTGACTCTGGTGTGCGGGGGGAGGAAGAAATGCAAAAGGACAAATCTAGGGACTTGCCATCCTCTAACATTTTCCACACCCATCAAACTTAAAGAGCAAACTTTTACGTTTCACAGACTCGTCTCCTGCATGACGGCCCCTCTTCAGATGAGAAGGGATGGTTGGTTAGGCATCCGTCTATGAGCATTTTATACAGCAAACACCTCTCCAGTGTAATGCAGACACCTGTGTGGTGGGAGTCAGTTATGTGAAGGCAGAGTTAGGCGGTATTTATGAAGTACTGTTTGCTGCAAAACATGGAAGAGGGGAAATTTTGGTCAAGAATACCAAATGTGCACAAAAAGCAGCTAGAACACCAGTTATTAATTCTCCTTACAAAAAACCATCACCCATACTATTGTAGAACTTTAGTAGCAGCAGAGAAAATTTACAAAAGTGTTAACTGACTTTCTTCTCACAAGTTAAAATTACATTTGAAATCTTCACTGTAAAGGCTGAACTCAAAGGAGTTCCTCTGAATCAATAACTGAGGACAGAATTCCACCCACCAAAAAAAAGAAAAATAGAAGTAATTAAAAGAACTAAAAACTGAATTATAAATGACAGGTAGGGGATTTTGTATTCTGGGTCACTCTCATACTATAAATATGAGCCTGATTCTTCTCTCACTGCTGTAACTTACCAATTCTAAGGCCAGAAGGGACCAATGTGACCATCTCCTCAGATGGTCTATATAACACAAGCCATAGAACATCTTTGAATTAATTCCTTTTTGACTCAGAGTTCAGGGGGAAGAAATTCAATCTAAATTTAAATTACCAGTGATAAGAATCTACCACAACCCTTGGTTAATTACCCTCACTGTTAATTGTTTAAATTCATTATTTCCAGTCTAGGTTTGTCTAGCCTTAACTTTCAGCAATTGAATCCTGTTATAGCTTTAACATCTTTATCAAATACATTTGTTCCCCAAGCATGTACTCAAAATCAAGTCACCTCTGAACCTCTTTGTTGTTAAGCTAAATAGACTAAGCTTCTTGAATCTGTCACCCTTAAGATATATTTTCCAGTCCTTCCCACTCTCATGGCTCTTCTGTGAACCCTTCAATTTATCAGCGTCCTTTTGGAACTGTGGACACCAGATCAGGATGCAGCATTCCAGTAGTGGTCACACCAGTGTCAAATGCAGAAGTGGCATAACCTCTCTACTACCAAGATTTCCCAGTTTATATATCCCCAGATTATGGCAATTCTTTGGGCTACAGCATCATTCTTGGTACTTGTGTTCAGCTGATGATCCCCAAATCTTTTTTCAGAGTCACTGCTTCCCAAGATCAAGTCCCCAATCCCTAAATTATATGGCCAACGTTCTTTGTTCCTAGACTTGTACATTTACATTTAGCTGTATTAAAACAAATGTTATCTGCTTGTGCCCAGCTTACCAGCTTCACTGACTCCAATGGATTTAGTCCTAACTTACACTTCTGTGTGGGGAGGAACATAACTAAGTCCTAAATTTAAGACAGTAGAGAGGGCTATGTTCTCAACTGAGAAACTGGCATACCTTCTGGTCCAAAATTCATAATTCCTATCACACATTCTGCAACACTGCCCTTATTACTGAAGACAGATTCACTGGGTAGAGTGTACACAAGATCAGTAAGGAACAAAGTCTTATCTAATTATTAATAGTGCATTGTTGCTATAGGCCACTTCCTTGTTCTGGGCAAAGTACAGATGAAAATATTGTAGAAGATGAAATAATATAAACATGAAAAATAAGAGAAACCCACTGTTACTTTCAAAAACATTCAAATGTATATATCATTAACCTGTGTGTATCCTTGTTTATACCCTTTTATCAGATGATATAAATACTGACTTCAGCAAGCACACATTATGGTGTATATGCAACTAAAATGAGGTGAAAACAAACAGGGCTACAGAACCAAAATCCATGTACAGATGCATGCACACAGAGCTCCTGTTGAAGTTAAATCCAATTTTTACTTCAATGAAAGTCTCATGGGCATATCCAACAGCAGAATCTGGCTAAAATTATCTACTTGGAGATCAGCATATATATAGTCTAATTCTGCTCTTCATGAAAAGACTTAAAAGGAACTAGCCTTAAGCCATTTTTTCTGAATCAGCAAAGCTATGTTTGTTATAACCCCAAGATGTAACACAGAAATCAATTATAGTGAAAACTGGTAGAACAGAGCCCTCAAAAGGCAAATACTAACAATTCAATGCATCTTATCCAAATAGTGGCTAGCACCTCCACTTAATATGCGGAAGGTCCTGGGTTCAAGCCCCAGGGGGTTGGACTCAATCTCATGAGGTCCCTTCCAACCCTATGATTCTATTCTATTCAAATGCTAAGCAGCAGGGCCATAACTAGGCTAGGGCAAGTCGGGTAAAGCCCCAGGCACCAAATTTTAGAGGGCACAGGGGACAGATCCAGCTCCTCACAGAAAATAGGGACAGATCTGGCTCCTTGCCACCCCCGAGGAGCTGGATCCATCTCCAGAGGCAGCAGGAAGCCAGATCCATCCCCTGCACCCTGTAAAACTCAGCACCAGTTGTGGCTTGTAGAGCCATCTGTGGCTCGCCACCACTGCCTTCCTGCAGCAGCTGCAGACAGATCCAGTTCCCCTCTGCCCCAATGGCAGCTGGGAGCCGATCTGTCCCCAGCCACTGCCAGAAGGCAGCTGGGGCCAGATATGACCACTGCTGCCTACCAGCTGTGGCTGGAGCTGGTTCCCCACCACCTTTCAGCAGTTGGTGGGGATGGATCAGGCCCTGGGCCAGATCAGGGCTTGCGACAGTGGAAGGCACACCTGGGGCTGCTTGCCCTGGGTGCCAGAATAGCTAGTTACAGCCCTGCTAAGCAGGAATTTATTGAGAGGAACAGGAGGCAAACTAATCAATCTTATAGCAATGCTATGGGACCAGAGTTACTGAAGACAGAACAGCTAGATTACACACCCTGGAACCAGCCTGGTCCCATCACCACAAGGTCATTCACTCTAAGTGATCAGGAAGTAATACAATTTCCATTAGCAAAACAAACAAGTCCTTTTGCACTCAAAGACTAACCAATTTATTTATTGTATGAGCTTTCACGGGGAAAAATATCCCAATCTTCAGAGCATCTCATGAAGTGGGATTTTTTTCCCCATGAAATCTCATGCAATAAATTGGTTAGTCTTTGAGTGCCACAGAACTCCTTGTTTGTTTTTTTTGGCTGAACTAGACTAACGTGGCTAGCCCTTTGGAACTTGTCAACAAATCCAGTAGGATTTTCTCTAGTTTTTAACATAATGGTGGATGCTCACAAATGGAACACAAGTGCATCATATACCTGGCCTGCACATATCCCATTTTCAAGGCTCTTCGGTGTTGTCCATTTACTTGACTTGTTTAATTTTCAGCCTTAATTTTAAGGTCTGGGGGAGGGAAATGTTATCTGCAATCCTTTTCCCTGTTCCCCTTTTCCACTCTGGCTCTGTCCACACCAGGGTTTTATTTTGAAACAGCTATTATTTTGAAATAAAGCCAGGCATGTCCAAACGACGTTTCATTATTTCAAAATGACAGGGTCCCGTTGTTTCAAAATAATGGCCGTCGTTTCGAAACAGTAAAACCTCACATGCCATCAAAATAGTCATTGTTTCGAAACAATGCTGTTTGGACATGTTATTTTGAAATAACACTTTTGCCCTTCTCCTTCCCAGGGTACCTTCCTTCTTGTATATATTGGGTGGGGGCATGGCCCAGCGAGGCAGCCGTGTTGCCACACCTCCCATGCTGCCCCTCTCCTAAAGTGAAATAGCATGTCCACACACAGGGTATGCTATTTTGCTTTGAGGGTTTCCCTTATTTCAAACTAAAATTCTCTTATTTTGATTTAAGTTAATTCTAAAGGATTTTATTTAGAAATAACTTACTTAGAAATAACAGTTTACGTGTGAACACAGCCTCTGTCACCACCTTCTCACCTCACTCTGTTGTAACAATGAAATATGAAGCTGTTGAGGTGTTTCCCCATTTTTACTGCCTCCATATAATAATTTGGGGGGGGTGGGAGTTGAAAACTTCTCTCTCCTGTCCTCTTTGGCCTTGCCTTCCACCTCATAAGAATACAGAAGTTTCAACTGCTGCAGTACTTCAGCAGAGAAATAAAATAGAGAAGAGAATAAAGCTCAAGTCTCTAAGCCAAAGGAAGCTGTGAAACACAGTTTAACAATTGGGATGATGGCAGTTTATTTTGCTGGAAAAAATAGGGACATGTCCCTTCATGCATTAGAGTAAGGTGTTTTAGTGAACATTGCTTGCACCTTTGAAGCACTGGGGATCAGCACATGTGTGGTTGCCCATGCCCAAAAGCCCCTCCCCTCAGCATAAGGGGAGTTGCCACCAGACCTAGGTACAAACCCTGCTTGGAGTTTGATGAGGAAGAATGAAACTAGGATGTGTTTTAGTGTAAGTGATGCTGTCCTACTGTCCCCAATTTACAGACAAACTGAAGACCTGTTGTTTCAGAACTATGGACCTTACAGTGATCAAGAAGATCCAGCCAGGTTTGTGGACACTTTTTTCAGAAATACCTGCCTAGGAAACTGACAATGGAATCTGAAGCCTTTCATCTTGGAATCCCAGGTTTGATTCTGACCCATGGCTATTTGGTGAGCTATGTGGAATAACCAGAAAATATCAATCCAGTTCTTAGTGCCCATATTATAACAGGCTTACTGCCTGTCTCACTAACTCACAGGGCCAGATTAACCAGCTCAGGGGCCCTGGGCTCCCCCCACCATGGGGCCCCCATGACTGAGGTAGAGCTGTCACTGGGAGGGGGAGCCCTGGGGCCAGAGAGCGCTTATGCTCTGGCCAGTCTGCGGCAGGGGGCAGGGCAGTGGCTAGTGAGTGGCATGGCAAGGCAGCCCCTCCCCCAAGTCACAGGCCCTGGAGAGCTGTGCTGCAGCATCAGCTGCCAGGCCAGAGCAAACTAGGCCATGGCTGGAAGTAAGCAGGCAATGGCCCATGCCACCACTTGGGATAGACTAGCTGGCTCAGGGGCAGGGCAGGAGCGCACAGCCAGCCTGGCCTCTGCCTCCAGGGCCCTGACCCACCCCCACCCCACAGCAATGGCAGGGCAGGAGCACTCTAAGCGCTCCTGTCCTGTTGACACTGAGAGGGGCAGGGAGCACCAAATTCTTGGAGGGGTTTAGTTGCTGAAGCCTGGGGTCCTCCTTTTGGCCAGGGGCCAGGGCTTAACCTCCTAAAACCCCTCCAGTAATCCAACCCTGCTAACTTATAGCCTTTAAAACCAGAAGTGACCATCTTGATCCTTTAGTCTGGTTTCCAGCATGGTGCAAGCTAAGAATCTCACCTACCCACTCCTGCAACAAACACTTAGCTCTGGTTGAGTTACTGAAGTCCTCAAATCATAATTTAAAAATCTTTAAATTAGAGAACCTACCATACAGTTTAAACCTGAAAGTGACCTATGCCAAATGTTGCAGAGGAAGGTAAAAAATTCAAGGGATTCTGTCAGTCTGAGCCCAAATATGATGATCAGTTAGACCCATGCCAGCAAGACCCATCAGCCAGACACTTGGAAAGAATACTCTATAGCAGCAGTTCCCAATCTGTGGCCCATGGGGGTACTGCAGGAGGTCTGTGGATGGATGGTGGGGGGAGAGAAGATAATGTATTAATAATATAATCCCTTCTCATTAGGTGAGTGTTTTCCCCACTTAGCCCTACTGCAGGTAAATGTACTGTGAGCAGAATATGATTGTGAGTGAGCATAATAAAATACAAGAAATAGCTGTTTTTTAATGCCCCTTGATATATAGGTTGGACTCCCATCAACCGCAGGCTTTGTTTAAAACAGCTTGCTTATGTGATGGTTCACCAAAGCTTTTGGTGACAATGTAGAGGTCCACAAAAAGGAAAAGTTTGGGAACCATTGCTCTACAGTAACTCAGCACTTTCCCCATCTAGTGTCCCATCTCCAGCTGCTTGGGATATGTGTTATTCCAGACACAAATGTCACAAGCCATTGTAAGTAGTCTTAATGTATCATCCCATCCAGAAACTTATCAAATTCCATCTTGAAGTCACTTGTATCTTTCTCCCACTACTCCCTCTGGAGGGCTATTCCAGAATTTTTCTCCTCTGATGGTCAGAAGCCTAACCTTGTAGATGGCCAGTTAATACTCATTTTGTTCTTGGGTCTGCAGTGGTGCCAAAGTTTAATAACTCCTTCTCATCTTCCCTGGTATTTAACCTTTTGACATATTTATATGGACCAGTAGCATCTCCCCTCAGCCCTCATTTGGTTGGGCTATACAAGGCAAGCTCCTTGAGTCTTCTCTAAGGTCTCAGCAGAGGTCACAAAAGGAATTAGTATGAAGGCTGAACTGCACATTTGGCCTAAAACAAGAGCTTATCTTTCTGGCATCTGAATAAACAAAGGACATCAGACTATAGGGCTGCAAACATAGCACTTTTAACCAGCACTAAACTCACTTTTAAAAGCAGATTCTTGCATATATTACTTGTTGAATGTGGATTCTCACAAAAGTTAGTATTTCTCTATCAGTTATTCATTGCCCAGAACTTCAAAGCTTCATTCCAAAAACTGAAATTTACTATTTCAATAGAGTATATGAATGTCTGGAAAATACATTTCTGTTCTAAAGATCATCTGGGGTTTGTGATACTTAAAAAGTTTTCACAATGCCTAAAATGTGATTTCTTAGAGGAAAAAACAAACACTTTGTTTCATAGCATGATGTTGTTGCTGTACTTTACTGATAAATCTCATATCTTAATCATTTTTTACCTATGAAAAGCAATCAGTGTTAATTTAAATTTAAGTACTTCTTATAGGTCCATTATTAGGAAAGTTCCCTCTCTACAGACCTCAAAATTAATATTGTCTCCTACTGAATCTTAATTAGAACTGTAGTATGTTTTACATGTGAGGAATATAAATAGACAAGACATGTATCAGTCAAGACTCTAAATTAGCACTGCTAAGAACTATAGAATGTCACAACAAGCAAGACAGATTTCTCAGGAGAGGAACTTGGTAATAAGGAATGAAGCTTTGTTACTGAAATGCTTCAGCATTTATAGCAAGCTAGAGTCTCTCCCAAAGACTGTAACCCTACAACTTCTAGATAACTGGTTTTTACTAAAGGTGAACATAGTATTAGCTAGTAGTGAAAGCTTTAAATGTATTACATACAAAAAGTATGCTAAAATATTGCATATATTTAGAAGTGAAAAACTGGAAACTTTGAAAATGTCAGGTTTCCAGTTACTCCTTGCAACCTTTATTCTTCCTATTTGTGTGACCATCCTCTACAATGAGTGAGGCAGGGGAAAAAACAGTATGTGATCATGCAGTTCAAATGGCAGCCTAATACAAACACACCAGAATATATAGAACTAAGGTTCCACAGGCCATATGCATTGGAGTGGGATGATATAGGGCAGAGGTTCTCAAAGAGGGGGTCATAACTTCTCAGGGGGGCATAAGATTAGCATGGTGGGGGGGGGGTTGTGAGCTGTCAGCCTCAAGCATGCTGGTAAGGGTGGCATTGCATGAGGGTGCCATCACTTGCTGAGGGAATTGTCACAGTCTGAAATATGTACAAAGGAGATCCCAGCAAAAAAGTCAGAATTCCTGATCAAGTGGAATGGGTCCTGACTGTTCTCCATCATCCCACTGTGGCTGCTTTGGCTTTCCCAGGAGACCATGAGGAGTTTCTGCTGTTGTGGTCGAGGAATACTTTAGAATGTTTAAAATCAGTTATCACAGCCAACCAAAATTTCTCTTAGGCATCCAAAAGACAGAAGGACAGTGGGAATCTTTAAAAGTTCATATCTTCACCAAACCTGAATGCAATTTCATGGGGGGGGGGGGGGGGAAGAAAGATAAGGCTCCCAGGCTATTCCTCACCAAACTTTAAAGGTCTGCTGCAAACAACAGATGTGAGACCAGCTCAAGAAAAGTTCAGAGGAATCTTTTATAGTGGAAAGTGTCAGGCAATCATATAGGAATCCCTACCTTGTTTCCCTATATACCAAGAGCATGGGCAGATTCCCAGAAATTAAAAATCTCATCAGCAGTTACCACAAATGGGAAAAAGTTGACATGCATATTTTTTGTTGTTCAAAATCATTCTTCTGACTAGTGAATATGATAAAACGTATTTTTGAGTGTAACTGGTCCTGTTAAAAGACAGACATACTTATGAGCCAATAGAAATGATCAACTGTTAGCAATGAATAATAATTAATACTTTGTCTCAAAAACAGAAGAATCCCAAATAAAGAGTTGAGTTTTTCCCATCCAGCAAATCAGTATGACCTGATTTTAAGCATGCTTAAGTCCCTTAAAACCCAAATGAAGTAAACATGTTGCTTTATCAAGGCCTATGCACCAGTATTTCCATACATTTTAAGAGGACTGGGGACATGAAACCAATCCTGACTCCAAATGCTGAGCAGCCAGAATAAGGAAGATTTAAAAATGATTGCAGCTGAATTCTGCAAAGCCAAGTCAATTCACTTTCTATGGAGGTGTTTCTTACTTTTCTTCTGCAAAGCTCTGTTTCTCTATGAAAATAACTCAACAGGCCACATCAGAAGGATGCACACAAATATACAGAGCTCTTTAGAGACCAACACCCTCTAGCCTGGCTATTCTATAAAGCAGTGGTCCGCAACCTTCTTCAGGCTAGGGACCTCTTTTTAACAACAACAACAACAAAAAAACCTTTGCACCCCCCCCCCCCCAATGATTATGTAATCTGGCCCGCGTCACTCTGGTGGTTCCGCTGGGATAGCCAGTGAGCGGCACTGCCGCCATCATGGCCTGTGCCACTGGGGAACTGAGCCGTGGTGGCTAGGACCCTCGATCCTTGCCCCTGCCAGGGAGCCACGGCAGCCTCATCCCCCTTCTGGGATCCAGCCATGGGCGGGGAGAGGCAGCCCTGGCAGGGTACATCGGGGCTGCAGCTGGATTCTAGCCCTGCTAGGGAGAGGCTCTGCAGACCTCCCAGGATCCCCAGACCTCAGATTGGGAACCACTGCTATAAAGAGTAAAATACTGGATATTCTTTAAATATTGGATAGTACATAAAGAGTAAAATATCTCTCTGGGCTTTTAGGATACATGACAGAATATATGAAATTCAAAAAACACTGCTTGTACCTAAATATTGTAATTTACTAATTTACTTGATAATCCAAGGTAAGCTGTGTCCTCGAGCAAGGTCTGGACCAAGCCAGGAAGACTACACAGCAATGAAACACTAATGAATCACTCCTGCAGCCCAAGACCCATGAGCCCAAGTGAGCAGGCAGAAGGAGGGCTGTTGCCAGGAGAAGGCAGAGCCCAAGGTCAATCAGCAGTGGGGCAGGCTGCCCCAAAAGCTGAGCTCTGCATTCCAGCCCTGGGTTCTCTGGTCCACCCCCAGGAGCGGGCTGGTGCACGTTGGATCTGTTCCAGGGGTCAGCTGGCATGCTGTACAACCTCTAGCGTGGCCTTCCAGGCTGCATGGTTCTGGAGAGCCACACTGGAAGCTGCACCGCACACCAGTAAGCCCCACAGGCCCACAAAACCACAGGGTTCAGGGCAGACACCCCAACTGCTCCCCCTAAAGACAGCCCTGACCACAGGCCAAATGTGGATTTTTCTTCGCTGCACAGACACACACTATGAGATTGTGCAATTAAGAAGCAGCTGAGTCAAGCTTTATCCTAATATAGTTTGAATACCGTTGCCAGCACTGCTCACCTTGCACAAAGTCCAGCTTTGGACAATCACACATTGCTTCCCACTGACTGTATTAATAGCAGCTGGCCTAACCCCCCCCCCCCCCGGCAAGGGTTTTGGCTAGCAATTTCACTGGCCACTTACCATCCCCAAAACAACTGCCATATTGAAACAGATTAAATCTCTGTAATATGGATCCTCTTTTGTGGGGTCTCTGCAACCTTCTTCTACCCTGATCTGCAGAAATGCAGAAGTAACGCTGCCTTATACCTCCAGGGCCAAGTTATCTGCAGAGAAGCAGGATTTGAGTTTAAAATGTATTAATCCTTCAAAGATGTTTATTACCTTAGCCAGATGAGTGTTGATCCATTTTGTGAAGGTCCTCTTTTGCACTGCCTCTTGCTCATCTGGAAAAGATAGTCACCAATGTGATTAGACACTGTTAAAGGTCACTGGAGAGTAGACAATGAGGGAAAAAATTCATTGCATATCATTCAAGAAAGCCAGAAATTGCATTTTTTCATGTAAATCAGTCAATTTTGCCTGTAATTAATCAACACTGTATATTTTCAAAGGAGTACCCTGACCATTGTTTATTAGCAGTGCTTCACAACAATGCTTAGAAATATTTTCTTTGTGCTTTGAGAGGTAGTACAGAAACTTGGGCCATCACTTTCAAACCTAGATGTCTTCCTAATCCATATTTAGGCAGGGAAAAACAGGCCCTGACTTTCCATGGTGCTGAACACTCACAAACTCCATTCCAATCTGTCTCTGAAAATCAAAGAAGGAATCAGGAAGCTCCCTCACCTCCTCGCATTTTCTTGAAGGTAATAAATTTTGATACAGGAAAGAATTTTGTACAGCTTGAGTCATATACATAAAGTTGCTGGGTTGTTTTAAGAAATACCCATTTCACCACCAATCATGATGTTTTTTAACTACTACCAAACAGTTCTGAACACAGCTCTTGTCCTGCACTATAGAAAATTCAGTGTTAGCTGAACTTTCTCTTTCTTTCTTTTTCAAATAAGAATGCACTCTGGTTCACCAGATGAAATGCCAGTTTAGAGTCAGGAAACCTGGATTCTCTTCCTGCTTATATTACTGACTTGTTGTGTGACCTTGGGAAAAAGTCGTGTCAGTTCTTGATCTGTAAAAATGGTAGGAAATAATGTTTAGTCACCCTTCTAATATGCTTTGAGATTGAGAGATGAAAAGTGTTAAACAACACTATTGATAAAATGTCACCTCACTTCTCTTTGCACTGTGGTCATACTACCAAGTACTCTAACAACAATACAGCACAGACCTTCCCATTACCATTCCAAACACACACACAAGCACAGTCCAACTTTTTTGTAACTTACACCCATGCAACCTCACTGTACTCAATGGGGATATATGGGTGTAATTTAGAGTACAAATATAACAGATTAAATTTTAAATGGTGGTGTTATGACTGTACCCATAAGTTAATCCAAACTGCATTTGTGTATTAGATCCGTCTGACATTTCCGAAGGTACAGATCGCTGAACAGCTATGCCCCTTTAAATCGCTACCCTGGAGTGCCTTTTACACTGCTTTGCTGTCAGAACAGCCACTTTTGGCTAGCTCAAGCAGTCTTCAGCATGCAAATTCACTCTCAGCTAAATATAAAAGCACTCTGAGCAGTAACTCATGAATTACATACAAGGGAACACCCAGAAATTCATAGGCCTCATATACATACCAAAGAGTTTAGTCAACAAAACAGTGCTGGTGTACACACTTCAGTCACTCAGGCCCCCACTGCTCCCCACAATAACACTGCCAGAACCAAGCAGGAAGCAGTGGCAGCCTCTTGCCGCCAGATGCAAGACGTGAGTGGCTGCAGCTCAGGTCCCAAATGTGAGCCAGTACAGGGAAAAATGGCAGGATGATGCCTGGATCCCAGGAGTGAGCTGGGACAAATGTGGCAACAGGCCGCTGCAGCCAGCCTGGACACAGGCAGCTGCAGCCCAGGTTCCAGCTGCAAGCCAGCACGGAAGCAGCTGCCACACAGCTCCCAGCTGTCAGCCAGGGCAAGGAACGCAGCAAGTGACTGATGCCTAGGTCCCAGCTGCCAGGGCCATCCTTGGCAGCAGAAGGAAAGGGCAAGTGGGGTGACCATCACTGTCCCCACAATTCTGTGGACCCCACGCTGCTGTCCTCCCACTACCATGCTACTGCCCTGCCACCTTCGGCAGAGTGTCAAAGGCAAGGGGTGGGGCAGAAGTGCAGAGCCTAGAGTCTAGACCAGCCCACCCTGTTCTCCAGGCAGAGCAGCTGGCGCTGGAGACAGGGTGAGAGAGTGAAGCCCAGCCTCTGGACCAGCCTACCCTGTCCACTGGGCCCAGCCCCTCCTTTGAGACAACCCTGCCAGCTACAAGCCCAGAGGCAGGCAGCTGACAGCCAGTTGCCAGTTGCAAATTGGGAGCCAGACAGGATGTGGCACCTGCCACTTGCTGTAAGCTGGAACCAGGCAATACATGGACAGTGGCAGCCACAATCCCATGGGGATTCCAAGGACCCTGGGAGCTCCCTGGAGGGAGCTGAGATATCAGTCTCTCACCTCCCACCACACTGCCCCATAGGTCAGTAGAAGTGCTCCTGGTGAGGATACACTCCACCAACCTAAAGAGAGCAGTGTGGACATCAAGCACTGGTGGCCAGAAATCAACACAATATAAGTCAACAAAATTTTCTAGTATAGACAAGGCCTTGGTCCCAGACTTTCAACCAGAAATGTGCTGCTAAGCACACTATTGAACAATGCAAGCTCACAAAGAGTTTGCATTTCATCAAAGGAAATTAAATATGCCCCAGCCTTGCTATCCCAAATAAAGGTTCCCCACAGTTAAATCCAAACATTCTGGTTTAGATAAACCAGTAAGATAAAGTTATTAACAGAAGAGAGATATATTTCAAGTGATTAGAAGTGACAATGCATAAAAGTCAGGATTGGTTACAAAATAAAATAAAAGAGCAGGTTAGACAAACACCTGTCAGGGATGGTCTAGATGGTACTTCATCCTGCCACAAATGCAGGAAATTGGACTTGATGACCTCTCATGGTTCCTTCCAGTTCTATGTTTCTATGATTTGTGGAGCTATGAACTAGACTGGGGAAATAATTTTAAACTTGCAAATTACTTTGCACTCTTAATATTGTTAATCGTAGATACGGTTGGTGAACCTTATCAGGTTACCCTTATAAAGCTAAATCAGTTTTTAGAGATTATATTAGTTCCACTGTTATTTCCTTTTATATAAGAAATATCATTCAAACTGGTAGGGGATCTCTCAAAATTCGAGTGGAATTTTAAAGTACAACAACCACACCTACCCTGACCAGGACTGCGCCACAGTGATGAAGTTATATATAATTTATTTGTAAATCTGTGTATTTTAGCAAAAGGAGCTTTGCAGTATGATAGATTAACATTATTAACATAAAACACTTCAAATCTCACTGAGCATAAGAAATATAAAAATGATGCTAGATGGAAACAAAACAATTTTTTAGTTATTTTTGCAACATAACTATATTCAGGATTGGCCTACCACTGCATTGCTGAACGAACGGGTTGTTCATGAAAGTAGCCTCATTAATTTCAGTACACAGGGATTAAAAACAAACAGACAAAAAAAACCAATGTCAGGCTCACCCAGAGCAGCTGACTTGGGCTGTGGGTCTCAGGCTCTGGAACTGAAAAATCAGTGTAGGCATTCAAGCGTAGGCTGGAGCCTGAGCTAAGGGCCTGGAAAGGGTAGGCTCCCAGAGCCTGGGCTCCAAAACCAGCCTCTACAACAAGAATTTTGGCTGCGTGACCCAAGCCCAGCCAGCCCAAGATAACTGACCCATACAAATAGTGTAGTGGTTAGCACCGCTGCTTAACATGCAGAAGGTCCTGGGTTCAATTCCCAGGGGGTTAGACTTGATGATCTCACAAGGTCCCTTCCAGCCCTATGATTTGATTGATTGATTGACTGCAGTCATGCCTAGGGTTTTTTATCCCAACGTATAAGTACCGAGAGAGCAAAATTCATCTCCGATTGTTATTTCATTGACACTGATCCGTGTTAGAAGTAACTCTATTTACATCAATAAAGAGTCAGGTCACAGATGAGAACTAAACCATTAGTAATCAACTTTCAGAGCAAAGAAATAAATCAAAAGGGCAAAATAATCTATTCTGGCCTGTTCCCTCTCTAGACTTAGTTTCTGATGACATACTGAAAATCAAGTGAAACACCTGCCTTAAGCTCCCAGCCACTAGTAATTGACTTGTGGTAGTCACAGTCAGTTTAGATCAGCCAATAACAAAAATGTTCTTTAATGTGACCCAAACAAAAATCTGTTAGCTTCTGTCCTTTATTATCTCTAAAACAGTATTTTCAAAACATTTTCCTTCTTTTGAGTACTTATTCTTTAAAAGTATAAAATAAACAAACTGAATTACACCATTTAGAGAGCCAAAATACAAGTGAAACAGTAAAGTGGTTTGATTTTTAGAAAAACCATGGGAATTGTAGCATGTACTTTTTAAAAATTTCCATGAGGGGGAAGGTGATAATTTCCACTTGTTAAAATGATCTGATTTTTTTTTTAATAGATCTCACATTTCTCCAAGGTCACAAGACACAAGAACTTGACAATTCTTACACAGCATATGCCACTGCTTACCCCATTTGCAAGGGCTGTCAGTGATTCAAGCTGCACTACTTACCCAGCAGGTATGGAAAAAATCCAGTCACTGTAAACTTCTTGCCACCAGCATCTTTGTAACGAGCCATTGCTGCTGCTGCTGCTATTGCTGTCTTAGATAGTGAGCCGCATTTTTTTTTTTTTTAAAGATTTGAGCTAAGAGGTAAGGTAGTTTTTATTTCCTTTACCAGCTATGCATGCCTCTTGCAGAAATCCCTCCACCATTTCCCATTTAAAGCGGGATCACATTAATTCAGGGTTTTTTATAGCATCTTTCACATATTTTTTTCAAATTGCCAGACAAAGCCACCTGTGTTCCAAGTAAAAACCCTGCTGGTCTCACTGCCATCATTCCTCTTATCTGTTTTCCTGAGAAAAGATTTTATGAGAAATATCAACCCCAGCCAATCAGCTAGTGGAACTCTGTGATGTCAAGAGCCTGAATAATTTATCTAGAGACTGAGACAACCCAAATGTGATGCTGAGACTCTAAAGCTGGAATCTGTGTGGCTGTAAAAGCAGTGCAATCTTCTCACCAACCCTTCAACAGTATATATATATAATATACAGTAAGCATAAAGAACCTGAATAAAATATCCTGATTGTTACTTGCAATACACATATAAGTAGCTCTTAAAAAAAAAACAAAAAAAAAAAAACCCCCACTTGGATTCATCATATCATACTGTATGCTTAAACATGGATGTCCTGAAAGAGATAATAAGCAATGAATCTGAAGAGACATATAGGCTTTTAATAAGATACTAATGTAGAACTATTTTATAGTGAAAATAAATATATCTAGTGATACATAAAATTTTGTAGTATATTTAGGGAAGAATTCTACATGGTGAAGAATAGGAAAGTATGCACTAATTCATAAAGCAGAGAGTCTGAGGTGTATGTGTTTGAAATGACCTGTGTTTTGCTGTACTAAAATAAATATAGTTATGACCATGGAAATATGGAACCTCTATAAATGCCATGCATTCTGATTATTCTAGAATAGAATAACACAATTTTGAAGAGGGGAAAAAATTGTCCACTTCATGTATGCTATTTTATGTAAAGTATCTTATATGGACAGGATTTTTAATATTTCTATATGCTGCTCCCTAGCACTGTTCCCTCTAAGCTGTGCACATGCACATAACAAAATAAAGCACGCACAAAAAATGCAAGTGCTAATATTAGTGTACACTACAAAATATTTTGCACACACAAAGAAAAAAATTTTTGCACACACCCTTCAAAAATTACAGGGAACATTGTTCCCCAGTGTTTGAATCTTCACAGCTGCTTTGATTTGCTGTAACAGTGTGACCTGATCCCATGATTTACACTTCCCTGCATTTATTTTCCTCCAATTCTAAGTTCCCCCATCTTCAAAGCATCTCATGAAGTGGGATTTTCTCCCACGGAGGCTCGTGCAATAAATAAATTCATTGGTCTTTAAGTGTCACAGGACTTCTTGTTCATTTTGAATTTTTAAATTCACTGTAATAAATATAAAATGTTTTAAATTCTGACTGCAGTTATGTCTGTGTAAGCCCCAATGAATTTCTCTTGTGAATGTGGCTAAAGGGAGAATTCGGGCCTGAATCTTTTTATAAAATACTTCTCCTTTAATTGACAGTGTTCATACATTTTTACCGGCCTTTGTTCCCCTAATGCATTGCTAACAAATGACTTTTTTGAATAGCTCAGAAATAAACAAGACAATAGTAACTAGCTATTTTTGCTTACCATCAGTTTCATAACCATAAGAGGTTATGAGAGAGGAACAAAAATAATTTTCAATTTTTAGACTTTTACAAACGTGTTGCAGAAATCTTCAAGAGCAAGATGTATATTTTAATGATCAGTGGACAGAGCCATTTCATTATTGTTTATTAAATGTTATTTGTTTTAAACAGAATAGACTCTATTCTATAGTTTTCATGCAGGCAACATTAATCTTCCACAGGGAATGTAGACCATGCTATATCTAAGCGATAACAAAAAGATTTTCAAAGGCTCAAATGGCAGTAGGTGCCCAATTCACCTTCCAAATTAATGACAGCTAGGCACCTAACTTTTATTTGTTCCTTAAAAATTGCACACACCCCCCACCCCACTAGAATGTTGTCACAGGATAAGGTCTAGCTAAGCAACCAGGAAAGCAAAACCTATGTATATACCTTTAAGGCAGGCACCATTGATCCTACACCATTTTCCACCCAATGTTTGTGCTAAAAATTATGAGTCAGATTCTTAGCTGGTAGAAGGCAGCACAGCTCCACTGAACAATGTGTACAACTAAATTACATAGCTGGGCTACTAAGATATATCATTTGCTAGCTTCCTAAGCTACCATGCACATTGTTTGCTTTGATGAAGCCAAGAGCATTCCAGCAGTTCACTGTTCCCCATTTTTTTTTCTAATTCAGTGTTAAAAATTGTAAAGAATTTCTTATTAACTTGTTTTCATTTTCACGTTCCAGGAATATTTCGGAGCTGTTAGGAATAGTGTCAAGAGAGTCATAACTGCACAGAAGCAGGCCAAATCACCTACAGCATGTCAATATGTCATCTCAGAACATGTAACAGTTAGCTGACAGAGATGCGAACAGCACTGCTCAAGGAAATTTCCTTTGGTCACTAGTTTCGCACTGGCACTGTAAAGTTTTAAGTGAGCAGTATTATACAGCAATTTCCATCTCCATAAATTCCATTTTTAATTTAAAGCAGCTGTACAAAAGCTTGCAAAGTCAAAGCAACAATATGGACTTTTTACTTACAAAGAGAAGCAATGTTCTAAGGTTATGGTAGTTATTTTACATCTAATCTACACCTCTCAGGTAAATGAACTACCCCATTCAGAATTATAAGACAAATGGAAACCAAGCAAGACTCAACTGTATTTTTTTTTCTTAAATTTTCAACAGTTCTGTGCCAGAAATATGCCTCTTTCACAAGGAAAAAGAGGACGATGGTGATTCTAAAACCTGTGTATGCTTTGAAACTTGCTAAACCTATCACCTACTTCAGTCAGGACAGTGAAAGAAAATGAAGGCAGAAGAAAAAAGAACCAACAGCAACACAGAAGCCACTGATGCTTAAAGGTGCACATTCACTGATATTTGGACAGGTAAATTTTGCTCCCCTGCCCTCCCCACCCCCTTTTTTTTGTAGTGGTATAAGGAAAAGAACAGAATTTCTATCAGTATAGGCTTGGATTAAATCGGTCTCCACTGAAGACATTTTATCAGGCGTTAGTGTGCCAATGGTGATGGTGGGACAACCTAATCAGTTAATGTCCTGGTTCTGATACCACTTATTTGGAAAATGTGAAATCTTCTCAAAGTGGTGAAGAGATTAAAGAGACAGAAAAGTAGAGATATAGTATATCAGCTATGGTGACATGTTGATGTGATCATTAGAACAAGGTCAGTTGTGGTTACTACTTGCATGGAGTTTGCTATAAATAGTTTAATTTTTCCCTCACATCCAAAATAGAAAAGGTGTCCAACCAAATCTCTAGGAGCCCTGCCCTCACTTAAAATGATGTACAAAGTTATTCATTCAATCACTCTACTCAGTTTAACTCCTTAACAAAATCCAGGTATGGTCAAGTATTAAAATAAACAAATCAGTATCACATTCTTTCTCAAATTCTGTTCCAATCATCCATATGCCTCCCCTCAAAATCCCAGAAAAATAGAGAGGCTTGAAGGGTGCCCAGACAGATGACATATTCAGGCAATTTCAGATGAAAGTGAGGAGTAAATTCCAAAATCTAGTAGTGCTCATGAATAACAAGCTGCCAACATCTCCCCCTCCCATATAACAAGAACTTCTTGTGCATGCCAACTTGCCACATTTACAGTTCTATAAGGATATTAATATACCACGAGCTTTCCCAAGAAAACTGCAGCAGCATCAAAATCATTTCCGGCTGGAAACTGTTGCAGAGATCAGCACAAAAGAAGAAAATTAGGTAAAATAATGTCGAGAAAGATTCTGTATTGTGTGCTTGTCGGTTTTTTCAAGAAGTAAAGTTATTGCTAGCTTCACAATAACTCTTCACTTACACTGAGGATATGTATTAGAAAAATGAACTGGAAACACCCTCTTTTACATTTACTAATACCTGATCTTCCCCCTACCCTTCAGTTTATTCTCATTTAGAGAGTAGGAGAAATTAGTTTGGACTCATTGATAACACTCTCTGGGAGCAGGATTTACATTTCCTTGCCCCCTTGGATCTGGAATGCATGCTGCTACTTGGAACACACAGATCTGTATAAGCTGGGGCCATCTGTACACAAACCTTGTACTTCCACAATATCTCTTGGCCCAATTTCATGGCAGCACCTTCAGGAGCTGTGCTCTCATTGTGTCACCAAATGCTGCTGCCACAATCTCCGTGGAGGATTCTCTGATCAGTGGGTGAGCCCACGTGGATTAAAGCAAGTAGGATTAACATTAGTTTAAGGTGAAAATCTCCACTGGGTTGAGGGGTTAGAAAGAAGCTGTAGACAGTGACCTCTCTCTGACCTTCCTCCCCCCTGCTCGGCATCTGTGGATACCAGGCCCTGCAGACTGCTCACGCATCTGCAACACTTTGGGTGAAGTGGCACACACTGTGGAACCAGCTCTCTCCCGCTTCTGCACCGTGTCTGCCTGGATCTGCAGCACTCTATTAAATTGTTCCCCTCCACTAACGGTAGAAGAGGAACATATTTAGTTCCACAAATGAGTATAACTGCATCTCATCTTTACTGTATTTCCTCTATAAACTGTAGATCTTTTATTGTTCTTACTACCTTTATTAACTTTTGTCTTAATTCCATCAGGGATTTAAATGCATGTCTTTATTCTCCCTTCTATTTCTGCTAAATGACTACTGTCCTAGCCTGTATTCATTGGCATGTCTCTCTTCTTATTCTGCCATTAAAAAAAAGTGTATGATTATTTACCTGTTAAAATAATAGACTAAAATAAATAAATCTGCATTAAGCCAGCTCCAATAAGCCCTCCCTTTCTGTTATCCAGGCCAATCAACTGAGAAGGCAGTCAGCAGACAACAATCTTCATTTCAATGTGGTGACCTAAGACCTTCTCCACTTTGAAACCCTGGTATTGCACAGAAAATTCTTCTGTCTGTGGGGATTATATTACCTTCCTTCATATTATTCTCAGTGAAATGAATACAGCTACAAATGAAAACAATCTCCTATTGGAAAATCATTGCTATAGTTTTTCAAAAGATTTACAAGCATTTAATTTTTTTTTTTGCCACCCATATTCAAGCAACTCATATGGAGTCAAATGGCAGCTTTGCTTGAATAAGGCATAGAGGATCCTGCAGACACTTCCCCCATGTAAGTAACTCTCCTGAAGTCATAGGATTGCTCACTGACCTGTAATAATTTTCAGAGTCCAGTATTGATAACAATCTCATATATATACTGTGATTGGTCATTCTTAGACCATTACACAAAATACCTGTTTCTTTTAAACACCATTAAACAAATACCATCGTTTCAGTACAGGAAAGTGGGATGGGAGAATTCCTAAAAAAATAAAATAATACATAGCTTTTGTTTTCAGCCATTAGAATTGTTTTCAACATGTTTCACCAGTTATATTGACTTCTGTATTTTTGGAGACTGACCTGATTCCATCAGAATCAGAAGCTAAATGAAACCAAGGCCTTTACCAAGAAAACCTCTAAGCAACCCAGCAGAATTATTCTCCACGAATTGCTATAGCAACCCCATTGTATAAGCATTTCCATCACTGTTCTTTTCCTTTTCCTCTGACTCCCAATTAACTTCACCCCTCCTTAGATTCCATCTATGGCACAAATGATATGAAATTTCCATGCAACTTTGGTATGATGAGAGGAAAATATGATTTTTATGAAGGTCCTGTTTAAACAGTATTACATAACTACAAATATTAATTTAGACAAAAAGAATTGAAGTAGCTTGGAAACATGCTGTACTAAAGTTTGTCAGTTTAAAAAAAAGAAAAGAAACAAAGAAAGAAAAACCACTCCAGGCACAGGCTATTAGTAAGCAAAGATGAGAAAGAAAAAATATTGTTCTATTAGCATATTGCATAGTATTTCAACATTTCTGGCAACAATGTGGTCACCAGAGAGAATCTCTACTTCAGAGTAAACATCCCCAAAAAGTTACAGAAATAATGTGTGATACAGTAAGAAAGCTCCATAGAAGAGAAAAAAGGCTCAAGAATGATCTCAAAAGAGCAAACAAAGTAACTTAAACCTAATAAAATAAAACATGTAACATCACCTTGTATAGTCTAATTATTTTGTTTGTGGCATATGTGTAAAACATTTTTTCTAACATTGAAATAATAATCAAAAGAGAAACATTTTACAAACAAGTTATATATCAGAGTTATAATGAGCCCCTATTTTGTCTCTGATTTTTCATTTTAGTAACTACCAAAATACTGTAGATAATCTTACAACTGCATGCACCTTTACGTATTTTGTTAAAACTAATGTGTATATAACCTATTCTTGCACTTTGATAAAAATTTGGTGGTCTTAAAAACAGACATTTTCTGCAATCAGATCTCAGTGATTTATGTAATAAAGTGGCCAAAGTTAAGTAAAACAAAAAGTAATATTTAAAAAGGCTTATTCTTTATCAAGAAGTGAAAAAAACCTCACAAAAATTATAATCTCGCAATATCGCTTGGGGCGGATTATGCTTTCCAGCCAAAGCTACTGTATGTTCAAAGCTCCTTTAACTTATGATTCATACAAATTCAAAGCTTTTTATTTACTCTCCAGATAGTATGGAACACTTCCAAAATTCTTCTCTTGAGAACACATTACAAGAATTACAACAAAATAAAGGCATGATGTTCTGTGGAAGTATAACTACTGGAGGGAATATAGTTCTTCTTGACATAGAAGGAATATAAGAAGTTTGAGCACAGTGAAAAAAACGAGAGCTAATATTATGAATAATTTATTTGAACATGCAGTCCATTGAAGGCAATGGAACTACAGCTACAAATAACTGTTTACCAATGTGAGTAAGAGATTCACACTATTGCCCAAAATAATCAGAAGAGTTTCTTGGACCTTGATACTACCAACACTTATGAACACTTGCAACTTGATGCATGTGGGCTGTCCCACTGACTTTAATCGATTACTCATATGTAAAGTTATGCAAATACTTAATGGTCTGCAAGATGAGGACCTTAGCCTGGAAGTTCTTTGGAGTGCTGATTGTAGAACTTTGAAGCTACATGCAGTTGAAAAAATTCACTACTTTGAGAAATTGTTATTACCACATAGTAATAACAAAGAATGTCAATTGATTTAAAAATATGGTATCTTCAGCTGGAACAAATTATTATTTACAGCTATTCAGAAGAGGGTTCCAGACAGAATTAATTTTCTAAATAACTTACTGTGTTATGTCTTTTTAAAATTCATCTACTAAATAATAACTTGTCCTAGTTCTGCTATTCTTAACTTAGGCAGTGTACTGTACATAGTAGTCTCGTGGATGGAATCAGTGGCTGTCTCTACACTGGTAAATTAGTCTGGACTAAGGAGGCTTAGTCCAGATTAATTTAGCCCCTGGCTACACTAGGCTTTGCCTAGTCTGAACTAAGAAATTTCTTAGTTCAGACTAGGGAAAGCTTAGTCTGAAGTAGTTGATACTGGGGTTAGTTCGGACTTCTACACTTAGTTCAAACTAAGCACAGGAAAGACACAAACTAAGCTTTAGTCCAAACTCAAAAAGTTCGGATTAAGGTGTTAGTTTGAACTAACCGTGTGTTCTAATTCGAACTGAGCATTAGTTCAAACTAGAATGCATGGGTAGATCGAACTAACCTCAGGTTAGTTCAAACTAAGTCCGAACTAAAATTGCAGACGTAGACATAGCCAAGGAGATCACCCAAAAAATCACATACTATTCAGCTTCAGCAAGGAAAGTGGTCTAGGATGATTATGACTAAATATCCCACAGCAGATGGTTTTCCAACTGTATATTTCTCTTTGACCATCCTGAACATCTCATTTCACAATACAGAACCACAAAGCAAGGGGAAACCATAAAATAATGTAAGGATAAAAAGACCACTATCAACAGGCTAAAAAGTGTGGCCTGGAACCTCAATCCAGAAGGGTAGCAGAAGTTGGTAGAACTAAATACAGGAGAGAAGGAAGTATGTGGAAGCAGATCCCAAAAAACCCCAAAACACAACCATTAGAAAATATGTTAATTCTAAGATCCAAAGGGGTAGCTATGTTAATCTAGTTCAATAAAACAAACAAACAAAGAGTCCTGTGGCACTTAAAAACTAACATTTATTTTTTGCATGAGCTTTCATGGGTCTGAGGAAGTGGGGTTTTCTCCCACGAAAGCTCATGCAGAAAATAAATTTGTTAGTCTAAGTGCCACAGGACTCCTTGTTTGTTTATGTTAATTCTAAGTTAAGGTTACTCTTTAGCAAAATACCCATTGGAAAACATAATAATCCAGAGTTGAAGATATTGTGGAGAATTTACAACCTCTTTTATAATGGAATCTTAAGGCTGGAAATCTCACTGATGAAAATTAGATTTGAAAGCCATATGTGCAAGTGTAGCCATATTATTTCTTCATGTTTTCTGAGGATTTTCATACCTGTGGTCTGTAAATTCCCTGGATTTTCTGAATTGCATCCATGAACACACTCTAGGATCACAAAGGATGTTTATTTTTTTCTGAATGCTTTGGAATAAATTCTGCTGGTGTAAACTGTCATAACTCCATTGTCTTCAACAAACCTTCACCAATTTACACCAATGGCTAATTAAGTCCCCTTTTTCTTTTACCCAAAAACTAATTTGCAAAATTATTATATTACTGCTTTGGTACATATTACACTGCTTTGGTATTATTCTATTATGTTCTCTGCTATCCCATGTAGTCTTGCAATAAACACAAAGGAAAAATCTAAATTGAACTAGTATGTTTATGTACACTTTTCACTGTGGTGCATTAGTCAATCTAGCTTATGTACTTCCTGGTCTATATTTTATGTGATTTGAATAAATGAGGAAAAATACTGAAACTACTACTCCAGATCTTGAATAATTCACTCACGAACAGTAACAGCAACTCACCAACAATCACCAACAGTAAGGGAAAGCCTTCCAAAGAAGTGCTAAATCCTAAGGTATCAAGTTCTGTTGAATATAGTTACTTTAAAAACATGAGAAAACTAACAAGTAGTCTTGTGGCACTTTTAAAGACTAATTAATTTATTTATCATATGAGCTTCCATGATAGAAAATCTCACTTCATCAGATGCTTTGAAGGTGGGGGAACTTACAGAATGGGAGGAAAATAAATACAGGGAAGCTCAAGTCATGGGATCAGGTCACACTGTAACAGCAAATCAAAGCAGTTGTTAAGATTCAAACATTGGGGAACAGCATACAGAAGAAGAAAAGGTCAAATCACCTGTTGTAATTCTTCTGTATGCTGTTCCCCAATGTTTGAATCTCAACAACTGCTTTGATTTGCTGTTACCATCTGACCAGATCTTATGACTTACACTTCCCTGTGAGGTCGCATGGTCAGTCTATGTACAGCAAAAACAACATGAGTCCTGTGGCACCTCAAAGACTAACAGATTTCTTCGGGCAATTAGCTTTCATGGGCTCCAACCCCCTTCATCATGGGTTGGAGCCCAAGAAAGCTTATGCTCAAAGAAATCTGTTAGGGTATGTCCACACTGGTTGTTTCAATTTAGAAAAGATTAGGTCCACACGACGTCTTCTTGTTTCGAAATGAGGAGCTCTGTCATTTCGAAACAAGAGACGTTATTTCAAAATAGCTTAAACCTACTTTAATTTGAATTGTCTGCTAAAGCGAAATGGTTATTTCGAAATAACACCATTCGGACATGTTATTTCAAAATAACCCTTATTTCAAACTAACATTTTTGCCCTTCTCCTTCCCAGGGTGCCTTCCTTTTTCTATATATTTCATGGAGGCATGGCCCAGGGAGGGGACTATGTTGCCACACCTTCCATGGTGTCCCTCTCCTGATTCGAAATAGCAAGTCCTGTGTCTGGACTTCCTATTCTGATTTGAGGTTTTTGCTTATTTCGATTTAAGTTAATTTGAAATAACAATTTTATTTTGAATTAGTTTATTTTGAATTAACTTATTTTGAAATAAGCATCTACATGTGGACATAGCCTTAGGGTATGGCTACACTTGCAAGTTAGTTCAGATTAAGAAGGCTTAATATGAACTAATTTAGTACCTGTTTATACTAGGGTTTCATCAGTTCAAATTAAGGAATTCCTTAATTCAAACTAATGAAAGCTTAATTTGAATTAATAAGGCCTGCTGTTTAGTTTGAATTAAGGCCTTAGTTTGATCCTTAGTTTAAACTAAGAATGGTGTAGACTAGGATTAAACTCTTAGTATGAATTTAGTAAATTCAAATTAAGGGCAATTAGTTCAAATTAACAAAGTGGACTAATTCAACTTAATGTTGAGTTGAATTAGTCCACTTTGTTAATTTGAACTAAACTAGAACATATTAGTTTGAATTAACAAATTCAAACTAACTTTTCCCACTGTAGACATAGTCTTAGTCTTTAAGGTGCCACAGGACTCTTGTTTACACTTCCCTGCATTTATTTTCCCCCCGTTCTGTAAGTTTCCCCCATCTTCACAGCATCTGACAAAGTGGGATTTTTTTCCAACGAAAGCTCATGCAATAAATACATTTTTTAGTCTTTAAGTGCCACAGGATTCCTTGTTTGTTTTGCTGAACTAGATTAACATGGCTATCACTTTGGAACTTGCCAACAAGAAGACTACAGTCAGCTTCACAGCTAATATTCAGAGCCCTGTGGGAATCCAAGAAACTGACATAAAGGGAAGATTTCCTTTTCATCAAAATATTATCCACTTATCTCAAGGGTAGAGCCCTCACCAACACCTTTCCTATCTATCTTTAGCTGCTAGATTTGATCTTCCACCTAGTATGTATCTGGAAAACTATTCAAGTGCTGTATTACTGCCATAATTCTTTGATCTCTGAAGACAACTGTTCGTAGCATGCTATATTCAACTCTACCTTGAGTATAACCCTATTTTCCTGTGCTGTAACTGCAGAGAAACACCTACACAGTACACCTCAGAAATCCTGACACAACTAAACATCACTACTGATAATGGTCCCATCAAAATCTCTGGAATTACTCACATGAGAAAGAGTTTCCAGTTTGGACCCATAACAACTAAATTGTCATCATTATTTGGAACTCCCTTCATTTTTGTGGAATTTTTCTTTACATTGCTTATAAATTCTGATAAATTACAGGAACACAATGGGCAATTAAAACACCTGGACAAAACCACAAAAACACTTTCAAATTAAAGGAAAACTAAGTGAAGAATGGTAAAAAAGTTAAAGCAGTACTAGCTTCCTGGCACAAAATCACAGATCCCACTGAGTTCTACAATGGAACTCATCAGCAGAGTGTGTAAAGATTCAAACTTGCTGCCAAATGGACATCAGGCAGGAACATAAACTGCAATGTTTGTGGTGCGCCAAGATGTCAGAGCCAAAACAAACTTAAATGGGATGCATGTTCTGATTTCAAACCTTAATTCTAATAAGATCATAGTTATCTTACTGATCTTCAGTATCACAGCACCTATGTTTATAGTTATGGGAAATGACTCATCTTGTATAATTTGTGGAAAATTGTGTTCATTGATTAAGTACTCCTCTGTCATTTAGCTCTTTAAGTGAAAGCTGCATAAAAACTACAATTCAGGAACACTTAAGCTCTGGTAGGGTTGGAAGGTTCCTCACCTCACTGAGAATGTCTTTGAAGTTAACAGACAGATACCCGATTGAAAGCATCCCATTTCTTAAATAGTCTGAATATATGCCAGGTGCAATGTATTTCCCTGTATGAATTAAAAAAGGGGGAGCATTGGCCTGCCTAAGCAATCATGGCAATTTAACAGAGGAGACTGTCTGATGCTTACAGACTAAATGTGAGAGATCAAATCTCTGATTCTTTTCCAAGATGAAGTATGAAGATGCAGTGTATTCTCATGTTTTGATTAGCATCAATGAAAATTTGAAATTTATGGAAGATTTTGTTACTGTAAGTTAAGTCTGTGGAGAGATAGAAGGCTATACAGTTGTTCAATATTGTTATAATTATTTTCCCTTATTACCAATTTCATCTGAGAAAAGCAGTTGTGGCTGAGATATAAAACTAGCTGTGATTTATTAGATGCTATGTTTTAGCAAATCTTTTAAGGAAGTGCAATACTTTTGGCTTATTACTGTAGGTAATCATATATAGATGTAGCTGTATGTCTTCATATGTGATAAGTATGTCAAAACTTTCATAATTTTAGATTCAATAAAAGAAAAATTTTAGATTGCCATTATTCTCATTCTGTTTTTTACACTTTTTATGCACGTTTACATTTCACTGCCTTGTATTATGCCTGTTGTTATAGACCAGGCGTGGCCAAACTTATGGAACTCAAGAGCCACACAAGTTGATTATTAAACTTTCAAGAGCTGCACTGAAGCATATAGCCATATACTTTTACCTACTAAATTGATTTGCTGATGCTCTTCCACAGGCCACACTTTTTCATTCAAGAGCCGCATGTGGCTCCCGAGCCGCAGTTTGGCCACGCTTGTTATAGACAAAGCCAATAGCAGTACATATTATTAAGATTCCCTGACACTTCCCATTAAAAGACCCTGTTTTCAGTTGCTTTATAACTTTGTCAAACTTCATCCTTTTAAACTGAAATTTTCCATGTCAGGTATCTGCCTCACATAAATAAAATTTTCAGGAAAAAGAATCTGCCATATCTGAGAATGAGGGTAGGAAAAAAAGATGCAATTTTGCCCTTGTTAAAAAATTCTTGAGACCTTTTATTTGAACTAAAAAGAAGCAAGGACTCCTGTGGCTCTTACAGACTAAGCAGATTTATTTACCACATGAGCTTTTGTGGGAGAAAATTCCACTTCATCAGATGCTTGTGGGATTTTCTCCCACAAAAGCTCATGTGATAAATAAATCTATTAGTCTTTAAGTGCCACAGGACTCCTTGCTTCTTTTGCTGAACTAAGCTAACATAACCACCCCTGTGTTTTGGAGTGGAAACTTAAAATGTAAGAGAGGTTGGCCTTCCTGTCAGGGATGTGTTTTCTGCCATCTTCATAAAAGCCAGGCCAGGTGTTAAGCCTTTGAAAATTTGACATTTACACGTGCTCAGTAGAGATGTCTTCTGTTCCAGTAGCTAAATCTTTGAACACTCCAACCTCAGTGCGCATATTGCATCTTCTCACAGCAATTACTGCTGATCATACTGTGCATGTGTCATCACCACAAACTGACTGAGAATGCTCCTGCCCACAGCTAGAGGAGCATGGAAGAATTTCCCTTCAAAAACTAATCTGCCCAGATTGGGACCAAGCACTGGAAATATGGCTGTGTCTACACACAAGGTTTTATTTCGAAATAAGTCATTCCGAAATGACTTATTTTGATATAAAACCCTTATTTCAAAACCACTTATTTTGAACTAAAAAAAAAATTTAGTTTGAAATAAGGGAAACCGTGAAAGCAAAATAGCATGTCCTATGTGTGGACATGCTATTTCGCTTCAGGAGAGGGGCACCCTGGGAGGTGTGGCAACATGGCCCCTTGCGGGCCATGTTGCCACCAACCAGGGTGGAGGGAGAGAGAGGACTTGCCGGGAGCCTGGAGGTGCCATGGCTCCCCCCGCCCAGGTCAGGGGAGCTACAAGGGGCGCGGGGTGGCCGCAGGGTGGCAGCTTACCCCATGCCCAGGTCACCAGGGCCGCAGCCCTGGCGGGGTGAGCCGCAGATGTGGCAGCTCACCCCGCCATGCTCTATGAGGGGATGCACCCCTTGGGGGCAGCGAGGAGCCGTGGCGCCCAGCTCTCCCCACTGCCCAGGCTGGTGGCAAGCCCCACGGCAGGGAAAAGCCGGGCGCCCTGGCACCCCACCATGGGGCTTCCACAGACCCTGGTGGTGGGGAAAAGCTGGGTGCTCTGGCACCCCATGGCGGGGCTTCCACAGACCCCGGCTGTGGGGAAAAGCCGGGTGCGCTGGCACCCTGCCGGGTGGCTTGCCACCAGCTCTGGTGGTGGGGAGAGCCAGGAGCCCCAGCACCCCACCGCAGGGCTTGCCACCACCCTTGCGGCGGGGAGAACTGGGCGCCCCAGTGCCCCCGCAGCGTGGCTCCCCGCCAGGCTTGGGGGCAGCCCCCCATAGCCTACGGCAGGTCTCCCCTCAACACCCTGGCCAGGGTGCTAAGGGGGTGGCCCATGCTCCCAGGGTGCTAAGCACCCTGGGAGGAAGTTCAAATCATGTTGTTTTGGTACCGCATTTGTTCCGAAACAACATGTCCAAATGGCCTTATTTCGAAATGACGGTTTCAAAATAACCGCCATTTCAAAATCAAAGTGGTTTAACCTATTTCAAAACGACAGATCCTGTCATTTCAAAATAAGAAAACATCATGTGGACCAAATCTTTTTTATTTTGAAATAACCTGTGTTATTTCGAAATGAAAAAGACATGTGGACATACCCTATGAGCATGGAGCCTGTTGCTTTTGTTCTCAGTGATCCCCAGCAGCAAGGCAGTGTGGAGAAAATAGCCTTCTGATTCAAATGAGGAGGGAACAAAAGCTGAACTTGGGAGAAGGAAAGGAGTGGGTTGGGAAAGAGAGTGGTGATACTGGTACTGGAAGAGGTAGGAGATGAATTGGGGGCTCTAAGGAGGGGAAGAATTCATATTGGAAGCTGGTGAAGGAAACTGAGGATACATGGTGAGAAAAGACTGGGAACCAACTGGATTGGGGGAAACAATGAGTTCAGCTGAAGGGTTGAGGTGAGGAAGAAAACTGGGAGCGGATGGACAGTAAATCTTGGATTAGGAGCCAGTGGAGGATGGGACAGAGAAACCAGAAACAGATTTGATAAGTAAATGGGGTGTGTGAAGTGAACTAGGACTGGTTGGGTTAAGAGACTGGAGCATAGTTGCAGAGAAGGGGGGGGGAGGGGATCAGATACAGAGCCAGAAGAGAGAAACGAACCAAGTGGGGAAGGAGAGCTGCAGCCCAAGGGGGCAAAATTAAGGCTGGTTGGGCACAGAGAATGAAACTGGGTGTGGAAAGCGGAGACACTGAGAATCAGGAAAGTAGACAAACACCTGTGAAGAAATGGTGTAGTTATTACTCAGTCTTGGCTTGTGTGCAAAGGACAGACTGGATAACCTTTTGAGGTCTCTTCCAGTCCTATGCTTTTGTGATTCTATGATTTGGACAGCAAGCCCAGAACTGGCTGGGTAAGGAAACTAGGAATACAATGAGAGCTGTAAGGAGTGTAGATGGGGACTACGATAGCAAAGAAAACAGGACTCAGACAAGGGGCCAAGGAAAGGGGAAAAGGACCAGACAGGGAAAAGGAAAGTTTGGAAGGGACAAGTCAGAATAGGTCAAACTTGGGGGAAATGGAAGGGTCTGCCTCTGCTGAGCAGACTCGCCTCCATATCCTGCAATGGAATCCAAGGTTACTGAGTGTCATCATTCTTCTACTATCACCAAATATTTGTGAAATCTGCTGATGAAGTGCATGTCTCATTTCTTCTAGGTCCACACAGAGATCTCAACCCACTATTGCTGAGAGTAACTCCATGAGCTAAAGAAGCAGAGCTCTTTGTGGTGGATCTAAAGGTTCCTGCCCTGCTGATGATCCATGTGGGTGTCAATGTGATGTCACAGAATGGAATTTGTATTTTTTTCAGTTTGTTTTTTAGAAAGCCTAGGACACTACTCATAAAATATGTGAAAATAATATTATAAAGCCAAGCCATCAAAAGTTTGGAAATGACAGAATTCAGGCTGCCATATCTAATTGTGTTCCTAACTTTTGACCTGATTGTAAAGTCTCTTTATAAATAAAGGTCTAACACGCATTCAGTTTAAAAGCAGACCTGTTAAGATCAAATACCTGCTAGCTCTCTGACCAGTAAGCAATCAAATGCACTTATTAATAAGTATAAGTCAGACCCCAAACACTACTTTCTACATAAAAGAGCACAAGTGCCCCAGGGCAGGTTAGAAAAAAATGCCATGCTAAATTAGTAATCACATATGAAATGTGTAGCTATATTTATAGCCTGGGAATGATGAGAAGTGAAAAACCTCCAGCAAGTCAATAGGATTAGTTCCCAGGGCTTCTGGTACTGCACAAACACTATATTCTTCTGCCCATAGGTGGAAAGGAAGCAGCCTCACATCTCTGCATCAACTCCCTAGCTGGCTTAGAAGTAGCACTGATGAATTAATTCTACAGGGAGTTCCAGCCAGTCCCTGTCAGCAGGAAGGTCACTCCAATGAAGAAGCTTGAACGTTCTGAATCAGAGTAAATTGTGGAGGAGAGAGAAAAGGGCCTGAAAGCAAACAATTTTTCTCATCCCCTCTTAAAAGCCAACAGTATTGATCTGTTAATATCTATACCATTTAATAACACAAGGTCACTACAAGAAGTCATTCAGGCCCCGTTTCTGCACACTGAAGTCAAAGACAGTTCTGCGGTTGACTTCAAGAGGAGTAGGATCAAACCCTCACTCACTGCCCATATCCTTTTGTAAAGTAAGAAACCTTATTTCTCTGATGATATTAACATATGGCCACATTTAAAAAAAAAAAAAAAAAAAAAAGTTTTCCCCATGGATATTGTCTGTTTTAGGTGAGACAACAAGAAACTTCATTACGTTGGATGACAGAATACCTGGATGGCAATCTTGTGAAAAATAAGCAGTTGCTATGGCAGTGACTAGCTGGCTGTTCATTGTTAAATATGCATTATTTTCTTGCATGCTCATTACTTTGTCTACTGGTAGCATCCTCTACCTTGTTCAAGAATAAGTGTATCTGAGCCTCAAAATAGATGGTCTATGAAAAAAGCAACAGTAAAAATATCTGGATGAAAGAAAACAAAGTTAGCTAAATTCTATACTCTGGGCATAAGAGAAAGCAGAAGTCAGGCCCACATTGGCTCAGTATATGTACCATGGCATTGAGTACAGAGGTTATATAGGATATTATGCATAAATTCAGTTAAACTTACTGAGGAGCTCACTATCTGGCCACCATGTTCCCCTTTAAAATGTTCTGAGTAAACTAACTACACATTACAGAAAACAAAAGTGTCTTATGCCTATAAACCTCAAATCAACTTGCTTTCTTCCTAAAACAATGAGAGTCCTATGGCACCTTAAAGACTAATAGATTTCTTTGGGCATATGCTTTCGTCAATACAGAGGACAGATGGGGCCCATTCACACCAGTTGATCAATGGGAGAGAATGTCTGAAAAGGGACAATAACTTTCTGTAGTGTGCTAACCATTCCAAGTCCCTAGTCAAATGCAGTCTGATTGTGTCAAGCTTGCAAATTAGGTCCAACTCTGCATTTTCACATTGAAGTCTGTTTATGGATGTTGCCATTTTTTGATGTCCAAATGACATCAACATTTCTGTTTTTTCCTACCTATCTCCGTGACACCATCGACTTCCTGAAAAAACTACAATCTATCGGTGATCTACAAGAAAACACCATCCTATGCCACTATGGATGTAAAAGCCCTCCACACCAACATTTTTCACAATGGCAGATGTGTACCCAGGAGCCACCTATTACAGGACAGACCTGACAAAGAAAACAACAGAACATCATTGGCCATCACTTACAGTATCCAGCTAAAATCTCTTCAACGTATCATCAAAGATCTACAACCTATCCTAGATGATCCCATATTCTCTCAAGCCTTAGGAGGCAGGCCTATCCTTGCTCACAGACAGCTCCCCAACCTGAAGCAAATACTCACCAGCAAGTAAACACCATCCAATAAGAACACTATCCCAGGATCCTATCCCTGCAACAAACCCCACTGCCAACTCTGCCCTCACATCGACTCCAGTGATACGATGACAGGTCCTAACTACAACAGCCATACTATCAGGGGCTCATTCACCTGCACATCCACTAATGTGGTATATGCCATCATGTGCCCCTTTGCCATGTACATTGGCCAAACTGGACTGTCCTTGCACAAAAGGATAAATGGACACAAATCGGACATAAAAAATGGTAACATCTATAAACCAGTAGGACAACACTTCAATCTCTCAGGACACTGAGTAGCAGACCTGAAAGTTGTCATACTTCAACAAAAAAGTCTTCAAGAACAGACTTTAGCCTGAAACTGCAGAGCTGTAGCTGATTTGCAAGCTTGACACAAACAGACTAGCTCTGAATAGGGACTTGGAAAGGTTAGCACATTACAAAAAGTGATTGTTCTGTTCACTTATTCTCTCCCTTTGATCAACTGGAGTGAATTGGCCCCACCTGCCCCCTGAATTGATTTTTACTAACACTTGCCCTCCTCCTTCATGCATCTGACAAAGTGGGTTGGAACCCACAAAAGCTTATGCCCAAAGTCTTTAAGGAGCCACAGGATGCTCATTGTTTTTAATCTTAGTTGAATCACTCTACCTCTCTTGGCCTGTGATTTACACTCCCCTGAATTTATTTTCCTCCCATTCTGTAAGTTCCCCCGTCTTCAAAGCATCTGATAAACCGGGATTTTCTCCGACAAAAGCTCATGTGATAAATAAATTTGTTAGTCTTTAAAAGTGCCGCAGGAATGCTTGGGGACAAGAAGACTGGGTAGGGGTTAGTGTTGGAGAGGACGATGAAGGGCTGGAGTGAGAACTGGGTGGGGGGCTGGGAGGGATGGAGGAGGTTGGGGAGCTGGAGTAGGGGCTAGGGACAGAGGGGGCTGGAGAGAAGACAGGAGAGCTGGGGAATGGGGGTTAGGAGGGCTGGAGTGGGGACATGGGGTCAGGGAGCTTAGGGAATGGAGATGGGAGCTGAGGAGGACCTGGGGAAAGAGAGGTCTGATGTGGGCACTAGTGGACAAGGTTGGGGTGATATGGATTTGAGGCTGTGCTGCATTTGTGAGGAAAGAGCTGGTGGGGCTCAAAAATGCCTATCTGGGCTGGGGCCCGCACACACATGAAGTGGTCCCAGGTAGTATGGGAAGGGGGCCCGGAGATTAGGATGATTCCAGGGCCCATCAAATTATACTTTAACCACTGGATATCCCAAGTAAGACGATAGTCTCACAGGGTGAAGACTTTTAACAAAGGACTTCCAGAGTCTAAAGTCAATACAGAAGCCATTTCCAGCAAGGATCCTATGCATCCCAGAGACCAGAGAAGATTTGGGCAAACAAGGAGGCAGCGTGGAGACAAAGCAGATCTATGCAAAGTGCCCTACTAATAGAGATCTCAGAGACATTGTTTAGGGGCTGTAAGCTTCAGTGAGTTCTACTGCAATGGCTGGGAGCTGCCTTCCAAAGGAACAAACATGGAAAAAACTCATGGAGTGTGAACTCAGAGTTTCTTGTCCCCTACAAATTACAAGCCAATAGCTACTTAAGTCAATAGATAATCTCCCACTGATTTCAGGAACCCATGAAGACAGCTAGTAGGTCCTTCAATCTTTCAGTTACCTTACAAGATCCACTTCATTAAATTAACGAAACATGAAAATAACATTATGGAAACATAAAACTAGAATGTTCCGGATGTTTTTGTATGACCTGAGAAGCTGACAGAGCTGCTCAACATGGAGATTCAAGGCTATATAAATAATGCACACCCAGCCTAATGCAAGTAGGGATGAGTTGTGCCTTGCTGCTTTAGTGAATCAGTCTGTGGGGCTTTCGCCCCACGCTTTAGCCCTGTTTTGACAGCTTGTGTGTTCTTAATTCTAAGAAATAAAGTGAGGATCCATTAAAATCCTCCAGGAGGGGAACTTATGTTTTTATTTAATTCCTGTATTTGTGTGCCATGAAGAAACTAGTTATGAAAAAGGGAGTATTAAGAAAATAAAGAGGGAGAGTACAGAAAAAATATCTGCTTCTGGCAAGACAGACAGTTTGCATTTTAATTATAAAGATTCTGTAATATAGACTCAGAGATCTGAGCAGTATTTTTTTGCAAATACCATAGAAGATACTGATAAACACAGGCCTGTTTCCCTAATATTGGTGGGTAAAACCAGATTTATCATGCTAAAAAGGTGTTCTTCACAAGACCACAGTGAGCTGGAATACAAGGACATAAGAAAGTTTCTAAGAAGTATTTGACATTTACTACCAATATTTTAACAGAACAATGGAAGTTTTATCTAAGAAAGTAAATAGCAGGAGAAAGTAAACCTGCATTTTTCACAAGCCTGGAAAAACTGTATGCTACTTGTTTTGGTAATTTGTGGAGGAAGCTCTCAGAAATGAGTTTGGTTTTGGAGTAGAATACCCTGAATTAAGACAGAGGCTGTTGAATGTTGAATATAATAAATGTACCGTAAATTGAAAATACACTAGCTCCATTTCATTGTGTGAGGCCCAGGAAAACTGGCCTCAGCAGGGGGTGAAGAAGATGATGACTCAGACTGGCAGCTCTCACAGGACCAAAATGAAGAGCACTGTCTAAGGACATCATACTGTCAGGGACAATGTATCCTTAATAAGCCACAATGAAAGAAGTTCAGTAAAAGAAAAGACACCATCTAGGTTTGACACTACCCAGGCTTGCCACAGTATAAGACGCCACAATGAAGGATATACTGAATGGAAGCCATTAGTGCCTACAGGTAGGATCCACTAAGCTAATTATGTGACTGTTCAGAAGCCAGGCTGAGAAGCACATTATTTCCCCAGTGAAAGGATGTGTGAGATATGAGACTTCACATCATTGTCTGTACTTGAAATTGAACAGGCATATTTTCCCCACATATTCTGTTATTGTAAATGTGAATGATGTAATACTGAAAGTGGAGATAGATACAGGATCGATAATGTCTGATTTCTGAGGCAATGATACCAAAAAACATTTCCTGGGTAAGACTAAGAAAAACTAGTGCACTTTTACAGAATTACAGTAAGAGGCAGATAGGAATAAGGGTGTCTGGCCACCATTAGCCTTAAGTGTAACTGAAGGAAAGCACCACCACCCCCCCCAAACCCACGGTGGGACACTGGCCACACAGGCTTAAAGTGAACCAGAGTGGAGAATAGAACACATCAAACTGAGTGAGGTACTGAGAGAAAAATTCCAAGCTGTCTCATACGGTTTGTGAGAGCCTGTAGAAACACAAACAGTGAAAAACTGACCAAGTAAACCATCTAAGTTTTTCTGTCTAAAACAGACACTGTTGAAATTAGAGAGGGAGGGATGAAATGGAGAGGAGGGGATGGATGCAAAGCAGGTATTGGGACCGTGACATATTTGGTAGAGGTAAAAGAAAAGAAAATGGAGACAAGCTGATTAACTATTACCAGATAAAAACTCAGTAAAGTTACAGGATTCTTCCCTGAAGTTAGAAAAAAAAATTCTTAATAAGTTTTGCTAGCCAGAAGGAGGCTGAGGGGGTGGTAACAGTAAATGGTGGGAGGGAGAGAAAGAAGAGAGCACTCCCATTGAGAGTGCTCCAAAGAGTATAAAGAAGGAATAGTACAAAAGTGAGGTGTTACTTTCTCTTTCTGGCAGATACCACCAGCTGGAACAAAACTGCAGGCCCACCTTAAAGTTAAATTTACAATTTTGCTTTTATTCTTGTGTTTATTAATCCAGGAATTTACAGGAGAATGGAATGTTGTTTCAAGGCCTGCACTGGAACTGCAAGTTACCACCCTCTGGACATATAAGACGTTTCCAGGACGGACCTGCTTGCAGCAAGTGAGCTCTATAACAAAATGTGCATGCAAAACCATTCTGGAAATAGCTGAAAGAAGGTGTGTCTAATCCAGCCTGCAGAGCCACTGCTTGGACTCTGCCTGGGATTCTCTGCACCAGCAGCGAACACCAAAGACAGGCTGCTGCTGGGGGAAAAAAAAAGGGGGGGGGGGGTAGACTTGTTTCTGGCTCACCCACATGATAGGAGTCACGGCACACCGGAACAAAGCAAGCGTTCCAGCCAATCCTGCCTCTGCTTTGCTCTGGTCTGCCAGTGAATCAGTCTCAGTCACAGCAGGCTAGGCTAGGCTCCTAGAGATTCCCCATATCGCCCCCACCCCAACTGTTCACTGTCAGTCAGCATGTTAATTTGATTGACAACACATTGCACTAATCACAAATAAGAAAGGAAGAAGTAGCAGGGGTCCACGTGGGAACAAGTCAATCAAAGGCCAGCCCGGACTGAGCTCAACCAAAGGCCAGCATGATGAATGACTGCCAGTGAGTGGGGGGGCCGATGGGGGGGGGAGAGTTAGGAACCTAGCCTGCCTGTGTCTGTGACTGTGACAGTTTGCCTAACGCCACGTAGTAGGGGAAGTGGAAAAGGAAGGGGAATGGGTGTCTCCGAGCTGCCTAGCAGGAGAGGCTTTGGGAGCCAGTGTGGGGAAGGGGAGCCCGCAGGGCAAGGATAAGGGAAGGTTCTTGAGCCTAGGGGGAAGGGGAGGGGAAAGGGGAGCCATGCAGGTCTGAATGTGGCAGAGAGAAGGATTGGGGAGCCTGTGCAGACACATGGCCCTGGTCAGGTGTTCTGCCCTCCAATGTGGCCCCCTACACTGAATGAGTCTGACACCCCTAGCTTAAAGCAAGGTGGGATAAGTTATGCCTTGTTGCCTTAAGGCAGCAGCCTGTTTTCACCCACTCTATTTGGTTTCTTCTAAGAAATACAGTAGGTTTATCTTGTAACCTTTCCACAAGAGTACTTACATGTTTATCTAATTTCTCATGCTGTAAAGTACACATATTGTTACAGTCTAACAACTAAGAATGTAGTGTATTTGTCTGAATTTGCAAATTTTACAGTGCCTTATCAGAATACTAATTTTAGTATTTCTTTGAGGCTATTGCTAGATATGCAGGATACCATCTGACATTCTGCTGAGAACAGTATTTGAACTTCCATTTTCATTATATCTAGTGCATGTCTGTTCCTTTTCTGTGTCAGTGTGTTCCATGACCTCCCAGAAGGCTTTTTTATGCAACTTTTGCCAATGCTGTCACGTTGAACACTTAAAAGCACATGGCTTGATCTCACACTGATCTAACTGCATTCACTACATTAAAATGGCTCCTGCTCTACATTTTGTGAGTGCTGAAGCAGGTCCACAGATGCCTTTTGAATAAATAATCCTAGAAAGTATACAGTAGGGGTCTAATTCTGATCTCAAGTTACAGTAGTATACTTCAGGAGTAATTCCACTGATGTCTGTGGAGTTAACAGAATCATAGAAACTGGAAGGGACTATGAGAAGTCACTGAGTCTGGCCCCCTGCACTCACAGCAGAACCGAGAACCCTCTTAAACCATCCCTGACAGGTGTTTGTCTCTCCTGCTCTTAAAAACTTCCAATGACAAAGATCCTACAACCTGCCTAAGCAACTTACTCCAGTGGTTAATCACCCTGATCGTTAGGAATTTTTTCCTGAAGCCCGACATAAACCTCCCTTGCTGTAACTTAAGTCCTTTGCTTTTTGCCCTATTATCAGCAATTAAGGAGAACAATTTTTCTTTCTCCTCTTTGTGACAACCTTTTAGGTACTTGAAAACAGTTATCATGTCCCCTCCCAGTCTCCTATTTTCCAGATTAAACAAACCCAGCTCTTTCTACCTTCCATCTTAAGTCAAGTGTTCCAGACCTCTGATCATTTATGTTGCTCTTCTCTGGACTTTCTCCAATTTGTCCACATTGTTCCTGAAATGAGGCACCCAGAACTGGACACTATACTCCAGTTGAGGCCTAATCAGAGCAGAATAGAGCAGAAGAGTTACTTCTCGTGTCTTTCTTACAATACTCTTGTTAATATATCCCAAATTGGTGTTACTTCTTTTTGCAACAGTGTTACACTGTTGACTCATATTTAGCTTGTGGTCCACTATGACACCCAGATCCCTTTCCGTAGTACTCCTTCCTAGGCAGTCATTACCCTTTTTGTACATGTGCAATGCATTTTTCCTCCTTAATTGGAGTACTTTGCACTTATCTTTATTGAATTTCATTCTGTTTACCTCAACATACTTCATCAGCTCATTCAAGTCATTTTGAACTGTGATCCTATCCTCCAGAGTTATCTGGCATAAAACCAACAGATGTGAGAGAAGAATCAATCCATACTTACTTGGACTCTGCCTTTTAACAACCATTTTTAATTTTCATATTACCTATCACATTTTTATTCTATTTGAATAATAAGGAAAAAGGAGGTGTCACCACACAGACCCCCATTAGCTGAATGTTCTAACTGGTGAATAAAGTCCCAACTTATTCAGATCAGACACACCAGGGGAACTGACATCTTGAACCAAGTGCTCTTAACTGACTGTACTGTTTAAAATGACAAAATACAAGGGAGTGGAAGAAAAATATGTAAATATGAATCACGTAAATCCTTTAACATATGGAAGAATATGCTGGCCTCATTGAAGACAATGGTAAAATTCCTGCTGACTTCAATTTCCATGCCAGAATTTCATGCCTGCTCATTAACCTTGCAGTCCCTTTGCTATCAGTGGGAGAGTCATGAGTCTGACTGTGACCACTATGTGGTAAAGACAGGGGTGTCGCTGGCTGGGGGAGGGACCCAGGGCACAAGCACAGGCCCCGCCCCCACCGGCCCTGCCCCCAGCCTGCAGGCCCCACCCCCGGGTACAGAAGGGGAAAAGGGGGGCCGATTGGGGTTGGAGATCCGGGGCACTGGCAATGGGGTTCGGGGCATGTGCCCCAGAGTGCCCAGCACCAGCGACACCCCTGGGTATAGAAGAGGAAAAGTGAGAAGGTACAAGGAATCCCTCATTTAGTCAGACATAATCCACATCTTGGAACTTGCATGCTGAATGGACCAGTCAGGGGTAACACTAACCGCAGTATGAGGCTGCCCAAAGTGTAAGATGAGTTAAAATGGGCAGTTTCTCTACACAAGCCTATGCAACTAGCTGTGCATGGATTGCACCAACTGGGAGTTTTACAAATGACATCAGTGGAAGCAGGAGCAGGGTCCACAGAAAGAACATTATTTGCAATAGACAAACACCTTTAGTTAAGAGTGTTTTATATACTATCTATTTTAAGACCCTGTTTTTAGTTGTCTATAACTTTTGCTGAATTTAAGCTGTTTGGGTTGAAAATTTCATGCAAGATGTCTGCTTCAGGCTGGTGTGCATATAAAAGTTTCAGCTAAAAGAGGTATGTTGTGTCAGTGAAAGAGGTTAGGAGAAAATATGTTAGCTTGCACATTATAAAAATTCTTGCAACCATTTCTTTAAGAAACTCTAGCACCTGTTGCATTGGACCATGTCAGGAATGGGCCATTTGCAGTCCCTGGAAATCGTTAAACAAATTCAGCTGATTTACAAGTCTCTGAAAAAATCTCTTTGCACATTCTTATTAATGATTTGTAGTTTGCCAGCTAAATTGTCCAAAGATTCTATAGACATTGAGCATGCTCCATCTTCTCATTGTTCTTATGTGGTGACTGCCCACGTGCCATCTCCACAAAGCTGAGGTAGCAGGAGAAGGAGCAAAAGGGAGCAGAAGATGCAGAGGGCATGAACACTGGGAAAGAAAACAGGAGGTGATGGGCAAAACAGGAACAAAGAGGGAGCAGGGGCAGAAGTAGGAGGAATGATAAGAGCAGGAGGTAAGGCTGGGGCACAAGTTAGGCAGGGAGCAGGAAAAGATATCAGCAGGAGAGGAGACAGAGACAGGATCAGGGAAGTGAGAATACAAAAAAAAAAAAAAAAAAAGGAGGTGGGGGAGAACTGGAAGAGACTAGAATTGAAAGGTCTGTAACCACTAAATAACACTTCCGTCAAGAACCTGGAATTGAACCTATTATTTCTAAATTTCAGTATTACTTTTGTTCGTAGAAAATAACCTGTGACATCCAATGGCAATGTATGTAACTCTACTCCCGTCTGGTGGCGGCTATTCCACCATTAGTTTAAGTGGCAGGGCACTGTACCATGGATCTAAAAATCCTAATCCTGCTGATGAATCATCTGGTTCCACAAGATGCGACATTTTTGTCTTTTCAAAGTTTAAGTTATAAAAGCTTAAGAGTTACATTTAGTATATTAAAAGAACATTTAGGTTTCAAAGTCAACCACTCAAATGGTAGAAATGCCAGAATCGAAGTAGGCTGTAGGTATGCATTAGTTTAATTATGTAGTCACATACTATTATTTTCACCAAACTTTGAATCCTTCATTCTGATATTTCCTAATGTTTGAGTGCCTAACTTTGCAATCTTAATGTTCTTTTAACACTCTTCTTTGGATGCAATGAAATATTATTAGCCGTATTATTAGTAGTAGCTAACAAGTAACACCTTATACAAGGAGTTTAAATGCAGCTCAGGCAAGACTCGGTATGTCAAAGAGTAAATGATAGCAATGACTCTTTTATTTATCAACATCTTTATAATAAATGGCAATGTTTAACCCTTTATGTTACTTTTATGCAGGAATCATGAAATGATAAATGAGTTCTTTATAAGCAGGTAGTGCAGAAGGAAGTGATGACACCAGTAAATGGAATGACAAAATGCTTTTACTCCACTTCCTGTATTAGAGATACAATCTGCATAACTACAGTTGTAAACCAAACATTGCAACCATGGTATTGCCTAATAGCAGCCAAAAGTGAATTAACATGAAAAAAAAATAGCATTTTTGTAGCACAGAAGCAACTAGGCTAGTATTTCAATTTTTCCATAATACTCAGGTTTCTTTAAGATATTTGAAAATGAGTGAGACAAACTGCTTTGCTAACACAGACAAATCAAACTACATGTCACTTTGTAAATTAGTATTTCCATGATGCATTTTAATTTTCTGATTACTGGAATTTTTGTGTAAGTACTTGCTAAAATGAAATACTGAACTAGTTCTGTTCTCCAGCACATTACTGGTAAGAATATATGTTGATTTTAGCCACAGTCTCCATGAAAATGTTGAAAGGGCTTTTTGGTTGTCCCCCCCACCCCTCTTCCAAAAAAGTTATGGTCCTTGTCACCAGAGCCAGTCTATAGCCTACCATACTTCCCATATGATTTTTTATAAATGTAGCTTTCTACATGTCTAGTGAAAAGGAGTATGACACATTTTGTTGAAGACTGATAGGAATGATGTGGGCTTGGGGGGACCAGACTCCATATGACAAATCATATAACAGCTGTAAAAACCTTGACTGCAAACTGTTTATTTGACTTGTAATTTTATGCCAACTTAATATTATTCTTAATGTTTTTGTGCCATGACTTTTGCTGTTTTAAAATTAAAATGATAACTTCTATTTTTTTGCCAGGAGAAACAATGAATTTTAATTATAATTGTGGTATCAGTATAGTTGCCCTACAGCCCTTTGCTGACCAGAATCCAACTATTCGTAACAGAGCTGATATGTTCATAGCTCATTATTAACACTAAACAACATTCTTCCATCTTTACACTGCTTCTTACACAACTTCCATTGACTTCATGGGGATTACTCATCTTAGTAAAATCTATTCTAGGACAACCTGTCTCTTAATTATTAGCACTGTTACTTTACTACCAAATGTCAATCAGGTATTATATCTCACAAGTTTGTACAGAATCCACTTTCTCAGCAGCTTATTCAGTGTTCAGTGCTAATGATATTTTCTGTGTTCAAATGCAGCCAGTTTCCCCTTAATTCTTTCTTTTGCTATTATTTTCCCTGTCCTGGGAAAGCAGTATTTCTCAATCCATCAAAGGGCAGAAAATCAAACATTGTCTAGTAAACAAACATGCCCATACTTGTCTTCCTGAAAGTATGCAACAGCACACAGAGCACAAATATTTCAGTTGGCTGCCACAGAGGTTGTAACATTCACAACTCTGCAACCACTCTCTCTTACAACACTCTAAGCCTCAACTGCATTTAGACCCTTGACATACTGCTGAACTTTTGTATATATATTTTTTTATTCTAGTAAATTGGAAGAACAGAGCTGGAAATGACTACTTGTCATAACTTTGTGCATTGAAAACTAAGCTACATACAATAGTTGATGCTTCCTAGTTGCTATAGAGACAAAAAGGATTTCCTGTTAAAAGAAATCAAAAGATACAAAAGGCCTGATCCAAATGTTCCCATTACCTTCAATGGGCTTTTGATCTCTAATGTGGACTGAAGCAAATCTATAATTCATTGCAAGAGTTCCAGTTTACTGCTGATATAGTGAACCAGCCCTAATTCACATCCAAAGTTTTTCCACTAACCAGGAGAGTATTAGTGAATTATCCTGAAGGCAAATGTATGACAATCATCATAAATTTACATAGGAACAAACTGGAATAATAAACCTTTAATAAAATCATAGAACTGGAAGGGACCATGAGGGAGGGGTCACTGAGTCCAGTCCCCTACACTCATGGCAGGATCAATTTCCCTCTTAAACCATCCCTGACAAGTGCTTATCTAACCTGCTCTCAAAAACTTCCAAAGATGTAGATTCCACAACCTGCCTAGGCAATTTATTTCAGTGATTAATCACCCTGACCATTAGGAATTTTTTCCTAACATCCAACCCAAACCTATCTTGCTGTAATTTAAGTCCATTGTTTCTTGTCCTATCATCAGAAGTTAAGGAGAACAATTTTTCTTTCTCCTCTTTGTGACAACCTTTTAGGTACTTGAAAACTGTTCTGTCCCCTCGGTCTTCTCTTTTCCAGACTAAACAAACCCAGCTCTTTCAGTCTTCCTTCAAAAGTCAGGTTGTCCAGATTTCTAATCATTCGCTTTGCTCTTCTCTGGATTTTCTCCAATTTGCTCACATCCTTCCTGAAATGAGGAGCCCAGAACTGGACACAATACTCAAGTTGAGGCCTAATCAGGGCAGAGTAGAGTGGAAGAATTACTCCTCATGTCTAACAACATCGTGTCTGGAACAGTTTGAGGACATATAACTTACTTAGGTCACTAGTATTCCTACATGAGTATTTTCTCTTATTAGTAAATATTTTCACATTTTAAACTACAAAGCTTTTTTTTTTTAATTAAATTTCTCATTTTTCAACTATATTTTTGTAAGGAAGATAAAAAAAAATGAACCCTATGCTTATCTTGACGCTTGTGTATATCTCTCTGTTCATTTTCATCTGCCGTCCCTCTTGTTTTGTATTCTCCAAAAAGGTAAACAGGAGCACACCACATCATTATTTCATTGAACATGATTTATTCCTTTCACCTATCTATGCACAGCTGTTAAATTATACTTTTCCAGATGTATCCTTAAACCAGCCATAAATATAATCTCAAAGAATTTTCTTATTAGAGGCTCTGATCCAGCAAAACACTTAGTGACATGCTGAACTTAAGCATGTGACTAATCCAACTGCAGTCATTTTTGAACAGGCATGTTTATTATTTAAGTAAAAACAAATTAAATGTTTTGGGAGAAATGGGTACAAAACCAAGAGAAATTGTTATACAAAGTGTTAACTCCAGTAATCTGAGGTATAATCAGCCTTAAGCGTTTTGAAGTTATTGTAGTACTTAACGGTGTTAGTGGATCATGGGTTAATAGGGCAATGGTTATGTCTACAACAAGAGTTGTATCTGTCTTATTATGAAAACATAATTCTATCAGAAAAGGATCAAGAGGAGTCAACCTTTTTTAGATAATTCCAGTCTTTTCATGACAAATGTTTCTGGTTTAACCTTCTTCATCCCCAACTGTCCTGTGAGCTGACTTTTTTTTTTTTTTTTAAATTTTGATCTACTAGAAGTGCCTATTGCAAAATTTAGGTACTTAGAGCTAAATTTATATCATTTGCTAAAAAATAAAAAAAAAAAAAAAAAAACCCACACAAAATTCTAGCAGCTCAGTAACCACTGAACTCCCAACCCACCATATGAACACCACTAATTCCCAGCCAGAAACATCCAAAGAGCTAGATGGAGCCTGGGACACAGTTACAGTTCTGAGCTGAGGGTTGTATAGCTGCCCTGCCTCATAGGGAGCTCAAAGAAGGGAATGTGTTTTTCTTTCCCGATCATATGTGCCTAATGGGAGCTGTGTAGGCTGGATCATGGTTTAACATGCTGCAGTTGCTAGTGCACCCTCTCCCTGCACCATGCAGCCATCAACACACAGAAGAGGAAAAAGCAGGGCTGGAGAGAGAGCCATCGCTCCTGTCTTGTTCATGTTTTCTGGAGTGATGTGTCTTCTTCAGAGCTCAAGGAGGGAGCAGTCTCAGCAGCTCCTTGAATATGGGAGTGCAGTTGTTCACTGCTTCTCACTCAGGGCAGGCACTGGTGGGAAAGAACCCTCTCCATCCCACACACAGCACTCTGTCAGGCCTACTAAGAATTTTGGTATCACCACCCCAACACACTCAAAAAATGTGTCAGGCCCTTCAAAAATCATCAGGCTGACATTTATATTGTGCCTTGTCTTAGAAGAATAACTTTGTAGTCTTTTTTATTTGTCTTCTGGTGGCAGCATCTTTAGAGAGTTATATTTTCAAGATATTTGGTTCACTGTATGAAAGTCAATAGCTTACATTTTAAAAAATATATATAAATCCTGGATTTTGATGTAATCACATGAATTGAGAAGCCAGATCTTGCAGTAAACTGCCAAATATGGTGATGTTTGACAACACTGCAGGATCCGAAAAGTAAAAGGGACTTACAGCACGTTTTGAAGGTCAAAAAATCCAGATGATGTAGAACCAAGCAAGGAAGGATGTTCCACAGATGGAAAACAAACAAAGAGTCTGGTGGCACTTATATAGATTAACAAATTTATTTTTTGCATGAGCTTTTGTGAGAGAGTTTGTTTTGCTGAACTAGACTAACGTGACTACCCCTTTAGAACTCGTCACCATGGATGAAGACTCTTATCTGAAATTGCCTCCTTATGTTTCTTGTTTTCACACTTAATGTTCTGCATTCTCCTGGAAGTAACTTTCACTGTAAGCAAGCACAGAACTTTGTTAGTACTAAGAAGCTACACATACCAGAAAGAGAAGTGAAATAATCAGTTACTGCAGTTCTCAACCGAAGACACCATTGTCTTAGCACCTCCACAGAGCAGAGTTCCTCATTGTTTTATTGAAAAGTCTATGTTATTTGACAACTTTATTTAAATTATACATCACAAACAACTTTTTGTCTGAAACTTTCTGTACAGGATCATGAAGAGTGCTAGACAGACAAACATTTCCATACTTGTGGATGGTTGTGGAAGCTCCTTTACTAGGCTGCCACTGCCGAAAGACTGTAGTGCATTGCGCAAAGATGTAATTGCTGGGTGATGGGCATAAATGATTTTTTTCAACTATGTCCCAAGGAAGAAGGTTTGAAAACCAGTGGACTAGATGATCCTTCCTGTACCTTCTAACCTGTATTTCTCTGATTCTTTTTTCCTGTTTAAAAGCTTAACTTATGCAAATAAAATAAGGTGTATTCATGATGGCAAATAAGATTAATGGAAAAGGATACATGTTACAAGAGGAGAACCACAACTATCATTTGTCTAGGCAGCATTTATTTTAATCCAATTGGAATAAATTAAATCAATGTTGTGCTATTGTTCAAGTTATTTTTAAGTGACAAAGTGAAGTACCAAGATTAACTACAGCCTACATCAGGCAGGAAGTTCCACAGAGGTAGCATGAATCACTGCAGAACATTTTCAACCCACAGCATGCATGCACATGCTCATGTGCGTGCACGCACACACACAGAGAAAGAACTCCACATAAGGTACCAAGAGGTTCATTAGTCTGCAGTTTATGCTGAACATCAGACATTGTGAATGCAAAGCTTCAGCCACATCTTCCACAGGAAGGGGTCCCCAGACAAAAGCAGCAACATATAGCATGCTTCAAAAAACTGCCTATTCTTTGTTACTCACTGTCAAGCTCATGTTTCATCTTCACTCTTGTCTTTTATGACCTATGATGTCCAGAGTGGGCAAATCCTGAAAGTGATATTTGGGTTTTTCCTCCATTTTTACTAAGGCTTTAGGTGAGCAAACTCCTTTTGACCAGGTGGGATGGAGATCAAAGTAAGAAATGTGCAAACACCTTAGGATTTGGGCTTTTGAACAGTTCAGAGAGAACAAAGATTAACCAACCTGCAGAATCTATAAGAGATGTGATTTTTTTAATGTCAGGGAAAATATAGTGAACAAAAAAAGTACATTTTCTAAGCACTTCATGCATTATAAAAGAGGATCGTCTTAGCACAAACAAACATTTTTCTATGTAGAATTCATAGTGAGGATTTTATTTTTTTGAACCACAAAATCCATCTACTCTTAACCTATGACGACATTTCCTAGGTTAAGGCAGTACTTTTAACTTAAGACAGAAAACATCTTCTTCAAATTATCCTGTAAGACAGAGTTCAAGGCTTAAAAGAATCAGCTCTGATTTGTAGTTATTATGGGATCAGCAGAGGATGGTGGAAAATTTTTGTTCTTTACCAAGAAACTCCTCTTAATGTGATTGAGCTGCTTAACAAGGAACTACAACTCCCATCAATCCCACTGCACTTCCCTTTCCCCTGGCCATGTGAAGGAAAGGTTCTGAACCAGGAGCACAGGGCTCTGTTTGGAGAAGTAGGTCTTGGCTTCCATGTGGCTGCCAGGCAGAAACTGGAGGAAGAAAATCTCCAAGAACCACATACTGAGCCAAGTATGGAGCAGGCCATGACTGCCAAACTTTACATCTAGGTGCAGGTCAGTTTGGGACTTAATGTGGGAGCAGCAACAGCTGGGCAGTCAGCCAGTGCAGGTGGGTGTCCCCATTAGAAATACTAACTGAGAGTGCCTTGGAAATCCTGTGAGTTCAATATTCACTGGAAGAGAGCATCAACTCTGAAGAGGACACCCCAGGCACTACATACAAAGAGACTTGACTCTGAGTTTGACTGGCCCAGAGGTCCAAACCAGAACCAATACTGCTCACTGTGATGCTGTATGACTGAATATGACCATTTATATCATTGATATTGCCACAGTTATACAGCTGCAACCAATCTTGCCCAAAGTGTATCATGGAAGATGTCAATGGAAAAGTTATAATTTGCTAAGTAAAAATTATTCTCTTTTGTATCAAAAGTTATTTAGTATTGACCATGAGGATAGTTCACTCAACAAGAGGCCAGAGAAGACACTCATACTACCCAGAAAGACTTCCTGTGAATGCCTCAGCAAGAATATGGGAAAGAGTTGCCCCTATAAGTCATCAAAGCACATGACCTGGATTCCATCCTGGGCAGTAAATTTCCATACACCCTAGCTGTGAACTTTGTTTTAGTCAGAAAATTTTCCATCACATGGCAAAAAGCTTAGAGGCCACCCTGAGACCCACATTCCATTTCGACTCTTTCCTGCCCTAATTCTCTGGATTTACAACAAAAAGAAGCATTTTGAACTATGGATTGAAGACCTTCCAATCCTTTGAAAGTTACTAGAAAGACTGTACAAACCAACAGTCTATTGCATCACTGCTACAAAACTAATATAAGGGTGTTGCAATTGCTTCTATGTATATGATCTATCAATCATTATTAACTCTCTTCAGTTTATTATTAAATATTAAGTTAGTTACTAAAGTTAGTTACATCAGCACAAATATTGGGTCAGACCTCATTTATATATTAACCTGGCTATGGGACTGATCTCTTGGAATTAGAAAAACCTTATGTTTGAAACTGGTTTTCAGTAACCACTCAATCATGGAGTCCAGTGTCAGGGTTGTGAAGACAAGGGCTGGAATGCCTAAAGAGACTGCATCTTTGACTTCTTGTTAACTACTGTGTGATGAGACAGACATTTACTTTTGTTACTGGATTTGTATAATCTTATGACATATGTTCCAGCAGTTTGCAGTGAGTCTGTCCTGTTTCTCAGCTGATTGTCCTGAATCTATATTCTTACCCTGTGTGACCCACTGAGGCATGGTGACACTACACTGAATTGTGCCTGGCTAGCTGCAGCTTTTGCCCTTTGCAACACATTGTAGTAAAACACCCTTTCCCTTATCCAGCTAGCTCTGACAAGGTCTGGCTGCTAAAGCACCTATAGTACTTGCCCCTCAGTGATGGTACACCTAGGACAGATGTGACACTCTCACATTCCTAGAATAGCAGACATTCCAGCACTTCTGGGAATAGTGTGGGCCTGCCTGTCTCTGTGACCTAGTCCTGCCAACATGACCTCGTAGAACACCTAGGGGAAATCAGTTTCAAGAGAGAACCAGTAAAAAAAAACAACAAGGAGTTGTGTGGCACTTTAAGACTAACAGATTTATTTTTTGCATGAGCTTTCGTGGGAGAAGATCCCACTTCCTCAGATGCTTCGAAGATGGGTGAACTTACAGAAAGGAATGAAACTAAATGCAAGGGGGTGTAAAACATAGGATCAGGTCATAAAGTAACAGCAAATCAGAGCAGTTTACAGGCTCAAACCATGGGAAGAAGTGCCACACAACTCCTTGTTGTTTTTTTACTGGACTAGACTAACACGGCTATCCCTTTTGAAAGAGAGAACCACCCTGTGTCCACTGACCTGACGTCACGTGCAGCATATGTACAGCCATTCAATTTCATTCAGTGTCCTCTTGTTCTTGTATTATGCAAAAGAATAAACAGAAATGCCTGCTCCACTTTCTCTGAATCACTCGCTTTTATACTTTATCATCTCTTCCCTTATTCATCAACTCTCAATGGTAAACAATCCCCAATCTTTTCAGTCTCTCATCATATGGCAGTTTTTTCACGCTTCTAACCATTCTCTTCCCCATCCTGAACCACCTCCTTTTCTACCACATCCTGTTTGACACAGGATAACTAAAACTGAACAGTTTTCTAGATGAAAGTATACCACTTGCTTATATTATGGTATTATAATTTCTTAGTGTTACTCTCCATCTCATCATTGCTTATGTATTCTAACATGCTCTTTCCTTTCTTAATCAGTGCTGCTCACTGAGCAGAGATCTTCTACACGTTGCCCCCAAGGATGATGCAGTGATATTAGATGTTATGTTTTAGAGGATTGTACTGCACCCAGAGAATTTGAAGGTGTGTTTTCATAAATTTAAGCAAATAGATAAATGCTTTATAGCAAATAACATTATCTGAATATTTGAAAACACAACCAGGGCTTTTCTAAGGCTTTTAAATGTAAAAGCTTGGAGGGGACTAATGTTTTGTCACATCTCATCAAAATCAAAGTCTGTCAGCCTTCTTCATGAACCAATTTAAAAATGCACAAGAATGGTTTTCTTTGGGTGTGTTCAAGCCTGAGTATTTTAATGACAAGATAGAAGGACTGCTTGCATATTCACAAGGACCTTCATATATATATATATATATATATATATATATATATATATATATATATA
>ML682021.1:29264529-29278868 GCA_007922195.1 Podocnemis expansa
ATATATATATATATATATATATATATATATATATATATATATATATACACACACACACATACATACACACACACACACACACTTTTTTTTTTATTAGAGAAGCCCACAAATCCCACAAAGTCAGTTGGAGCTGCAGGTGCACTACACCTTAGATGAACGGCACACTTGTATAATATGTCTAAATATGGATTTAGCTTTAAGTACCCACGTTTGAAAATATTGGGCTTAAAAAAAAACTGACTGCAGCTAGACTGAAAAATCTTAAGGCTTCCCCAGGCCTCAGAAAGATAATTACTAGACTCCTGCCTCCCCCCACCCACAACCTCCACTGTGTCTGCCACTACAAATAATTGTTTAGTTGTCCCCCAAGCAAGTAGCATTTTAGGCAAGAATAGTATTTCATGACAATACCCCGCATGCTTCTGGATCTCACCCTGTAGCTCTCACTCTCTTTCACCAACATACACAAACCCTCTCTCACTCACCCAGTCCTTCCCCTGCCCCCCCACCCCCCACCCCCATGCGCACACATCAGGAAAAGACAGGATTGTTTTAGCATGCTTTTCAAATTTCAGTATACCTGATGGCCAGAACACTACTGGGGACAAAGTCTATGATGCCATTCATCACTTCCTCTGAAAATGACATGAGGGAATTTTCTGCAGAAAGCATGGAGCAGCCATTCATTAGAGAAAAGTGGTTCTGCCAAATCGGCAGTTTTCCCCCAGTGATATTGAGCTTCAAGTATGATGACAAAACTTCTTCCCTGATGGGGTCACACGTCATTTGACCTGCAGGCTCCTTGAAGCCACACAGTGTACATGTTTGAAACACCTCCCCTGATTAAGGCCTTAACTAGATGTGGATGACTTAAGGCTGCCGTCCAAGGTTTCTCTTGTAATACATTGAGATTTTTTTCCCCCCCTCAGCACAGGTAGGGTGACCAGAAGCAAGTGTGAAAAATCAGAACAGAGGGTGGGAGAGTGGGGCAAGAGGCACCTCCATAAGAAAAACCCCTAAATATCAGGACTGTCCTTATGAAACTGGGACATCTATTCACCCTAACAAAGATACATCTCTACCTCAGTGCCCTAAATCCAGGGGTTAAAGTAAGGTGGAACACCCTGGAGCGCTGTTCTGGGGCTCATTATTTTTAGGGGCTCAGTGTTCTGGAGCCCCTAAAAATAGACCATGGAGCTGGAATGCTGCTTTTTGGGACCCCCCATTTAAAAACAGCAGGCCTTGGAATGCAGCGTTCCAGTTCCATGTTCTATTTTTAGGGGCCCGAATGCTGGGTCCCTAAAAATAGCAGGCCCCAGAGCAGCGTTCCACCGGGTTTCAGCATGCAGGGTCAGGGCTGGGGTGTTGGTGGGGGGCTCAAGCCTCACCCAAACCCCTCCCCTTCCATGTCCCACCCAAACCTAGGGCCTGCAGCCTCATCCCCAGCCACACTGCTGCCTCGACCTCCCCAGCCATGTCGCCGCCAGTAAGTGTTGGGGGCGGCCTGCCTCATGCTGGGGGGGTATTGGGGCAGTGGGGCGCTGGCATCCAGGGAGGGCCCACCAGCACAGGAACATTCCAGGGCCCCCCAAATTATACTTTACCCTTGCCTAAATCCCACTGATTTGAGATCTCTCATCCTCTCATGGGATCTGTTCAGGGAAGCTTTGTAATCTGCATACTGTGTTAGGAAGAGAAAAGTCTGAGTTGTGCTGAAAGAAGACAAGAGGAAAATTTCCTAAAGCACCATTCTATACCTATTATCAGAAAATTTGGATGACAGTCTTTCTCTACAAGCCTGAAAAATGCTACTTTTGCTTCAAAATCTAATGGCAAGAAGTTTACATTTATAAAAGAAAGTAGGTTAGCCTTATAACAGAATAGGAACATTTCACAATTCTGTGTCTGCTGTCCACTTCCACGCTTTCCTATAAAACAAAAACGAAACAAAAACCTCTTTTCAAGTTCCAGTATACTACCTGCTCATTATTTTGACAATATTCTAATATACTATTAAATTCGGAAGAATAAGAACAGTTTTTTTCCAGAAACAAGCACTACAAAACTCTATATTGGAAAACAGTTACCAAGCATGAGTGGAGACCTTATATAAGCTATTTTATCTTTCTCTGACGTTTTGTGTTATGCTCTTGTTTGAGTCTGAAGGTTTTTGAAATGCAAATATGCAGGTACACTTACATTCACAACTAATGGAGCCAGAGGAATATTTTACAGCCATAATCATTAAAGAAGGACTATGTCAATTTATTACTTTAAAAATAAACTCTCTTTGGGTGTCCTCCAAGACAACTCTGTAAAGTACATCATTATTTGGCCTCTCAATACTAGTAGACTTAGCTGCAAGCACTATAGCTACATCTACATTTGAAAGTTACTTTGAATTAAGGAGGCTTCATTTGAACTGAGTTTTTATCTATCTACACCAGTGGTTCCCAACCGGTGTGCTGTGGAAACCCCTTAAGTGTGCTGCCAGTGGCAGTGGGGTCCAAACCCTGCCAGGGTCCAGAGCCACTGCCGGCAGCTGGGTCCAGCCCCAGCTGTGCTGCGGGGACCATCAGCGGCGGCAGGACCTGGCGCCTGCCAGGAGCTGCCCGTAGTGGTGGGGTCTGGGGGGCCGCAAGCAGTGAGGGGTTTCCAGTCTGGGGGCCACTAGTGGCAGCAGGGAGTTGGGTCACCTGCGGCAGCAGGATCCTGCCCCAGCTGTGAGGCAATGGCAGGATCTGAAAGCTGCCAATAGAGGCATCAGTTTCCAGCCCCGACTGGGGGGCCCCCTAGCAGCATCAAGGTCTGAGAGCCACCATGGACACTGGTGGCAGCGGGACTCTGCCCTGGACTAGATCCGGGGTCCGGCAGCAGTGCCAGGGTCTGGCCTGGGCCCAGGTCCTGTATCTGCCACTAAGAGCAGCGTCCAGCCCCAGCCAGGGTCCTGAGGTTGCAGACCCATCCCCCGGGGCTGCCACTGCCAAGATCCAGCCTGGCTGGGATTCAGGGACATTGCTGCCAGCAGGAGCGGCTGGCCAGAGACCAGGGATGCCACCAGCATGGTGAAGCTAGGCTAGGCTGGGCTGGGTGGGGGAGGGAGCCACTGGAGAGGAGGGATCATTGTGGGGAGGGGAGGGGGCTGCAGGTAGGAGGGGGCCCCTTTGGGAGGCAGGGGGTCCCAGCAGAGGGGCAGAGCTATGATTTTTTAACAATGGTCATCAAGAAAAATCAATGGGATATCAAGACTTCAAAGAGAAACAGGCGAAATTCAAATAGTATGCAGATTAGATTATGTGAAAGCAGGGCTGAATCCTGACTATGGATTCCTTTCACATTATAACAGGTAATTTGACTTCACCCTCCCTCTTGTGCTGTTTCCTAGAGTTTCAATCCTTACAAATGCTCTGATGTGCTGTTGCAGTATGACCTGATCCCATGTCTTACACTCCCCTGCATTTATTTTCATCCAGTTCTGTAAGCTCTCCCTCTTCAAAGCGTCTGACAAAATGGGAAATTCTCCCACGACAGCTCATGCGATGAATCTGTTAGTTTTTAAAAGTGCCCCAAGACTCCTTGCTTTTTTTGCTTTACTAGACTAAGACGGCTACCCCTTTGGAACTTGGCAGAAGGAAGGAAGGAGAGGTGGTGGTGTTGCCTGAAGCTGGGATGGTGAAGTGTGTGCTGGGGGAAGGGGATGGAGCTGTTGGGGAGAAGGAGGCTGCTGCAGATGAAGGAGCTGCTGGGGGAGGTGCCACATCATGCCTGCCCTACCCTCCCACTCGCCAGGTTTCCCCCTGCCACCCTGCATAGCTGATCCTGCCCTCCCTTTCCCTCTCCTCTCTTGCCACCCCTGCCCTGCTTCCCCATCCTGCCTTGCCTTGCTTGCCACATGGCGACCCTTGCCGTCCTTTTCTGCCCTCCTTTGCTCTGTGCCCCACACTGTCTTCTGCCATCCCACATAGCTACCCAATACCTCCCCTCCCATTTCTTGCCACCACTTCCATTCTACCCCACCAACCCCCATATAAAATTTCCCTACAAGTGTGCTGTGTCATGAATATTCATGACTTAATTTGAATATTCATGAGTTAATGCTAGCGTGCCACAAAATAATTAGCAGTATCAAGATGTGCCACAGCAGAGAAAAGGTTGGGAACCACTGGTCTACACTAGGCTTTCCTTTGTTCAAACTAAGGAATTCTTTAATGCAAACTAATGAAGGCTTAGTTCAAACTAGTAAAATCCGCTGGTTATTTTGAACTAAGGATGATGTAGACCAGGACTAACCCTTAGTTTGAACTTAAATTCGAATGAACAAACTAGACTAATTCGAGCTAATGTTAGTTCGAATTAGTCCATGGTGTTAATTTGAACTAATAAGTTCAAGGTTAGTTCAAACTAACCTCAAACCTATTAGTTCAAATTAAATTTAAACTAACTTTCCCTGATGTAGACATAGCCTATGAACGAAATCCTGGTTCCACTGACTTCAACTGGTTCAAGACTTCACCTTGTATTTTCAAAAACATCTATTTAATTTTCCATTTCACAGTGTTCTTTTTCAGAAAATGCCTTCTTTCAAGGACTATGTAAAATTGAGGATCATGACTTTTTATAGTAATTAAAGATTGTTGCTCCTTTATTGTCTTGGTCAAATTCTAATCTGAGAAATTATTCTCTAACTGACCAGATTTCCCTTGCAGATTTGGTTGAATGACATAGTTGTTGCAGTACTGCCTGCTTTTTTCCCTTTACTCTTTGTTAAAAGCTTCTTCCTAAATGATCTTTTTACATTTAATATTAATCTATTATCAACTCTGGAAGTCTTGGATGACTGAAGATCTGGTGAGATTATGACAAAATACCAGGAGATGAATAGTTAAGAGAGGAATGATTGTTGGTCAGGTGGCTTCCAATTCTTTGGTTTTTGTAAAACTAAAGTAAAAAAACAACAAGGAGTCGTGTGGCACTTTGAGACTAACAGATTTATTTTTCTCATGAGCTTTCGTGGGAGAAAATCCCACTTCCACAAAAGCTCATGTGAAAAATAAATCTGTTAGTCTCAAAGTGCCACACGATTCCTTGTTGTTTTTTTTGCTGGACTAGACTAACACGGCTATCCCTTTGGAAATAAAACTAAAGTGCCAAATTAGCACTTGAAATAAAGGCTGTCATTGTTAAATACAGCCCACCTCTTCAATTATAGGGTGAGAGCACAATTTCTAATGCTGTAACTATAATCTGTGGTGAGCAAGGGCACTGCATAGGCTGCACCATCTTTTAGACTGCAAGCAGGCTGCTCAACAATCCAGGCTGCTCACATCCTTCCCCATCCCCTTTTATCCCTCAGAGATGCACTGGAGGAGCTGCTACTAAGTTCACTCACAAACAGGAACTGCAATTGTGACAGCTTCTTATGTTCCAAGTGATGCCTGTTGCGGAGAGACGAAAAAAAAGTGGGCCTGTAGCAATCTTGACGAATGAGAGCGGAGACAAGTCTTACATATTATTTTCTTTAAACAGTGTGTTACTGGAAAAAGTAGAAAAACATTGCTACTTTTCACACAGTCAAATCTACTATGCTAGGTACATGAAATGTGCCCATTTTCCTGCCAGTTGGATGAAAAACAGATCCAATATGTTGACCAAAAATAATGGCCATGTCTGAGTTTGAGCCTGCCTTTCCATTTATCTGTAAGTGCAACCTTGGTAAAATGATTAGTCTGACAAGGAGTCCTGTGGCACTTAAAGACTAACAAATTTATTTTTTGCATAAGCTTTCATGGGAGAAAATCCCACTTTGTCAGATGCTTTGAAGCATCAAGATGTCTGACAAAGTGGGATTTTCTCCCTTGAAAGCTCATGCAACAAATAAGTTTGTTAGTCTTTAAGTGCCACAGGACTCCTTGTTTTTTTGTTTTAGTGAACTAGACTAACACAGCTACCCCCCTTTGGATCTATTAGTCTGAGTCTGTCAGGAGAGAGCCATTCTTATAAATAGCTGCTGAGTGAGCAATGTGAACTGCAGAAAGCATGCAGAATTATTTGTGGCACTAGAATTCAGCCATGAAAATCTAGTGCAGCAAGCAAAGCATCAAAAATGTGTGGGGTGAGAGAGATAAACCTAGGTCAAAACTTAGCAGGAACTACTGGTATATACACAGCACAGCTGAAATTACCTAAGGCACAAATGCAGCCTAAGACCCTCAGAAAAGATAGATTCTTTCTTACAAGTTCCACTGCAGGCAAACTTATGTAAAAATGCTGCCAGATACACACAAGTTAAAAAAAAAAAAAAAAAAAAAACCAAACATTTCAAAGACAGTATCTTCGTCTGAGTCTGCAAGTGTATTTAGAGACCAGTTTGTACATTTGAACATTCTTCAGTTGTCTTCTTCTGCAGGACCATAACTAGGTTGGGGCGAATCTGCCAATGCCCCAGGTGTGGAACTTTAGAGGGCCCAGGGGATGGATCCGGCTCCCAGTAGCAGCTGGGGATGGATCCGGATCAATCCCCAGCCGCCGCAGGGAGCCGGATCCGTCCCCTGCATTCTCTAAAATTCCATGCCTGGGACTCACCACTGGAAACTGCCGCCATGACAGATCAGGGGGATCTGTATCCATTCCCAGCCACCTCCAGCAGTGGCAGGAAGCTTCCGCCACTGCCAGCAGACTGGGGGGATCCAGATACGTCCCCAGCCGATGGCCAGCTGGGGGGATCCAGATCCTTCCTGGACCGGGGCCACTGAGGAAACGCATATGCGGCTGCTTGCCCCAGGTGCCAAAAATTCTAGCTATGGCCCTGTTCTTCTATGTGTTGTATGATGCCAATCACAGTCAACACTTAAGACAATGATGACCTTAATGAAGAATCTTCCAGATGTTTCCTAATGAACTATTCAGAATTTCTCTCTCTCTCTCACTCTCAATCCTACCTCTTTCTCTGTATGTGTATGTACACACATACATACACAAAATTTCTTTTTATTTAAAATCAGTGTTGACTATGTTTGAAGTAAACACTGACCAAGACACACCTTTCAAGTCAGCACATTATGGTATTCACCTCAATAGAAGTCACTACACCCAGTTCTTGATGTAATTCAGAAGGATTGGTGGTAAGGACATGCAAGGGTACACTTGTTGCTGCTTCTGATTCTGGTCTGGCCCGGTAATGGGCCAACTCCTGGCACAAATCAGAGAAGCCTTTGGGCTGCTCTAATTTTCACCCTCTGCCATTGACCTCAAATAGCTATTATAGCAAGTATGCAGTTGTTGGAAATCAGGTATCTCCAAGTAGCATATCCTACACCAACTATAGAAAAGGGGCTGATATAGGTGCCACTGAAGCAATTTTACTACACCCAAGAACAGCCTTATGAAGGGAAATCCTCCTGTGGCCTTTTAAAGTGACTTTGGAGCCACTTTGTGCTGTTGAAGCAGAACAAAACTGCTCCATAACACCATGGATAGGGTACAGTAATTGCTTATTATCACAGGTAAAAGATGACACACAGTTACATATGACTTAGATAATGACAGAAATCAATCTAGTGATCTCGTGTAAAAGCCAATCTGCTTACAACTTTCCTAGCTTCACCCAACATTTTTAGACTCTCACCTCTATGAACACACACACACACAAAAAAAAAAAATCCACATTTTAATAAAGAACCACCTCCACAGACACAATTCAATATTTGGAATTTTAAAAACCCCACAACTTTAACACAGAAATTATACTTTTTCCTGACTTTCTGCTTTCAGTTCTTCAGGAAAACAGTGCATGGGTGGAGCACTGTGCAAATTGGAAGGAGCTGCTATGACCTCATCAATTATTCTTTCTAAAGCAGAACAGTCAGGCCTCTTTCACTGCAAACATTTATGATTTCAGACAAGTTTGTAATGGGGTACTGTTAGTTCACTCCCAGTTTTCAAAAAGATTTACTCCAGTTTAAGAAGAATATGCAGAATATAAAAACACACAACAAAACATGTGTCCAGTTTATAAATCAGCCCAGTATTTCTGAACTGAGATGTAAAAGCTTTCTAAAAATGTATATGTTTTTAAACAAAAGGGAGATTTATAATACTGGATGATCTAGGAAAAGGTATGTACTGATCCTAATATAAACCTCCTGCTGAGTTTTTTTAATCATCATTTTAGGACATTTTACATTGTTTACATTATTTTTTTTTTTTTAATTTGCACATCCTGTGACTACAGAGGTGCCAAAAGATTGCAAGAGCGAGGGTAATCTTGACATTTCTGCCAGAAACAGGAAGTTCCAGAAATCTCGTGAAGGCTTATCTCATTACATTTGAGGCCATATTTTGTAGACCTAAGTGTTCTGCATAATTTTGAAAAACACCTGAACATTTGGGTGCTTGTTCATATCAGACTCAGCTTTCCCCATAATTAATATTATAGAGCATTAAAATAACAAGTAAAAAATAAGATCTAAAAATATATTAAGACAGCAGATCCTTTATTAAAGAGCCTGTTTGCAGCAGAGGTTATCAGGTACTAATAAAATAATAAACATTTTGCATCTACTTGACACCTTTCATCCACAGAACTTAAAAAGCATTTACAATTAAGGTAGGTAAGAATCATTATCCATGCTTTACAGTTGCAGAAACTGAGTCACATAGCAGATAAGAGGATGGTTCAGTGTTTAAGGTACTAGCCTACCGCTTGGGATACCTGGGATAAAACCTGTCATTTTCTCAGACTTCCAGTGTGACTCTGGGCAAATGGCTTAACCTCTCTATGTGAGAACCACAAATGTAATTAGGTGTCTAACTCAGGTTTAGGCACCTAGGTACCAGTTCTGGCTCGACTGGCTGTCTAAACACACTCAATGCCTAAGTTTGCAAAGTGAAAGTTCTGTAGGCACCTACCTTTCAAGCTAGGGGCGTGGGCACTGCTGCACCACTTCAGGTATCCAGATGAGCATGGCTGCCTAAGCCCCAAATGATTCACAGAGAAAAATGGGCATTTGGCAATGTTGGAATAGAGTATATTGGGCTGGATGGACATTGGTCTGACCCAGTAAGGCTGTTTATACGACCACCTGTGTTGCATGTGTGAGGGCTTGATTCAGTAGGAATGCATAGGGGTTGTCTAGAGGATTGGGTCCCATTCAAAACCTGGCTGGAGGAAGAGCTGGAACTGGTGCCCTCCTTATAATTTTTAGCCCAGTGGTTAGCACATTGGACTGGGATGCAGAAGATTCCATATCAATTCTCCCTTTCTGCCTGATGGGGAGAAAGAATTTGAGCAGGGATTTTACACCTCTCAGGCGTGTACATTAATCACTAGATAACATCCTAATGTGGAGCTCAGTAAAACTGTGCTGCTGAAGCTCTTCCAGGGTGGATAAATAACAAAAGAGTAATTGGAATGGGATTCTAAACCCAGAATCTCCTATCTCCAAAGGGAGCACCCTGACCTATAGATTAGAGTCATTATTTCCCACCCCAGCCCATTCACCCAATGATTGTTTAAATATGTAAGCACAGTGGAACAGTCATTGGGGGCAGAGAGCACAAGACAGACTCTATACTCCACTGGTCAGGACACACACACATAACGTGGCAGACCCTCAAAACATCCCATAGCTCAGTGATCAAAGTTCTCTCCTGAGAGATGGGCGAATCTGCATTAAAAGCCATTTTCCTCCTCTGGCAGGGAGAGGAGAACTGAACCTAAGTGCCTAACTCAGCTTTGTGGATTGAACTGAAAGGAACAATGAACAACAGTATCAGAACCAAGGTGTCTTTTTTCCCTCTGAACTAACATAGTTCACAAGATCAGTGGTTTTCAAACTTTTTTTCGTGGGACCCAGTTGAAAAAATCATTTATGTCCATGATCCAACAATTACATCTTTGAGCAATGCATTCTAGTCTTGCGGTGCCAGCGGCAGCAAGGGGTGCTGCAACCCACTGCCTGAGGGTCTGTGACCAAGTACTAGCTCCCAACCCTAAATTTGAAAACCACTGCACTAGATTATAGCTACTCCTGATCACAGGATCAATCTACACTTTTACTCTGACATACTTTTTCTTTGAACTCTAGTATTTGTTTACCCCAGTGACGATATTTCTCACTTCAGCGAACATTACTTTGTTCTAATTCAAAGATAACAATGTTACAATTTTTAGAAATACTTATGGCTCTACTTTGTGAAGGCTTTGCAATTTAGAAAATGGACCTTGTTCTTCATTATGTGCCTTTGCCTTCAGCTCAAGATGCATTAACCCTGGTGTTGCAAACCATAATCGGATCAGCAGGGCCTGAAAAAGGACCTGACTATTGCCCTTATTTGAAAATGAAACAAAACCAAACTTACACAAGCCTGTAATGCACAATCTGCCATTTTACATTGTTTAATGTTTTATCTCTGACAGCGAAGATCTGCTTCTGTGGCTCAGTCTAACAGGAATCCAAGTGCTGGGGGCCAAAGCAGTAGTGTTCAGAGAGACAACTCAGGGCTCAGGATAAGGCAGAAACATGTACTTCATGCTCAGTATCAAGTATATACAAACCTTAGTGCTCATTCTGCCCAAAGCCCTGGGCAACAAGGGATTAGAGATCCACCTGACTCCTGCTTACTTACAATCCCTTCTTGCACAAGAGTGTGCAGGTAGTTCTCACAATGCTTGGCTCCATGGCATGCAACAATTGTATTGCCAACTTCCTGGGCTCCTCAATCCCACTCTTTTCCCATCATGCACAGCAGAAACAGAGGAGGGTATGGAAGGCAGTTTTGGTTATCTGTGAATCTGCACTTGTCTTAACACTGGCCATCTCTATTGTCAGAGGGTAAATTGCTCCATCAGAAAAGGGCATGAGAGGAACTTGCTCACTTTGAAAAGTTCCTCTTATTTCCTGATCTCTTCCTCATCTCACTTACACCACCTCTTCTGCACTACTTCACAGGTCTCTTTATGCAATAGCATTTGCCCAACTGGAGATCATTGCTTTTTAAGTGTTAGCAGCCTAATGAAAGAGATTAACTGCACAGCACCACATAGGATTTAAAGTCAGTGTGTTCACAAGCATCCTGCCTTTTCCATGCACCAGCAAGACACCTGCATTTTTCTTCTCTCAATCAAATGGGAGAATTGCACAGGACTATTGCTCACCACAGCCATACTAGTTCATGGACTTACTGCCTAGAATCATCAGCATGCTCATACTGAGTAACAATTCCCATCTTGCTATGCCGTTCAGCCATTGTTTTGCACCCATACAGAGTGGAGCAAAATCTTACTCTGAATGCCATCTGCGTTAACTTCTCTGTTAATCATGTCAGAGATCACCTACAAGAGTCTTCATGAATGCTGCTCAAGTTCCTGTTTGTGCATAATACATGTCGGGCTAAGATCTCTGTGTATGTCTACAGAGCAGTTGGGAAAGTGCTTCCTAACATGGATAGACAGGCAAGTGCTAGCTCTGCTTGAGTTAGAGCACTCAAAAATAGTAGTGTGGCTATGGCATCAAAGGCAGCAGGTTGGGCTAGTTGTCTTGACATGAAGTCGGCTGACAAGCCCCAGCCCCTACCCCAACAGCTGCTATTTTTAACATACTAGATTAAGCAAACAACTAGTGCCTCTCTCCACCCACTTTGGGAAGCCTTCTTCCAGCTCTGATAAAACACTGGGTACACTTTCTGCTTGTGCTTATGTTTCATTAGCAATTACAGGATTTAGGTTGGTAGCTCACTATTAAACACATGGAAAAGTACTGCAGTTAGCACAGAATTCCATTTATGAGAGAAGTTAGATCAGAGCGAACACATGCTGTTGGTTCAAGGAAAGCCTAACAATTTTATCTCATTTCATGAGTTGACAGTGTGCTCTTGTTGCCAAAAACACCATTGGCATACAGGGCTGCATCATAGGAGCGTTGCCAGCAGATCAAGGGATGTGATTATTCCCCTCCATTCAGTGCTGGTGAGGCCACAACTGGAATACTATGTCCAGTTTTGGGCTCCCCACTACAGAAAGGATGTGGACAAATTAGAAAGAGTCCAGCGGAGGGCAACAAAAATGATTTGGGGGTTGGGCCACATGACTTATGAAGAGAGACTGAAGGAACTAGGCTTATTTAGTCTGCAGAAGAGACAACTGAGGGGGGATTTGATAGCAACCTTCAACTACTTTAAGAGGTGCTCCAAAGAGGAAGGAGCTAGATTGTTCTCAGTAGTAACAGAGGACAGAACAAGGAGCAATGGTTTCAAGTTGCAACTGGGAAGTCCAGGTTGGATATTAGGAAGAACTTTCTCACTAGGAGGGTGGTGAAGCATTGGACTGGGTTACCTAGGGAGGTGGTGGAATCTCCATCTTTGGAAACATTTAAGGCCCATTTAGACAAAATGCTGGCTGAGATGATTTGATGGGAGTGGTCCTGCTTTTAGCAGGGGGTTGAACTAGATGACCTCATGAGGTCCCTTCCAACCCTATGATTCTATGATTGTATGATTCATCTCTGTTCATGCTAGCCACACCACAATCAACCTCTTGTGGCATTAAAAACAGATGAAAAGAATGGAAGGATGAAGTCTTAAGCCCAGGACACAGCTACTCAATATATTTGTTACGGTGTCACTGAGAATCTCTGTCACTGATGTTCTGCTGTGTGGGATACAACCCCCCCCCCCAATGCAAAGCCTCAGAAAGGAATATACACCAAATCAACTTATGGTTGGCACTGGTTGCAATCGACCACATATTCTGTCTAGTCACTGAGAAACAGCTTTCTGGAAAGCAGCCGGAACAGCATCTGATAGCACTGGCTTGAGACAAAATGAAAAAGGTCACAAATATGTAGAAAATGGCTTTCAGAAACATGATACTTTAGCCTGTAGTTTTGCAAATGAACAATTCTGTTAAAATATTTATATATTACAAGATAAGTATAGCCTATGATTCCTAAAAATACACCTGATCTGCTAGACAGAGAACATTGTTATGACAAGTTACTATCTGCTATTTATATAGGTCACCTTCCCTTCTTTGGCTTTTCATCAAAAAAGGTGACAATATTTCACAAGCCAAACAATACTGAAATTACTTACTCTGAACCCCATTGGTTATTAGTAAAGGGTTAAATGAAACTAACAGCTTTGAAAGTCTACAAAGGTCCAATAGAAAGATTTCAATTAAATAGCATGAAGGGAAAAAAATTACCTTGAAAACACATGGATAACAATTGACTGGTATGAAACTTGTCTAATTACATGGACTGGCGCTTCCAAGAACTGAGAAACTCAGCTGATGACCCAGAACCAAACTCTCATTATTAAATTTATAGAACACATTTTTATGGAGTGCAGAAATTGGGGAGAAACCAAGATAATTTTCAGTACTGGATTAAGATAATGATGTGAATGCATAGGCTAGATAATACCCTCTAAGATTATTTAGCAGAATGTTGTGTGTCTGGGAAAGCTAACCTGACTGGCAGTACATTTTGAGGTATTTATGAAATAGACAAATCTTGGAATAGAACAAATAAAAGAATGCTAACATATACATTTTAGTAAGCTTTTCCAAATTAATTATTTATCCAGATTAAAGCCTTTTTCTTCTTTAATTTAAGGATTTAATAACAGAATAATTAAAGAGCCACATCTGCAGTTTAAGCTTGTTTATCTCAGCAGGAAGCAGGTGCTCTGTGAAAGCCCCATAGATCTCTTGTTGGCAAATGCTATATTGTGTTTCCATAAGATAGTTACGAACTATAGCCAAACTATGGGAAAAATAGCTCTGAAAGAATAATACTAACCACCATCACCACCAGCACAAACTGTCTATTGCAGATGAAGTTCTTTACTTAGTGTCAATGTAATGGTAATCTCTCCCTTTTCATTTTTGAATACAGTATCAGTAGTGGTCCCAATCATAGGTTATTTTCAATTCCATTCACTATTTCTTCATGTGACATAACAAGGAAGCTCAAATGGCCATACAGCAACTGTCATCAAAATATATTTCAATTCAACATGTTTTCCTACTTGTTAGTTTGTTCTGTTTACCTAAGCACTCATCGTTCCATATCTTCTTGTTGAGTTTTAATTAGTGACCTTTCTAGCCACACATTTCTGCTTTTTTAGTAATATGGAAACTCACTCTTCATTAAAGCTTACTTTCCAATTCAGCTTTCATTCCTCTTTACACCATATGCCTGTACTTAATAACAAATACCTTACTCTTCCAGAAACTCTTCAGCAGCCTCTAATTTTGACAATTTCAAAAGGATAGCCGTGTTAGTCTAGTCCAGTAAAAAAACAACAAGGAGTTGTGTGGCACTCTAAGACTCACAGAT
>ML682021.1:29279268-29325686 GCA_007922195.1 Podocnemis expansa
ATCTGTGAGTCTTAGAGTGCCACACAACTCCTTGTTGTTTTTTTACTCTAATTTTGACCCATCTACTCTAATAATTTCTTCTATGTTTGTTAAATATGACAGATGTTCATTAAAAATGGACGCAAGTAAAGTCTCTTTGAAATTGGCTCTTGAAAATTTAACTCAACCTTGTGAGTGTGGCCTTCTGTACATCTCCATCCAGATTCAGTTCTCTGATATTTCTAGCTACAACAAAGTCTTTAGTGATTTAAACTGAAGATACCATCTACAATTCAGATATGATTGACATATACAAGACCTGTATTCAGCATAGCCAATATTTTCCTTCTGTTTCCTACACTCATTCTAATGCAAAAGTACTGGTTAATCTCAATGTATCTAGGACAAAATTAAAAAAAAACCCCACCCATAATAGTTTGTAATTTCTCTGTAATGCTTTAAATTTTGCTTCTTGTATTTGCCACTATTTTTTTCACAGTTTTTTTCCCCATGAGTTTTTTGACCATAGTTTTTTGAAATGACACTTGAAAGTTTTCATATCATCTTTCTTTGTCCCCTTACCACCTCTTTCTCTCTCTCTCTCTCTCTCTCTCTGTGCTTCTATTCTAAAGAATTCCAGGGGAGCTAACTCTTAACACTAAAATGAGATACAAGGGTAAAGTGATTTGTTTACCAGACCTAGACTTTGACAAATGAGTGAAAGTTTAAAACATACTTTATTCAACATGTTTTATTACCATTCATACTCAGGAAAGTAACAGAGTCAGGAAGGTAACAATAAATGACATGCAGGATTATAAAAACAAACATTTATATAGGCCAACCACATAGTTAAGTTCAAATTACTCACTCAAATATCTAACAAAAAAATCACAAAGAACAAACATGCTACTTAGGCTGTGCAAGCTTAAAAAGGGAGTGGAAAGCCGTTAGTTTAGTTTCTTAGGAGCTAGCTGTAAACATTAAAATGAACCTTTCAGATTCAGTTAACTATTTGAGACACATGACAGTCTGTCACACCCACAGCTTTCTTAGTAACACTACAAATGTAAAACCAGGTTTCCACTTCAGGAATGTTGAAGAGGTATTATATAGATATGCTACATATTACACTAGTTCCCTGCCCAAGCCAACAGATATCCTAAATATGTGCTAACTCACTTGAGCAGGAGGATTTATAGACATGTAAGACTGGAAGGGTCTTTGATAAGTGATCTAGTTCAGTCCCCTGCACTGAGCCAGGACTAAATATTATGTAGACTATCCTTGACAGGTGTTAATCATTAGAAGTTCTTAAGAACAGGTTAGACAGATTCCACAGTCTTCCAGAGCAACTTGTTCCAGTGCTTAACTACCCTGACAGTTAGGAAGCTTTTCCTAATGTCTAACCTAAATCTCTCTTGCTTCTATTTAAGCCCCTTACTTCTTATCCTATCCTCAGTAGATAAAGTAGGGCGACCAATTTGGGTGGGGGTTAATGGATCCTACGGAAGACAAAGCTGCTAATATTGGGATGTCTCATCACCCTAGGGTACAGAGAACCAATTTATCACCCCCTCTTCTTTCTATCAACACTCTATGTACTTGAAGACTGTTACCTACCCACCTCAGTCTTCTTTTACAGGTTAAACCAAGCAACCTTTCTTCCATCTTCCCTCACAAGTCACTTTTTTTAGACCTGCAATAATTTTTGTTGCTCTCTTCTGCACCTTCTTCAGTTTGTCCACATCTTTCCAGAAGTGTGATGCCCAGAACTGGACACAGTAACAAAGAAGATTAGATAGCATATTCTTCCCTTTTCTGTAATATATTGCTGCACTACTCAGACAGCAAATAATAAACAAAATTAATTCCCAATCACTAGCTAAGCCGTCACCACCAGCTTTGCAATAATATTCAAGAGATTTATATTGTTACATAGCACCAGTTTTTGTATTACTTGTGTGCATTAAAGAACAAAAAGGGCATACCTTGGATTCTTATCTTAATAATGTCTTATCTCACAACAAGAGGCTGATCTTGAATGAACAATTAAAATTGAATGAGGTTAACATTCTTCTGTTATAAACCAGATCTAAAAATAGTGAAGTCCTCTAAACTCCTGATAGTAGAATGGAACAACATCCAAAAGTATGGGCCATATTCACCTTTTTGACCTCAGGGGTCAGACTTCTGAAGGGATTTAGGGATCTGACGACACACTTAGGCACCTAGGTACTTTCGAAAATCCTAACAGGCAAATACTAGCATCTGCAGGCAATCTAAATACCTTTAAAAATCTGATTGTGGTTGCATTGCACCACTCCAATGATGAAAAGCAACCATAAATCCAGCTTAATTAGGCTAATGTCTTATTCAATCAGACTCAAATCTAGCTATGATGATCCGTGTATTCATGACCTTCTGTCTTGATTAGTGCAACTCAAAGATCTATCAGTGAAGCTACAAGCCCTGAAAAAGCTCCTGCTAAACACAAAACACAATTTGCTTGGGCACAGTGCTTTCTGCATTGGTTTGCCACTGAATACAGAATCAGGTTTGTTGGTCTCTTTTTTGATCTTTAGGTCTTCTATAAGATTGATTTTGGCTACCTGAAAGATCACCTCTTCGTCCACAACTCTGAATTCATATGATAGCTGCACTACACTAGAAAAATGAGCTTGTCTGTTGCATTCATGAGTCTCTTTATTGCTTGACCAAAACCTTTCATTAGAGCTATACAAGACTACAGGACTCACCACCCTCAAATTTAAGGATGACAATAAACCTCCCTCACATTTAGATTCATGTCTTTAGCCTAGCTTTCCATCGGTATTTCCTCCACTCCCCTTTTCATGCATGCCTGCACTTATGCACATACACTAATCCAGCTCCTTACTTGCCTGCTCCCATTCCCACCCTGCCAAAAACAAAAACAAAAAACAAAAAACAAAAACAAAAACAAAAAAAGATTATTCTAATGAACCACTTTCTCCCACTGGCTAGGAAGAAAGAGACAGATGTATTACATCTTTGTAAAATGCTTAGTTGATGCTCAGCTAGTATGGCAATGGGCATCAGTATGAGAGCGCAGGTAGGTGAAAGAACTAGAAAGAACTCTGAGGAAAAATTTTCTCCTCATTGTTCAATCCAGAGATGTAAAAGAGGCTACTATGTTTTGTGATATGGTTTGGACAACATCTGTGTGGCATTCCTAGTGACAGCAGTGATCCAGTCAAACAAAGGCAAACCATGAACTAGTTCCAAGTAAACATCCATTGCCTGTCTTCCACAACTACCTGGCAAGAATGCTAAGAGCATAAGGCACACAGCCCTGAACTCTCCATAAATCGTAGGTACTCACATGCCATGTTTTTGCTATGCAGTTTAAGAAATGAAATAGAAAACTTGCAGAAATATTATAAAACAAGAGCTTAAAATCAACTACTATTCTTATATTTCAGATGTTTGCTTTCACAGACACTCTAAAAACTGCGTTGCCTCCAGTCTGTATGTGGAAATTTGCTTTGGCAATAAAATCAAAGCAAGCAAAAAGCTCTTACTCCATTGACCACAAAAATCCAAGATTCTTCTCTCTTGGCAAAAACGGCCACACACACACACACAAATTTGTGTGCAGTCATTTCAAAGCTTTTGGGTGAAACACGAATAGCACAGACCTTATTTGAAAGGAGTTTCATCTCCTACTTAAAACTCAGGTACTAACTCAGAATAAAAAACATTTATCAGTCTATCTAAGCACAATCTGTACTTTTCAATATGAAAATATAATGGTAATATTTACATTTTTGGTGGTCGGCTTTGTGTTTGGAGCACAGTTTTTTCCTCTTACTCCTTATTAAGTAACCAACAATATGGAAAAATAGTCTTGTGCTTCCTTTAGGGACAAGTAAACCAGAACCTGAAACCTAAGAATGCTGCTTGGTACCTAAATGTTATAAAACATTATTGTCTTTAAGTTATCCACAGAGAAAAATGTAGCAGCTGATGTTCCTCATTAAATAATCTGATCTTCATCAGCAAGTTATTCCTGGTAGTAAATGTTGCTGAATTAGGAAAAATGTAGTCAATATATTTCAAGACCACTTCAATGAACATTCACTTCAGGGGCAGAAAAAGCTCCAAGAAAATATCTACTACAGCAATCTTGGTTGGTCTGCTATTTTGGCTGAGTCAACATTTCCATTATAAACTCCATTTCTGAGGGTTTTTTTTAAGACCTATTCAACAAAAACTGATCTCAGGCTGAAGCTTGGTATAAAGTGAAATGAACGTATGGTTTAAAATTTGAATAAAGTCCTTTTGCATATTTTAAAGTTAGAAAATGGCAAAATAGGTTTCTCTTGTTTCAAATGCCTTATGCCTCTGAACGAAAGCTTTTCTTCTTGAAATGTGGACATGGGAACAATGTAAAACACCACGTTGTTAAGGTTAGAAAAGCAGCTGCTGCATATCCACAGAACTTACTCCTGCAACATGTATTTTGGTATGTGTTCTACAGTAATATTGTATCAATACTGTATTGCACCAAATCCATGATCCATCAGGAATCCTCCACAATGTAGATTATTTCAAAATCTGTCAGATCACATTGATGTTATCCATACTGTCAGTTAGGCATTACAATTTTAATTTGCATCTGAGGTAAGCCTCATGTCATGGTGTATTTTCACTGAAGTAGTTACTTTAAGTTATTCCGTTTAAGCTAGCTAACTTAATACCTACCTACTCTACTCAGTTCACTTAGTTACTAGTTACCTTATTATTCTGTTCTAGTAGTTAGCCAAACTCAAATGCAAGTAGAATGAGATAACCACACTGCAAAATAACACTCCAACTATGCAATGATTTGATTAGCAACACAGAGTGATCTGATGATTAGTGACTGGATTTGCATCTGATGAGTTGTACACCAGCTCCCTCATCCCTGCAGTATTACTAGCTCAGCATCAGCAATCCTGGAGCTTCAACCCACCTAGCTCAAGTTTAAAGCACCACTTAACTCAAACTAGATATTTTTGTGTTTCAGTAGTAATTGGTTTAAAGGCAACACTACAGTTATAGCTCAAGTCAGCAAACCAAGAAAGACAAGATTTAGTCTCAGTCCTGACTCATTCACAGACTAGGGGTGGTTGTGTCATTATGGCTAGAATTCTTCAATCAACCAAGCTATTGCTGCTTGGAGAGGTAAATTACCTACATTGATGGAAAAGTCCTTTCATCACTGTAGGAACCATCTGTTCAGTGGCATAGCTGCAGCACCACAGCTGGGCCAGTTTAGCACCCATAGAGTAGGCAGAGCCCTAACTTACATTAAAGCAATAACAAAACTAAATATAAAGAGATCAGATGTGAGTTAAACACAGAATAAAAATGAGACACCCTGAGACTCTCCTCCAGGAACAGCAGAATGTAGAGAAATGTTTTTAGAAAAGTACAGCTGCAACATTATTTCATTTGCCAGAAATGAGTCCATAGCCCCAAAATTGGGACAACCGTGTTTTCCTGTCAGTAAACAAATGTGACGTGCTAAGATCTTATGGACACATGACTTTAGGTCACATGATCAGACTTTAAGGAAGAACTGGTGGATTCACAAAGTAATAATACCAGCAGGCTTTCCCAAAACTCCACTGAGCACTGACATCCTACACAGAGATGTTCATAGGCATACAGAGGTGCAGATGCACCGATGTAAATTGTCATAGCGCCACTGTCTACAACAGATTGCAGTCAGGGGAGCTATGGAAACATATGGAGTTATGCCAAGCTACACCAGCTGTGGATCTGGCCCAGAGGGTGCAGATCATCCATGAAGTATACAGCAATCCTGTTCCTGCATCATTACCATGCCATTCCACTGCATTCAATGCCCCTCAGCACCTCTGACAGGGGTCACAAATTTTCCCTAGAAGCACGTTGGCACAGCTAAGAAAACCATGGATTCTGACAAAGTAAATTTGTACCTGTCATTCTGAGCACCAGCTGCATGTGAAGTCAATATGAAGTCACCGACAGCAATAGAATCTATGCCATTCCACACTGAGCTACTGAGACAATTCTTAACATGAAATTCCACTGGATCCTCTGGTTTATGTCAGAAGCATAAGAGCATTATTGACAGCTTGCACAGATTCTGCATAGATCATTAAACCAATGTGGATGAATGAAGGAAGTAATCCTTTTAAAAGAACTAAGCCCTATGTATGAAATAGTGAAGTACAAAATCTGGTGAAAAAAAGCTAAAGAAGTTGTATTAATTAAACCAGTTATACACCAATTAATATGAATGATAGTTCCAACAATAATTTATGATAGTATATTATAAACCAATGCCTAGATAGCACAGTGATGAGAGCATTATAAATCATTCAGATAGATGGAGACAGACAGAGCTTTACTAGGGAGGACTTTGTGGGAGGCGGTTTTCTCCTAGGCAGATTTAGTGCTTTGCTGGTTGTAGCCTTAAAATTAATTTGTTTGAACAATTAGACATCCTCCCCCCACTTCCCAAAAAAGTACTTTTCTCCCATTCCTGTCCCACAGCCCTTGTCATTCTTGCCTGATCATTTTTTAACTGCCTCTCTGTCCCTTCTTCTGGTCTCTCAGTGTCCCCCCTTTCATGTGTTAAGCCTCTTGGCTTCACCTGTCATGGAATGGGAAATCACATTTCTCTCACTCTTAGACTAGGTGCTAACCTGCTATGATTGTTCATCAGACCTGACAGGGTTTAGCTCCTGGAAGTCTTTCATAGGGGAGCTATGGCCTGTGGTTAATATAGTGAACAGCATAGCTTTCTGACACCAAAATATTAATTAATCTTAGAAGCAGAAACCTAGCAAGGCATTAGATAAGAGGACTTTTACAGCAGGAGAATAGTCTATACGTATGTCTCTCACACTTGCGGCTTATCAGCCCCTGGAAGCTTAGCAAGACCCAACTGCCTCAGACCTCTCTGCTGAGCCTGCTTCTGTGTCAGCCTGTACCCAAGAAACAGCCCTGACAGCTGTTCCTGCTTTTTCCTGTAAGCCTCTTTTTAGCTGTTTCAAGTCCTTTTGATTTCTACATTCCCAGTTTTTATGAGGCAGGGGGGAACAACCTTAAGTAACTGAGCTAGAACCAAGGAAGAAGCCCTTTCTTAGCCTTTGCCCTGTTTACCTGAGAGTACTTATCTAGAAACTTTGTGTTGCTTTCCTATTAATTCCCTAACATTGATGAACTAAATGAATATACGCATATAGGAAACATGTCCAATATAGCCATACTGTAACTATTCCAGTAACCAGGTTGCATACAGTATTGATAAATGATTACAGAGCAATCCCACTAACTTCTTCCAGGGATTTAAAAATTTACTAAATGTGGACGAGGGCAGTGTGTAAAATACCTATATCACTAGATCTACTTACAACAATGCTATTTACAATAATGGCACAGTTCTGTGCAGTTTGTTATACACTGTATTTAAAATGTAAATCAGTTATTCTGTTCAGGACACTTTAAGATGTATCGCTTACATTTCTTTTCTAATTTACTATATATGTTTAAACTCTTCCATCCAGTTCTTTACAAGACACTGAGAAGCAGCAGAGGGTGTGGAGCTGTCAGTTTGCAGACTCAACCATAAGAGTGCTGAATCAATTTACATGCAGTTCATGTCTGGAAAGTTACTCCAGCAATTTTAAGAGCTAGTTTTGTTTGTTTGTTTGTTTTTTTAAGGGAAGCTAGGAATCTGCAAAACCTTGATGGTCCCTGCCTGGAAAGCTCTCTTCTCATCTCAGGTGAGAGGGAAAATTAATGATTTTTTCAAGCCTTGGTCAATGGCATATCATTTGAAGTGATCCTTTTAGATACATAGGACTGATAATAAATAAAAGCCTGCTTGAGGCCAAAATCAGAATTCTGAGACTTAATTCACAGAAGAGAATCACTGTGACAGAAACCAGGATAAATCATTTTGTTTCAGCAAGCACAATCTGCAGAAAATACCTGCTCACTAGAAATAGTCTATGGCAAAAACTGTCATCAATTGATAGGTGTCATTTTATACGCATACTTGAATGTACTTTAATGGCAATGAAACTTCTCATTTCCACAAAAGTGTGAATCAAGACCACAGAAATACAGAAGAATGCCCTGGTTAAAAGGTTTTCTCTTTCTCTCTCTCTCTCTCTCTCTCCACGATAGAAATCTTTTATGTCAGTGTAGCAACATAATTAACAATATTTCCTTTACCAAGCTGCTTTTAGGCTTTATTAATTAGTAACAAAAAACGAGACATGCATTTCTGAAATTTCCAATTTCTCTATTAGTAATAAATACATACATACATAAAAATTAATTAATTACTCACAGACCCAAACATCCAAAAAAGGAATAGTACTTATGGTAAACAAAATCTAAATCCAAATAAAACATGGTATTAAATGCACAGGGTTCACTGCAGGAAATTACTAGTATGGGATACTTCTACAAAGATAAAGATTAATTTTATTAGGTCTGTAATAAACTCTAGTAAACACAACAAATGAAGTGTTCCAAAACTATACCCTGTCGAGAAGAAGGTATACTGTAATGGTCTGAAAGACAGAGTACTTTACATACTTGCCTTGTAAACACAAATCTGTTACTGAACCATACTGTATTATCTATGCAGCTCCATTGCAAAATATAGTTGTTGCTCTTACTAATAGCCATCATCGTGCTACTCTAACTCTTAGTTCCAAAAGAAGCTGTGTTAGTCTATTTCAGCAAGACAAGCGAGGAGTCCTGTGGCATTTAAAGACTAACAAATATATTTATCACATGAGCTTTCGTGGAAGCAAATACCCATCTTCAAAGCATCTGACGAAGGGGGATATTCTCCCATGAAAGCTCATGCGATAAATACATTTGTTAGTGTTCGAGTGCCACAGAAGTCCTTGCTTGTTTCAATTCATAGCAAACTTACCCACTCTCACAGTTGCCTCCAGAGATGACACTTCTTCTTCACATTTAAACTGCAGAATATCAGCCCCTTTGACTTTGCCAGGAAGAATGACTAGGAGTTGCATGACAATGTTTCAGGCCTCTAAATGTCACATCTATTTTGAGGCTTCAAAATGTTTTATTTCTTGTCCATAATGAACACCGTACTGGATGTATGTTTGAAAGTAATTGTGTAAGGAAAATCGTCACTTTGCATTTTCATTTTTCCATAGGAGAACCAAAAGTATTCTCAATAACAAACCTCTTCCCCAATGATGGGTCAAAAACAATGACACTGTGGTGTGGTGAAATTTTAATAATTTTCTGCCCTAGAAAATAAAATATACCCCCAACATTTTTGTAATATAGAGAAGTAGGTTTTAATATCCATCGCTCCATGGAATATAGTTTTTTCTTACATGACACTTTTCTTACACTTGCTCTGCTGGTGCTTTATATGCTATAGACAGTAAAAAGGAAGAGCACAAGTTAACTAACCAACCTCTGTGTGAGAATTGTGCTAACATTATCAGTAAGGCTGGGGAAGACGTGAAGAAGAAAACTAAATAGGAATTTCTCTGTCTGTGAAGAATAATTCATTCTGGAAAGAAAAAGAATAAGAAAGGACACATGAAAAAGGCAAAATAAGAAGAGAAATAAATTATATTTTTACATCTGCTCAGTTGGATGATGACAGAAATGTTTAAAACAATTAATAAACAAAACACCAGTATCTTCCATGACTCTACAGTCCCCCTTTAACTGCAATGCACTAAAATGAATGCGTCTTCCCACACAGTGCCCTCACACAGAACTTCTACTGAGGACAGCATACAACAGAATCCAAAGCATCATATAAAGTGATACTCTGTGGCTCAAGGACAGAATATGGTCTTCTATCATGAATTATTTTTTGTTGAATCATGTTGCAAAGCACTGTAATACAACATTACATAGAGCAACCACTGCATGTTTTTGTCCACCTTAGGACTCATTAATGTCCTTTTTTTCTTGTTATCCTTCCCAATAGGTTTCCACAGCTCTTAAAGATGACTCGGAAAAATGCTAGGTCAGGGTTTCAGCAAAACAATAGATTACCTCGGCATATTTTTAGTGGCCCAGCTGGATTGGAAGGGACCCCTGGTGGGTCTTCTACTCCATACTCTCGCACCACCAGAGGATTGATTTCAGAATATTAAGTCATCACTAGCAGGCAATGTCTAAACAAGCCTCAAATACATTTAGCAATGACAGCCTTGGCCACTTCCCTTGCGCAGTCTTAGCTAATATTTAACCTGAATCTGCACAGCTGCAGTTTAAACCTTTTACTTCTTACCCTATCTATTAAAAAATGAAAATATTGGCCTCTTTTCTCCTCTTTCTTTTTGTTTAAACCAGTGCTTCCCAACCTACTTGGCTCCTGAGGGCTTTCAAAGTGACCTGAAGCTTCCCTCCTAATGGCTATAGTAGGGAGTTGTTGCCCAAGGACCTAGTTGGAGCATGTTTCCACAGGGCTAAAAGCCTGATGCAGGGTCCTTGCTACAGCAAGGGAATGGGAGATCAGTGTTCCCCACCCGCTGGCTGTAGCAGGGAGCATACTACAGCAAAGCACTCCACCTGAGTTCATCAGATCTGGGGTCCATGCTGAAGCCAGAGGGAGGGGATATCTGTTCTCCCCTCCTCCTGCTCCAGCAGGGAGCAAAGCACTTTGCCTGGGTCCCTAGGTTCTGGGGTTCCTGCTGGAGCCAGAAGGAGGGGAGCACTGATCTTCCATCCACCTGGCTACAAAAGTGAGTCACTGCTTAGCAGCCCAGGTGGAGCACAAAGGACTACAGGACAGATGCATTTTCCTTACTGCATCCAGGAAGATGGGAGATCAGTGAGGAGGCAGCTTCCTTGCTGAATTGTTTCTGTCTTGTTACAGAGGAGCCCTGCTGGTGGAGACTGGTGGCCCTTCAGAGTCGTTAAAATGATATCTATGGTCCTCAAGCCAAAAAGATTAGGAACCACTGTTCTAAAGAGTTAACAAGTCTTCCTAGTATCTTTTTCTCTGCAATGAACATGCTCAGCTACCTTAACCTTTACTCACACATCTTATTTTCCAAAAATTTTCTCATTAGTATTTCTCACTTCTCACACTGTAACAAATCAATTTCCTCCTAAGCAACAAATCAGTTGTCAGTAATCAGCTCTACAAATCATAATTCAGACTTGCTTCTTCTTACTTCAGTAATATAAATTCTTTAATTCTTCCTTCTATATGAGAGATACTGTAGGGGAATGCTATCAAGTGCATTTCCTTTTAATCCAGTTCCAGTATGTAATAAGTTACCTTGACTGGCAGACTTTTATTTAAGGAGGAAAAACAAATTAACACAGTAACTGTTGTACTTCAGAAACTGTCCCTGGGATCCAGCTAGAAAAATTTTTGGAAGGGGGAAAAAGCACCAGAAAGAAAACATGGGAACAGCAAGTATCAGGGACTGGAAGGAAAGGCAGCCATTCAAGGACGATGAGTGGGAAGGAAATGTGATTAGGGACAATGCCATGTGATGCAGGAACTACCCATTTGTTGTATTTGTACAACAGCACAGTAGGATCCTAGCCTATGACTAGGGCCCCTAGCTGTTACAGTAATACAGATAAATAAACCAACAATAAAGATTCAATTAGGCAAATGCTCAGCAATCTAGCCCCTATTCAGCACAGCAAGTAAGCAAGTGCTTTACCTTAAGACAGGGTAAGTCCATTGACTTCAAAGAGGGAAAACAAAAAGCAGAAAAATGGTTGGAGACAGAGTACACAGCAGCCCAAGAAGACAAGTCTAGTAGTATGAGTGAAGCTACCCCTATGTGGGAAAGGAAGAAGAAAAATAAGAGAGAAAGAAAAGATATACTTGGGTTGGGGACAGAGAGGAAGAAGGAGGCATATGCAGAAGAAGAATACAGTCTTCAATAATATTAGCAGAATGAGGTCACTACCACTTACAAAAAACAGATCTTGTCCAGGATTATATAATCTTCAATAGCATAATTATTTTAACCAATCAGTTCCCGAGTCTCTGAATTCAGTCAGAGCTATTATGGGTGTTACAGTAGCTCCAAGCTCTGTTCAAACCTGGGCTCCACTGGCTCTCCTCTTCCCACTGCTGCCTGAAGTGCTGAATGACCACATTGTATTCATTCCAAACCATGGTGGAAGGTCTCTGGAACCAGAAAGTCTGCCTGGAAGGAGTTCACAGCAGTGCAACATACCCACATCTCCTCTTTCATTCAGGGATCTATAGACAGTTGGCACAGCACAGAATGCTGATGAGGCCAGAATGGGAAGGGCACAGCCAGGGTGCCTGCAGCATGCCCTGATCCTTGGGCAGGATCCTATGGAACAGACTATAAGTCAAAACCATCTTTTCAGGGAGCAAACTGCAAGTAGGTTAGTCATAGAAAAATGGTCTACCCACTCCTTGGAATGAATGCCCTGCCTGGTGAATCAAATACAGTGTTATACAGGGTGCTGAAATTCCAGAGCACTACATAATTGCTCAGTATTATTAGACTTTATTATAGTCAAGCAAAATACTCTGGACACTCCTGATTGGAATTTTTAATACTCCAGACATTCTGAAGTTCTCTGATATATTTAAGATCAATCTCATTGCACTGTACTTGTATACTAGCTTTAACGTTTAAAGATTATAAAATGTGCTTATGTCACTACAGAAACACAGTGCATTGCCTTACCTTATATACTTCAGAAACTGATTTAATTAATGAAGTTAAAAGACTGGTACAATCTCAAAATGTCAGATTTTTGTATATTTGTTATTTTTTTAAACAAACACAGCAAGAAAGAGCATATGTGACAGGTCTATAACCACATCTGTCCCATCATACAACAGGTGTATGTACAGAAATAAACTCAAGCTTCCTGACCTACTGACTGTGCCACCCAATACAAAAGTCAATGAATGTATCACCAAAATAATTCCTTCCTTCCAACCTAACAGACAAAGGCTACAACAACAACAAATTAAAGCAGTAGTTTTCAAACTTTTCCCCTTGGGACCCAGCTGAAAAAAATTAGGTATGCCCATGACCAAACAATTACATCTTTGAGCAATGCATTCCAGTTTTGCAGCAGCAGCAGCAGGAGGCACCGTGACCCACTACCTGAGGGCCTGTAACCCAGCAGTGGATCCCAACCCATAGTTTGAAAACTACTGAATTAGAGGATCAGGGAGGAGAGAGAGGAAAAAAAATCCCTGCAATAGTAGTACGATACACTGACTTTTTGGTATCACTGTACAGCAGGAGAACGTCAGCATACAAGAGTGACAAGGTCAAGGAGAACTGGCTCACTGTCATTTGCATAACAGGACTACAAGGGAGTTGCTTGACAATCATCACAAGCATCACCACCCAGCTTTAACTATACTAGCACATCACTAGAGGAAAGAACAAAATGATACCCATGCCAGTCTTAAGCATATAGACATAAAACACTTGTGCAGAGGTTCTTAACCTATGGGTTGCAACCCAAAAATGGGTCAACCATGCCATTTAGGGTGGGTCACCATGATCCCCTTTAATAAACTGAAAAAAAGCTATACATTATTAATTCAAAACTGAACCATGGATCACGAAACTGACTTCCAAAATTAATCTGGGTCCCAGATGAAAAAGGTTAAGAACCCCTACACTAGAGGCTGCAGTTCTCTTTGTCTTTGGTGGATTATGTTCTGATTTTTTCAGCAATTTCAACTGCTCTAAAAAATCTTGAATCTCTGAATAGTTGTAATTCCTTTGGACAAGAATTGTATGTATTCTTGCATTCTTGAGGAAACTCACACTTACTAGGGACTAATATTATATGATTGGCCCTTACATGATTAACATTTACTCCCATGCGTAATCCCAGGGGCATCCATGGAATTAATGCCATGAGTATTATTCATCTTGATACAGCACCCCATAGAAAAGGATTCCAATCTTGATTGGGGCTGTAAGTGCTACTATAACCAGATTCATAAAAATGTAGGGCTGAATGAGACCTCAAGAGCTCATCTTCTCCAGGCACCCTAACACTGAGGCAGCACCAAATGAGCCTAGATCACCACTGACAGATGTATCCAACTTGTAAGTAAAAATGTCCAGTGAGGGGGATTTTACAACTTTCCTTGGGAGCCTAGTCCAGATCTTACCTACCTTTACAGCTGGAAAGGTTTTTTTTGTAATATCTAACCTAAACACCCCTTGCTGCTGATTAAGGCCCTTACTACTTATCCTACCTCCAGTGGACATTCAGAATAACTAATCATGTTCTCTTTGTAATAGCTCTTCACTTATTTAAGGCTATCAGGTCCCTTGTCAGTCTTCATTTCTCAAAGACTAAATCTAATAAGATTTTTTTAAACCTTTCCTCCAAAGCCATATTTTCAAAACCTTTTATCATTTTTGTTGCTCTACTCTCCAGACTCTCTCAAATTTGCCCACATGTCTCAAAGCATGGCACCCAGAACTGGGCACAGTGCTGCAGCAACACCTCACCAGTGCTAAGTGGAGCGTGACAATTACCTTTTATATCTGGGATACAACACACAGAATATTAGCCTCTCTTAGAATTGCCTCAGATTTGGTATGCATACACTAGGGGCTAAGTCGACTTAAGGAGGCTTAAGTCAATTTAAGAAACTCCCTGGCCGCCTCTGGAGTTTGTTAAGTTGACTTAAGCACTTGCTTAAGTCAACTTAATAACTCCTGCCCTTAAAGTCGAATTTAAGGGTTAAGTTGACTTTGTTAAGTCAACTTAATGCATTGTGGCCATCAAAGTTAACGAAATAAAGTTCACTTAGTGCAGTGGGGCCAATTAAGTTGACTTTATAAAGTTGACTTAAGCCAGGGGACCCGTTTAAAGTCTACTTTATTCAGTTGACTTCAAATGGGTCCCCTGGCTTAAGTCAACTTTAAGTAGACCTTATTAAGTCGACTTAATTGAGCCCTGTAGTATAGATGTAGCCATTGTTATCACATATCTGTGATCCACAATAAACACACAGATCTTTTTCAGTATTACTATTGGTTAGCCACTTATTTCCTCTTTTGTAGTCATGTATTTGATTTTTAACTCCTGTGTGAAGTACCTGGCACCTGGTTGTCTCATCTTACTGCTTTCAGACCAATTCTCTAATTTGTGAAGGTCTTTTCGCATTCTAACCCTGCCCTCCAAAGTGCTAGCAACCCCTCCCAGCTTTGTGTCATCCCCAAATTTTAAAAGAACACTGGTCATTAATAAAGATACCGAATAGTACTGGATCCAAGATAAACTCCTGTTATATACACCCCCCCCATTGGATAGAAAACTACTGATAACTATTCTTTATAATATAAATATAAACAAATAAATACTAATAATATAAGTTACAGTTAGATAGAATCTTGCTCTTTGTTAGCACAATGTGAATCACACGAAGTCACTGCACCAAGGCAAACACAATAAGAAATGGTGGCCGTAAACTGTGGGATTTAGCACTGTCTTTCATAGGATTCAACGAGGAACTACATCTCCTTCTCAAGCAACTTGCTGCATATGCTGCTCCATCATTTAAGATGCTGTAGCCTGCTATCCTACTTTGACTGCTGGTACAGAGGGGTATGAAGCCATACACCTACCTCTTTTCTTTCTTCAGGGATGGGTTGAAGGATCAGTTCCTATGCTCTCCTAAGTGCAGGGACTGACCCTGTAACATGCTCCTGTGCGGGCTACAGAAAGTGGGACTGATTCTTTACATGCTCCCAGTCCCTATGTAGCTGGTCTAGGGCTTGTCCCAGTCTGGCCATATGAGGTGCTGGCATTGACAGAATACACTGAAAAATGTACCTTCTGTATGTGCCATGATTACTTTGCCACACTGAAATATCTTATGATTTTTTAAAAAAAAGAAAGTTTCTTTTGTCCTTTTTGAGGTTTCCTCAGGTAATCATTAGCAATTTGATCCACACAGAATATTAACTTCAAGTATTTCAGAAATTAGACTTAAAGATCCCTGTTGGTAATTTTTTTTTTTTTTTTTGCCAAATATCAGTGGACAGATTGTCAAATGAACCTGAGCAATACTCAGTATGGAGCAGCAAGGCACGCAAGTGGACTTCTGCAACCTTTCTGTTTTGCCACCCAGTCTCAGGTCATTCCTCTACCAACTTAGAGCACAGGACAGCCAAAGGGGCCCATGCCCAGGGGCCCATCATAATGTGGGGGCCCACTACCCTGCCATCACAAATGTGGGTGTGCGCTCCACGCTCTTCTCCCACCCCTGGGCCAGCCAGTCTGCCCTGAAGGGTGGGTGGGCTGGCTAAGGCTTGGCTGATCAGCTCTCCGGGTGGCAAGGCCAGCATGTGCATGCAGTACAGTTCTGGCGCAGCCTTTGGACCACACCAGAACCCGCACTGCATGCACCAGTTGGCTCTACGACCCACAGGGGCTGGCCAACAAAGCAATGGTGAGTCCCTGGCCCCGGCCCCTCCTCTCCCCCCCAGCACTGGGCCCCTGGCAGGGGTGGGAGGCCCAACAGCAGGGGGAGCAGCTCACGAGCTGGGAAGGCCCAGGGGCCCTGTGGCCCCTGATCTGCCTCTGAACAGCCACGCCAAGTAAAAGCACCATCCTACCTAGATATCGTGGCAGGAACAGAAACGGGTGGTGGCCAGCACAACAGGCAGAGTGGTGGCTCTATTCCAGGCCAGGACTCCCCTATTCTAGGCTGTTCCTGTCACGTGCTGAGCACCCTCAACTTCACTTTCAGTGGGAGAAAAGTGCTGAGCACCTGGCAGGGGCCCTGGGATTCGGTGCAATTAGCCCACGCTGAGAGCTCTTCAATCCTTTACATTCTTGAGTCTCCTCACGTGGCTCTTTTTTAAATTGATTAAGACAACAGAGATAGCTAGCTGTACTTTGTAAGGGTAAAAGGCAGTCTGCAATGCAGACTGCCTGCTCATCCATAATGCAGGACCACAGCCTAAAAAAGGCTTATGCTGAAAATACTATCAGTCTTGGCAAAGGTGAAATATTTATTTAACTACTGCAGCAGAAGCAAGATCCTAACACCACCAGGCTTTTCATATGGAAAAAAGGAAGTTATCTAATGATTTTTAAAAGCTATGGTGATGACTATAATCTCTGGACAGTTCCATGTGTGGCTTTCAGTCTACTAGATTTATGTCAATTTATTAGACTTTTGTTTGATGCCTTTCATGAGTCTAAATAGCAAAACTATTACAGCAATTTTTATAACAAAGGTGACAGAACTTTGTAAGATGTAAAAAAAACCAAAAAAACCTGTAATGTAAAAATCACGCAGTGCCACAAATGAAAAAGTATCTCTAGACCAAGTGTTTCGCAAATGGCCACGAGGTGATAACCTTTTTTAGGAGGATAAGATTACAGCAACTTGACAATTAAGAAACAAGATCTCCTTGGGGACCGCACACAGTTACTCCTTAAGCATCCCCTACACTAGGATCCTTGCACATAACTTCTGCAGAAGAAGACGGTAATGCAGCACACATGAACAGAACATACAAACAGCCATTCTGAATCAGACCAAGGTCATTCTAGCCCAGTATTCCAAATTCCATTAGTGGCTGGTGCCTGTTCAAAGGGAATGGACAGAACAGGACAACTCTGGAGTGATCCACTCCCTGTCATTCAGCCCCAGCTTCTTACAGTCAGTGGCTTAAGAACATCCAGGGTGGAAAGGGGTTGCTTTTCTAATCATCTTGACTAATAGCCATTTATGGACCTGTGTTCCATGGACTTAACTAATTCTTTTCCGAACACAGTCATGCTTTTGGCCTTCAAAACATCCCATGGAAATCACTTCCACAGGTTAACTGTGTATTGTGTGAAGGAGTATTTGCTTGTGTTTGTTTTAAACCTGTTTCCTATTCATTCCCTTGGATCTCCCCTTGCCCTTATGTTATGTTACAGGGTAACACCTCCTTATTTACTTTCTCCATGGCATTCACAATTTTATAGACCTCTGTCACACCCTCCTTAGCTGTCTCTTTCTAAGCTGAACAATCCCAGTCTTTTTAGTGTCTCCACATGTGGGAGCAGTTGCATACCCCTAGTCATTTCCACTGCCCTTCACAGTACTTCTTCCAAGTCTAATATATTCCTTTTGAGGTAGGGTGACCAGAACAGCATGCACCACTCTTGGTAAGAGCATACCATGGATTATGGGGAATGTGTAACAGGGGGCAAACAGCCCCCTCAATCATCATCCAGGACATAGAACTCTTTCTGCCTGGGGGCTGTGATGGCTGGGAGGAAGAACTGAGCTGCTCCTTCTAGGACCAGAAGGTGGGAGGGCAGGGGAAGAGTGAGCTGACCCTACCAAGACTGGGGGTGACAGCACGAGCTCCTCTCACAGCAAGAGTATGCAATGTGTCCCCCCACTCACACATTGAGCTATTCTCCCACACTTCTCCCAAGCACCAATGACTGACAGACTTTGTCATATCTCTTTTCATCTGCCAAAATGCTGAATTGCCATAACATCTAATTTAGACCTTCATAATTTTATATGTATATCTGAGACTATTTTTTCCAATGGACATAACATTGCACTTAACACTGCATGTCATCTATTGTATTGCTCAGTCACCCAGTTTACTGGCATTCCTTTGTAAATATCCACAGCCACTTTTGGTTTTAACTATCTTAAGTAATTTTGTACCATCAATAAAATTTCCCACTTCCCAGTTTACCCCCTTTTCCAGATCATTTATGAATATATTGAACAGCACAGCACAGCACAGTTCCCAGAAGGACTTTGCTATGTTTCCACTGTGAAAAATGGTAATTTATTCCTATCCTTTGTTTCCTATTCTTTAACTAGTTACTGATCCAGGTCAGGATATTACCTCCTATCCCATGTCTGCTTCCTTCGCTTAAGAGCCTTTGGCGAGGGACCTTGTCAAAGGCTTTCTGAAAGTCCAGGTACACTATATCCACTGGATCATTGTTGTCCACAAGTTTGTTGATTCCCTAAAAGAAATCTAATTGTTGGGTGAGGCATGATTTCCCTTTACAAAAGCCTTTCTCAACATATTTTGCTCATCTATGTTTGAGAATTCTGTTCTTTACTATAGTTTTGACCAACTTGCCAGGTACTGAAGTAAAGCTCACACCTATAATTGTTAGGATTGCCTCTGGAGCATTGTTTTGGTTTGTTTTTAACATTCTGTCCTCCATCATCTGGTCCAGAAGCTGATTTACGCAACAGTTTACATATCACATATTAGTTCTGCAATTTCATATCTGAGTTCCTCCAGAATTGGTGAGTGAATACCATCTGGTCTAGGTGACTTATTACTGTTTAATTTAACACTTTCCTCCAGCACTTTCTCTACTGAAACCTCAATCTGAAGTGTCTGAGATTTGTCACCTAGAAAGAATGGCACAAGCATGGGAATCTCCCTCATATCTCACAGCATCAACCAATGCAAAGAATTGATTTAGTCTCTCCCCAAGGGTCTTGTCTTCCTTGAGTGCTCCTTTAGTACCTCATTCATCCAGTGGGCTCCACCAACTGTTTGGCAGACTTCCTGCTTCTGATCCACTTAAAAACAAATGTTGCTGGTCAATTGTCTATCTTTTGCTAGCTGCTCTTCAAATTCTGCTTTTTTTTTTTGTTGCAGGCCTGCTTATAGTTTTACACTTGAAAGAGTTAATGTGCCTTTCTATTTTCCACAGTAGGATTTGATTTCCAGTTTTTAAAGGATGTCTTTTTGTCTCTATCCACCTTTTACTTTATTATTGAGTCCTTTTTTGGATCATCTTACTGTGTGTGTTTTTTATTTGGGGTATACTTTAGTTTGAGCCTCTGTGATGGTGTTTTTAAAAAGCATACATGACATTTGTAGACACTTCATTCTTGTGACCTGGGGCATCACTGCCCCAAAACAACATTTCAGACATAGCCCCAGACTTCTGCCCAAAACCGTGTCCCTGCCACACCGTCACCCACCAACCTCCCACCTCTCCCACCATGCTGACTGCAGGCCTGATTCAGCTCCTGCCACCAGGCCCAAGGCCAGATCCCGCTGCCGGCAACCCCAGGTCCCCAGCTGGGGCCTGATCTTGCTCCTGCTGTTGGCAGCCCAGGGCTACCTGGATCCCAGTTCCTGCTGCCATTGGTGGTGGCCCTGGGTCACCTGTCAGGGCAAGGGCTAGATCTGGCTCTTGTTGCCAGCCCTAGCTCCTGGCCTGGAGCCAGATGCTGCCACCAGTGCCAACCCCGACCCAGGGCCAGGGCCTGCTGCTGCCCTCTCCACCTGAGGGGAGGAATTGAAATTTCCCTCCTTGTCACCTACTCTGCACCATGTGCCTCAGTATGTGCTGCAAAGCAGGAGACAAGAGAGCCCACCCCCTGCCAGCCCTATCTGAGCCCTTCCCAGGCAGCCATGGGTGAGCTCAGGGAAGTTTCAGGCTCTCTGAGCTTGTGCTGCCGTGACTCAGGACAGGACTCAGGGCACCGGTTTGGACACTTGGAGCTCATGTCCCCGGTGCCCAGCACCACACACTTGTAACTGTTCCTGTTAGTTTACATTTGACTAGTTTCCTCAGTTTTTTGTAGTTCCCTTTCCTCAAATTAAAAGATTATCATGATGGGTTTTTCTGTTATTTTCTCCCCTGCAAGAACATTAGATTTAGTTATGTTACGATAATTATTATTGATTATTTCAGCTAGATTCACTCCTGGGACCAAATGCTTGGACCAGGCTCGATGGAGGCCTAAACCAAGAACTGCCTCTCCCTCTGTGAACTCCAGAATTAGCTGCTCCAACAAGCAATCACAAAAGGTATCTGGATATTTTCATCTCTGCATCCTGCCCTCAATTGCCAGGCACCCAGTCAACATGGCGATAGCTGATATCCCTGTAATTACTATTTTTTGTCTTTGTGGCCTCTCAAATTAACCTGAACCTTTCACAGTCACTGTCAGCATCCTGGTCAGGTGGTTGGTAGAATATTCCTACTTCTACAGTCTTATTATTCAAGCATGAAATTGCTATCCATAGGGATTCTGTGCTACAATTTCATTCTTTTAAGATCTTTATGATATTTGACTCTATGCTTTCTTTAACACTCTCCACACCAAATTGACCTACTCATCATCCTTAAATATTGTACACCCTGGTATTACCGTGTTCCATTGATTATCATAACTCGACCAAACTTCTGTGATGCCTGTTATATTGATATCCTCATTAAATATCAAGCACTCAAATTCACTTATCTTAGCATTTAGACTTTTAGCATTTGTATACAAGCATTTATAAAATTTATGAATATCGAGTTGTCCGCCTTTATGTGATGTAATTGAATTGGACTCTTTTTCATTCGACTGTTTCACTTCAGTTCCCACCTGCACTTTATCTATTTATAGCCTCTCCTCTTTACTAGGATTGGAGAATCCAATAAATCCTCCCTTAAGAAATGTGTCTCTCTGACCTGTGTGCTCTTCTGCACCTACTTGCTCCAGCTCTTAGTTAAAAACGCCTCCACAATATTTTTAGTTCTACATCTCAGCAATCTGGTTTCATTTTGGTTTAGATGGAGCCAATCCTTCCTATATAAGCTCCCCCTTTCCAAAAAGTTTCACCAGTTCCTAATGAACCTAAATTATTCCTCCCAATATCATCTTATTCTCATATTAAGACACGGCATTTATGCTTGTCTAACTAACCTTGTATGTAGAATGGGAAGTATTTCAGAGAATGCTACCATGAAGGTCCTGAACTTTAATCTCTTAGCTAGCAGCCTAAATTTGGCCTCCAGGATCTCTCTCCTACCTTTACCTATGTCACTGGACCCTACCTGTACCATGACAAGCAGCTCCTCTCCAGAACTGCACATAAGCCTTTCAAGATGTCTTGATATGTTTGCAATATATTTCTAATGATCAGGTACCCCATTACCATACCCTGTCTCTTCCTAGTAACTGGGATCTCTATCCCTGGAGGAGTATTCTCAGTGTGACAGGATACCACGACTTCACCTGGAATGATGCACTACACTGCAAAAGCAGACCTTCAACTTTTTAGGCCTTCAAACATGCACCTTCAGTACTTTTTCCCATGCTGCTCCTAACTCTTGGGAAAACATCCCCAGAACTATTTCAGTGTCCCATTTGGGAAACTGGGGAATAGATTCAGCATGCCACCATAACCATATAGACAGAAATAACAGAAGAACAAATGAAGAAAGCACAGATGGTTCTAAACACTGAACTATAGAAGTCCATGTAAACTTTGTGTGTTGAGGAACTACAAGACTAGGGTTTGATCCTGAAACATTAAGAAAATGGAAGTTTTTCCACTGACTTAATTGGGAACAAGATCAAACCATAGGTCCCCTAAACGTCACTCTTCTTTGTAAGAAAAGCGCTGCTAAGAAATTATTTACATATGGTTGGTAAATATTTTTAAATACATGAAGAATTTTTTAATTATACTTTGAACGTACTTTTGTACATCAAAGTTTATAACCTTTAAAAAGTTGTTCATGAAGACTAACATTCCAGTTAGTCATGCTTGTTTATTTTAAAGAGAACTTAAAACAATTTATTAAGTTCTCCCTGATGATCACTGAAACCATAACAGTAATCCTAGGACATCAACTCGGACACTACCACCAACAGCCCTCTATCCTATAAGTGCTTCAGGGCAAACATGGTCTTTTTTTGTGTGTTTGTAACAGCACCAAGCATGGTGAGGACCTAATCTTGTTTCAGGCCTCTGAGCATCATTATAATAGCAATCATTTTTTAATTACATGAAGCAGAGCACTTTTCATCTGTAGAGATCCAAACAGATAAGGAACATGTGTAATTTTAACACTTTATCAGGTCTTTATCAGAATTTTATTTTACGTATGGGGAAGCGAAGGTACAGCAGGTGAAGCGACTTTGCCGAAGGTCACATAGCAGCTCTGCAGCAAACCCAGGAACAGAACCCAAAATGTCCTGACTGCCAATCTACTGCCCTTTCTAATGGACCACGTTGCATAATGCCATTCGCTTTTAAACATCATTAATAATAAAATAATAGCAGAAACACATAAACAAAAAACTGCAGACACATAATAAGTAAACATTTTCCAGTAGATTGGTTTAGAACTGTATGTTTTTTAGAAGTATCAATACTTTTAAAATGCTTTCCTGGTTCTGAACAGTATTGTATTTGTCATCTATATGAACAGATGATAGGTATCACCATTCAGAATCAGTCACTTACCTTGAAGCCTTTGCATGACATCAACAATATCCCTGGGAGATCTCCCCGCTAGCCTGGAAACGGCCATGATCTCTCTGCAGCAAATACCCGTTCACTGACAGAATCTCCACACTAAGCCACAGACCTCAACAGGATGGGGAATTTGGACTATTTCCTTTTAGAGAGTATCACTTCGTTTGAGCACAGCATGCCCCTGATGAATCACAGCAGCCTTTACCCCAATGGAAGCAAAGCACAAACTCGCTCACAATGATTGTGCTAGAGCACGGTACTCCGCTCAAGAGAACTCGGAAGCCTGAAAAAAGAAAGAACTAGGCTTTAGAGAAAACCTGCAGTAGTCCCTGTAAAACTAAGAACTAAAATCTTATTAAATATTGTAACACAAGGAGTAGCATGTATCGCATTGCTCAAGCCAGAGGAACAATTAACGCTGAAAGCCTGTCTTAGCGATCACCACTTCAACTGACAGTACATAAACAAATGATTAAAGTCAATTGACAATATGCCAGGCACTGCTCCTTTTTATGATGGGATTGAGTATGCTGCTTCAGAAAGCTAGGGTACATCAAATATTAAAACAATATTGCAGCTAAAGGAAGAAATGTGAAGTCCCTGGTAAAACTGAAACAGTTAAAACTATCATTATATTTCATGGTGTTAAATAAGAATGGATAATACCTTTTTGATCAGGATAAAATGTTAATTCCTATTTCTATTAGAAGTAGCAAGGAGTCCTCGGGCACTGAAAGACTAACAGATTTATTTATCGCATGGGCTTTCATGGGAGAAAATCCCACTTCATCAGACTCTTTTGAAGACTGCTCATAACCTGAAATGTCTCGCTTTGCGTATTACGATTTTAATAACTTTTTACTGTATTAATTTACAGTAAAGTTGCTTTTTTGGTCACTTGACATGAAATTAAAAATGTAATTAACATTGCAGGCCCTTAATTCACCTCTGTTACTCAAGTTTCATGCTAGTGTTTTTCTACTGAAACTAATGGAGTTATTTTAGTGTAAAACTGCACTGGTAACAACAGTAGATTGGGTCTCAAAAATGCTACCATAAAATAAACTCCTGGCTTCCAAACAGCAAGAAAAAATTGGACTTCCAGATAGGCTAGCTCCTCACTGGAAGAGAAATGAGTGGATATAGATCTAGAACGTTCTTTCCTACCTTGTTTTATTCAGAATGCATACACTGAGCCAGGACCCTCCAGACACAGCTGAATTACAGTTGACAGAGGACCTGGGAGTGGGTTTGGAAAGTAGTTTTAATACAGTTTTTTGTATTCCCCTGGTCCTGGAGCCAGCCACAAGCCAAAATGCCCACTAGCATAATGTAGAGCAGCCCTTAGACTTTTCTACCTAAGGCAGGCTAGAATGGTCCAGTAGGCAACGTACCCACCATCTGAGGCTTGTGAGTGCATATCACACTGGCTCCATCCTTGTTGTGCCCCCTTCTGCCCCTGAAACACTCACCATGCTATTGTTTTAACAGAATCCCTATCTGCCACATTCAGGCAATTCTTAGTCCTCTTTGCGCTTCCAGAGCAGTACAAAATGGACAGAGCTGGCAGTGAGGATCTGGCCCATTGTTCTTATTCACTGTTCTGTGCTCCGAATCTCATACAAAACAGTGTGAGATTGTGCGGGTCTAATTCTCTTCTCCGTCATAACAGTTTTATACTGGTGTTGCTCCTCTGACTTCAGTGGCACTGTACACCTGTTTGCACGAGAGACTAATCAGGCTCTGCAGCACTGTCTGTATGTTATATTTGCACCAGAACTAAGAAACTGTGACACATAGGTTCAGCTGGACCAGATCTGCTAACATTTTGAACTGTAACGTAGACAAGGTGCGGGCATTTTTAATAATATGCAGCACTAGGAGCACCTCTGCAGGGTTAGCTGACACCGTATTAAAATAAAAAAGCCTCCACACTGTGTAATCTGCCCCTAAAAACATAAGCCATACTGGGACAGCTGCACTTGTGCCACATGTATTCTTCTCTCTTATAGCAAATAATCAAAAACTGTTTCAGAGAAGTGGATGTTCTGGCCAGGGAAAAAGTATGGCCAGACCAACTATGGGGTGCATAAATTCAGATCACATACATACAGAGTGACAAGGCCCCCTCTGCTGCTCTTGACAAAAATTAAAGCTACTCTGCCTAACAAAGCCCACAAGATAGTTTGGCATTGGGAACAGTGCTTGCCCTCCCCCTAAGTTAAAAAGCCACTGAAGTGCAATGGGCTGTGCTGATGAAACGAAGTGCAACGAACAGCACTCTCCGCTAGCTGGAGCAATGTGCGGCCTTCTCCTCCAGCTCCCTCCTCCAACCTAGCCCACTAGACTTAGTCAAGGATGCACAGAACTAGTCAGTCCTTTAAATGATTAGGTTGGATATTAGAAAATCTTTTTCACTAGAAGGGTGGTGAAACACTGGAATGAAGATTGTAGTATCTCCATCCTTAAAGGTTTTTAAGGTGCAACTTTGACAAATGCTTGGCCAGGATGGTTTGGTTGGGGTTGGTCCTGCTTTGAGCAGGGGCTGGACTAGAAGACGACCTGAGGTCCCTTCCTACCTTAATCTTCTATGATTAATTTTAAATTTCTGTACACACTATTTATCAGCTTATGCTGTGAGTGATCCAATGATAGCCACATAAATTGAATATACTATACTGTTAATTTTCAAAGACCTAGTCTTGTTAGTTTTATCATCAACAAGAAAGCTCCTTTTTTTCTATTAATGCAATAAAATTATTTTTCTTAAAATGCTTGTATAAGCTGGGTCTGGATTATCATTTATTAACCCATTCAAAACATATGGACCTTGAGCCTCAGGTGGTGTACATCAATTAAACTCCACTGAAGTTAATGCTGTTTTAGATCAGCAGAAACTCTTCAGTAAATTCTAATTCCAATTTAAAATACTCTGGAAAATGGTACAGTGCATGTATATTTAGATATCCTTTACACATACTGTTTTCTCTGCATAAAATTTACAGGTTGAGCCAGTTCACCTTTTTAAGTGGGATTGGGCAATTAATAAATGATCTTGCTGAGCTTAAAGAATGAATGTTATACAGAGAGAATACGTAGCCCTAAGTCATAATTTGAAAGCTCAGTGTGAAGAGATTCTAACGTAAAGAGAGGGAACTAAGCTGCAACAGATGGGGAGAGAACACGGTATTAGCAGACACGGAAACAACAGCATCATCACAGTCGTTTCGTCAACCAGAAGGAAATACGGAACATAGAGAAGCCATTACCAGTCCTGATTAAAAGCAATATTCTGTCTAGTCTGATACCCTGCCTCTACTGGTGGACATCACCTGATGCTTCAAAGGAAGAAAAAAACAAAACCAAACCCCAAACTCTCACAATGCACATAGTTATGCAGTGTAACACATGGAATATTCTCTTCACACCTAGAGGCAATCAGTTTATATCTCAAAACTTAAGAGTGATTTGTTGCTGTAACAATGTTTTACTTTTCAGAATAATAAATACTGTTAAAAATTCCATCACACTGAACATATTTACAGCACTTACAGAAAAGCATTTCAATATAAAAAGCTTATAGGTTTTCCCACTGTGCATCAGACATACATATTAAAAACAAAGGTATACATTTTCAAAATGTTGCATAGGTTTGTAACTATCGGAAGTTTTTTGTCTTTAATAGCAACTGCATGTCAAACACCAAAGCATTAGACGTTAGCTCTAAATAGCAGCATTTCTATAGAACAGATTGAGAAACCCACTAATCTGCAAGATGCTCTAGATTTTATCATTCTACAGGTAGCTAACCCTCATTTGTGTCATTACTATTAAATTTACTTTTGATACAGATATACACAGACTAAGGATATGACATAAAAATGAACTTGCATCCTTAACACTGCAATAAATGTTTCTCTCATATAAAAGCATCACTGCTTGTCACACAATAGGACAAAATAATGCCTGGTGTAACTCAGTTTTCTTTACTGACCCCATATGTGCAGCAGTACGATTCCAAAATAAAAATAAAAAATGGACAGTCATTTTCTGCCCTCAGATAAAAGCACAAACCGCAGGAAAGTCAATGGCAGTTTCAGAGGGGGGTAAGCTAATCTGTTTCAGCAAAACAAACAAGGAATCCTGGGGCACTTCTAAAGACTAACAAATTTATTTATTGCATGCACTCTCATGAAATGGAAATGATAGTATGGAAGGAAATGTATAAAGGCAGCGAAGGGTAAGTCACAAGGTCAGTTCAGATTCTTCCAGCAAACCAAGCAAGTTATTTGATTCCAACAGTGTGAAACATCAGATAAGAAGGTGGGAAGATGAAAAGAGGACTATCAGGACTAGTAACATTCAAAAACCACCAGGGGAGCACTTCAACCTCCCTGCACATTCTGTGAAAGACATGTCAGTTACAGCTCTTCAGCAGAAACACTTCACATCTAGACTCCAAAGGAAAACTGCAGAGTTAGAAAAACTCACATGCACATCTGACAATTAAATTAGGTGTGAATAAAGATTTGACCTGGTTCTGCCATTGCAAAAGGTGATTTTTCTCCTCTTTTAACCTTCCCACCTTCTTAACTGTTCTTGCATGCTGAATCTAAACTGCTTGCCTGGTTTCCTGAAAAAATCTGAACTGACCTCATGACTTAGCATTCTCTGCATTTCCATTTCCATTTCATGCATCTGATGAAGCGGCATTTTACCCATGAAAGCTCATGAGATAAATAATCTGAGTGTCTTTAATAGTGTTACAGAACTCCTTGTTTATTTCAGTAGCAGTTGTGCATGCCAACCCAAGGACAGAAACTGGCTCTTGCATGGTATTTGTTTTAAACTCTGTAGAATGTCACTTGTTCTTCAAACACCACAAAAGGAAAAACTTATCTCATATACAGACTACTAGCACTAAAACTTTCATGTGTTACCTTTTTGATTAGAAAGTCTAAATTATTTCACCTTAAAAACTCTTGTTAGCTGTACTTATAAACATGTTCATGTTTATTGGTAGGCCTGGAACAACCATTAGATGATCTGGTGGTATCTCATCCTTCTATTTTCCATGGTTTATAAAAACATACTATCGCTAATAAACATGCAATAGTCTTTAAAAAAAATGCAGATTCTTAGGCATGCTATTCGTAAATGCAGAATACAATCTAACACTCACAATGATGACAACAAAGGTGTTTCCTAGTTGCATAATGGGAAACAACAAAACATTTTTCTGTGTTTTGGTAAAAACAAACAACAAAAAAACCCCAACAACTATTTGTTTGAAAAGCTTTAGTATCTGTTTTTTTACATGAGCATTTTTTTACACTAATTAGCACAATATTTAAGGAGAACATTCCAGAGATCACCACCCCTTTGAAATTATCAGTCTTCGATCCTCCTATAAATTGACCCTGCTGCCTACTTACACCTCAATTAATTTTTAAAAAATGTTGGTAGAATATTGTATATTTTATAATCCTTCTTTTCCTCACAACAGATTTTGAGGCTTTATTCAGTCACCATTGTAAAAATGCTTTCAGGGCCCTAATAAACACCACCACAGAAGTAAAAGTCATTTTTATTATATCTACATTAGATTGAAAAAGTTTACATCCGTAAGGGCATACAAATGTATCTTTGTGGTATTCACAGGATGTAGGGTAAATTACAATTATTGCTAGTAATAGTAAAACCATTTGGCAGGGAGTTAGTAACCTAACTGAATACATTCACATTTATGTTAAAGTGTAGTAGAAAGAGGAAGGAAAAAGCAGAAATATTTAAATAACAGGATTAAGTAAAATAGGAAAGTATATTTAATTGGAATATAATTTTTTATATTTCTTAATCATGTGTCATGCATCAAAATGTTCAGTGTGGCCAGCGGATTCTGAGAATCTGGTCATCAAAATTGGTAAACAATATTCAGTAGCTGACTCAAGCTAACATGGTTTAAAACTGGTGCAAACAGATTTAAAATGTTCACATGGGGCTTAATTAAACGTATTTAAATCCAGGTTTGATTAAATTAATGCTAGTGTTCTGTGTTGACAAAGGCACAGTGGGGATTACAATTCAAGAGTTCCTGGCATCCAGTCCTCTGTCAGTATCTTAAGTTATGCTCCCTCTGGCAGAAAAGTTATAAAGCATCCAGTAAAGCTCTGATGTATCCCAAAGTCTCATCTACAGTTATACAAAATGCACTGCATTAAATCTGTTCAAGAAGAAAAAATTAAACTTGACAAGAATAAGGATAACAGTGTTGCAAGGAGAAATACTCTTTTGTTTTTAGCCTTGTGAATAAAAGAAAGAAATCATTACTGGACTATATTTAAATTGCAAATCTGTACTTGTTTGCTAATACACCGTGCAGTGCAGCAAACCTATGTGTGCTGGTGCTCTACTAAAATGTGCTGGGTCTTAAAACATGCACTGCATAAGATAATGGAAAAAAGTCATTTTGGCTCTGAAAAGTGTTTTGATACTGCAGTCCCCAACTCCCATCCCTGACACTTTGTATACTTCCGTTTCTACACTGTAGAACATTTTTGGAAGAGAGTAACAGAAGATGTAGATGTTGATCTTTGGTGGGGGGGAAAAAAAAAACCACATAACATAGAGCCTTTAAACAGAATACCAAGTTGCAAGATACCTGTTCCACTCTCAAACTGAAATAATTAATTTTGGAAAACTATCAGATTTTTTTTCCCTTGAAAAAGCAAGTACTTTCCCTGGAGTGTCAGATGCTTTTGCTAGTTACACTTCTAGATTCTTTTCAGTTTTAACACACAAAGATGAGGGCTTACAATTTGAACATGGGGTAGGTAAGAGGGTTGTGGGTAGAAGAGAGATCATATTCAAGGAAAGTTGGACATTTGATATTTTAGAATATGGTATATTTATCATGTAAATGCCCTGTGCCTTCCTCGGAAGGTTATAAAATAGTCAGTGAGGCCCTAGTCCTGCAAGCACATTGATATGTGCTTAACTTTAAGCACACGAAAAGTCCCATTGACTTTAGTGCAATTATTCTCTTGTTTCAAGTTACGCATTTGTGTAAACATTTGAAAGAAAGAGGCCTAAAAGTGAATTTACTTTTATATTTTCTATGAAAACATGCAAAACACAACACCGTAGTGGTATGTGTTCAGCCTGTTCCACACCTTACATCACAGCTACACATCTATTTTTAGCACAATAGCACAACCAGAGCTAGCATGGGTATCTCTATTGAAGGTGGAAATTGCATGTCCAGCTAGAAAGGCAGTCATATATTTATGCAATTTTAACTGACGGCATTTGTTCATCCAGACAGAAAAATACTAAAATTCTTGATCAGACCAACATCTAAGAGACTTCCAAGAAAAAAAGGTCCCATATCCTATGGGAGTAAACACTTCTTTTCCTGTTTGAAAGAAACAAAATTCAAACTCAGGGTTTTCTTTGATACTAGGTACCAATACTAATGCGAATCAGCATAGCTCCACTGAAGTCAACTGGCTGTATCAATTTACTCTAGAGTTTTCATAATCATGAATACAAATCACAGTGGATCATTTAGTATAATTTACTGAAATATGAACTTGAATGAGCAGTGCTTGTGGACAGGATAACTGACAACAAGCCTGATGAAGATATCGCTTGAAAGCAGCTCTCAAACTGCTATATGAGCATATGCATCTCAAGTGGGATAGGAAGAACAAGAGAAAGAGAATTTCAGGGGGAAAACACTATTGTACAAAAAACTATGAAGAATGAAAAAGTGATTCCAATGACAAGTCTTACTAACTTCATGGGGAAGGACAATATATGCTTAAAAAATGGTATCATGGTGCTAAGGAAGCAGAAACAACCTTACAGAATACCCAGACATACGATTTGATAGTCAACACATTCTTCTCTAAGAAGAAAAAACATTGGATTACCTATCAGAGCTGTTGTAGGATGTAGCAGATGGTTTATCAAGGAGTAATCTGTGCTGAGGATCATCAAAAACTGTAAGGTCAGCCCAGGAAAAAGCAGTGCAACTCAATACAGAATGCTGGTTTTTGATTATAAGTACATGTTGAATATGAGAAAAAAAATTGGTCCAAAGCAGTACAGAAAATGAAGAGCTGGAAGCTAAATAAAGTTAACAAAGAGTTTTAAATGAATGTGTTGGAGATCTCCTCTTTGGAAGAGTTATCAGACTATGCAAATCAATAATGGAATCATATTGTGAGCAAAATTCCAGAACACATAAAGAGTCTGCTTGGTAGAAAAAGCAAGAACCTTCCCCCATCCCCAATGGCATTCGATGATGGAATGAGAAAGTTTGAGACTCTGTGAAGAAAAGGAACAAACATTTAAACTTCAGCAGGCTCTCCATCCCGATGGTATAACAGTCTGGGTCAAACAGGTGTGAGTGACAGCTGTTTAATCCCATCATGAGGATTGAGAAAATGTCTAATGCCTAGAGAAAAATACTAGTGCTAATGTGTTCTAATTAAAGAAAAGACATACAAGACTGGGTAACTACCTTGGCTTTAAACTCGTGAGCCACATGATGAAGATCTGGGGAAAAGTTGTTAATAAGTAGAGCCCTGCACGGATACAAATCTGTAGATCCGTATCCGATCTGCATCCGCAAGAAACGGTCTGTGGATAGTCGTGTTGTATCCGCAGATGCGGATATAACACGGATATCTGTAGATAGCCACCTATTTGCAAGGCTCTAGCTCTGTGCAGATAAAAACATGTGGATCCATATCCTATTTGCATCCACAAGAAATGGTCTGTGGATATCCATGGTGTATCTGCAGATGCGGATACCCGTGTGTATAACACGGATATCCATGGATCTGCAGGGCTCTATTAATAAAAGAAACAAAAGATCAGTGACAATCTATTTGGTTTTGTGCCGGCCATGTCAACAATGGATGATGCCACCGTTGCATTAAGATTCCCCTATATTTTCCACAAGCAAATATTGAATGTAGTATTCATGAAGTTTGACAAGGCTGATGACCATGCTGTAAGAGAAATCATCTTGTGGTATATGAGAATGAAACAGATATCTAAAGATTGTATCAGAGTCATCCCAAACATGTATATGAATGCTTACCACAGTGAAAAAGTCATTTGGAGAAACCAAAAAGATTCTAGTAAGAGCTGAAGTACATCAGGGCTCAGCAGTAAGGCCCTTTTTGTTCAAGTTGGTGCTTGATGCACTTACAGAACACATTCAGGAAGTGGCACCCAGGTGCATGCTTTTTCGCACATGATGTAGTGCTTGTGGGGGAAAGGAAAGAGGGAAAAGAAAGAGATTGAGAGAGATGGGGATATGTACTTGAAAAAAAAAAAAAAGTCATGAAAATCAGCAGCACTAAACAGTATATGGTCTCTAGATTTGAGAATGCATTGCAGGAAGACAATACCACCAAGCCTGGGAAGCCAGTCACTATGCAGCCATAGAGAAATCCAAGTTTCTAAGTTTGATAGTTTCCAAAGGGATAACTGTGTTAGTCTAGTCCAGCAAAAAAAAAACAAAACAAAACAACAAGGAGTCGTTTGATAGGACAGTGGTGAACTCAACAGTGAACCTAAAAGCAGAACAGGAATGGCATAAACTAAATGGAGAAAAGTGAGTGGAATGATCTGCAAGAGAAGGCCTATCAAACCGAAAAGCAATACCTACAAGATGGTAGTCAGGCCTGCACTTTTGTATGGCTCTGAACATTGGGCAGAGGAAGAGAAGGGGAGTGAAAATGAAAAATTAAGATGGATGCTTGGAATTACTGAAATGAACTATGTTCAGAACAAACAAATTAAGGGAAGTGTGAAAATGGTACCACTGTAGAAAAACTGTGGGAATCCAGGTTCAGGTAGTTTCGACACGTGAAAAGAATCTCAGAAGAACATACAGGAAACAGAATGAAGTATTGGAAGATCGAAAGCTAGATAGATGGATATAACACAAAAGGAACTCATTAACTGCAGAGTTTCTGAGGAACTACCTCAAGATAGGCTGGAATGGAGGAGGACACAAAGACCTGACCTCCAGATAGATGGGACTGAGGCTTGAAAAAGAGGAAGAGATTTAATTTAAACAAGTCACCCATGACTTTGAGCACTTCAGTGATTAATACCTATTTACCTATATTTCATAAAGAATGGAATAAAATGGTATTGTCACTGATTTATTCAATGTCTGAAGGCAACATATTAAAAATTAAGATCACAAATGAACTTCAGGAAAGCAGAGCCAATCTCACTGTAAACTTCACATTTGAGCATGAGGACAGCCCTTCCTCTTTTCTTTGATTAAAGAATGTTTCAAATAGCCTCAAGATAACGAACAGGTGGGTTGCTGTGAGAAACAGCTAACATCTTCAAAAATTATAATATTGTACTCATAAACCATTTTGTCCTTATTGTTACAATTTGTTATAATCTACCACTTGAAATACAATCAAGTATTTCTGTGATTCTTAATTAAGCCAACATGTCATACAAGGTGGATGAAAGTAGCATTTTACTATAGCGTAGCAACATTTTGTTACACAAACTGGAGGTGCATTTAAGTGTTAAAACAAACCTTACGCTTTGTGTAAATGATTCTCAGAGATCACAAAAAGGTATCATCAATACTATCATCTGATAGATAAATCCTTGCTGGCTTTCTTTCAGAAAACAAACTCAAAATGGTCTATGTTCTGGTAGGCACCCAGAAACAACATACAAACATCTCTCCATAAATCACACAGGAACAGACTGAGAGCCCCTTGCAGAGATCACTGAGCAGTAACTCACAGAAGTTACCAATTGGGTAATTGAGTAAGTGGCTTAGTATCTGGCTCATAACAGCAGACTATAAGACTAGATCAGGGGGTCTCCCACTCAAAACACTACAAGGGCTGCATGAGGATTAGTATGGTAGTCTGCGGGCTGCGCCACTGAAACCTTTCCATACAATGATATTGCAAATATCAGTAATGATTGTGTCATTGCAGCCTGCAGGAAATAGCTTTAGGGGCTGCATGTAGCCCGTGAGCTGTGTGTTTGAGACCCCTGGAGTAGCTCAAACAAGCACCTCTCCCACTATTAACATTTGTGTATACTAGTGGAGAAATCATTGACCCTCAATGTCAAAATCCTAGAGACAACCTAGACTGATAATATTTCAGACACGGTTTCCTTAAAAAGTTTCTCTCTTTCTATACACACACAAGAATATTCTGGCCTCCTTCTTCCTGGGTCTGAATAACGCCTCTAATATTGCAGGTGCAAGCATACAGGTTAATGATCCAGCACACAAGCCAGTGCTTTTTTGGTTCGACTTTTTGCTGCAATACTCTCTTGCCCTTTATGCAACATCACTGTGTACAGCCCAGCCTGGAAACACCCCCGGGGTAAACAGAAACAGCAGAAGCTGACAAGCTGCCTGTGCTCCCTTCCTGGGTGAAACATTTTGCTCTGTAGCACATGCAATGACTGTCAGGAAAGGATGCTCCTGCAACATTACTGTGTGCCGCTCCTTTGGTGCACACTTCCCCCTTCTTCCCTCTGCAGGTGCCCATGAAGGTTAGCTGAACACCCCATTGGTTTTGGGGCCAGGCCCTAGAAGTTTTGGCGGCGGGGCACCTCGCCTCCCAGCTTTGATCGCAACCCCACTGTCCCTAACCCAAAGCGACATCCAGGGCCGGCTCTGCCAGGAGGCAGGAGACAGACACGGCTTCGGGTGACAGCTCTTGGGGCCGCCTATCCCTTGAAGATCAGCCTGGCTCCCACCTCTTTACATCTTTCCTAGCAGCGCAGGCACTGTTAGTCAACCTGCAGCTTAAATCACGCAGGCAGAGTGCACTTGAAATCCCTCTGCAGGCAGATGCTGGAGATTTATGCGCTTTGGAAAACCGTTGTCGAGCTCCATGAATGAGATGGGGGGAAGCCAAATCAAAATTTGAGCCGGCCCTGGCCACATCGATAGGCCAAAAAGCAGCAGCAGCAGGCGCCCCCCGTCCCCGGCAGCCCCCGGGGGAAATGATGCTGCTGAGCCCTCAGCCCCCGTCCTACCTCGTCCCCGGCCGCCGCAGCCTGCGGGAGACGCCGCCTGCTCCGGGGAGGCCGCGCGGACAGGAAGCCCCCGGCTGCCTGGTTACCGCCAGGGCAACAATCCCACACGCGCCGCTGCACCTAGCGCCGGCTCCGCCCGCCCGCCCTGCCGCAGCCCAACCGTGTGGACGGCGCGTGTGCACGCGGGGGCGGGAACGGACTCCGAGAGCCACCCGGCGCCTTGCTCTTCGGGCAGGCGCGGGAGCCGGGTGCAGCCTTTCCCGCCCTCAGCCCGCACACGCCGGCCCGCCCCCTGCGGTGTTACCCCGGCAGCGGCTTGGCGCTGCCCCCTCCCGCCCGGGGGTTTCCACTGGCGGCAGGAGGAGGAGCCCAGCTGCCCTTCACAGCCCCCGGGCTCGTCCTCCCGCCCTGCCCTGCCGCGGAGTGTGGAGGTGAGGGGGAAGGATAAGAGAGGCGGCGCAGTCTGCTTCCAAAGGGGTAGCCGTGTTAGTCTAGTCCAGTAAAAAAACAACAAGGAGTCGTGTGGCACTTTAACAGATTTATTTTTTGTATCAGCTTTCGTGGGAGAAGATCCCACTTCCTCAGATGCTTGGAAGATGGGTGAATTTACAGAAGGCTAAATTCTCTGAAAGCCAGTGGCGTCGCTAGCGTCGGGCACGCGCCCCTGGTCCCAACGCTGGTGCCCCGGATCTCCGGCCCAATCGGGACGGGAATCCAGGGCTCGATCCCCAGCCGGCCGCAGCAGCAGAAGCACCGTCCCCAGCCGGGGATCCGGGGCCTGGCTGGCCGCCCGGCAGGCCCCACCCCTGGCCAGGGATAGGGCCGGGGGAGGCCATGCCGCTGCGAGCAGCTCGGCCACAGCACAGCCAGAAGCAGCCGCTGGAAGCCGGGCCCACGCCCACGGTGGCAGGCAGCCAGGCCCCCAATCCCCGGCTGGGGACGGGGCCACCACAGCCGCCAGCAGCCAGGGCCTGGATCCCCAGCAGTGGATCCAGGGCCTGGAAGGCTGCCCACAGCCACGGCGGCCCCGTCCCCAGCCGGGGATCCGGGGCCTGGCCGCCAGCAGCCGCAGCAGCCCCATCCCCAGCCAGGGATTGGGGGCCTGGCCACCCACTGCCACTTGTGGCAGAGCCGTGCTGCAGCTGCATGGCCTCCCTCTGGCCCTATCCCTGGCCAGGGAGGAGGGCCTCTCCCCAGGGGGTGGGGCTGGGCCCGTGTCCCGGGTCCATTCTCCCCCCAGCGACGCCTCTGGTGAAAGCAGGACTTAATCGAGACTATGGGTTCTTTTAATTTGACTTCAGGCTTCCCATGGTTTGAACCTGAAACCTGCTCTGATTTGCTGTTACTTTATGACCTGATCCTATGTTTTACACCCCCTTGCATTTAGTTTCATTCCTTTCTGTAAGTTAACCCTTCTTCAAAGCATCTGAGGAAGTGGGATCTTCTCCCACGAAAGCTCATGCAAAAAATAAATCTGTTAGTCTGAAAGTGCCACGCAACTGCTTGTTGTTTTTTTAGCATAGTCAAAGCTGTGTAAACTGTCTCTTTATTGAAAGAGAACTGAGACAGAGGGGGGACCCAACAGACAGGTTTCTCTAGCACCTAAACGACCCTCCCATTTCTCATTATGACAACCCCAATGACCCTAGGTAGTCCAAAACACCACACAGAGGAAGTCATTGGGAGGCAGGGAGCTTCAACTCAAATCGCCATGAGAGTTAGTAGGGTAGCCCCAGGCAGGGGCGTCACTGGCACTGGGCACCAGGGGAACGTGCCCTGAATCCCAGCACTGGTGCCCCGGGTCTAGCAGGCCCCCAACAGTCTCCGGCCCGATCGAGCCAGAAAGCCAAAACCCAGCACCTGCAGCCACAGCAGCCCCATCCCTAGCTGGGGATCCAGGGCTCAACTGTGGAGGCCACTCCTGGCCCCATCCCCAGCCAGGGATCCAGGGCCCAGCCACCCGCAGCCACAGCAGGCCCGTCGCCAGTGGGGAATCCGGGGCCCAGCTGCCCTGGGCCACAGCAGCCCCATCCCCAGCCAGGGATGCGGGGCTCGGCTGCCCACAGCAGTGGCAGCCACTCCAGCCCCGTTCCGTGCCAGGGATGCGGGGCCCAGCTGCCCGCAGCCACTTCCATCCCCGTCCCCGGCTGGGGATGCGGGGCCCAGCCGCACACAGCAGCTTCCACCCCTCTCCCCAGCCAGGGGGTGTGGCCTGCAGCCAGGGGGCGGGGCCTGCAGGCCGGGGGGCAGGGCCTGGGGTTGTGCCCCAGGTCCCTCCCCAGGGCAACAAGGCCCCTGGCCCCAGGGCCACAACAGTGAAACCTTTCCATGCAATGATATTGCAAATGGCCGCAGGAAATAGCTATAGGGGCCACCTGTTTGAGACCCCTGGTTTAAGGGGAGAAGGGGGAGTAGTGGATCCTCTGAATACAAAGCCCTACATTTTCAAGTGCAGACTCTTGGTTGGCAAACAGAGCTAGAGGCAAGCAATTAAAGGTGGAACCCGAATAGCAAGTGCAATCAGCCTGTCTATGCTTGCCTGCCTAGAGTTACCCTTTGCCAGACAAAAGGAGGCCATTCCTCCTTTTTACCTTCATGTCCTCTGTCCAGCAGGCAGGGCCCACACTAAGCAGTAAGCAGCCCCTGCTTCCCAGAGGGGCACCGGCATTTGAGAGGCGCCAAAAGGGGACAGCGCTCCCCTGATAACGTCACTTGTCTGCACCAGCGTCACTCTGCTACGGGGGGGGGAGGGCACAATCCCCAGCCAGCAGGCATTTTAAAAATACATGATTTTGCCTGGCTTTTTACTTATGGGGTTGAAGTATGCTGGAACACCCTATTTTTAGGGGAAAGTGTTTTAGGGCCTCCTAAAAACAGAAGAATACGACATTAATACTACATTTGCTCCATATGTCCACCAATGTCCTCCTTTTCGTACTTCCCTGTCCTCCTTGCCATGCTTTGGTATCTGGTAACCCTGTACCAGCCTCATTTACCAGTGCAATACTTAGGATTTAAGTTGCCCTGCAATTTTTCACTGACTTGAACTTGCAGGCGTATAATTGCAATCTGCAATACTAGAGGCATACTTCTGGCCAATCTGAAAGTGAGGCCAGAAATCTCCTGTATTAACAATCCAAACATCATGGATTTTTCTCCAACTATTTAAAAAGCAAGGAATCCTGTGGCACTTTAAGACTAACAGATTTATTTATTCCTTGCTTTTTTTGCTAGACTAGACTAACACAGCTGCCCCTTCGGAACTCTCCAATTACTTTGTATTTCTAAAAGGCTTTCAGTGGGGATCTCAAAGAGCTTCACAAAATACTAATAAGTTAAGCATTCCTGTTTGAAGAAATTGAAGCACAGAGAGATGTGAATGGTTTACATAATATGACCATACTAGAAGTATTCGAAAGACCCAGGAATATAATCTAGGTCTCTTGATTCCTATTCATGAGCTTGAAAACACAAGCTCAACCTTCTTCCAATAATATTGTCTCAAGGTTATGTACTATTACCATACAATAATGCTCTATTTGTTGATGAGGGATTCCAGAAACACCTTTTATTTTAAGTAAAACAAACAAAGAGTCCTATGGCACTTCAAAACTCAACAGATTTATTGTTTGCATGAGCTTTTGTGGGAGAAAATCCCACTTCATCAGACTTTTTGAAGATGGGGGAACTTACAGAATGGTAGGAAATAAATGCAAGGAAATGAGAGTCATGGGAACAGGTCACACTGTAACAGCAAATCAAAACAGTTGTAAAGATTCAAAAACTGGGGAACAGCATACACAGAGAGAAGAAGTCGAATCACCTGTTGTAATGAGAGAAAAATCCAATGTCCCTATTAAGTCCTGAAGCAATGCAACTGAATTTACAACTGTTTCGATTTGCTGTTACAGTGTGTCCTGTTACCATGATTTACACTTCCTGCATTTATTTCCTACCATTCTGTAAGTTCCCACATCTTCAAAGCATCTGATGAAGCAGGACTTTCTCCCAAGAAAGGTCACGGAAAAAATAAATGTGTTAGTCTTTAAGTGCCACAGGACTCCTTGTTTGTTTTACTGAATTAGACGAACATGGCTACCTCTCAGAACCTTTTAAGTTCTTATTTTTCTCCCTTTCCTGTATATGAAGATTTAAGGAGAAGTTTTGTTTTGTTTTGTTTTGTTTTTCTTAGGCATCTCTGCTCAGCTCTGTTCTGTCACCTGGGAGAAACAGAGGCTTTGTATATGGCTGCAAAGTGAAAAGGGGAAAGGAGCAGAGCCCATCTGGCACATTCTTCATCTCTCCCAAGGCTCTGAAAGCCTGTCTGTGGTAACTCTGCAGCATTAGAACACTGTGGTTTTGTGGGCACCTTGGCTGGTGTTAGGGAGTCAGCATCAGGGAGCAGAAGTGTTACATGACATCCTCCTTTACTTAACTCTAGTCTTGTATATCCCATTGAATGTTAATGCCGCTCTTCCAGCACAAATTTCTAACCTGAAACATCTACTTTAATGAGAGCGGTAAGTATGAGTCAGGGCCTGACACACAGTAAGCCCACCAAGCTGCACCGATGCTGTGAGAGCTGCAGCACTACATTGCAAAGATTCTCTATGGAGGTTGGGGGTCTGCACATTTGGGAGGCCATGCTGTTGGTCACTGCCACCAGGCCCTAAAATCTCTTTGTGCCTGAGCAAGCAGAACCACAGATATTTTGCTTTATATATTGCTCTTTTGCAGGTTTGTGTGTAGGAGAGGATCATAGAGCCCTTAACATTTGTTTTAGCTTTCAAAAAATACATCAAATCTCCATTAGTCTTGCTGCTGTGTTTTAAGCCACGTCAGTTGCAGCATGGAAGGTAGCAAAAGGAAGTGGGTGGTAACATATTTGCTGAATTTCCTGTTAAGACACACTGCATCTTGTTCTTAAAGAAACTCCTCTTCTCATTTGCTCTCTTTCAAAACCTATGGTTTTCTTTCACCATCTTGACTAAAAAAAATATGAGAATTAAAAGAGTATCTTCTTCACTAAAAGAGTATTAGTCATTACACTATAATAATGAATGCATAAACATAGAATAGAACCTCAGAGTTACAAATACCCATGTTAAAATCTGATTGGTTACTTTATTTGGAACTAGAAGTACATAATCATGCAGCAACAAAGTTTTTTTAAAAAAGGCAGCAAATACATGTCAACATTTTTTTGAATTTAAACTACTAAAAGAAATTTTAAAAAAGATTTGAAAAGATAAGCCAGCTGTTTCTAATCACATGCTTAAGTGGAGTGCTACCAGAGTGGGGATGTTTCCCTGAATCAGGGGATTCATTATAATCAGAAGAACATATTATTCCTAGTCAAAAAGGAGAAGGGGAAAAAAAAAGATCTAAATTAACTCAGATGGCACAGTTTAGTGCAAGGATTTGCAACCTGCTGCTCCAGAGTCGGATGTGGCTATTGGCTGTTCCCTTGCAGCTCCATGCACCCACCACCCCACCACCAGGGGACCCTGTTGGCAGCCTACACCAGGCTCTGGGCTCCTGACCACTAGGAGACCCTGCAAGGGACCACTCTTGCTTCCAGGCAGGTGCCAGGGCCCAGCTGTTCCCCCCAGGAAGCTACACCCACTGGGGCTCTCAAACACTTGGTTATTGAAGAAATTTGTAAAAAATGGCTCTTATCCTGCAGGTTACTGACCCCTGGTCTCGTGGTTTCAGCAAACTGTGAGGAATCAATACGAAGGCACTCCTTCACTGAGGCAACCTTGTGCCTCAGTTACCAACTAACAAAAGAACAGAGTAAGACACTTAACATAGCTCTACGGTCAATTAAAACATATTATAAGAATGTTACGTTTACAACTGAAACACATGACATTTAAAAAATTCAAAAGTTAAGGGTGACTCAGCAACCTTATTGCTTCCCCTTATTATGCACCCTTAGATACTCAATTACATTTTATTTCAGCAAGACTCTTACCTCATTCAGTGCATAAATTAGAAGCTGTACAGTGAATAAGACTGGGTATCTAACGATCTGTAACTCATTTTAGGGCAAATTGTGTTTACCTTCAGAGATAATTAATTAACGATGCCCTGCCTCATTTATAAACAGGACCTGCCTCATGGTATAAACGCTCGATTGTATAGGAGTGAGACAGGATTTTCTCAGTTTAATAGTATGATAATAGTTTCCAAACCATGTTTTTATGCATGCTTGAGCGTCATCTTTAGATAACTTAAGCAACCTTAATTACTATGCCAAATTAAGGTCCCGAGTGTTCATGAACAAAATATGACGTTTAAAGCATTATTCCATGACTAAATCATAATGGATTTCATCAGATTAACTGTACCTTGACATTTAACAAACACATAGATGTTACTGGCTGAAACAGAAGCCATACAAAATGGTCAGACCACAAAGGGATAACTACATTAGAAATAGTGTAACTAGGTTGATAAGATGGACTAAATACAGCTATGATTAGCCAGTTCTCAAAGGTAAGCAGAATTGTCTAGCAAGCTCTTGTTAAGAGATGTGTGTGTTTTACTAGTATGGGAGTACCTATGTTAAAATAGATCTTAAGTATTTAGATGATTATATTTAATGTTTCCAGAAGCCTACATAGTCTCAGTCTGAACTGCAGGCTCATATAGGGTATGTGTACACTAGGGGCTTAAGTCGACTTAAGCAGAGCCCTGGCTACATTTAGAAATTATTATGTCAACTTAAGAGCTTCCATAAGTCGACATAATAACTCTCACTCTTTAAGTCGACTTAGGCATTAAGTAGACTTTATTAAGTCAACTTAATGTAATGTGGCTATCTAAGTCAACTTAAGGGCTTTGTCTATGCTGTGGCTTTAAATTGACTTAAGGACCCTTCAGTCGACTTAAATAAAGTTCAGTCTATATTTAAAAATCATTAAATCGACTTAAGCAATTGCTTGAGTTAATTTAATAACTCCTGCCCTGTAAGTCTGCTTAAGCTTTTAAGCTGACTTTACAGGGCAGACCCCATCCCCTTCCTCATCCCTGGGCATGATTGGGCTCAGACCTGATCCGGCCAGGGGGCTCAATCCTGCTCCAGCCCTGTGATGAGGAGCTGGGGCCAGATTGGCTCCCAGCCCTTCACTGCCAGTTCATGCAGTGTGCAGGGAGGGGCTGAGAGCTGGATGGCACTCTCAGCCCCTCTCTGTAGGCTGCAGGGGCTAGGACCCTGCTGGGAGCCCATTTGGCTCCCAGAGGCTTGTGCTGCTAAGCCAGCAGCTAGGAGTCTGGTGAATTTTACAGACACTGGGCCTGTGAAATTGACCAGCTCCTGGTCAATTTCACAGGCTGAGCATCTGTGAAATTGACTAGGCTCCCTGCTGCTTGGGCCCCTGCAGCAAGCCTCTGGGAGCCAGATGAGCTCCCAGTGGGCTCCTAGCCCCCAGAGCTTACAGAGAGGGGCTGAGAGCATCATCTGGCTCCTAGCCCCTCTCTGCAGTTGGCTGGGCCTGGCAGCACACTCCTGCCCTGGCTGCTTGCAAACGGCCAGGGGGAGCCAGCATCTCCCCTGGCCTCTTGCAAGCGGCCGGGGAGCGTGGGGAACTGGCATCTCCCCTGGCTGCTTGCAAGTGGCTGCGGGGTGCAGGGAACCGGTATCTCCGCTGGGCTTGCAAGTGGCCAGAGGAGATGCTGGTTCCAGCTCCCCTGTCTGCAGACAGGGGCTTGGAGCCAGGTTGGGCTCCTAGTCCTTCTCTGGCCCCAGCCACCTGCAGAGATGGGCTGGGGAATGCCATCGCACTTCCAGCCCCTCTCCACAGGTGGTGGTGCTGGCAGAGAGGGGGTAGGAGCCTAATCTTGCTCCCACCCCTTTTTCACGGGTAGCGGGGGCTTGGAGCTGTCTACTGCAAATGATCACAAGTGGCCTGGGGCCAAATTCGGCCCAGGTCATTTGTCAAGGAGCAGGAGGCTTGGTTGCCTGGTCAATTTCACAGGAGTGAAATTGACCAGGCTGCAGAGCCCCTGCTCAAGGATTCAGGGCCTGGTCAATTTCACTCCTGTGAAATTAACCAGGCTGCCGGGCCTCCTGCCGTGGTAACAAGTGACCTGGTGCCCAATTCAGTCCCAGGTCACTTGTGACTGCAGGCAGGAGCCCACTCCAAGCCCCCGCTGACAGTAAAGAGGGGGTGGGAGCAAGATAGGGCTCCCAGCCCCTCTTTGCTCTCCCCGCTGCTGGTGGAGAGGAGCTAGGGGCTGAACCCAGCTCCCAGCTCCTCTCCAGAGGGCAGGAGTCAGATTGCCCCATCCGGATGGGTCCCTGGAGCTAATTAGGCTCAGGCTACCCAATCCGGAGTGGGGGCGGGGTAGGAGGAAGGCCGCCCTGGGTATGTCTGCTCCCTGTCCATGCAGACATACCCTGTAGTCGACTTAAGAAGTTGACTTAAAGTCAACCTTGTTAAGTCAATAGCTAGGCCCCCCCATATTCTCTCTAAGTTGTACACGTATGCACCCGCACACAGGTTGTGAAACCCATGCACACAACAGAATAAAGCATGCACAAAAAAATTCAACAGTGCTAATATTTTTATGCTACTTTAAGAAGGTGATTTCAAGTAGCATGTTTCAAATAAGGTTTTGTAATTTATAAAATCATTTCCATCACCATATCAAAATAAAATTTAGACATTATTTGCATCATACACATTTACTTCATTGCACTCACAAGTTTGACCACACTCACTGGCGTGCACACAAATTTGGACACTGGTTCCAAAAATTTGCACAAAAGAAATTTTTTGCACACACAGCTTATGAAAAATTAGAGGAAACACTGCCCCCCCCCACAGTGTAGACATAGTCAAGAAGTCCTATGCAATACCATGTGCTATCTTAAGTTGACTTAGTAAAGTCAAAAAAACAACAAGGAATTGTGTGGCACTTTAAGACTAACAGATTTATTTTTTGCATCAGCTTTTGTGGGAGAAGATCCCACTTCCTCAGCTGCTTCGAAGACGGGTGAACTTACAGAAAGGAATGAAACTAAATGCAAGGGGGTGTAAAACATAGGATCAGATCAGACTGTAACAGCAAATCAGAGCAGTTTTCAGGCTCAAACCATGGGAAGCCTGAAGTCAAATTACCTGTTGTAATGAGAAAAGAACGCATAGTCTTGATTAAGTCCTGTTTTCACAAAATTTAACTTGCATATTAATTCAAGTTCAGCTGTTTCTCTTTGAAGTCTTGATGTCCCAGCTACATCTCTAACGACAGTCATTAACAAGACAGTCATTAACAAATCAGTCATCGAGTGATTAGGAAGATGGAAGTGCTCAGCAACTGGTTTCTCTGTTCTTTGATTTCTGATATCAGCTCTCTGCTCGTTCAGCCTCTTACACAGTGATCTTCCTGTTTGTCCAATATATAAGGTGTTGGGGCATTTCTTGCACATGATGGCATAGACCACATTAGTAGATGAGCAGGTAAATGAGCCTTTGATGGAGTAGCAGGCTTGATTAGGACCTATGATGGTATCTGTTGTGCAGATATGTGGACAGACTTGGCAGGGTGGTTTGTTGCAGAGGTGTGTGCCTGCTTCAATGTTTCTGTTGTTAGATCTGTAGTTGCTGGTGAGTATCTGTTTAAGATTAGGGGGCTGCCTATAAGCAAGGAGGGGTCTGTCTCCTAACGCTTGAGAGAGAGAGGGATCATCTTTTAGAATAGGCTGTAGGTCCTTAATGATCTGTTGCAGAGGTCTGACTTGGGGGTTGTATGTGGTGACTAGTGGTGATCTGTTGCATTCTTTCTTGGGTCTCTCCTGTAGTAGATGACTTCGGGGAACCCGTCTAGCTTTGTCAATTTGTTTTCTTACTTCCCCAGGTGGGTACTGTAGTTTCAAGAATGTTTGATAGAGATCCTCAAGATGTCTGTCTCTGTCTGAGGGATCAGAGCAGATGCAGTTATATCTTAGGGCTTGGCTGTAGACAATGGATCGTGTGGTGTGTTTAGGATGGAAGCTCGAAGGATGTAGGTAACTATACCGATCAGTCGGTTTTTGGTATAGGGTGGTGGTGATGCATCTATCCCTGATTTGTACTGTAGTGTCCAGAAAGTGGATCTCCTGTGTGGAGTGTTCCAGGCTCAATTTGATGGTGTCGTGGAAATTATTGAAATCTCTGTGAAAATTTTCAAGAGCATCCCTGCCATGTGTCCAGATGATAAAGATGTCATCAATGTAGCGCAGGTAAAGAAAAGGTGTTTTGGGATGAGACTTGAGGAAACGTTATTTTAAGTCACCCATAAAGATGTTGGCATATTGTGGGGCCATGTGGGTGCCCATAGCAGTGCCACTGATTTGGAGATATAAATGATCCTCAAATCTGAAGTGGTTGTGGGTGAGTACAAAATCGCAAAGTTCAGTCACAAGCTGCGCTGTGGCATCATCTGGGATGGTTCTTCTAATAGCTTGTAATCCATCCTTGTGTGAGATGTTGGTGTAAAGAGCTTCTACATCCATAGTGGCCAGAATGGTGTTTTCAGGAAGTTCTCCAATGGACTGTACTTTCCTCAGGAAGTCCATGGTGTCTTGAAGATAGCTGGGGAACTCGATGACTGATTTGTTAATGACTGTCATTAGAGATGTAGCTGGGACATCAAGACTTCAAAGAGAAACAGCTGAACTTGAATTAATATGCAAGCTAAATTCTATGAAAGCAAAACTTAATCAAGACTATGGGTTCTTTTCCCATTACAGTAGGTAATTTGACTTCAGGCTTCCCATGGTTTGAGCCTGTAAACTGCTCTGATTTGCTGTTACTGTATGACCTGATCCTATGTTTTACACCCCCTTGCATTTAGTTTCATTCCTTTCTGTAAGTTCACCCATCTTCGAAGCATCTGAGGAAGTGGGATCTTCTCCCACAAAAGCCCTCTTTTCTGATGACAAACCTGATTCCTTGCAAAATACTACAAATTGCAGGGAAATCTAGTCAGTACAATCAGTGATGCTGAAGACATTGTAGGCAGTATTTTACATAAAAAAAAAACACAAGGAGTCGTGTGGCACTTAAAGACTAACAGATTTATTTTTCGCATGAGCTT
>ML682021.1:29326086-29350995 GCA_007922195.1 Podocnemis expansa
AAGCTCATGCGAAAAATAAATCTGTTAGTCTTTAAGTGCCACACGACCCCTTAGGTGTTTTGTTTTGTTTTTTTCTGGACTAGACTAACATGGCTCTCTCTTTGGAAACTGACAAGTATTTTACATGCAATATTAGCAGTGCCTCTGTATGGTGGCAAGCACAGCAGTATTTAATGTGACAGCTTTCAGCTGAGGTGTGCCTGGAGATCCTGTAACAGAACATCCCATAACACTTAACAGAAGAGTAGTGGCGTTAAGCCTAATGTAATAACTAATTAAGACTGACAAAACAAAAAACAAACAAAAAAAATCTGGTACTTGGCAGTGGATGACCTAAAAGAATTTGGATTGTATTTCTAATACCATTTATTTTTAAGTTTTCTAGGGGCTAAAATGGATTTTTTTTAACAGATAAGAAAAGTAGGCACAACAATATACTTTGTCTTTAAAAATGCCACTGAATTCTAATGGCATTTCTGAAAATTCCATATAATAAATGGAGCTCACTCAAAAATATGGAAATAGTGAAACTGCTTTTTATAAACAATTCTCCCCATTTCCTCCCAATTTTAGAGGGAAAGATTGAAGAAGAAATGGGACATGAACCATCTCCAGTGAGCTTGATATTTTAAAACAAGACAACAGATTTATTAAGGTTAATGTGCATATAAAAGGACCAGCTCACTAGTTAAAAATAGCATGTTTTGTATAATGGTTGAGTTTTTAGAAATTATATGCAATGGAAACATTTCCAGTACAAATTAGCAGTACAAAAGAAATATAATCTGATAATGCCACCTGCTGGACTATAACAAAATAAGCTTGGCAAGAACAATTTTTCAGTTAAGATCTCTGAAGCCAGCAAAATAGATGTAATTTTGCATTTTATTAGCCTGAAATTCAGACTATGCACCTTTAGAGATTCATATGTCTTTTGGCAAAGGGGCTGTTTTGATTTGAATGGAATTGGGCCAATTTCAAGCAAATGTGGGCATATCATTTCAGTGAAAAGTATCAGAAACTTCAGCAGTTCAGGTTTTTTTCCTCCTCTTTCTCATGAAATTGGATAAGACAACAAATCCTGCTGACTTTAGTCACTTAAGGAAGGAGTTGTTGGGGGGAGGATAAGACAGAGACACTTCTATGTAACACAATGACATAACCTTTCACTGTAAACTAGGAAAGACTCCAACAGAAGCGATTGTCACCCCGCCCCACCTCTGAGATAAACAAAGCTCCCAAGCATTTCCTTTAGACTCCTCTGACCTGTCTTGATATGGTAAAGTCTTTGAATAGCTCCTGTTGGGTGCTGCAGTAATCTTCAGAGAGCCTGTTGACCTAGCAGCATTCTCCTAAATTCCCTACTTCCTCCTTTTCCACTGCTAAATGTCTCTCACTGTGAACTCTTCCTCCATACTCCTACATCCAAAGACTTCCAATGTCTTTTCCCATTCCCCTGACTCTGATTTCTCTTCTCCCAAGACAGGGCCATTGTGGTTATCTAATCGGACCTCCCATGTAACACAGGTCATAGAACCTCCTTGAATTAATTCTTCTTTTAACTAGAGTATATCTTGTTTTTAAAATTGCAGGTGATGCCAGTTAGGAATCTTTGGTAAACTGTTCCAGTAGCTATTTATCTTTACTGGTAAAAATATGACTATTATTTTTAGTCTGAAGTTGTCCAGCTTCAACTACCACCGAGAGGATCTTTTTGTTTCGTTGTCTGCTAGGTCAAAGAACCCTTCATTATCAAATTCCTGTTCCCTACTCTAAAAGAGAGAGATGGGCTCCTGTATATAAGGAGTCAAGATGGCCACCTTTATATACAGGAACAAAATGGCCTCCCCCAACAACAAGAAGGGAGGGCTGCTCCGCCCTTCCAGGGTTGGAGCTAGATGTGAGCTGTCCATCAGACAAGAGACAAGGCGGCGGGCCAGGAGGTATAAGAGGCAAGCCATGGAGCTCAGTCAGGGCTTGGCAGCTGAAGCAGAAGGAGCTTCCTGTGTTCTCTCCACAGGCTCAGTTGGAAATTGGTCCAGTGGAGAATCTGCCAGCACTGTGGGGACCAGATGGCTGCGTGGACATCCCAGTGGAGCCCTGATGGAAGGCCTGCCCTATCAAGAACCATCTGGTGCCCTGGGTACCGGGCACCCGCCTAAACAGGCTGGCAGAACCCCAACAGAAAGCCTGGCCCACCAGAAGCCTGGCCACCACCAGGGAGTCAGACTGCCTGGTGGAGCTGTCAGTGCCAGAACCACCGGGGCAATCACCCCCTGGAGCTGACTCGGCTGAGTATCCAGAGCTCCGCAGCCCAGCGCCTAGCCCCGACCTAGCAGTGGAACCCATCTACCCTTCCGTCACCACTGATCTAGAGGAGCTTCCCCTGGCGAGTGACAATGACACCAGGGAAGCTGGCTGCAACCTAGAGGAACTCCCCTTGGTGGAGAACATACCCAGCCTGCTGGTCCTCCAGGATCCTGACAACCATCCAATGGAGGGTGATAATCTACCCTAGGGGTGCTACCCAGAAGAACTTGAGAAAGACCAGGTACCTCGGGCCCTAAACGTGGGTGGGAGATGGGGCGGTGAGGATCCTGGCATCCAGGAGACTGACTTGGGGGAGGAACCAGCGTGTTGCGGGTCGGACCCCGATGGTCCCCTCCCAAATGCGGTAGCCCTGGAACGAGGTTTGGATGAGGGAAAGGACCCCTATGCGGCGGTGGCTGATCCCAGGGCCTCACCGGTGTGTTGTGGTTCAGACCCCACCGGCTCCCTACCCAGAGTAGTGACACAGGAACTGGGCTTAGATTGGGAACAGAAACCCTACCTGGGAGAGGCTGACTCCGAGGTCATACCAGTGTGTTGCGGTTTTCGGACCCCACTGTCTCCCTTTCTGAAGTGGTGGCCCCAGAGCTGGATGTGGGCCGTGAACTGGAACCCTAGAACGGGGGAGGTTGACTTAGTGCCTGTACTGGCGTGTTGCGGTTGAGACCCTGCCAACCAGGTCCCACACGAACCGATATGAGGTCAGGACCTGGGCTGAGACACAGTGGAGATGGGTCTGGCAGCAGCCACCCACCTCCCCGCTTCCCACTTGAATCAGGAAGCTCTTCTTTTCCCACCCTTAGAACTTCGCTCTTTTTGCTTTCATAGAACTATTGTGTCTTGTCTGCCTGGCCCCTCTGCAGAGTCAAGGACAGTAACTGTTTCTGTCTCAGCTCAAGGGAGTAGAGACAATTGCCTCTGTCCGCCTACTCCAAACTAGGGTCCGGAACATTAGCCACCGCCTGCCGAGGGACGTGGTGGCGGGGAAAGACCTATTGACAGGCACCCTATAAGGAGGCAAGGGCACTTAGCCCACAGGCACCTGGCTTACACCAATGTAGGTGTAAAGACTGATCATGTCTTCCCTCAACTGTCTCTTTGATAAACTAAATAAAATGAGCTGCTTGGACTAGAGTAAAAAGAAACGTAGGTGCCTAGAATGTCACTGGGGGTATGTCCACACATCTTTTTTGTTTTGAAATAACACTGGCTATTTCAAAATAAAAAAGATCAGGTCCACATGACGTTTTCTTATTTCGAAACGACGGGCTCCGTCGTTTCGAAATAAGAGCTGTCCTTTCAAAACGGCTTAAACCCAAGTCATTTTGAAATGGCAGTTATTTCAAAATGGTTCATTTCGAAATAATGGTGTTTGGACAAGTTATTTTGAAATAAGCATTATTTCAAAATAACTCGTCTGACCTTCCTCCCAGGGTGCATTGCATCCTGGGAGTAAATCCCACCCCACCCCACCCCTCAGCACCCTGGCCAGGGATCAACACCCTGGCCAGGTTGCTGAGCGGAGGTGCAGGGTGGCGGCGGGTGCCCCAGAGGCCTTCCCCCACCGCTTCCCCTTGCCAGGAGCGGGGGGGGGTCGGGTGCCTAAGCCCGCTTCACCCCTCCTGCCCCTGGCAACGGGAAGCGGTGGGGGAAGCTGGCTGGGACACCTGCCCCCCCGCCCCGTCAAGGGGAAGCGGCAGGGGAAACCCGCTGCTCCCCCTTGCCCAGTGCTGGGGGGCTGGCAGGCGCCCCAGCCAGCTTGGCCAGCTGCTGTGGCCCAGGCGCCCCACTCCCCCAGCCCCTGGCCCCCTGGAAGCAGCCAGGGAACATGTGGGCTGGGGCTCCCCAGCCGCTTGTGAGTGGTGGGGGGGTGCCAGTTCCCCAGCCCCTCACAGGCACTTGTGCGGGGCTGGCAGCTCCCCATGAGCCCCAGCAAGGGGCAAAGCCGGCACCTGCGGCCCCCGCTGAGGTGGCATGCCCCGAGCCAGGCCAGCAGGCAGAGCTGGCGCCTGGACCCACTGCCCCCCAGCTTCTCCTGGAGCCCAGGCAGCAGGGCAAAAATGGGGGCCGCCACTCCTGCCCGCCCAGCAGCCACCCTTCAGCCGCCCGGAGCTGGGGCTGTGGGGAAAGCCAGGCGCTGCAGTTCCCCCCTGCCCACCTTCAGGGCAGCCTGGGCAGCAAGGACAGCTGGGCGCCGTGGCAGCCCCCCGTTTCAGGGCAGCCTGGGTGGCTGGCATAGCCTCCCCCACTGTGCCAACAGCAGCAGGGAATGTAGGGCGGGGGATCCCTGCCTTGGGGGCAGCTTTTCCCTGCCTGGCTCTCCCCCCTGCCAGGGGGCCATGTTGCCACACCTCCCATGCTGCCCCTCTCCTGAATTGAAATATCATGTCCCTACACAGGGCATGCTATTTCAATTTCAGGTGTCCCTTATTTCAAAATAAAAAAAATTTATTTCGAAATAAGTCATTTCAAAATAAGGGTTTCATTTTGAAATAAGGCTTTCATTTCAAAATGACTTATTTCAAAATGACTGTTTGTGTGTGGACATAGCCTGGGATTCACAAACCTTGAGTTAGGTACCTTAGCTCTTTATACAACAAAAGGGGAGAAATAGGCTCCTGATTTTGGGATCCGCAAAAGGAAGCCAGCTACATGGACAACTATTTTAACACACCAGTGAAAGAGCCATGTCACAAACTTTACGTCCTTTTGGTGAATAGACACCCCTCTGTGGCTGGGATTTTCAGCTGCACTCCCTCTTTTAGGATTAAGTTCTATAATATTTTTTGTAAGAAACCCAGGCAGAGGCCTCCCCACATAACTCTTAACCCATTGGTTAGGCTACTCACCTGGGATCCATGAGACAATTAACTCAAGTCTCCCCTCCATCTGCGAAGGGGTGTGACCAGAGATCTGCCTTCTCTCAGGTGAGTGCCCTAAATACTGGGTTACACAAAATATTCTGATGTGATGTTCTCTGAATCTCTTCTGTTGAAGCTGTTCCATGCAACTCTGTTTCCTCATGGCTAGATTACTCCCCAGGGAGATGGGATATCTAGTCCCCCTGCACCATCGACTTTTTATAATACTTATCCATAGTGGAACAGCTTTAGCAGGAGGGACTGAGGGAGCACCACATCAAAATATCTTTTCACCCACCAGTGGCTACAGCACATACCTATGGCAAGTCCCTGTTCAGGTCCCTTTTCTCTCCCGTGTTGGGGGAAGAGACTAGAATGAGGGTTTCCTAACATCCCACATAAGTGCCCTAGGTATTGGGCGTACACTAAGACAAAACTTCCTCTTCCACCAGCACCCCAAGCTGTTTTGTACAAGCTTGCCCTGAGAACCCTAAGCATATACAAAACTCACCAACTGGCTCAAGCCCTGCCAGCAAGTCAGGAAGAGGAACCTGTAGTTCAGACATTTTCAAACTTTTTTCTCAGGACCCAGTTGAAAAAAATCATTTATGCCAGTGACCCAACAACTACATCTTTAAGCAATGCATTCCAGTCTTCTGGTGGTGGCAGCAGGGGTGCTGTGACCCAGTGCCTTCAGGTCTGTGACTCAGTACTGGGCCCGACCCTAAGTTTGAAAACCAGTGTAGTCTGTATATCACTCAGGGGCTCAGGCATCTAAACTCAGATAAGGGCTGCACAGGCAATAACAACGTACAAAGCTGCACAGGCAATAACAGTGGTGCCTATGAGCTTTAATTGCAAAAATTATGTGCAGAGCGCCTTTAGATTCCTACTGGTTTCAGTGGCAGCTGAACAGGGGTCTTTTGAATCCAGTGGGGGCTTGATTCTGAGATTTAAGTAACTAAAGAGGCTGTAAGGACTCTTGCCAGTCCGGTTCCCTTGTGTCTTTCACTTATAAAGGATGTTTTACTGTGCTCTAATTAGCTTCATGGCTCTCTTTCATCCCTCTTCAATTTTGCAATATTCTTCTTGAATGGTGGACAGAAGTAGTAAACATAGCATTCCAGAAGCAGTCAATCCACTGCCAAATGCAGAGGTTAAATAACTTCTTGTCACAGGGTACTTCTACAACCCAGTAAACAGTAATGCTGAGTCTGTTTTCAGTCTCTTAAGCTATGTCTACACTAGTGGGCTTTTTTAAGTCGACTTCAAAAGATCAATGTGAAGTCGAAGTAGGGGCATGTTTACATTTGTAGACACACCCTAGGCTCAGGCCCCATCCCCTTCCCTGCCCCAGGGCACGAGCTGGCTCCGGGGCCACAATCCAGCCTCTCAGGGGTCTGATCCGGCTCCTGCCATGCAGTGAGGAGCTGGGAGCTGGACCAGCTCCCAGCCTCTTTCCACAGGCAGTGGGGGCTGTGAGCCAGCTCCTGCTGCCTGTGGAGATGGGCTGGAAGCCCAATCTGGCTCCCAGCCCCTTGTCTCAGGGAGCATGGGATGGGACTAAGGGGCTGGGAGACCAATCAGATTTTCAGGCCCTCTCTGCAGGTGGTGGGGGCTGACAGCCGATTCCTGCAGCCTGCAGAGAGGGGCTGGGAACCCAATCTGACCCTCAGCACCTCCCTATAGGCTGCAGGAACTGGCTTCCAGCCCCTGCCATGAGCGGCAAGGGGCTGGGAGCCAAATCTGGCCCCCAGTCTTTTGCTGCAGGGGCTAGGAGCTGGCTCCTGCCCCCCGCGACAAGGGGCATAGAGTCCAATCTGGCCCTGAGCTAGTTGCTGCCACAGGCAGGCAGCTCAGAGCCTAGTCAATTTCACATGCTACAAGCTTAAAAAGCTTAAGTCAACTTACAGGGCAAGAGTTATTAAGTCGACTTAAGCAAGTGCTTAAGTCAACTTAATAAATTCTAAATATAGCCCTGGCTTTGCTTAAGTTGACTTAAGCCCTTAGTGTAGACAGCCTTAGTATCACACACACACATATGCTCTTCACCCACATGTGTTTTTAGTCCTCAGTTTTCAGACATGGTAGGACATGGCACAGCCAGATAACACCAGGGGTATGTCTACCATGGAGGCTCTTTTAAGTTGACTAAACAAGGTCGACTTTAAGTTGACTTAAAGTCAACTTTGTTGACTTAGGGAGTCCACACTGGAAACTATTGTCGATTGCCCCCATTCAGACTGGCAGGTGTGAAGTTGACCCTTCCTGGTGGCCAGGAACTCTGGGAGGGGGTCTGGAGGCCAATTAAATTGACTTTAGTACTATTGCATGTCTACACTGGCTTAAGTCAATTTAATAAGGTTGACTTAAGTGTTAAGTTGACTTTTTAAGAGGTAGTATAATTAAGTCAATTTAAGGAAGTCCTTAAGTTGGCTTAAAAAAAGCCCAGTGTGTCTACGTGAGTCTGTAGGTTGACTGAAGCTTCCCTAAGTCAACCTAAGGCTCCAGTATAGATGTACCCAAAGATCCTTTCATACAGCTTTTCTCCTCTATGCAGTTCACCTCCTTCCCCTTCCTTTATCATCTTTTCTTTCCAGTTGGATAGCCTCCTAGTTACTAAACTAATTACCTAATTACCCCAACAAATGGCACCAAATGTCAGTAATCCCCACCAGTAACAGGTTAATTGATTTCCAGTTCAGCCTGCAGCCAGCTTTGTGCCACATTGTTCTCAGTGACCAGGGTGCTACCGCTAGCACTCTGTCACATTTCTTTGTTCTGACTCAGGCTTCCCTTGTTTATGCATCCAAAGATCATAACCCCATGCTAGGAACACAACCCCATCCTGCAAGCTCACATTCAGCTGATTATCCGCCAGGACTCTCCAGTCCCTTTCAGAGTCATTGCTTCCCATGGGACTGAAGACTCCACGCTGCATATATGGCCTGTGTTCTTTATTCTAGAGGTAGGATTTTACAATTGGTTGGATTGAAATACATTTATAGTATTCCAGATTCCTCTGTATCAATGACTTGTCCTCTTTAGTAGTCACTACTTCCTGAATTTTTCTGGCACTTTAAGACTAACAGATTTTTTTTTCTCATGAGTTTTTGTAGGAGAAAATCCCACTTCATAAGATTCTTCGAAGCATCTGACGAAGTGGGATTTTCTCCCACAAAAGCTCATGCAAAAAATAAATCTTAGTCTTAAAGAGCCACACGACTCCTTGTCTTTTTTTCCTGGAGTAGACTAATACTGCTATCCCTTTAGAAACTGAATTTCTGTGTCATCTACACTCAGACAGCTGAGGGGTCAGTCCACTTAAGGCAACTCTGGCCCCATCCTTTGCCCCCATTGTGCTTTATGATGGATGTATGCTACTCAAGAACTTCAAGGGACATCTTCTGGAAATCAATCTACTGGGTTTAGGGCACTTTGCACAAGTGGGGTAAGGGAGAACAGACAGCATCCTGCTCATGTTTGAAGACCATCTTTGACTGTATAACACCAATATAATGGAATCCCTTGTCTCTTAATGTTATATGACTTGGAATCAGCTAGCACTTAACTATCTTACAAGTACCAGAAATTAAAGAGTTGCACTTTTAATTGCTAGTTTAGAAACTTCTTGCCCATTAGCCCTAATTCCATTTAAAGTCCTTGATCTATATTTTCTGATTTCTGTGGGACTCTGCTATGATCCTCATAGAAAGCATCATACAAGAGATCAAAACTGATTTTAAGATGGCAAAGGATGTATTTGAGACACCATACCTTCTGGGTGGGAGAATGGAAGTTTGAGAACCCTATCAAACCACAGGTTTTCCTGAGCTTATTTTCAAAATAACCTATATCCACTGATATTCTAGTATTCATGAGAACTGTCAAGGCCAGAAAAGCGTCTTCTCTGCACTTTGAATTCTATCTGAAATTATTTGCTACTTGTGGTTGTCAGAGAAGTTATCAGCATAATCAGCATTTTTCTAAAAGCAGCTCTGTTCTTTTTCACCATGATTATTTTCACTTATAAGTGTGAATTCCTATCTTTGTTTGGCCAAATGACAAGTAGCGAATAAATGTTTGATGTGAGCACCATGAGGTTTGAAATGCAATCTCTCACATGCTCAGATATGGAAAAGAAACTATTATTTATAAGAACAAATGACTTACAATACTTTACACAGTAGATGAGTAGTGGAAAATATAGGTATACAAATATTACATATATAGATAGATACATGAATTTACCCAGTGAGACCAAAAGGTTTTATAATGGCATTTATCACATCTAAACACGAGTGAGTGTTGTGTGTGATTTTATAAAAAAACAAAAAAATAAAGAAGAGAATAAATAATATATTAGTATCTATAAATATTAATTATTTACAGTTCGCATATATTTCTGAATATCACATGGTTTAAAGGATCTCCAGTAGAATTGTGCAGTTTTATAACTCAAAGCTGCAAGAGACTACTAGGCCAGACAAAACCAGACAATCCTACATAGATATAACATGTTTGGGTGGAGATAACAGTAGTCAAATAGGAAAACTGTAGATAAATAGGAAAAGAAGGGGACCAAGGAGGGGAGAGGAAAAGAGGACATACTAAAAGAAAAGGAGATCTGGCATTGTTTGAGCAGTCTCAGCATTATTGTTTTTATTTAAGTGTATCCAGAAATGGGGTCCAAGTTTCTTTAAATCCATAGAATTGATTTCTGTAGCAATAAACTATTCTTTGGCTGGTAACTCAGACAGGTCCAAATACCACTGATCTATTTTGGGCATAAGCCTACTCTTCTTTTTTGTAAAATCATGTGCATGGTCATAATTACAGACCTCAAGAAACATCTTTGTGGTGGAATTAGATGGAGTTTAGCAGATAAATGCTCTGGGATATAATTTTTGACAGAAGTTAGACTGTGAATTATAGGGTTTCTAACGGAAGTGGTGACAGGCTATGAAACAACAGGAGACCAAGGTACAGCTAGCCTAAACAAATTCTTCCTGTGTTTCTATAGTATTAATTTTCTGTTCTCAACTGTTGTGCTGTGCTGTTGCCCACTATCACATAGTTGCTGAGCTCAATCTAGTAGGCAGCTGGATTTCAGTGATGTGCATGTAAAGAGCTTGATCCTGCAATTTCTGGCTCACTCATCTCTTCTTTTTGGGAGTGCCTCAAAACTCTTTCTACTGCCCTTTCCTATGTTCAGCTGTGATGTTGGACAGGCAGCCCTCAACTTTTCTGAGCTGTAATAGTCATTTAATTCAAAATATTGTGCCACAAGTCTTTCTCCCCACCCCACCCCAAAATTCTGCCACAAACCATACTACACAAACATACTACACAAAACTCATGAAAAGATGTCCTGCACATTTTCAAAGTCTAACAAATTTACTTATCACATGAGCTTTCATGGGTAGAAGCCCACTTCATCAGATGCATGAAATGGAGGGTATGGAATAAAAGGAGATGCAAACATTCAGAGAAGGGTAAATCACAAGGTCACAAAATCAAAGATTCTTCCCTTTTTAAACCTTCCCACCTTCTTATCTATTATACCACACTGTTTGAATCCAAATGACTTACTTGGTTGCCTGAAAAGATTCTGAACTGACCTTGTGACTTACCCTTCTGTGCATTTATATATCCCCTTTCATGCTGTAACTTCTACTTCATACGTCTGATAAAGTAGGATTCTACTCATGAAAGCTCATGCAGTAAATAAAAGTGTTAGTCTTTAAAAGTGCCACAGGACTCCTTGTTTGTTTTGCTGAAATAGACTAACATGGCTACCCCTTAGGAATTTCTCATAAAAAAGTTGGAGTTGTGGAATCCTCGTCACTGGAAGTTTTCAACAAGTTGGACAAACCTCTGTCAGGGACAGTCTAGATTTACTTGATCCAGTCAGTGTGAAAGGGGCTGGACTTGGTGACTGCTCAAGCTCCCTTCGAGCCCTATATTTCTAGGATTCCAAGAAAAAGATTACAGAGTAAGTCAATCCTTATGCCAGGGGAAAATCCCTCTGGAGAATGGCTTTCTAGACAAAGCTCCCAAAGGTAAAAAGCCTCTGGTGATTGTCTTTCTCTAGATAAAGCCTTACTAAGTCAAAGTGACTTACTAAGCCGCTGTTTCGAAACGGTTAAACCTAGCAGGAAATTGAAACAGCTGTTGTTTCAAAATGGTTGTTTCGAAACAATGGCGTTCGGACATGTTGTTTCAAAACAACACCATTGTTTCAAAACAACATATCCGAACGGCCTTATTTTGAAATAACCATTTCGAAATAACAGCTGTTTCGAAAGCAGGCTTTCCCTTAATTCAGATTAATTTATTTCAAAATAAGGATTTTATTTCAAAATGAGTTATCTCGAAATGGGTTATTTCGGAATAACAGTTACTGTGTAGACATACTGATAGTGTTGAGTGGGACCTGGCGTGCTTAGGTCAGTGGATGCTGGTGGTGTGTCAAGGGTGGCTGGGGAGGAGTGTGTAGATAGGTTTGTGGGTGAGGCTGCTAAAGTTTGCTGGTGTAAACAGCCCAGTGCTGTCTGAGAGGAGAGCTGTGGTGTTTCTTGAAGAGTGGCAGCTGGAAAATTGGTGGCTGTGGTGCCTCTAAAGGCCTGGGATAGGCACATAGTCTCTCTCAGGAGCAGGAGTCTGCCTGCCTGCCACCCAATATTTAAAGTGATAAAGAGGAATGGGTCCTTTCCCTGCAGATGGGAGGCCCAAGGGGGAGTTGCAGATTGAACTCCATACTGTATCAAATCTGCTGCAGAAGCCCATATTCCACAGGAATGGCTGGGTACAGCTCAGCACTGTGTTTGCTGCATCCTGGCCCCTGGTATTTCAGCACTGCTTGGTTTGGGCCAGCTCCCCCATGGTGGGACAGCCAGACAAATTTGAGTGAGTGGCATTACAACCTTGTACTGTAAGGTCCAGGCCACAGGGCCCAGAGCAGGAGTGATGCCTCAACAGTCATTGGGACAGGAGTTACTTCAACCACTTGAACCCAGGGGATTTGTTGGGACAAAGCAGGACAGTCTCCTGAAGAACAGACATGTTGGGTAGTCAAAGGCTGAGGAGGGTGTTAGACTGGGAGTCTGGCTGAGGGAGTTTAGGATTATATGGAGCACCTTCATCATCTGTCAGCACTAGCTGACCAAACACCTGCTGCTGCTGCTTCTACTAACTGCTCCTTCCATGCATAGATGTAGCAGTGGCAGCAGACAGAGAGAAGACATACGTGGAGCTTCACTTGAGTCAGCAAGGCTCCCCAAACATTTCTAGTCTGCCTACAGGTGGAACTGCAGTTTCTGCCCTCAGCTCAGTCAAATACATGAGCTCAAGGTTACACTAGGGCCAGCAATGACAGGGGTGCCAACTGTGAGTGTCATGCATGATATCTAACACTAGGAAGCCCTGCTTTTTAAACCGCACATGCTCCTTCAGGAGGATTAGAAAACAAATAAAAATCCACCAAAGCAGTGTCTGACAGGGGGCTTTCCCCCCCCTTCTCTAATATGAATCTCCCCATCATCATAGAAATAAGTTACTTGTGTGACACAGAAAAAATAGAAAATTTGTAAGTTGTTTTTATGAGGAGTTTGTACTGTGCTTGGTATATGGAGTCATAAATCTTGTCTGGAGTTCCTTTGTGCATCCGAAGTATAAAATAAGCTACATCTGGATATTATAGTCCTGAGTCAGCAAGGTTCTAAGAAACACTTCAGACTAAGCACATTGAGATCAGTGGGGTTACTCATGTACTTACAATTAGGCATATGGTTATGTACTTTGCTGGCTCAGAGCCTGAGTAGTATGGGGTCTATCCAGTCCTGTGTTCCCCCACCCATTGCAGGATTGGATCCTTAAAATATATTTGGTTATTATACAAAATGCTTCTGAAGGCAAATAAGATAATACAGATCACTGATAATGTAGAACAGTGATATACACTGCAACAGAAATAAATTGTTTATTATTTACACCCCAGAATTGTTTAATTTAAGATAAAAATGGACATTTTTCAGTTACTTGAGTAGTCGGAAAAAATCCTATGTAAATGTGAGGCCTGGAACCTGAGAAAATTAAACGTTCAATGATTGCTGAAAGGCATTTCCCTCAATTGTTTTTCTTACCTCCACTCTTATCCTTTCCCCTGTAGTTTCCTCTTGTTCTAAATTTCAAGAATGTCTTTATTTTTCCAGTAAACCATGTCTTCATAGTTAATAAACCAATTTATCACCAGTTATGTAAAAGGCCATCATGATCAAAAGTTTACCATTGTTTTAATTAGAATTGTTTACTTATAAATGGCCTGGCTTAGAAAACAGACTTTTACTGTTGTAAGTCATTCAGTAGTAAGATAAAAAAAAATGATTTTCAGCCTTGATCATCACCTAAAGAAAAACAGTCCTAAAATTTAAACAGCTTTGATTCCTATATGAGAGAGTGATTAAATAAAAATCAAACCATGATATACTGCAAGAGCCATGACAAACTAGATCCACCAGCTCTGGGTTCTGCCACCAGGGGGCTAATTGGACAGAGTATATGTAATTAGACTGGGAGCCAACCCATGTTAAAATCAATTCTGGGAGGAAAAAAAAAAAAAAGTGCTTGGAGGTAAATCATTAGTGTTGAAAACAGTGATGTTGGAACAGGAGCAGCAGCGGTTTAACTCATGAAGTCCTCCCACCAGATCCCTGGGACAGATTTCAGGTACACAGTAGCAATATATATTAACATCACTACCAAATGTTTATCTTTCCATTAATATATGGGATTTTATCCAATGCCTGCTGCTGTCTGAAGGAGTCTTTATTAACTTTAGTGCTTCTTGAATTAGGCACTTACAAAATACATGTACTGAATCCATGTCCAGGAAGCATTTCTCCAAAATGCATGTAAAATTTAGTCCCAACTAGGTGCTTTTAACATAGCACAATGTGTGTTCCGATTCTGCTCTCTTAACACAGGAAAAAATGAAGCTCAATATTCCAGTTCTCAGCAGAACAATGGTATGGACAGCAGATCTGCCTGTGCAACAATAAACCCGTTAGATGGAGCTATGTATGGTATTGTTGTCCTTTGTGACCAAAGATGATAATGACAGTCTTGTGAGTATGACTGCGGCTAAAATGATTGATGTGAGTAAAAAAACAACAAGGAGTTGTGTGGCTCTTTAAGACTAACAGATTTATTTTTTGCATATGCTTTTGTGGGAGAAGGTCCAACAGTAGCAGTCCTTTCCACATGAAATGCATAGACTGCTCCACACTGAGGAAGAGATTGCAAAATCTGTGCCTTTCGGTTGCACCACTGTCTGACATCCTTTGTGCTTCAAAATCCATATGGCAGTTAATCTCAGACCAGGTAATCCCATCATTAGCTATTGCTTGCCAGAGTTATTTGGCTGTTGCTGACGACTCCTAGTTGTCAGCATCAATGCGACACTATTTCAAGTTGTGATTCAATGTCTCCTTGAAGTGGTTCTTCTGGCCTTGTATGCAGTTGCCCACTTTCAGTTTGCTGTACAACAACTGCTTTGGCATTCTGTTGTTTTCCATCCTCACACAAATCACCCAGCATAATGTGATGCAATAGGAACGATTTCAAACCTGTGAAGTTGCTATGTTCTAGAACCTCATTATTGCTCACTTTCTCCTACCATCTGATGCAAGTACAGCATATATTTGCCATATATGGAACTTATCTAGAAGTTTACTGTGAGGCCTGAGGCAGGGCAAGTTCCCCTACCTGTGAAACAAGTTGAACAGCACTAGCATGTCATGTAAGAACATTACGAAAAGGATAAATAATTAAATGGAAAATATCTGCGCTACTATACAAATACATGATATGCCCACCCCTGGAATGCTGCATGTAGTTCTGGATACCCCTTCTCAGAAAGAGATACTAGAGTTGGGAAAGGTACCAAGAAGAGCAACAAAAGTTATTAGGGTATGGAACAGCTTCCACGTGGGAGATTTAAAAGATAGGCTGTTTGGTTTGAAAAAGACACTAAGGCAACATATAAGAGCATATAAAATCTTGAATGGCATGGAGAAAGTGAACAGGAAAATGTTATTTACCCCTTCACATAAGAAGTCTGGTCACCTGATGAAATGACTAGGCAGCAGTTTTAAAACAGCCATAGGAAGTACTTCTTCATGTAAAAAAACATAGTCAACTTGCTGCCAGAGAATGTTATGAAGGCCAAAAGCACAACTGGGTTCAAAAAAAGAATTAGTCAAGTTTATGGTAAAGGATGCAAACCCGTGCTTGAGGTGCCCCTAAACCTTCAACAATTAGAAGTCAGGACTGGGGGACAGGATGATGAATCACTTGAAATGCCTTGTTCAGTTAAGTTCTTCTGAAGCAGTGGTTCTGCCACTGTTCCCTCCAAGCTGTGTGCGTGTGCATGTGCACACAGGTCATGAAACCTGTGAACACAACAAAATAAAGTGCACACAAAAAAATTCAATAGTGCTAATATTGGTGCTCACAAAGAAATGTTTGAGCACACAAAGAAATTTTGTGCACACAGTCTATGAGAAATTAGAGGGAACATTGGTTCTGGACACTGTCAAAGGACACTGGGGGAGATAAATGACCATTTCCCATCCAGTGTGCCATACAGAGTACATAGGTGTGCCATCAAGTTTGAGCACATGTGCCATTGAATTTTTTGAAAAACTATTCAGAGTTCTGGATTAGCTCATGATTAGGCATGAGTTCATTTGGAGCTATTATGGGGGCGTGCCTCAGAATAATCAAAGGTATCAAGGTGTGCCATGGCAGAGACAAGGTTGGGAACCACTGAGGTAGACCATTGATCTGACCCAGTATGGCCCTTCTTACATTCACACATCAACTATTGAACTACTGGAACTATGTAGGTCAGTATATGAACAACATTTATAGAATCATAGGGTTGGAAGCGACCTCATAGGTCATCTAGTCCAACCCCCTGCCAGAGGCAGAACCACTCCCACTAAACCATCCCAGTCATGGTTTTGTCCAGCTGGGCCTTAAACACCTCCAAAGATGGAGATTCTACCACCTCCCTCGGCAGCTCATTCCAAGGCTTCACCAAAGTTTTTTTTCTAATATCCAGCCTCAACCTCCCTAACCACAACATGAGACCATTGCTCCTCGTTCTGCCCTCTGTTATTACCAAGAACAGTCAAGCTCAATCTTCCTTAGAGCATCCCTTCAAGTAGTTGAAGGTTGCTATCAAATCCCCCCTCAATATTCTCTTCTGCAGACTAAATAAGCCTAATGCTTTCAGTCTTTCCTCCTAGGGTTTGTGCTCCAGCCCTTTCATCATTTTGGTTGCCCTCCTCTGAACTCTCTCTAGCACGTCCCTGTCCTTTTTGTAATGGGGAGCCCAAAGCTGAACACAGGATTCTAGATGTGGCCTCAACAGTGCAGAATAGAGGGGAATGATCACATCCCTTGATCTGCTGGTAATACTTCTTTTGATGCAGCCCAGTATGCCATTGGCCTTTTTGGCAGCAAGAGCACACTGCTGACTCATATCTAGCTTCCCATCCACCATGACCCCCAGGTCCTTTTCTACAGTGATCCTACTTAGCTGAATGTTCCCCAGCCTGTAGCGGTGCATGGGGTTTTTCTGTCCCACGTGCAGGATTTTACACTTGTCCTTATTGAACCTCATAAGATTTCTATTGGCCCACTGTTCCAATTTATCTAGGTCTCCCTGAGTCCTGTCCTTGCCCTCCAACGTGTCTACTGGTCCCCCAGCTTGGTGTCATCCGCAAACTTACTGAGAGTGCAGTCTATTCCATCATCCAGATCATTGATGAAAACGTTGAACAGAACCGGCCCCAGGACCAACCCCTGGGGAACACCATTCGTGACTGGTTGCCAGCTAGACATGGAAACATTGATTCCTACACGCTGAAACCATTGATCTAGCCAGTTTTCTATCCACCTTATAGTCCACCTATCCAACCCATACTTCCTTAATTTGCCAATGAGAATGCTGTGGGAAACTGTATCAAAAGCCTTGCTAAAATCAAGGTATATCACATCAACGGTTCTTCCTGCATCCAGAAAACCAGTCATCTGATCATAGAAGGAGATGAGATTGGTCAGGCATGATTTACCCTTGGTAAATCCATGCTGACTGTTCCTGATCACTTTATTTTCTTCTAAGTAAGTGTTTGAGGATGGATTCTTTGAGAACCTGCTCCATAATTCTTCCAGGGATTGAGGTGAGGCTGATTGGTCTGTAATTCCCCAGATCCTCCTTTTTCCCTTTCTTGAAAATAGGCACTACATTTGCTTTTCTCCAATCCTCTGGCACCTCCCCCATTCTCCATGAGTTTTGAAAGATAACGGCCAGCGGTGCTGCTATCTCATCGGCCAATTCCCTTAGCACTCTTGGATGCAGTTTGTGCGGCCCCATGGACTTGTGCACATCCAGCTTCTTTAAGCAGTCCCTAACCTGACCTTCTGTCACCAAGGGCCTGTCTTCTTCTCTCCCATCTGCCACACCCATGGTAGTGGGCTGGGAGCTGACCCTGTCTGTGAAAACTGAAGCAAAAAATGCATTGAGCACTTCAGCTTTTTCCTCATCCTCTGTCACAAGGAAGCCTGCCCTATTCAGCAAGGGGCCTACACCATCCCTGATCCTCTTCTTGTTATTAACATACTTGTAGAAACCCTTCTTGTTATCCTTTACATCCCTCACTAGCTGCAACTCCATTTGTCCTTTGGCCTTTCTGATTTTATCCCTACAGTCCCTAGCAATATCTTTATATGCCTCCTTGGTCATCTGACCAAGCTTCCACTTCCTGTAAGCTTCCTTTTTATGTTTAAGCTCAGAGCAGAGTTCTCGGCTAAGCCATTCTGGCTGCCTCACATGTTTGTTCTTTCTCCTAATTGGAATGGCAACTTCCTGTGCCCTTAGCAGGGTTTCTTTAAAATATAACCAGCTTTCTTGGACTCCTTTCTCCTTCAGATTAGCTTCCCAAGGGATCCTGCCCATCAGTTCCCTGAGGGAGCCAAAATCTGCTTTTTTGAAGTCCAGGGTTTTTGTTTTGCTTCTTTCCTTCCTTCCTTCCATCAGGATCCTGAACTCAACCATGTCATGGTCACTACTGCCTAGCTTGCCATTTACCTCTACCTCCCTGATCAATTCTTCCCTGTTTGTGGGCAGCAGGTCGAGAGGTGCAAGGTCCCTAGTTGGTTCCTCTAGCATTAGTACTAGAAAGTTGTCCCCAACACTCTCTAAAAATTTCCTGGATTGCCCATGCACTGCTGTATTGGACTCCCAGCAGATGTCAGGGTAATTGAAGTCCCCCATGAGCACCAGGGCCTGTGATCAAGAACCTTCTGCTAGTTGTCCATAGAACACCTCATCCACCTGGTGGTCTGGTGGTCTATAGCAGACACCCACCACAACATCCCCCTTGTTGCTTTTCCCTCTCAGTGTAATCCATAGACTTTCTACTGGCACACTTCCACTTCCATAATGGAGCTCTGAGCAGTCAGAGCTCTTTTACATATAATGCTACTCCTCCCCCTCTTCTTCCCTTCCTGTCTTTCCTGAACAGTTTATACCCATCCATGGTAGAGCTCCAGTCATGCAGACTATCCCACCATGTCTCCGTTATTGCTATAATATCATAGTTCCTTGTCTGCGCTTGTATTACCAATTCTTCTTGCTTATTTCTCAGGCTTCTCGCATTAGTGTATAGGCACCTAAGATACCCAGCCGATTGCCCTACTTTGTCATGTTGATTTTCAATTCTATTACATAAACCTCCTTGCATTTTTTCTTGGAGTTCTCCTCCCCCACTCTCCTTGCATATTGGGGCTTCAGTAGAGCACTTAAGACATTTATTTGATTCCCCCCCCCCCATGTTCCAACTACCTTCTCTTTTATTGCTGGTGCTACAGTCCCAGCACCCCCCAAGTTCCATCCCTTTCCCCAGATCACCTGCATTGTCACTTACCTGTGGGCTTTGGTCTCCTTCCCCTGTTGAACTTAGTTTAAAGCCCTCCTCACTAGGTCAGCCAGTCTGTGCGCAAATATGGTCTTCCCCTTCCTGGACAGGTGAAGACCATCTTTGCCTATCAATCCTCTGTCCTGAAACAGTACTCCATGGTCAAGGAAGCTAAATTCCTCCTCACCACACCATCTTTGCAGCAAGGCATTCACCTCTAGGATGCATCTGTCTCTCCTCAGGCCTCTAGCCTTGACTGGAAGGATCGAAGAGACCACCACCTGTGCTCCAAACTCCTTCACCCTCACTCGCAGAGCCCTGAAGTCACCTTTGATCTGCTGAGGGTCACCTCTCACAGTATCACTGGTACCCACATGGATAAGAAGCATGGGGTAGTAGTCTGAGGGGCAGATGATTTTAGACAATCCCTCCGTTACATCTCGGATATGGGTACCTGGCAGTCAGCATACTTCTCTAGAGGCCTTGTCAGGGCAACAGATGGGTGCCTCTGTTCCTCTCAGGAGTGAGTCTCCAATCACCACAACCCTACGTTTCCTCTTAGGTGAGGTGGCTGTGATCTGCCCAGCCTTTGGGGTGGATGGCATCTCCTCTACTTCCTTCAGTGAGTCCAGCACTGCATAATGGTTCCTCACCACAATGGATGGTGGGATGTGAGCAGGCGTGGAGCACTGTCTACTACCAGAGGTGACCAGCTGCCAGCGTCCTTCCTCTGCCATAGGCATCCCATCCATTTCCAGAGCTGTGGCAGTAGCCCTTGGCACTGGGATAGGGACCTCCTCCTTGCAGGTCTCATCGTGGACACTGTCAAGGAACTTTTCCAGGGCATAGATACCCCTGAGTCGTGACACCTTCTCCTGTAACTCTCCTACCTGTTTCTGAAGAGATACCACCAGAAGGCACCTATCACATAGGCTCATCTCCCTAGCCTGATCATCAGTGGCAGGAAAATGAAGGCCACACTCCCTGCAATTCCACACCAGGGTCTGGGTGGAGATATCCATGGATAGACAGTCTGTCTGGCTACAAACAGAGGCAAAGGAAAGAGCAGGGGTGCTGGCATCAGAAGTACAGCTCCTCTTCACCAGCTTGGCCTCCCCAAACTCCCTTGGAAACTCCCCTGTTTGCAGTCCTCTGGTTGCTCAAGCAGTGGCTTTTAAAGGCCTTCTCTGCCTAGGTCAGCCCTTGCCCCTTGTTAATCACACAGGGGCAGGCCAATCACAAGGCTGCTAGAAGCTGGTGATTAAAGGTGATCAGGGAACAATGGTGCAAACAGCCCCCACCCAGTCACACAAGCACAGTCTCCCAACTAACAGCAATCACCTGTAGCGAAAAAGACACAAGCAAATCACCTGTAGGGAAAAAGACACAAGCAATCACTTACCTTGGATGCACCTGGCACCAACTCCTTCCCGCACAAACTCCCCTGTTTGCAGTCCCCTGTTCGCAAGCCAATGCTTCACAATGTATTTGTGGTTACAGGGCAATACCATGTAGGATGCCTGGTCCTTTAAAAATGGTTTGGTAACCTAGGACAGAAGTAATTCTACTCCTATATATTTCATTTAGCTAAATATGTGAAGTAGACTCCTTGTCTTTCAAAAAATTCATCTTGCTGGATTAAACAACAGAAGCAACCCCCAGCATGAATAAACATAGGCAGATCTATGAGTTATGTGTCACTGCCCTTTGAAATTTTAGGAGGGAGCAAAAATTTGTATGATGGTTTTTCAACAAAACAATAAAAATAGCAAGTGTGAAATAACACAACACATCAAAAATGGTTTCTTCAAGATGTAGTAGTTGGACGCACAATTTCTGTCCCTCCTATATGTTGATTTTAAAATGTTCAGACTTTAAGGCCAAAAGGGATGATTGTGGTCCCGCACATTGCAGGCCAAGAACATTACACAGCCACCCTAGTAATAGACCCATTACCTTTATCTGCGTTACAGAAGGCCTCGAAGTACAATTGTTGCAGCAATGTTGTTTTCTGTGAAATTATTTTGGATGTTTCCATAAGGGAAAATGCTTTTTCCTTCGTGTGGCCTAGGCTGTGGTGGCCTAGGCTCTTTGGTAATACAAAAGAAGTTAATAAAGGTGCAGATAATTTGTATGTACATACAGCAACAGCAGAAAGAGAGCTAACACAGCTTGTCCCCAGCAGGTTTCCACATGTGAACATGACTGTCAAAGCAGGCAACTGTGAGAGAAAAACATCAATCATATGGGCATGCAAAACAGCCAGATACAGATCAGTGCAATATAATGAAAGATCAGAGAGAAGCTCAAGTTGAATAACTATTGTCATGCTAGAGTTGGAAGATAAACCAATGAACCTTTTTTCTCTTGGAGTTTCATTCTGCAGCCACATTGAAGTCAGTGGGCAGCAGAGATTTATTCTAAGGAACAAACAAAGAATCTTGTGGCACTTTTAAAGACTAATAAATTTATTTATTGCATGGGCTTTCATGGGAGACAATCCCACTTCATCAAGATCTTCATGAAGATCTTCAAAGTGTCTGACAAAGTGGTATTGTCTCCCATGAAAACTCATGCGATAAATAAATTTGTTAGTCTTTAAAAGTGCCACAGGACTCCTTGTTTGTTTTGCTGAACTAAACTAATATGGCTGCCCCTTTGGAACTTTTCAATATTCTAAGGAACATCACCCTGCAGTTCTGGCAGGAAAGGAGGAGACGCCTCTCAGAATCCTCAGCTAACTATCATATTTGGTGATATTCAGGATTCAAAGATCTTGCATTGAATGTTTGATCTAAAAACCTTTAAACTATATTTTAAAATATTAGTCATAGTCACATTCAACAATAGTAAAATGTTGCATCATTAGTGTAGTACTGCAGAAATGGTCAAGGTAACTTTCTTCTAAGTTTTTGTTTTTCTCAGGTGCTTATAATTAGCTTTCTCAAGAAAGCACAATGCCACTGAAATTTCTAACACTCGTTCTCGGTCCAGAAAGAATTTGGCTGAAAAACAACTTCAATCGTCCTTTTACTGGGCACTGAGAACCCTCTTCCTCTCATGAAATGCCAGTGCCATGTTTAAAAGCCGTATTTTGTTTTGCATCCACTGAGGGAGAGGCAAACTCAACAAAGCAACGTGCTAAAGACATCATTTGGAAGATAAGTAGACAATTTAATCTTAGTGAAGATTAAGCTCCACAGCAACAAAACTTTAAAATCCTACTCTGAATCTATGGCTTTGTATATGCACAAATGAATCACTGCTGAGTGTTCCTTTCAGTGATAGTATCTATCATTTCCCATATTATGACAACCTCTTTAAACCAATAGTTCACTATAAGATAGGAGACTTTCTCATCCCTAGTGGGGAAAAATAAAATTTTCAGTTGTTCTGCATGCATATAGACAGCTGTAAATGAAACAAGGACAAACCAGATGGCTGAAAAGTGAAACAATGAAAGGAAATCACAGTCTAAATCACAACCCCCAGCTGGAAAGAATATAATAAAATACTGTACATACTCAAATTTTAATGTTTCATTCTTTCCTTTCAGTGAGCCTTGTCTGCTCCTGAATGGCAAAAAAAGGATTTCAAATTCTCTCAAAAGGAGTTCAAAATATATGCACACAGTGCATTAAAGTCTGAAAGTGCTAATAAAGATATGGAGCCTGGCTTTAAAAACAATTAATATCCCATACATCACAGGGTAGGTTATAATGAACACATTAGGATGCCTGTGGCACTTTTAAAGACTAACACATACATGTATGTATGTGTGTGTGTGTGTATGTGTATATATATCTATAAAATAAATTTATTATTCTGTAAAAGTGGCACAGGACTTCTTGTTTGTTTTCCTGAAATAGAGTAACATAGCTACCCATCTGGAAATACTGTAAACACATTGTTAATTTATAAATGGAGGCAATGTCAATTTCTGCTTCTAATTATACTGGTGTGAATCAGAGTAACTCCTCTGACTTTACTGACAATGTGAAGGAGATTAAGGACAAAATCTAGTGTTTTTTTTTAATTGATGGATAGATGATTTCATTCATTTCAGTGGAGTTGAGGCCACATCTGCCACAATGAATCTGACAACTTCTTGTCCACTTATCCACCATCTCTTGTTTTTCAGATGTCACAGTGGGCCAGATTTCACCCATCCTTACTCTAGCTGAGTAATACGTTGGTTTTGTTGTTAAACAGGCTACTATTCCAAGAGTAAAGTATTTCTTAATGGACAGCAGAATTTGGTCCGCTGAAGAAATGCAGCATAAAAATCACCCTAAAAATATATAATCAGAACTTGTTTAAACTTTCACTACTGTTATATTTTAGTAGTGTTTAATGCGTAGGGATTAAGAGAAATTGCCATACACATGTTAACATGAGGGTTTTGTTTTGTTTTGTTTTTTTGGTAGAGTGTTTAACATATAGAGATCAACAGAAATTACCCTACTGGTTAAGCTAGTAGTCTAACTTTGGTATTCTGTCTCTGATCCATGTACTCTGAAGAGTACATGATACTATAGAGGAAGGTAAAAAAAAAGTCCCATCATAGAGAAACTTCTTTCCTCGTCTTCACTTATTAGTGTTTGATTGCTGAAAGCAGCAAGGGACAGAGTGTGCTTGGGTGAGGGTTTGCTAACTGTGTGTGTTTGTCTGTTTGACTTTTCCCTTACAGCTGACTTCTGTTAGTTGTTTCTTACTGTGGGTGGGGGCTGCTTGCACCATTGTTCCCTGATCACCTTTGTGCACCAGCCTCAATCAGCCTTGTGATCAGCCTTCCCCTGTGTGTTTAACAAGGGGCCAGGCCTGACCTAGGCAGAGAAGGCTTTAAAAGCCAGTGGCTGAGCGACCAGAGGGAGCTTGCGAACAGGGGACAGCAAACAGGGGAGTTTGAGAGGGAGTTTGTGAAACCACGATGGTGAAGAGGAGCCGCACTGCTGCCAGCACCCCTTCTGTCTCTTCTACCTGTGCCTGTAGCCAGACAGACATCCTGACCATAGATATCTCTACCCAGACCCTGGTGTGGACTTGCAGGGACTGCAGCCTGCAGTTCCCTGTCTCCAACGATCAGGCTGGGGAGATGAATCGATGTGACAGGTGCCAGCTGGTGGAATCTCTCAGGAGGCAGGTGGGAGAGTTACAGGAGGAGGTGTCTCGGCTTAGGAGTATCCACACCCTGGAGAAGTTCCTCGACAGCATCCACGAGGAGAAGTGCAAGATGGAGGGCACTGACCAGGTACCAGAGACTACTGCCACAACACTGGAGCTGGATGGGGAGCCTGTGGCAGGGGGAGGACACTGGCAGCTGGTTACCTCTGGCGGTAGGCAGTGCTCCACCCCTGCCCAAAACCCACCCTCTGTTGTGGTGAAGAATCGTTACGCGGTGCTAGAGACGGTGAAGGAGGTGGAAGAGGAGAGACCATGCACCCCCGAGGCTGGGAGGATCACAGCCACCACAGCTAGGAGGAAACGTAGAGTTGTGGTGGTTGGGGACTCACTTCTGAGGGGGACGGAGGCACCCATCTGTCGCCCTGACAAGATCTCTCGAGAGGTATGCTGCCTGCCAGGTGCCCGCATCCGAGACGTTACGGAGGGATTATCGAGAATCATCCGCCCCTCTGACTACTACCCCATGCTTCTCATCCATGTAGGAACCAATGATACTGTGAGAGTTGATCCTCGGCAGATCAAAGGTGACTTCAGGGCTCTGGGAGCGCGGG